>CAWUFW010008924.1:0-600000 GCA_963921515.1 Calotriton arnoldi
AAACGAGACTTAGCCCCGCCATCCCAAGCCCAAATACCAGTCCCTCATGGTTCACCACCCATAATCTTGGCTTCTTCAAGTGCGGACACTGCGGTGTCTGCAAACTAGCCCAACATGGGGTCAGAGACTTTATGGCCATCAACGGACAGCGATTCCAGATCAAACAGAACATCAACTGCAATACCAAATTCGTGATCTACATTCTTGAGTGCACATGCAAGCGCTGGTACGTTGGGAGCACAATAAGACCACTTAAGGACCGAATTGGTGAACATGTCCGAGCCCTCCACAACCTTGACACCAGGTATCCCACGGCGGTCCATGCTGCAGTTTGCCCAAACCAAGGCCCAAGAAAACGGATTTCCTTGTTTGGTTTCGACGTAGCACCCACCAATGCCAGAGGTGGCAACAGAGAACTCAGACGCCTGGAAGCTACTTGGATTATGCGCTTACGAACTGTACAACACGGTTTGAACACTGACCATGAACTACATTACTTCCTGGGTGAATGAACGTTGAACCACAACCGGCAATTCCAGAAAATGATCGCAGATGCCAATTTATGTTTTAATTGGTTTTGATAAATTAGCATGTTTCTGCACCATGCATGTGCGACCTTTTGACCTATTTACACACTAGCAACACTAATATTGGTCATTTCTTGTAATTAGTGTCACCGTCTTTTACTACTTACGTTTTTTGTAACGTTAATTTTTTGTACATTTACACAATTCGTTATGATTACTGTGCCTTTTACACCTGTAAACATACTCACTGGTTTCTTTTTAGTGTTCAACTATCTTAATATTAGTATTTCTCCCAGACTATTTTAAGTCACCAGTTCCATTCCTCATCTTGCCTTAATCTCATCAGCAATTTAGCCTTTGTGGCAAGCTCTTTTCTGCTCACATTTTCGCTCCATTTCTCTCAATAGTATTCGCCTCCATTTTTTTCTTCCCTTCAGGCATAGTACTAGCCATACCCGGCTCCAGTGTTTAGTTTCTTGCAGACCATGGTCCTTGAGTGTTAGTTTCGCTACCCGTTTTGTCTCCTTCCCTCTTCATTGTTATTACCCTGCCTTATAGCGCTCCAGTGCCTTGTTCACGCATTGACGGCTCATATGTCCGCCGCTCATGCGCACCAGCATTCTCGCGTGCTTTTCCACCCCAATATGGCGACTAAGTTTCTCGGTCTAGTCGTTCCAATTTCTACACTACTTAGCCTTCGTCCTTTCCCCTTCCCTTTACGTTTTCAACGTCATCACAGTCCTCCTCGGCTCCAGTGTCAGACGTGCTCTCCTTCAGTCTCCAGGTAAATGCCATTTTACATCGCAGCCTTACCTTTCCCGCAGTTCGGGTTGTTCCTTATCTTTCGCCTTTCCGTGTCTCCCAGTAGTTCTAGCGGCATCCACACCCGCCACCTTGGAAATTACTCACGCTTCCCGTACCCGGGGTAAGCCCTTCCCGTTCTTTTCATCCCACTCCTTTGTGTTTTTCCGGTTTTTTCTGTCTTACCATTCCTTTCTTGTTTCCCCCCCCCCCCCACACCCCAATCGTCCTTTAGCTGGCATTTCCGCAATCCGCCTGGCAGACATTAATTTCCCGTACATACACGCCGGACACTGGACAGCCTTTTCTGACAGTCCAGGGTAAGTCCACATCCCGGTTTTTCGTTTTAGTTCACTCAGCACTTTACAGCCCACTGACAGGTTTCCCCTCTTGTTTTTCCTTAGTCTCTACTGTTTCCTAGTGTAAACACCCTTTTGGACGGTCCCACGTATCAACCCACGGCTACTACCAGCCCGGTAAGAATCATTGTTCTTTCTTTTCCCAGTGCCCGGTTGCCGTAACACACCGTCCCCAACCTTTCGCCCTCTTATTCCTTAGCGTTAAGTACCGTCGCAAGTTACATTTGAGGCGCCGCATCCAGCGCTTTCCTGCCCAGTTGCTTCAGCATTCAGCTCACCCCACACCGGTTTGGAATTATCACTGGTTTCAGGGTGAGTGTTCTACCCTTAGAGCATTGTCCCGTTATTCAGTCAACCCTGAGCATTTCACGTGACCTAGTTATCCTTTTCTTTCCCTCCAGGGTCAGCACTCATCTTTAATCGCTCGCTTGTTAGGTAAACATGTTTTGTTACAACATCCGGGCCCTCGCCTCTCTCCTCAGTCCAGGCCATTCATTAGTACCTTTGCTTTCTCTTTCTCCTCATGCCCTCCATTCAGTTTTCCACGTCTATAGGGCCATTTTATCTCCCCTCACTTCAGAGGTGATTCTTAAATATCTCCACTCACATCGACTTGCACGGTTTTAGCTGTCACACCACATGCTATAACATGTTTTTCCCGCGCTTTACCTCATGATTCTTCCTCATGAGAGCGGCACGAGCACGTCAGTCACGTTGTGTTGTTTTTAACAGAATGTTCTTCCGCATTACCTCCATGAGTCTATATGTATAGCAGCGGAAATTTCACGAATGCCACTCCACACTCACACGTCAACCTTTGCAGTTCAGTTTTAGTTCTGCCCAGTAGGCACATAAGATGATCCCTTTCCTAATCCTTTGTATTTTTATATATTTTTTTAAATATTTTTTCTGTTTAGTTTTGTTGTTTTCATCCCTTTGTGTTCCCCTCACCCTGTTTTCCTTTTGTATCCTCCCCAGCCCTGATGAGTCACGGGATATGTCCCATTGACGAAACACGTGTCGGCTGGTTTCTGTATCTAACACAATTGGTGTTGAAATATAAATAAACCTTTTGGTTCCAATACTGATGCCGACCTTTACATTTATGTAACGTACTGCAACAGACTGACGGTCTGTCAATACCCTCACCGCGTGTGCCCCGGACAATACTCATTTCACAGTGTGAATCCTGCGATTCATACAATTCCCAGGGGTTATCGGGTTATTCCCCTGACCAGGCAGCACCGCATGTACATAAATCGATAGTGAGTACACGCAATAGCTTGAGCGCCATTTTCCTGTTTGTACTAAAAAACCCCCCACCTAGTTTCCAGTATACGGTTACAGGAAGGGCAGCCGCAGCGTTTTACCCCAATTATTCTAGCCCCCTAGTGTAGAGCATGGATAGAGACAAGGTCGCATCAGAACTATTTGAGAATCTATCCAAAGGGATCACTAGCTCCTCTACATCTACCAACAATCATCATATACGTAAAGAAGGTCTTAAAGAAAAATTTCTTAGATTAGAAAGACTCAAAAAAACAGAGAACTCTAGGTGGTGGGACAGCGCCACACTTAAACAATATTTAAGATTAAACCGAGTCCCAAGAGGACTCCGCTCTCAGATCTTCCCTACATTCGACGACCTAGACGACGATCTATTGGGCAAATGGGAAGAAACCTTAAATCTTAACTCAAATACACTAATCAATATCCTGATAGAGAACGCAGAAAGAAAAGTGGCCAAACTACAGATAGAAATTACCAATCTTGAAAAAGAAATAGGGGACCTCAACTTAGAAGAAGCCACGGGTAAAAACTACGTCATCCTAAATGACATTCTAACAAAACACCAAAACGAAATAAAAGACAGAAAAACACGTCAACTGAAGAGAGACGAAGCTGATTACAGAGAAGGACAAGTCTATACCTTCGCTAGGAAATACGACAAACTGATTAGTACCACAAGACAGGGAGATAAACAGACCAGAACAGACACTGCCTCTTTCTCATCCAGCTCCACATCACTCAATACTATTGCCACTAGTGATAGTGAGGGAGAGAACCAGGGTAGTAACTCCACTAGGACAGTCTCAACGACATCGTCTTTTTTTAAGGGAAGTACAGGCATAAGGAAAGAGAACAGAACACAACAAAAACAAACACCCCCAGACAGAAGACCTGTAGAGGGAAAAGAGCAGGACACAGGGGAATACAAAAAGAAACTAAGATCCGGGAACGAGAAGAGCAAATAGATCAAGATAACACGGGTATACAGGTTGTCAATCTCTCCTCCCAGCACCTCAATAGTGGTATGATCTCTCTGCAGAGTTAGGGCCTTAGCTTTAACCCCCACGAACAGGGTAACACCTGCAGACATAAGATAGATCTATTCAAATTTATCAGGAATATCAAAATTAAGAAACACTTTAGTGGTACTCCTCCCACTACAAATAACAGTAGTAAGATCAGCTCTAACAATATGTCAGGGACACAGAGCATAAATGACATCCAGGTCACTCATTTACTCCTCTCGCTCACTGACGCAGATGAAACACCAACCAACATGGAGAATCTCCTCCTAGAGTTAAACATAGAAGAAGATCTTAGTCTACACAGTGGCTTTAAACCTAAGTCCAAGTGGACACCCCTGCTCCCAGGGGGCAATGCTGTGGACACTTTCTACAATCTAGTACTAAACGACATAGACAAACACGAAACCAAAAGATTCAAGAACAAGCATAGGACCAAAGACAATCTCCGTAGAGAAGAAAGAGTAGCTTTAAAACAACTCACCTCTAACAGAGACATCATAATTAAGGAGGCAGACAAAGGAGGCAACGTGGTGATCATGAACAGATCAGAGTATCACACAGAGATCCTGTCCCAACTCGGAGACACCACCTGTTATGAACAGCTCTCTTACAACCCTATAGCCCCCTTGTCACCAAAATCAACAAATGTCTGTCAGAATGGCATACACAGGGTCTCATCGATGACCAAGAACTGCTATATCTCAAGGTGCACAGGCCAGCTTTCCCCGGTCTGTACACCGTGCCCAAAATACACAAGTCCGCTCCTTTCCCTCCAGGGAGACCCATTGTATCGGGCATAGGTGGACCTACAGAAAAAATAGCACAATATGTTGACCTCTTCCTGGGGACTCTAGTTAAAAACTTACCATCACACATACAAGACACCAAACACATTCTGAGCATCCTATCTGATGTCCAATGGCAACCTGACATGATTCTGGCAACCCTAGATGTAGTCTCTCTTTACACTACCATTGAACCCCATTTAGGACTGGAAGCAGTTACCAGCATACTCAATAATAGACCGGCCAACCTGTGGCAGCATACCCAGATGCTTGTAGCAATGATGGATATCATACTCAACAACAACTTCTTCATCTATGACGGTATATGGTACAAACAAAACAAAGGAGTAGCCATGGGCTCGAGATTTTCACCATCTTTTGCGAACCTGTACATGGGTGTTCTAGAGTCCAAATGGATCTGGGGGCCCAAAGGCGCACAATGGATTGATTCCATAATATACTGGGGTCGCTACATAGACGATTGCCTACTTCTCTGGTCAGGGTCACAACTTGAACTTACCAATTTCTGCGCACACCTTAATCGCAATGACATGAACATGAAATTCACAGGGAACTCCAGCTCTTTCAAAATCACATTTCTTGATGTGGAAATTTATATTAAATCCAACACCCTTCAGAGCCGTCTTTATAGGAAAGAAACTTCGTGCAATGCCATCTTGCACGCAGAGAGTTCACACCCTGCACATCAAATACAGGCAATCCCCTATGGGGAATTCATGAGAGCCAGGAGAAATTGTAGTGAGGAACTGGAATTTCAAGAGTGCCTCACTAACATGAAACATAGATTCAAAGAAAGGGGCTACAGTGCCCGCACTATCAATTCTGCAGAAAAGAGAATAAGAAACATAAGGAGAGAAGACACATTACAAACCAGGAGGACAACTACTGAACAAAACCAACCTGTCCGACTGATTACAGATTACAGTGACATGGGGCAAACTATGAGGAAAAGCCTCAACAAACATTGGAACATACTACTTGCGGACAACACGCTTAGAGAGATCATACCTCCCAAACCCCTAGTTACGTACAGGAAAGGTAGAACATTAAAAACGAGACTTAGCCCCACCATCCCAAGCCCAAATACCAGTCCCTCATGGCTCACCACCCATAATCTTGGCTTCTTCAAGTGCGGACACTGCGGTGTCTGCAAACTAGCCCAACATGGGGTCAGAGACTTTATGGCCATCAACGGACCGCGATTCCAGATCAAACAGAACATCAACTGCAATACCAAATTCGTGATCTATATTCTTGAGTGCACATGCAAGCGCTGGTACGTTGGGAGCACAATAAGACCACTTAAGGACCGAATTGGTGAACATGTCAGAGCCCTCCACAACCTTGACACCAGGTATCCCACGGCGGTCCATGCTGCAGTTTGCCCAAACCAAGGCCCAAGAAAACGGATTTCCTTGTTTGGTTTCGACGTAGCACCCACCAATGCCAGAGGTGGCAACAGAGAACTCAGACTCAGACGCCTGGAAGCTACTTGGATTATGCGCTTACGAACTGTACAACACGGTTTGAACACTGACCATGAACTACATTACTTCCTGGGTGAATGAACATTGAACCACAACCGGCAATTCCAGAAAATGATCGCAGATGCCAATTTATGTTTTAATTGGTTTTGATAAATTAGCATGTTTCTGCACCATGCATGTGCGACCTTTTGACCTATTTACACACTAGCAACACTAATATTGGTCATTTCTTGTAATTAGTGTCACCGTCTTTTACTACTTACGTTTTTTGTAACGTTAATTTTTTGTACATTTACACAATTCGTTATGATTACTGTGCCTTTTACACCTGTAAACATACTCACTGGTTTCTTTTTAGTGTTCAACTATCTTAATATTAGTATTTCTCCCAGACTATTTTAAGTCACCAGTTCCATTCCTCATCTTGCCTTAATCTCATCAGCAATTTAGCCTTTGTGGCAAGCTCTTTTCTGCTCACATTTTCGCTCCATTTCTCTCAATAGTATTCGCCTCCATTTTTTTCTTCCCTTCAGGCATAGTACTAGCCATACCCGGCTCCAGTGTTTAGTTTCTTGCAGACCATGGTCCTTGAGTGTTAGTTTCGCTACCCGTTTTGTCTCCTTCCCTCTTCATTGTTATTACCCTGCCTTATAGCGCTCCAGTGCCTTGTTCACGCATTGACGGCTCATATGTCCGCCGCTCATGCGCACCAGCATTCTCGCGTGCTTTTCCACCCCAATATGGCGACTAAGTTTCTCGGTCTAGTCGTTCCAATTTCTACACTACTTAGCCTTCGTCCTTTCCCCTTCCCTTTACGTTTTCAACGTCATCACAGTCCTCCTCGGCTCCAGTGTCAGACGTGCTCTCCTTCAGTCTCCAGGTAAATGCCATTTTACATCGCAGCCTTACCTTTCCCGCAGTTCGGGTTGTTCCTTATCTTTCGCCTTTCCGTGTCTCCCAGTAGTTCTAGCGGCATCCACACCCGCCACCTTGGAAATTACTCACGCTTCCCGTACCCGGGGTAAGCCCTTCCCGTTCTTTTCATCCCACTCCTTTGTGTTTTTCCGGTTTTTTCTGTCTTACAATTCCTTTCTTGTTTTTTTCCCCCACCCCCCCTCAATCGTCCTTTAGCTGGCATTTCCGCAATCCGCCTGGCAGACATTAATTTCCCGTACATACACGCCGGACACTGGACAGCCTTTTCTGACAGTCCAGGGTAAGTCCACATCCCGGTTTTTCGTTTTAGTTCACTCAGCACTTTACAGCCCACTGACAGGTTTCCCCTCTTGTTTTTCCTTAGTCTCTACTGTTTCCTAGTGTAAACACCCTTTTGGACGGTCCCACGTATCAACCCCCGGCTACTACCAGCCCGGTAAGAATCATTGTTCTTTCTTTTCCCAGTGCCCGGTTGCCGTAACACACCGTCCCCAACCTTTCGCCCTCTTATTCCTTAGCGTTAAGTACCGTCGCAAGTTACATTTGAGGCGCCGCATCCAGCGCTTTCCTGCCCAGTTGCTTCAGCATTCAGCTCACCCCACACCGGTTTGGAATTATCACTGGTTTCAGGGTGAGTGTTCTACCCCTTAGAGCATTGTCCCGTTATTCAGTCAACCCTGAGCATTTCACGTGACCTAGTTATCCTTTTCTTTCCCCTCCAGGGTCAGCACTCATCTTTAATCGCTCGCTTGTTAGGTAAACATGTTTTGTTACAACATCCGGGCCCTCGCCTCTCTCCTCAGTCCAGGCCATTCATTAGTACCTTTGCTTTCTCTTTCTCCTCATGCCCTCCATTCAGTTTTCCACGTCTATAGGGCCATTTTATCTCCCGTCACTTCAGAGGTGATTCTTAAATATCTCCACTCACATCGACTTGCACGGTTTTAGCTGTCACACCACATGCTATAACATGTTTTTCCCGCGCTTTACCTCATGATTCTTCCTCATGAGAGCGGCACGAGCACGTCAGTCACGTTGTGTTGTTTTTAACAGAATGTTCTTCCGCATTACCTCCATGAGTCTATATGTATAGCAGCGGAAATTTCACGAATGCCACTCCAGACTCACACGTCAACCTTTGCAGTTCAGTTTTAGTTCTGCCCAGTAGGCACATAAGATGATCCCTTTCCTAATCCTTTGTATTTTTGTATATTTTTTTATATTTTTTCTGTTTAGTTTTGTTGTTTTCATCCCTTTGTGTTCCCCTCACGCTGTTTTCCTTTTGTATCCTCCCCAGCCCTGATGAGTCACGGGATATGTCCCATTGACGAAACACGTGTCGGCTGGTTTCTGTATCTAACACAATTGGTGTTGAAATATAAATAAACCTTTTGGTTCCAATACTGATGCCGACCTTTACATTTATGTAACGTACTGCAACAGACTGACGGTCTGTCAATACCCTCACCGCGTGTGCCCAGGACAATACTCATTTCACAGTGTGAATCCTGCGATTCATACAATTCCCAGGGGTTATCGGGTTATTCCCCTGAGCAGGCAGCACCGCATGTACATAAATCGATAGTGAGTACACGCAATAGCTTGAGCGCCATTTTCCTGTTTGTACTAAAAAAAAACCCCACCTAGTTTCCAGTATACGGTTACAGGAAGGGCAGCCGCAGCGTTTTACCCCAATTATTCTAGCCCCCTAGTGTAGAGCATGGATAGAGACAAGGTCGCATCAGAACTATTTGAGAATCTATCCAAAGGGATCACTAGCTCCTCTACATCTACCAACAATCATCATATACGTAAAGAAGGTCTTAAAGAAAAATTTCTTAGATTAGAAAGACTCAAAAAAACAGAGAACTCTAGGTGGTGGGACAGCGCCACACTTAAACAATATTTAAGATTAAACCGAGTCCCAAGAGGACTCCGCTCTCAGATCTTCCCTACATTCGACGACCTAGACGACGATCTATTGGGCAAATGGGAAGAAACCTTAAATCTTAACTCAAATACACTAATCAATATCCTGATAGAGAACGCAGAAAGAAAAGTGGCCAAACTACAGATAGAAATTACCAATCTTGAAAAAGAAATAGGGGACCTCAACTTAGAAGAAGCCACGGGTAAAAACTACGTCATCCTAAATGACATTCTAACAAAACACCAAAACGAAATAAAAGACAGAAAAACACGTCAACTGAAGAGAGACGAAGCTGATTACAGAGAAGGACGAGTCTATACCTTCGCTAGGAAATACGACAAACTGATTAGTACCACAAGACAGGGAGATAAACAGACCAGAACAGACACTGCCTCTTTCTCATCCAGCTCCACATCACTCAATACTATTGCCACTAGTGATAGTGAGGGAGAGAACCAGGGTAGTAACTCCACTAGGACAGTCTCAACGACATCGTCTTTTTTTAAGGGAAGTACAGGCATAAGGAAAGAGAACAGAACACAACAAAAACAAACACCCCCAGACAGAAGACCCGTAGAGGGAAAAGAGCAGGACACAGGGGAATACAAAAAGAAACTAAGATCCGGGAACGAGAAGAGCAAATAGATCAAGATAACACGGGTATACAGGTTGTCAATCTCTCCTCCCAGCACCTCAATAGTGGTATGATCTCTCTGCTGAGTTAGGGCCTTAGCTTTAACCCCCACGAACAGGGTGACACCTGCAGACATAAGATAGATCTATTCAAATTTATCAGGAATATCAAAATTAAGAAACACTTTAGTGGTACTCCTCCCACTACAAATAACAGTAGTAAGATCAGCTCTAACAATATGTCAGGGACACAGAGCATAAATGACATCCAGGTCACTCATTTACTCCTCTCGCTCACTGACGCAGATGAAACACCAACCAACATGGAGAATCTCCTCCTAGAGTTAAACATAGAAGAAGATCTTAGTCTACACAGTGGCTTTAAACCTAAGTCCAAGTGGACACCCCTGCTCCCAGGGGGCAATGCTGTGGACACTTTCTACAATCTAGTACTAAACGACATAGACAAACACGAAACCAAAAGATTCAAGAACAAGCATAGGACCAAAGACAATCTCCGTAGAGAAGAAAGAGTAGCTTTAAAACAACTCACCTCTAACAGAGACATCATAATTAAGGAAGCAGACAAAGGAGGCAACGTGGTGATCATGAACAGATCAGAGTATCACACAGAGATCCTGTCCCAACTCGGAGACACCACCTGTTATGAACAGCTCTCTTACAACCCTATAGCCCCCCTTGTCACCAAAATCAACAAATGTCTGTCAGAATGGCATACACAGGGTCTCATCGATGACCAAGAACTGCTATATCTCAAGGTGCACAGGCCAGCTTTCCCCTGTCTGTACACCGTGCCCAAAATACACAAGTCCGCTCCTTTCCCTCCAGGGAGACCCATTGTATCGGGCATAGGTGGACCTACAGAAAAAATAGCACAATATGTTGACCTCTTCCTGGGGACTCTAGTTAAAAACTTACCATCACACATACAAGACACCAAACACATTCTGAGCATCCTATCTGATGTCCAATGGCAACCTGACATGATTCTGGCAACCCTAGATGTAGTCTCTCTTTACACTACCATTGAACCCCATTTAGGACTGGAAGCAGTTACCAGCATACTCAATAATAGACCGGCCAACCTGTGGCAGCATACCCAGATGCTTGTAGCAATGATGGATATCATACTCAACAACAACTTCTTCATCTATGACGGTATATGGTACAAACAAAACAAAGGAGTAGCCATGGGCTCGAGATTTTCACCATCTTTTGCGAACCTGTACATGGGTGTTCTAGAGTCCAAATGGATCTGGGGGCCCAAAGGCGCACAATGGATTGATTCCATAATATACTGGGGTCGCTACATAGACGATTGCCTACTTCTCTGGTCAGGGTCACAACTTGAACTTACCAATTTCTGCGCACACCTTAATCGCAATGACATGAACATGAAATTCACAGGGAACTCCAGCTCTTTCAAAATCACATTTCTTGATGTGGAAATTTATATTAAATCCAACACCCTTCAGAGCCGTCTTTATAGGAAAGAAACTTCGTGCAATGCCATCTTGCACGCAGAGAGTTCACACCCTGCACATCAAATACAGGCAATCCCCTATGGGGAATTCATGAGAGCCAGGAGAAATTGTAGTGAGGAACTGGAATTTCAAGAGTGCCTCACTAACATGAAACATAGATTCAAAGAAAGGGGCTACAGTGCCCGCACTATCAATTCTGCAGAAAAGAGAATAAGAAACATAAGGAGAGAAGACACATTACAAACCAGGAGGACAACTACTGAACAAAACCAACCTGTCCGACTGATTACAGATTACAGTGACATGGGGCAAACTATGAGGAAAAGCCTCAACAAACATTGGAACATACTACTTGCGGACAACACGCTTAGAGAGATCATACCTCCCAAACCCCTAGTTACGTACAGGAAAGGTAGAACATTAAAAACGAGACTTAGCCCCACCATCCCAAGCCCAAATACCAGTCCCTCATGGCTCACCACCCATAATCTTGGCTTCTTCAAGTGCGGACACTGCGGTGTCTGCAAACTAGCCCAACATGGGGTCAGAGACTTTATGGCCATCAACGGACAGCGATTCCAGATCAAACAGAACATCAACTGCAATACCAAATTCGTGATCTACATTCTTGAGTGCACATGCAAGCGCTGGTACGTTGGGAGCACAATAAGACCACTTAAGGACCGAATTGGTGAACATGTCAGAGCCCTCCACAACCTTGACACCAGGTATCCCACGGCGGTCCATGCTGCAGTTTGCCCAAACCAAGGCCCAAGAAAACGGATTTCCTTGTTTGGTTTCGACGTAGCACCCACCAATGCCAGAGGTGGCAACAGAGAACTCAGACTCAGACGCCTGGAAGCTACTTGGATTATGCGCTTACGAACTGTACAACACGGTTTGAACACTGACCATGAACTACATTACTTCCTGGGTGAATGAACATTGAACCACAACCGGCAATTCCAGAAAATGATCGCAGATGCCAATTTATGTTTTAATTGGTTTTGATAAATTAGCATGTTTCTGCACCATGCATGTGCGACCTTTTGACCTATTTACACACTAGCAACACTAATATTGGTCATTTCTTGTAATTAGTGTCACCGTCTTTTACTACTTACGTTTTTTGTAACGTTAATTTTTTGTACATTTACACAATTCGTTATGATTACTGTGCCTTTTACACCTGTAAACATACTCACTGGTTTCTTTTAGTGTTCAACTATCTTAATATTAGTATTTCTCCCAGACTATTTTAAGTCACCAGTTCCATTCCTCATCTTGCCTTAATCTCATCAGCAATTTAGCCTTTGTGGCAAGCTCTTTTCTGCTCACATTTTCGCTCCATTTCTCTCAATAGTATTCGCCTCCATTTTTTTCTTCCCTTCAGGCATAGTACTAGCCATACCCGGCTCCAGTGTTTAGTTTCTTGCAGACCATGGTCCTTGAGTGTTAGTTTCGCTACCCGTTTTGTCTCCTTCCCTCTTCATTGTTATTACCCTGCCTTATTGCGCTCCAGTGCCTTGTTCACGCATTGACGGCTCATATGTCCGCCGCTCATGCGCACCAGCATTCTCGCGTGCTTTTCCACCCCAATATGGCGACTAAGTTTCTCGGTCTAGTCGTTCCAATTTCTACACTACTTAGCCTTCGTCCTTTCCCCTTCCCTTTACGTTTTCAACGTCATCACAGTCCTCCTCGGCTCCAGTGTCAGACGTGCTCTCCTTCAGTCTCCAGGTAAATGCCATTTTACATCGCAGCCTTACCTTTCCCGCAGTTCGGGTTGTTCCTTATCTTTCGCCTTTCCGTGTCTCCCAGTAGTTCTAGCGGCATCCACACCCGCCACCTTGAAATTACTCACGCTTCCCGTACCCGGGTAAGCCCTTCCCGTTCTTTTCATCCCACTCCTTTGTGTTTTTCCGGTTTTTCTGTCTTACAATTCCTTTCTTGTTTTTTTCCCCACCCCCTCAATCGTCCTTTAGCTGGCATTTCCGCAATCCGCCTGGCAGACATTAATTTCCCGTACATACACGCCGGACACTGGACAGCCTTTTCTGACAGTCCAGGGTAAGTCCACATCCCGGTTTTTCGTTTTAGTTCACTCAGCACTTTACAGCCCACTGACAGGTTTCCCCTCTTGTTTTTCCTTAGTCTCTACTGTTTCCTAGTGTAAACACCCTTTTGGACGGTCCCACGTATCAACCCACGGCTACTACCAGCCCGGTAAGAATCATTGTTCTTTCTTTTCCCAGTGCCCGGTTGCCGTAACACACCGTCCCCAACCTTTCGCCCTCTTATTCCTTAGCGTTACAGTACCGTCGCAAGTTACATTTGAGGCGCCGCATCCAGCGCTTTCCTGCCCAGTTGCTTCAGCATTCAGCTCACCCCACACCGGTTTGGAATTATCACTGGTTTCAGGGTGAGTGTTCTACCCCTTAGAGCATTGTCCCGTTATTCAGTCAACCCTGAGCATTTCACGTGACCTAGTTATCCTTTTCTTTCCCTCCAGGGTCAGCACTCATCTTTAATCGCTCGCTTGTTAGGTAAACATGTTTTGTTACAACATCCGGGCCCTCGCCTCTCTCCTCAGTCCAGGCCATTCATTAGTACCTTTGCTTTCTCTTTCTCCTCATGCCCTCCATTCAGTTTTCCACGTCTATAGGGCCATTTTATCTCCCGTCACTTCAGAGGTGATTCTTAAATATCTCCACTCACATCGACTTGCACGGTTTTAGCTGTCACACCACATGCTATAACATGTTTTTCCCGCGCTTTACCTCATGATTCTTCCTCATGAGAGCGGCACGAGCACGTCAGTCACGTTGTGTTGTTTTTAACAGAATGTTCTTCCGCATTACCTCCATGAGTCTATATGTATAGCAGCGGAAATTTCACGAATGCCACTCCACACTCACACGTCACGTGTCAACCTTTGCAGTTCAGTTTTAGTTCTGCCCAGTAGGCACATAAGATGATCCCTTTCCTAATCCTTTGTATTTTTATATATTTTTTATATTTTTTCTGTTTAGTTTTGTTGTTTTCATCCCTTTGTGTTCCCCTCACCCTGTTTTCCTTTTGTATCCTCCCCAGCCCTGATGAGTCACGGGATATGTCCCATTGACGAAACACGTGTCGGCTGGTTTCTGTATCTAACACAATTGGTGTTGAAATATAAATAAACCTTTTGGTTCCAATACTGATGCCGACCTATACATTTATGTAACGTACTGCAACAGACTGACGGTCTGTCAATACCCTCACCGCGTGTGCCCAGGACAATACTCATTTCACAGTGTGAATCCTGCGATTCATACAATTCCCAGGGGTTATCGGGTTATTCCCCTGACCAGGCAGCACCGCATGTACATAAATCGATAGTGAGTACACGCAATAGCTTGAGCGCCATTTTCCTGTTTGTACTAAAAAAAAACCCCACCTAGTTTCCTAAATATCATATGTAGCCAATCCCCTGGCTGAGATCTACATCTAAAAGAACAGGCTTAAGCACCTCTGTGCATTTTTTGATTTTTCACTGGGGTATAGTAGAGCATCCATTTGCAGAAGAAAGCCATGCGCTTAAAGTTGGCTGCACGAATGGCTTTCCTACTGAGCCGATTATAGTAATCCCAGTGTGCCTTGGTAATGTCACAACCTGTAAGATTGGTTATTTTACTGATATGGTTCAATATTAATGGGCCCAGAATATTGAAGTAGAATTCTGTACCAATTGCTAGTCCCATTGCTATGAAACGAGAAAAGCTCAACATATTTTCTCCACTACCTCATTTTCCTCTACTGGATTACTTGAGCATAAATGCTGTATTTGAGTACAACTGAAAAAAAAGAGATGGACTAACAGATGGGTTCTCGCTGTTGAGTATTTGCCATGTAATAAAATGGTTATTTCGAAAGAAATCACCTAATATGTGAAAGCCTAGATTCGTCCAACGGGTGAGCGTAGAACGTCCAAGATTCAAACCAAGGCCAGGACAGCAATCTAGTTTCATTTGTAGGTGGAAATATTGGATTTTATATTCTAGCCAAATAAAACTAAAGCATTCAGCTATTATTTGAGGCATTTTATAGAGTGTGCACTTTGGTTCTGTGGGTATCATTAAGAAAGAGACAGGATCGATTTTAGCTACTTTTAACATTAAACATATTATAGTTATCCCCTGCTGATGCCTTTTTTGAAGCAAAACTCAGCCAATTTAAAAGCGCTGCTTGATAGCAAGTTCTAAAGCAGGAAAGAGCCAAACCTCCCTCCTCTTGAGTCAAATAAAGTACTGAAAGCTTAACCCTGGGTCATTTAGATTTCCAAATAAAGGTGCTGATATCTCCCTCTATGGCCTCAAAAAATGCCTTAGTAATTTTGATCGGCACATTTGAAAAAGCAAACAAGAACGGGGTCATAGATTCATTTTTATTAAAGCTATATGCCCAATGATTGTAAAGGGAAGTTTATCCCACTGTTAAATTAACACTCGAGCTTTGGCTAAGAGACGTGCATAATTTAAGGCATATAAATTGTTAAAATTTGAGGACAACCTAATCCCCAGATATCGAATAGGTCGTGCAGCCTGAAAAGTCGCAAGCATAATTTCTGGAAGTATCTCAGGGAAGCTATTACAGATTAAGGCTTCTGATTTGGGTTGATTAATTTTGTAGCCCCCCGATTGCAGTACATTCCGAGATCTTATTGATAGCTCGTTGAACATTGGCCTTATTCGCCGCTAAGTATAGAACAATATCGTCAGCATAAAGTTTAAGTTTTGGAGCGCCAACAAGACGTGGCTTAATGGTTTGATCTTGACGAATAGCGCAGGCCAATGTCTCTATAAATAGTGTGAACAAGATGGGGGACATGGGGAGCCCTTGGTACATGCCACGTTCAATGCTTATGTTACCAGTTGGCAAATTGGTAATAACTATAGTGGCCTTCGCCCCAGAATTTAATGTTCTCAGCAGGCGCAGAAATTGTGCTGGAAATACAAATTTATGGAGGATTGCAAAGAGCACTTCCCATTCAACTAAATTGGATGCTTTTTCTACGTCATGCATTATAGGGGTAGCATTAATATTCTGGTTAGAAAAAAAATCTATTGCTTGTACCAAAAAATTAGTGTTGGAGGCTATAAATCTGCCAGGGAGAAAACCTTTCTGATCCCTGTGAATAATAAATGATGTTACTGCTGCGACCCTATTAGCCACGATTTTAGTAAACAACTGGCAATCACTATTGAGGAGACTAATGGGACGGTATGAGTTCGGCTCGAGCTCAGATTTATCTTTTTTTAAGAAACTGACCACTATTGACTCAGTAAAGGAGCTGGAAACAATACACCCCTGAAGAATCTGATTAAATAGACAAACCATAAAAGGTGCCAATTGCTGAGAAAAAACCCATTTATTTCTGCAGGTAGTCTGTCCTTACAACAGGCTTTAGCATTGGGAAGTAACTTGATCATTAGTTGTACTTCCGCCAATGTTATTGGTGTTATTATTGAGTCTGCCTGCGCAGAAGTCAAGGTCGGAACTTGAATACCCCTTAGTCATTCCTCAATTGCCTCGGGGGGAACTAACTTGGGAATCAGTGTATATTTTGGCATAGTGTTGGTAAAACTTCTGAGCCACTTCAGACGAGTGTATTCGAGTAGTTTTACTCAAAGGGTCATATATTGCTTTATATTAGATCTGCGCTTTGCAGACTACGCAAGATACTTGCCTACAAATTTGCTTTCCTTATATGTTTGCTGGAGGTACGATGACTGGTTCAAAATTACCTTTGCAATAAAAAATTTCAGGAATTTATCTTTAGCTTCTGCTAACACTGCGTATTTCTGTTAGGGGCCAAAGTATATGCTTTCATGGCTTCGTCCACTCTTACTTAAATTAGTATGTTGTACTCTCTCCTCATGTCTACGTGCTGCCAAATAGGCAATAACTTGGCCTCTAAAATTTTCTTTTAACGCCTCCCATACGCCAAATCTGAAGCAGAGTCTGTTAAAATGTAAAGAATTCCTCCAAATTGCTCTTCATCTGCTCCACCCAACCATCATCTGCTAAAAGTGCTTTATTAAAACTCCATCTTGTTTCCTGTGGAGACGATGTTACAGATGGAATTATTAAACTGACCAGTGAATGGTCCGAGAATGCATTGTTCAATATGTCTGCGTCTTCGCAAGTAAATGCATGCGTGCGATATTAAAACCAAAATCCATACGTGATGCAGTACCATAGCGCTTAGAATGATGTGTGTTGGCGCAATATCCCGTTCTCTGCACACCACGAGTGTATAAGAGCAAAATATTGGATTAAAGTTTGTAGGGCACATATGTTTTTAGGTTTTATTGTATGCTTATTTAAGCGTGACGTGTCCAGTGACAAATCCTGAATCAGATTAAAATCCCCTCCTATTATGAGATGGCCTACCTCATGTTTTAAAGGAGAGTGAAGCTCTTGTGGAGCAGATGGCGAGTCCTCAATGGACCCATAATAGCGTATTAGATTATATACTTCCTTATCCGCTTGTATTTTAACTAGAATCCATGTAGCACCTGGATCTTGTACTACTTTAAGAATTTCGGACTGGACTGAGTGTGATATCAACACTGCTACTCCGCGATGCGAAGCCTGAGATGAAGCAAAATATGCATGCTGAGTCTGCGAGGGAATACACGGTTGAGAGCCATTCTTTTTTAAGTGTGTTTCCTGCAGCAATATTATGTCTGAATTTAAAGATGTAAACCAAGGTAACATACCTTGACATTTAAGCCTGTAGTTTAACCCATTCACATTGCATGAGACTATTTTCAACCTGTTACGAGACATTGCATAATAAATGTCTGATTTTCACTATCTGCTGCATATTTTCAGTTTTTACCCCATATGCACATCTTGCCTGTGTTCCATTTTTATCTTCAAATGCACACCACTCATGTGCCCCTCTCTCCTAACCAACCTCCCACCCGAAACCCCCCCCTGAAGCCCAGCCCGCCCTGGGCTCCCTCCTACCACCCCCATCTCCTCTGCCCCTCCCACCCACCCGTGCCCTGCCCTCTACTTCACCAATCTTTAAATTGGCTCTTCACTATTGAAATATTGAGGAAAACATAAAAATAAAATACATTAAAAAAAATAAAAATATATATAAAAATGCACAAATAAATTCGTTTTTATGTACAGCAACACCTGAAAGTCTGCATTTCTAACTATCTATCCATACTTACTGATATGGAACTTTATGCAATACAATTTTATCTCTATTATTTTCCTTTTACATGTATATCTGTATAGTTATTACTTTACTCCTACTGTAGAAAGAAAGGAAAAAAAACCTTCATCTCTCTCTCTCTAATGCACTACTCTGTCTCATCCTATACCTCTCCCAATATATCCTCTCGGACTCTTCCCAAACCTCATTCTACTGTTACGATCTCCCTAAGATCCTTTCTTGAATCTTCCCTCCTTGACTCACCCAAACCTCATTTTACTACTCTGATCTCTAAAATAATACTTCCTAGACTCTTCCCTCCTTTGACTCATCCCAAACCTCATTTTACAACAATTATTTCCCTAATAACCCTTTCTAGACTCTTCCCTCCTCTATTTGTCCTTTGACTAATCCCAAACCTCATCTAACTAATATGAACTCCCAAATAACACTATCTAGACTCTTTCCTCCTCTATCCCGCCTTTATCCTATTCAATCAAACTACCGCTCAAATTAACAATTCATATTTCCATATACTAATTCTTTGGGGTCTGCAGTAGGGTGCTACTCACCGAAAAGTTCTTCAATGCCTCGTCAGGGGTAGTAAGCGATATAAATACAATTACGCGGAGCTGTTCGACGTCACCTACTGGCGTGCAGGGGTACTGCTCATGATTTTTCAGAGCCAGTCTGATGACTGTGGAATATTCTAAGGGACAGGATCTGTGGCTAGATAGTTGCTACCAGATAACATGTTGCCGAAGATAAGTAACTTGTTCACCACTGCCTAGTCCCTTGGGAGAGGAGAAGGGAATTAAGAGGTTCCCTATTACCCTTAGTCAAGCCTCTGATTTTGACTAAATTCTTCTCCTATCTTAGGTTTATTTAGGACACTCTTGCAAAAAGGACCATGAACTTTTGTGAAAGTCTTTTATGCAGCTAAGGCTATTGGAGCTGCAGGGGTGTTTAAAAACTGTGCTGTCTCCATTACATGTCAATATTACTGTCTGATGAATACTTCTAACTGCAGATTCCTGACCCTTCAATATCTACCAAGTACCAGACTTGTTGCTAAACCTTTGCAATAGCTCTCTGGCGCTAGTAGAGGGTTCAGGCTCCATTACCACATAGGGCACGAGCCATAATGACATCACAGGGGCCATATTGCCACTGCTGGGTCATTGACTCCAGTTCTGTTTTTTCCATACCTTTCCTCATGTCAGGAGCATCGTGTTTACACACGGTGCAGACATTTTGTTCCTCACCAAATTTTTCCAGTTGGTATAAAATAGGAACATGTCGTATCTGAAAAGGTCTGGTTTCAAGCCCTGACTTTGGTGCGATAGCCAAATGTTCATTAGAGAGCCACACAGCAACTCAATCAGGGGTTTGTAAAGCACAGCTACTCACCGGTGAGGGTCTCAAAGTGCTGGGGAGGGGGGTGCAGACCCGTCTTAGCGCTGGGTTCTTTCGAAGAGCCAGGTCTTGAGGTCCTTCCTGAACTGGGACAGCGATGGGGATTGCCTGAGGTGGGGGGCATGGTGTTTCAGGTCTTGATGACAAGTTAGGAGAAGGATCTTCCTCTGCTTCTGGTCCTGCGGATCCGTTGGACGGTCGCCAGTGGCAGTTGGGCAGAGCGGAGGGGTCTGTTGGGTGTGTGGAATGCGAGGCAGTGGTTCAGGTAGGCTGCTCTGGCGTTGTGGAAGGCCTTGTATGCGTGGCTGAGGAGCTTGAAGGTTATTCTAATGTCGACTGGGAGCCAGTGGAGATCACGCAGGTGTTGTGTGATGTGGCTGCAGCATGGGATGTTTAGGACCAGTCTGGCTGCAGCGTTTTGGATGTTCTGGAGCTTTCGGAGGAGTTTCTGGGTGACGCTGGTGTAAATTGTGTTGCCGTAGTCGAGTCTGCTGCTGATGAGGGCGTGGGTGACCGTCTTCCTGGATTCGGTGGGGATCCATTTGAAGGTCTTTCAGAGTAGGCGTAGTGTGTTGAAGTATGAAGAGGAGACAGCGTTGATCTGGCGGTTCATTGTGAGTGAGGAGACCAGTATGAAGCTGAAGTTTTGTGTGTGGTCTGTGGGTGTGGGGGGGTGTTCCCAGTGCAGCGGACCACCAGGAGTCGTTCCAAGTGGAGGGCTTCTATCTTGTCTGAGTTGAGCTTGAGACAGCTCTCTCTCATCCAGGTGGTGACGGCTTTCATCCCTTCGTGGAAGATGTTCTTGGCGACTGTGGCTTCATTTGTGAGGGAAAGGATAAGCTGTGTGTCGTTGGCGTAGGAGACGATGTTGATTCCATGGTTCCTGATGATGGCTGCGAGTGGGGCCATGTAGACGTTGAAGAGGGTGGGGCTCAGGGAGGAGCCCTGGGGCACTCCGCAGCTGATCTCTGTAGATTCTGAGAGGTATGGTGGTAGTCTGACCCGCTATATTCATCCGGTGAGGAAGGAGCGGATCCCGTCCAGGGCTTTGTCACGGATGCCAGCATCATGGAGTCTTGTGCTTAGGGTACAGTGGGCGGCAGTGTCGAAGGCCGCCGAGAGGTCCAGGAGGATGAGGGCCGCGGTTTCGCCCTTGTCGAGGAGGGACCGGATGTCGTCAGTTGAGGTGAGGAGGGCAGTCTTGGTGCTGTGGTTGCTTCGTAAAACGGATTGGGAGATATCCAGGACGTGGTTGGCTTCATGAAATCGGCAAGCTGGGCGTTGATGGCTTTCTCGATGACCTTGGCTGAGGAGCAGGGAGATGGGCTTGAAGTTCTTGAGGTCCGTCTGGTCCGCAGAAGGCTTCTTCAGCAGGGGGTTTATCTCAGCATGTTTCCAGTTGTCGGGAAAGGTGGCGATCTTAATGGAGCATTTGATGGTGCGTCGTAGCTCGGGTGCGATGGCGGCTCTGTGGAAGATGTGGTGCGGGCAGGGATCCGATGGGGCTCCAGAGTGGATGCTCTTCATGGTCTTTAGGGTGTCCTCTGTGGTGAACGGGGTCCAGTTGAGCAGGATCTACTAGGGGGGCGGCGGCATTGGTTGCGGTGGTGGCGGTGAGGTGGTCTTGGGCATCGAGGCTGTCGTAGATCTGCTTGATCTTGTGGTGGAAGAAGGTGCCAAGTTTGCTGCAGAAGTCTTGGGAGGGTGGGACGTCTGTGGTCTCGCTGTTGGGCTTGGCGAACTCCTTGGCGATAGCAAAGAGTTCTTTGCTGTTGTGTGCACTGACGTTGATTCTGCCTTGGAGGGCCCTTTTCTTTGTGGTTTTGATGAGGTGGGTGTGTGCGGTGGCGGCTGCTTTGAAGGCAGCGTGGGCTTCCGGGGTTTTGTTGTTCTTCCATCGCTTCTCGTGCCATATACAGGTGCTTCTGGACTGGCTTCTTGGAGGGCAGGAGTGAACAAGCTTGCTTTCTTGACGTGTTGTTTGCCAGGGGCTTTCTTGAGGGGAGCCAGGGTGTCAGAGCAGTTGGCAATCCATTGGTGGAGGTTGCGTGCTGCGGTGTTGGTATCTGTGGATGTCAGTGGGGGGTTCTGCTGAGGAAGGTGCTGAGAAGTTCTTCTGTGACTTTCTTCCAGCTTCTGCGGGGGAAGCGGTGGGCATGGTAGAGTACAGTGGGTACTGTCTCAGGTGCCTTGGTTCGAGCCATAATGTCATGTGACCTCTGCTAGCAGACATACCTGAAGGTTATCAAGGAGCATAGAGCCAAGCTTTCTATGGGTCACTCTGAAGAAGGTTGTTGGGAGTGCTGTAGGATGAGGTCCAAGTCAAGGCCCAGGTCCCGGTCACCACCAGTGTTGTCCCAGTCTGCCCAGGTCTTCGAAGGACAAAAGAAAATGCTCTCTTTCTCCTTAAATGTCGAAATCGACATGCAAGTCTAAAACCCCTCTGGAGCCAGAGTTAGTGGAGACTTCCCCAGCAGCTTCGCCATCTCCCCCACTTTCCTTCCCTCTCCTTAATCGGTGTTGGTGCCTGTTTTCCTGGAGTACCAGCCGCAAAGGTCATTGTAAGACCATCAGGGTTCTTTCCAGAGATGCCCTTAGCACCATACAGATTCTATCTGGTGCTGTCCACAACTTTTGGACCCATACCACACCCATCAACTTTGCGACTGGCATCAGTGAAAAAGTCTGCTCCGGTCAGGCGTGACCCTATGACGAGTCCAATACTGCTACTGCACCGATCTGGTAGTTGTGAAATAAGCCACGATGGTTGCGGCACTGATGGGTCTTCAGCCATCAGACCTCAAAAAATCTACTCGCCCACTCACTATGGCGAGTCAGATTTTATCAGATTGAGCTATTTTTAGGATCTACTGGTCTGTTCTGGCGAGTGAACTTGAGCTGGAAAGAAACAGGTGTTCTATTCATTCAGAAAGTGAATGAACAATAAGGACGCCTTTAAATCTTGTTTTTCTCATGAGACATTGCCTGTCTGTTCAAAGACAGAGGTCAAATGTCAGGTTGTCTTTTAGTAGTTGCTACTTATCTTATACTGGAAATGGTGTTTACTTTTCTTTCTCTTACTACAGTTAGAGGATTTTGTGACGTGAGCTGTCACAATCATTGAGAAACAAAAGGCTGTAGGATGTCAGTTTGTTTCTAACAAATAGTTTTTAAATGAATAGTACAAATATTTCAAAATATATCAGGAATTACGAAAGCAAATTTTTTTGTAACTCAGTAGTGTAATGCAAACAAAGATATAAATAGGAGCAAAGCAAATCAGAACACTTTACTTGGTGATGTGCAAATGTCAAATATTTGCAGAAACTCGATTTCAAGCATCGTTTGTACACTATATAGTTTTATCAGTAAAACCGGATGCCAGTGGGAAATTTTGTGGCCATTTCAATGGAACCTGCTGATAGCAAATGACAGTGTGCTATCACTTCATGCTTTAGTTATATATCTATTAAAATGGCCGTTTTTAAATATGATGTGAGAAACAGTCCTGGCCCCGCCCTGAAGACAATGCTGTTAAAGAACTAAGGGGCATATTTACAAGGGCTTTATCTCCGCTTTTTTGGCTTAAAAAGCGGAGATAAAACTATCGCCCTATTTACAAGAGGGTGCTAACATGCATAATCGCATGTTAGCACCCTTTTTCCTAACGCCTCCCTTTGCATCTCTAATGAGATGCAAAGTGGAGCGTATCCCGGATGGACTACCTTGCAAATATCGCTGATGTTCACATCGCGATATTTACAAGGCTGCTCCAACATTTTAGCACACGTTAGTTTTTGGAGAAAACCGTTGTTTTCTCCAAAACTAACGTCTGCTAAAATGCAGACTTACCTATCCCTAACATTGGGGTGGATTATGCTGATACGACCCTGTGGGTCGTATCAGCAGAAGTATCGCCGCTTTGCAGGGAACATTGCTGGAAAACCAGCGATGTTCCCTGCAAACGGCGATAACCTCGCTAACTCTGGAATTTTTATCGCCCTGGAGAATTGCGTTGTTAAAAACGCGCTACCAGGGCGATAAATTCCAGAGATAGCCTGCGATAACAAAATTATCGCTAAGCACGGCCAGCGATAATTATCGCTGGCCGTTGATAATATGCCCTTAAGAGGCAAGTCAGGGGTCATGTGTATCCTATATGTGGCTAGATTTGTATTCTATATGGAGTAAAGGTTTAGTCTATTAAATCAGACAAAAGAGTTTTTGTACAGCAGACATGCTGAGCTCACATATTTGAAGGTGCTTTCACATGTGAAGAAAATGACGGCTCAGTGAATTAAAATATTTGCCCAGGATCACATAACCTTTGCTTTGTCCATAAGCATTCGAAGGCCATCCACCATGGCTAAGAAGACTGTCTCTGTGGTATGAAGTGGGCAAAACCCTGACTGAACCGAATCAAGTATTTGTTCACTGTGCAGTCACTTAGACAGCAGATGATTGACGTGTTTCTCCACTATCTTCCCAGCAAATGGCAACAGAGAGATCAGCTGATAATGTGTAAGAACAGCAGGATCCTTGTTCACCATTTTTAATAGCGGCAATACCAGAGCTTTTATCCATTCCCCTGGAGCACGTCCACCCTGCAGCAAGTTATTGCAGATCTCCAGAATGAATGGACCAAGGGCTTCAGCTGCCGCTTTCCAATGAAAAGAAGGCAGAGGATCCAGTGGACACCCTGATTTTACGGCAGTCGTTATTGAAATGAAATTGTCAGGCATTAATGGCTCCTATTTTTCCAGACTGGTATTACTATAATTTCCAGAAGCCCTCTGCCTACCATCCTGCACTCCCTAACAAGGTATTGGCTCTGCTTCTCAAACCCTTGGGCCACAATCTGCCCCACAAGAGATAAGGATTTCAGAATATTAGACACATTCTCATCAAAAAAATTTGAAAGTCTATCTGCCAGCTCCTGGGAGTTCACAATATGATTTCTCACACACGTAGCAGAGGAAAAGATTTGGCGGATAACACGTGCATCTTGCAATCCTTCAGGGCCCTTTTTAGTATGTCTCTTGCATTGCAGGAGTAGTCCACACGCCAAACCCTGTCTAGTTTTCTGAAACCCAGCTTAGCTTCCCTCAAAAATGGTGAGTACCAGGGAGCAGTAAGTATAGGTCTATGATTTTTCATGATCCTATGAGGCAGCGTTTTTTTTCTACTGTGGACTCAACCCAGTCGAATAGCATGCACAGCCTTCAATCCCCGAGACATCAGCCAACAATGGCTCGGACTATCTCAGCTACTTCGCTGCACTAGATCTGGGACTGATAGCTTAGCCCAAGACCGTTTCTTCTGCAACTCAACTTTAGGTCTTTTTTACAACTGTTTGTGCTGGATGACGCTTGCACGAGAAAGGTATTAACAGATGGTGAGACCAAATCAGAGGCATAGCTTCCTTACAGTGTAGGGCGTCACCTTATGTTAAAATCTCCTACTATTAGAAAGTTAGCTTACTCAAACGAAAACGTCAGCACAAGATCCAGGAAGGGATCAACAAATGCCTCCCCTGATCCAGGTGGACGCTAACATAATAAGCTACTGAATAATGTGGCAGTTGGTGAAGAGCTCTTGAAGCCCATGATTTCTGCCAAAGGGAAGTCTTGTGTAGGTAACTCCTTCATCATAAGATTCTCTTGGAGAATAATTGCCACACCACCTCAGCGGCGATTTGTCTGCCTGTGATGCATAATTCTGAGCCCGTCTGTGCACATACACATTACCTCCGGACCCGGAAGTCATGGATTTCGGCGACATGCTTCACTGCAATAACCAGGCCACACCGACCATTACATTGATGCACCTTTCCCCGCTAGCTTTCACACCAGTGCCGGTCCCTTCCACCCCATAACATTCTCTTCCTCCTCACCCTTTGTGTAGGTCTTGTACATAGTCCCTTTAAATCACATTACCCCCCTAAACTTTGGTTCAGCTACCCTGTTCTTCTACCAGAATATTCGCTGCTAGAGGCTTATTGATGTCTGCAAAATGCTCAAGCCCTATAGCCATTCCATTAATATATGCAGCAAGCATGCCAGAGTATAGCTCACCTTGCATTTAGACTTCTCTCCTGTGTTAAAACTGGCAGCATAGCTGGCGCTGTGTGCGTACGGGAGCAAACTTGCCTGCCTTTGGCATGCCCGCGCAGCTGTTTTGCTTTTGTAGGGCTTTACCAGCCCATGCATCGGTGCAACCACTAGCACGCACTCCCAATAACAGCCGCACTCTGCCCATTCCAGGAACAGTACCATACTTGTGTATCTGCATCACTAAACACAGCCAACAGTCATTGTATTTTGTTTTGGTTGTTGGCCGCAGTTTTATTACTCATTACATACGTCATATTTGTACAACTCCCCCGACACCTTCTTGGGGCCCGGGTCATAAATCATTATCATACATTAGTGCAAATTGGGTATCACTCAGTGTTATTTGGACATCATAAATCCGGGGTCATAAATCATCGGGTATCGTAAATCATTCTGCCGCAACCTGCCATTATTTTGTTGTCATAAATCACTCTGCCTGATCATCATAAATCAGCAGCCATAAATCATGGTCATAAATCACCGGGATGTCATAAATCATTATGTCACAAATCTGTCATCATTTTGTTGTCATAAATCATTCTGCATGAGCATCATAAATCATCAGCCATAAATCATCGGCTGGCCATAAATCACTGGTTTGTCTTTTGCTCATTTGCATCTCCTGGGGTCGTAAATCACCCTGACAGCTCGTAGATTGTTCTTTGTTGTTTTCCACGCCCCTTTGCGTGTGGGGGGGGTAGCCTTTCCCCGGAGTTAGGCCCCAACTCGCTACCTTGCTAGTCTCTTTTGTGCCCTGCCGTCTGGCGGGGGCTGGGCTGCGAGTGCCGTCTCCGTTTGCTACCCCGATTTTTGTCAGGCGTACTCACCCAGCCGTGAGGCATCCCAGAGTGAGTGGCCCTCCTTCTACACACCGCCCTGTCGGTGTGTTTCCATAACCAAACCAATACACCTTTTGTTTCCGCCCCTTTTTGGTTGGATTTGCGCTCTCTTTGCGCTCTCTTCGCATGGGGCTGCTTGTTCCCGGAGTTAGGCTCTCAACTTGCTAACTTGTTAGACTCTTTTGTGCCCTGCCGTCCGGCGGGGGCTGGGCTGCGAGTGCCGTCTCCGTTTCCTGCCCCCTTTTGTTAGACCACTTCACTCAGCCGTGAGGCATCCCAAAGTGAGTGGCACCACTTCACCCAGCCATGAGGCATCCCAAAGTGAGTGGCCCTATTCCCACACACCGCCCGTCGGTGTGTCTCCATAGCCATCCATTGTACCATTAGTTCCTTTCGTCCCTGTCAGCACTGCGACGCTGCTGTTGTAGGTGTGGGTGGGTGGGACTCGAAAATCGTTGGCGCCGCTCCCCCAGCTCCCTGATGTGAAGGTGAGCTGCCCAGGGGGAGCGTCGCCTTATATCCCCCTCCCCTTCCTCTCTTCCCTTTGTTCTTGGAAGGGGGGGAGAGGGCCTCAGGCGCGTTTCGCCGCGTGTCCTTTCCTGGCGGCGTAAACCAGCGCCAACCAGATCCGTTCCTTGTGGGCTCTGGCGGCCGTTATGGCGCCGGCCCTTCGGGGGCGGCCTTTGCTAAATGGCGCCCAAAAACTAAACACTACCTCAGGTAGAAAATGGCGATCGCTCACCTGTCCCCAGCAAGGACAGCACCTCAGTAGCTTAACTCCCTACAGACAGCTCTCCCGCATGTGCTGCGGAGTTTAAAACTTCCCACAACATTTCAAGTTATTTTTAAAACTTATTTTAGCAGTTTTGAAAACAGGTGCAGCAGATTCAAAGTGTCATGTGCAGCAATTTCATACAGATATAGCAGATCAAGTATATTTAAAGTTAAGTCAAAAGAATCTGCATATAGCAAACAGTTATTTAAAAAACCATCAACACACAGATTTAACAGTCTGTCTGACAACTAAGAGCATCTCCTTTTTGAAGTTGAAGCTTTTGACGTTTATAACACGGTTCCTGGTTACCATCACCTCAGTTTGCCAAGTCAGCAAGTTGCAAGCCTTTTTTGTCTGACCCCCATTTACATGTTTCTTCCCAGACAAGCTGGTGTTGCGAACTAAAGCTGCTTTCCTCCCAAAGGTGGTGTCTCTTTTCCAAATGGGACAATCTGTCCCCCTACCATCCTGTTTCTCTTCACCACATCCAATTGAGGAGGAGGAGAGGTGTCACAAGCTTGACCCGCAACGTGCAGTAAGCTTCTAAATCAGGCTGAACAAAATCATTTAGTTCAGCTACACTGGCTGTAAAGAAGGAAAGGCAGTACAGAAGCAAACTCTATCTCACTGCATCATTTGATGCATCACGATCTGCTCTGATCTAGCAAGACTCACCTGAAGGAAGCAGGGCTCATTTCAACAGGGCTAAATGACCAACACCAAAACCATTGCCTACTACGGTAATATGTAAGATTCCTTGTGACAATATACCTATTTGTAGGCTTCAATATACAGTAATAATCCAATCTAAAAATCCCTGACGACTTTAACATATGCTTTTCACAATAAATATACCTGGCCTAGTACCTTTATCGTAGCATTGCATAATAAACAGAACAGGCCTGGAGCCATGATCAGTGGCTTGACCCATAACCAACTCATCCTGCTGTATCAGGAATAAGCTTTGCCACAAGCCAAAAAGTGCAATACAAGCAGTCTTTTTGGTGGAAGCACATTAATTTGGCCCAATCAACTCCTGAACTCAGGGGGACAAACGTGGGTGGAGCCTAAGCCCCTCTCAGTAGAACTCTGAAAGCTTTTTTTTGTTGATCACATAAGGTTGTGCTATAGTGGCACTGTCAAGCTAGACCTAAAAAATCATGTAGATTAGTGTAGTCCTCTGTATCCCAAACTGCTCCCAAAACTGCACTATGAGGTCTAAAATTAATGATGGAACAGGAAATCATCTGTGCTGCTGCCAGAACAAAACAAAAGGAATCTGACTTGATTTTTCCCAGTGAACTGATAAGGTGCATAAGCTGGCATCCACCAGAAATACATTTATAAAATTACAAATATGTACAAAATTACAGTTGGCAAAACAATATACAGCCTTTCTCAATAGGGCCAAACAAGATTCCAAGAATATATTAACAGTCCACTGTTATAGACCTATTGCCTTTAGCATATGCTTTTAACAATAAATAAGCCAAGACTACTGCCTTTGTAATAACTTTTCATAAAAAACAGGCCAGACCTTTGGCATTACATTTTACTGCACACCACTCACACCTATAACTCTTATTAATGGCAGGGCCACTGGAATTATGCGGCAGGAGAGAGCCAAATTATGCACTGGGTTTAGTAATTTATTCGGCAAGAAAAGGCAAATTATGCGGCATAATGCGCCACATTTGTAATAGTATTACTTTATCATTTTGTCATTTTTAAACTTGGTACTACTGTCTGGGCATTGGTTGCACCTCATTAGTACAATTTTAATACCTTAATATAGCAATAAGCAACAAAAAGGTAATCAGTCAAGCTTTGCAAAGGGCCTATCACTGCGCAGGCAGCACGTGTTACTTCATTTTTAGTAACTTTTGAACCATTTGAGCTGGAAACAATCTTTTTTGTTAAAATCTGCAGAATATGCGTCAGATGATGTATTATGTGGCAAATGCGGCTAATCTATAATTATGCGAGAATCGCTGTGCCTGCACAATCGCTTAATTCCAATGGTCCAGATTATTGGCTTGTCACCATAACTAACTCAAACCTACTGTGCTGAGCATAAGCTTTCCCACAAGGAAACCATCAGGCCTACAGGGCTTAACAAGGATCCACACAGTGCAAATCTTATATATTCATGGGTTGTCAAAAGGGGTGTAACACCAAAATCTTGCCTACTAAAGTAATCTATGGGATTCCATATAACAAAATAACTATAGTCTTTAATTCAGTGTAATAACCATACACCTTGAAATGCCTATTGACTTTAACATATACTTTTCACAATCAATGCGTCAGGCCTACTGTCAATATCATAACTTTTCATAATAAACAATAAGGCATGCAGCCTTTATCATTGGCTTGTCACCGTAACCAATTTAAGCCCATTGTACTGAGCATGCGCTTTCTGCAAGGCAATCTTCTGGCATACAGTCATAAAAATACAAATATATACAAAATTACAGATGGCAAAGCATACTACTGTCTCTCCTAAGAGAGTTTAACAAGGGCTACTGAAGTGCATGCCTTCTATCCCCACAGTTTGTTCAGGTGGATCACCAATACCAAACTCTTGCCTACTAAGGTAATCAATGAAATGCCATGTAACAAAATACCTGTCTACAGACTTTAGCACAGTGTGTTAACAATCCGTCCTCAGAAGACTATTGTCTTTAATGCATGCTTTTCACAATATGTGGATCAGGTCTACTGTCTTTGTCATAACGTTTCAGAATAGACCTATGAAATCTGGCATTACAATTCCCAATGAACTGAGGAAGACTTTGCCCTTTACTATTAGATTTACCCTTTACATAACACTGGCCTGTTCAAGTGCACATAAACTGGCAACCATCATGCATACAGCTATAAAATTACAAATATGTAGAAAAATGCAACTTGCAAATATACAAACCCCTCGCAACAGGGCCCAAAAAGAATCTTCAAAGTGAAAATCACCAGGGTTTGTCAGAGTAGGTGGCCAACGCCAAAACCCTTACCTACTATGATAATCTGTGAGATTACATGAAACAAAGTACCTGTTGGTAGCTTCTAACACAATATGATAGAAACCAACTGGTAAAAGCGTATTGACATTAGCATATGCTTTTCACAATTAATAAGCTAGACCAACTGCCTGTGTCATGTTTCATAATAAACAGACCAGACCCATAGAATCGGACAAAACATTTCCAGTGCACCGAACAGGCATTTTGCTTGTCACTATAACCAACTGAGGCCTACAGTTTTGAGGGTAAGCTTTTCCACAAGGCAACCATCAGACACACAGTCATACAATTAGAAGTATATACAAAATTTGGACCGTATAGAATTCTGTTCCTTTCATGTAACTCTCAGGACAGAGAAGATTTGATTTGGAGATGTATGCCTTGGGAAAGCCCTTAGAGGGATAGCTAGTTGGGCGAAACACGTGTCGGCTGTTCATTATCTATACCTCTTTTGATCTTACATTTCCATAATCAAATAAATGATGGAACATTACACTTTGACACTGGAATTTTGAGAATTTATTCTAGAGATTATTGCATAAATTGACAATCATTCTCCATTTTGGTGTACTTTGGGGTGTAACTACCGGACAGGCTCCTCTGCTTCACGATTTAGGATCCTGTGTAGCTGTAGGTGGCGCCTCCACAGTTGCACACCCCGACCTTTCTAGTAGCTAAAAAAAATTACAGTTGGCTAAGGAAAACTCTATCTCTCCTAAAACTGCCTGACAAGGAATCTAAGCAAACCTATATCCATAGTTTGTCACAGTGAGTGACCAAAACCTTTGCCTACTACGATAATTGTGAGATTCCATGTAACAAAATACATATCTTTAGGCTTCAATATAGTGGAATAACAATCCAACCATAAAAGCCTATTGACTTTAACATATGCTTTTCACAATAAATATGTAAATCCTAGTGCATTCATCGTAACATTTCATAATACACAGATCAGGCCTATAGCCATGATAATTGGCTTGCCACAGTAACCAACTGAGTACTGCTATATTGAGTATAAACTTTGCCGCAAGCCAAAAAGTGCAATACAAGTAGTCAATTCAATTTATTTAATTGTCTTTATTCGATCTTCCAAAGGCAGGTCATAAAAGATACACCCAATAAAAAAAATCGTACAATATAAAACACACATGTTAAAAACCTCCACAAAAATGGATAAAAAATGCGATGGAAGGAACAAAATTCACTTTACGGTACAAAACCCACAACACTTGATATATGGGAATATAAAAACTATTTCATCGAAACAGAAAGCTCCTTCTTTTAGATAAAATACACTTCAAAAAGCTAGCAACTGCATAGCATACATTACGGTCCTTAAGTTGCAACAAATAAAATAAAGCAGCTTTGCACTTGGAAAATGTATGTCTACATAGCAAGGGTAATAAAAACTTCCTTGTGAATGGCAGATAAAAATGACAAAAAAAGACAAAGTGTAAAATGGTTGGGCTAGATTGCTCATCACATGGACAGGTGCCAATAGAGGCTGAGGAATACTGGCCTAGGGGAAAACATATTAACCAACGGAAGGAACCTAGCCTAAATCTTGCCAACAGTGTTCTCTCATACACATTAGTCACGTATAGTAAGTATGGAGCAATAGTTGGCACCATTTGGATGATACAATAATCTCTGACTAAAGGTTTGGACACTTCCGTTAGTTTCCTGGTAGCTTGTTTATGCTTAAAGAAACTGTCCTGAACCCAGTTTTTGTCTTTTTTAATGATCTCAGGGTGCTCGAACAGGTAGGCACATCCAAGCGCCGAAAAACAAGTAGTCTTTTTAGTGGAAGCACAGAAATTCGGTCCAGTCAAATCCTGTAGTCAGGGGAGCAAACATGAGTGGAGCCTAAGCCCTTCTCTCAGTAGGACTCTGAAAGCTCTTTTTTGTTGATCACATGAGGTCGGTGACACCAGCACTGTCCAACCAGACCTAAAAGTCAGTGTAGATTAGTAAAGCCCTGGGCTCTCAAACACAAAACTGCACTATGAAGTCTTAACAGGGCTGGACTGGGAACCGAAATGAGCCCTGGCAAACTGCTTGGCCGGCCTCCCTGTGGGGCAGGGAGTGCGGCGGAGCAATGTGCTAGGGCCGGTTTTGCCCGATTAGGTCACAGGGGCTGATATTGCCGGCCCCCGGTAACAAAAACGGCCCCCTAGAGGCCCAAAACCGGCCCCCACCCTGGCGGCCCACCGGGGAAACGCCCGGTGCCTACTACGGCCAGTCCAGCCCTGAGTCTAAAGCTAGTGACTGCCTTCCTCCCATCTGTGATTCTGCCAGAGAAAAATACAGTAAATTATCTAGTTATCGAAGACACTTTAATAGCACTTTAATGTCTTGTGTGTATCCCTGAAATTTCAAGCTCAGGCAGCTGGATAAATAAAAGCTGTGTGGATGGCAAGGACTTTTTTGTGGAAGCACACAACTTCTGCCAAATCCAAACATGTACTCCTGCCTTCCGGCGTGTAGGCGGAACCAAAGCCCATCTCTTGGTAGTGCTTCCAAAAGCCCTATTTTAGATTGATCGCATTATGTCTGGCGACAGCTGTGCTGTCAAGCCAGACCTACAAGGGGACATGCTCTCATTGATGTCAATGGGCTCACCAGCCCTAAAATACTTTTCTCACCCTCCAAAATAAAGTTATTTTCCATTAATGTTAGTGGGGTCACTGTCCAGAACCCCAGACTGTTACCCTCTTTGGAGATTACATAGGTTGAGAGGTATGTATCATCCCTTAACTTTGGAAAAGTTCTACTTTATGTGCTAGTACAGCATTGGTTTGCTTTATTAGTATTTTAGGAATATTTTAAACAGCACTTAACTTTAAGAAGAAATTACTTCAAAAGGATTGATTGTTTTGAGTCTATAGGTCAAAGGCGAAAACACTGTTCGCCCTTCCTCCCCATCTCTTATTTCAAACCTTGTACCCTTCCCACACACATCCTGACCTTAATTGTTTTAAAGGAGGCGTTGTGACTTAAAAACATTTTGGCTCAAGGGGCTCAAACTGTTTGAAGGCGCTGATCTAGGGGATGCAATAACCAGCACTAGCTGATCCAGTCTCTGACAGCAGAATCTTTGTGGTCCTCCTCTCTTACATTATCTTCTTCCCATGGCCTGCCATTTTTTCCACCAATTTGAAGACGACTAGTATGGATCACTGGGTCATCCAGTTAATCCACAAGTGCTGTACTTTACCCTTCATGTCCCTTTCTCTGGACTACCCTCCTTCCACCAGGACCTGCCCACATGCCTCAGTTTTGGAGGTAGAAGTCCTTGCCGTGCTGTACAAAGGGGCCATAGATGTAGCGCCTCGGGAAAAAAGGGGGCAAAAGTTTCTATTTCTTTTTGGTCCCCGAAAGGACAGGATTTTGCGACCCATCATGGATCTTCACCTTCTGAACTTGGCCACTTGGCAAGACAAGCTCAAGATGACAGAGCCTTGAGACTAAAGCTGCTGAATTTGGAATGGGGGAACTAGGCTTGAATCCTGGCCTCAGTTCAACAGCTTATGATTGTGGCCTAATCGCTTAATTTCCCCATGCCTAAAAATGTTTAACATCTGATTCTCTTGTAAAGCACTCGAATGCCTTTCTGCACGTTTGCACTATATAAAACTGCAAAACAAATGCTGTCCCTCAGTCAAGTCTTACTGGTCCCGAATGCAGGAGGTTCATGGTGTGATCGCAGCACTACCCAAGAATATACTGTTCAGACTGATGGGAGTGCTATGTGTCTTTACAAAAGTGCTGGCTTTTGTGTCAGTTTCAACGTAACTATCAAGAGGCCTTGTACTTACATACGTGGATTAATGGCTAGGGACAGCAGGTCCCCCAACACGGGTCAGGTACACTTCCAGTGGATGATGACTGCTCTATGTATTGGGCTTTAGCATCAATGCCCGCAAGTCCGACCTCTCTCATTGTGGTTGTACTGGACATGACCCACTAGAGGCCTTTTTTCTTCCCCAGAGCATGACAGATGTTTGAGAGATGATTCTGAGATTTCTGATTCTGATCCTGGTTATGTAGATCTTGCGACCACTAGGCCTCATGTATCCAGTTGGTGCCACACACCAGATGAGGGCAATTCAGTGGTGCCCTTCTCAATGTTGCTAGCATTGAGACTCTCACGTGCAGATCTAACATTCTGTTTATCTGGATCTGTACTGGTGGATTGACCACTCGCATCTTTTGATGGGAAATCCCTTCAGCACTCCCTACAGTAGTCATTAATGCCTCTTCGCTGGGCTAGGGTGCACATCTGGATGACAAGATGGTGCAGGACCTTTGATCTGTTGGTCAGCGCTTGCACATAAATGTGCTGACGCTGAAGGTGATTTCACTGACATTGAAGGCATCTGACCCTTGCATTTCAGGGAGCAACATTCAGTTTCTGTTGGACAACACCACTGCTGTCATTATATCAACATTCAGGGTGGTTTAGGGCTGAGGGCCCTATGTTGGGAGGTGATTTACCAGTGGCAGTGGGTATCTTCCTGGTAGTTGCTCGTTTTACAGTCTTCCTCGATGTGAGGGCAGATGTTCTTAGTTATCTCTCACTGGAGGATCACGAGTGTGAGCTGATTCCCAAAGTGGGGTTTCCATTTATGGACCACTTCGCCATAGCCCAGAATAAGACGTGGCTTCAGTTTTGTTCCATACACTTCCCTTTGAATGGTTGCCAGGAGATGCCTTGGGGTTAAGCTGGTCTCAGGAATGCTGTACGTGTTTCTGCTGATTCCACTTCTGTCAAAGGAACTGCAGGAGGATCAAGCACAGCTGATCCTGATCGCTCCACACTGGGGAAAGAGGATCTGGATACAGATCTGTTGGATTTGTCTGCCTCCTCCTCTCCAGGACTGAGCAGACCAGCTCTCACAAAAGGATGGCCAGATGCTCCACCTCAGTTTCCAAAGGCTGTGCGCAGCGGGTGGTTGGCTGTCAGGGGGACAGGGGGTTCGGGGAGGTGGCTGCGGGGCCTGGCCTCAACCCCCTGCTGTGCAAGGCCAAAGGCCAGGCCCCACGGCTAACTCCCTGCTGCGCACGGCTAACGGTGTTAAATGATGGCATTTAAAATGTCATGATGTAATATGTGGGGTCATAAGCAGTGGTGAGCGCATGAGTTATAGTTACTTCTCTAAACTCTAACTGGTGAAGTCCAGTGTTTTTCCATTTTTAAATGTTATTTCTTACCTCATTTCAACACTTACCTATAAAGTCACTTTAACCTTTGTTTCTTCAAATGAATATATGTGTGTGTATATATACATATATATATATATATATATATATATATATATATATATATATGTCACTGCTCCCACTCTCCATGCCTCATGCGCACTAAGTCCAGCACTCAAGGGGGTGGGCTTTCAAAGTTTTTTATTCTTCTATGCCCTTTGCAAAAACAGACGCGTTTCAGCTGATGCCTTCCTCGGTGTAATCGAGCGCGCCTGACGCAGCCATGTTTAAGTCAATCCTACTGAGGGCACAAACATTAACAAAGGACTACCAGTAAGTAAACGTAGTCGCCATATTGGAGTGATGGGAAATCATATACAGCGCATTGCATTGCACAGTTCGTTCTTCTTGAACTCAATAACGCATCATATATATCAACATATGGATCAATATCCCTTATGTACATTCTAAATAGCGCCCTAAATAGGCCAATGGCATGTTTTTGGGAAGGATATATGCACATCGTGCGAACTTCCACCATTGACATAATGTTTCATTGTTAGGCACCAACCTACAATTGTGTTGAGATTGCAAATTTACATTTCAATATGCTATTATGAATCTTCTACATCATGCCCTGAATGGGCCAACATCATCACTATTCATCATGGTATTGTAAGGGTCAACCTACAATGACATATACTCTTGGTCGATATCGGCATCATTCGCATAACAATCACGCCATGTATGGGCTTGTCTTATCCTCCTCCTTCAAATACAAACACTGCCATCATTGCCACTGTGTCCTCACATAAAGAAGCAAATATATATCACCATGTAATGAAATAATGCTGATCCCCTCAAAGGATCATCAAGGTCATTACATCCAAGGGTTTCATTACAAATCTACGTTCTCCCATTTGATGGAGAGAAAAAGACGAAGAACCAAATAATATAACATAATTTGAAACTAATCAGAACCAAAGGAAAGGAAATTCCTAGATTGAATTATAGAAAAATTACTTAATTAGAGGAAGATCAAGGAAAAGCCATAGGAATACCTCATTCTATGGTCTGTCTCGTATAGATTGGACCAACTTAACCTTCTCCCAAATGGACGGCTAGTTCCTCATTCATATTCATGCCGTTTGGGGCCTTTGTTTGAAGATCAATGATGTATCTAGATTCGAGGCGTCTTAACCTATTGATCCTGTCTCCACCCCTAGGATTTACAGGTACATGATCTAAGCAAAAGAATTTTAGCAGGTCTCTGTTACTGTCATGCTTGGCACCAAAGTGCCTGGCAACCGGTAATGTCGCGTCTCTGTTTTTGATTGCTCTCATGTGCTCCAAGATACGTATTTTCACTGGATGAATTGTACTTCCAATGTATCTTTGACCACATGGGCAAATCAAACAGTACACCGTATACGGAGTGCTGCATGTCAGAAACTTTTTGATTAATTTGGATTTCTTCAATCCGGGTACCAAGTAAGACAGTGTTTTCTTGCTGCAACAACAGGCCTTGCACTTGCCGCAGGGAAAGAAACCTTGTAGTTCCTTTCCCAAACTATTTTTCTTTATGTCGGCAAAGTGGCTTCTTACCAAGTTGTCTTTTATTGACCTAGCTTTTTTAAAAGTTAACAAAGGCTTCGATGGTACATCTCTGCCTATTACTGGATCAGTTTTTAAAGTTCGCCAGTTTTTTCCTAAGATCCTTCTCAAGTCATCAGCATTTTCAGAGAAAGTTGTGATCATTCTAAATTGCCCTGCGTCTTTTTTGTCTCTTGGTTTATCTTGCAGCAAATCCGCTCTAGATAAGGAGTTTACTCTATTTAGAGCATTTTGCAATGTTCGTCTGCCATAACCTCATATCCTGAACCTGTGCTTGCTCTCATTGGCCGCTTGCTGAAAATCTACATCCCTAGTATTGTTTCTCTTTATCCGCAGCAATTCCCCATAGCGGATGCTGCTGATAAGTCTCCGTGGATGGTTGCTGGAGGCATGTAGAATTGAATTGCCTGCCGTGGGCTTTCTGTAGAGTCTCGTACACAGTTTGTTTTCAGATATAAATACCACTAAATCTAGGAAATTAACCGAGGTTGAACTAACCTCTCCAGTGAATACTAGATTGACCTCATTATTGTTTAGGACATCTATATATGCCTTAGCAAATTCCAAAGGCACCCTCCATATAAGGAAGAGATCGTCTATATACCTGTACCAGGCTACCACTCTTGCTGTCGATGTATTATTGGCAACCGACCAGGCCACGTGCTTCTCCCACCAGCCAACGAACAAGTTTGCATAGCTGGGGGCGAAGCAGGTGCCCATTGCTGTGCCCGAAATCTGTCTGTAATGTTGTGCCTGGAAAAGAAAGATGTTATTAGTCAGACAGAACTCGATGAATTCTAGCAGCATAATATTATGTTCCACAAATTTCAGTGGACATTATCCAAGAAATATTTCACCGCTGTCAGGCCATTACAATGATCAATACACGTATATAGACTCGATATGTCCATGACTATCATCTGGAAGTCCGACTCCCACTGTATATCTTCCAGATGTTGTAACAAATCCTTAGTGTCTCTGATGTACGAGCTCAGTTGCACCACAAAGTCCGATAAGAAGTGGTCTATGTAGATCGACAAACATTCCATCAAACTCACCTGGGAAGAAACAATTGGCCGTCCCGGTAGTCGTTGGTTGTCCTTGTGAATTTTGGGGAGGTGATAGAAAGTGGGCATAACCGGATTCAGGCAACGTAGATACAAGTACTCCTCTGTTTCAAGCATGCCTCGTCCATACCATTTTTGAATCAGTTGGTGGCACTCTATGATGCTTTGTTGGTATACATGTTTGTTGGTGATCTCATAGTACTTGCCATCCGCTAGTTGTCGCTGTGCTTCTTTATTATAAGCTTCACAAGTCTGGAGAACGATATTTCCCCCTTTATCCGAGGGTTTACACACTATTGTGTTGTCCTTACTTAAAATATCCAGCGCTTGATATTGTGCTTTAGTGAAGTTACTTTTGTTATTTTTGCCTGTCTCCTTGCACCTAAGCTGTAGAAGGTCCTTGCTGACCGCTTCCGCAAAGATGTCAATGGCATCATTTGGCAACTGCGGTAAAAACGTTGAGGCTGGCCTGAAAGGAGTTACCACAGCTCTCTGATCTATTCCTGTTGTCACTATGCTGCTTGGCATGCTTAGACTCAAATCCTGGGAACTATCGTTTTCACTGCGCAGATCCTCTAAAATCTGTATGGTAGCAAGATCATGTCCTGTTAAGATATCCGTTGCTGAGGATTGTCCTTCAGTTCTTTTTGGTCGTTGTATCTTTGGTTTCAATTTAAAGTACTTATGCAGTTTCAGTTTTCTCGTAAATTTGAACAAGTCAATTCTGGTTTGCGTGTATTCTAATTTTCGTTGTGGGCAAAAGGTTAAACCTAGACTCAATACTGATTCCTCATTCCTCGTTAAAACCCTAGGAGTCAGATTCACAATTGTTAGGTTTTCACCCGTTATTTTCGTTTGTTGATTCTTTTGCTCCTGGTGACTGGTGGGGATCTGTTGTTTTTTGCGCCATTCTCTCCCTCTCCTTGTCTGCCTGTGAGTTTCTGGTCTGGCGGTTTGCCCTTGTTGCCCATCCAGGACTGGCGTATAAGACGAAACTCCTCGTGAAAAGGAGTTGTCTGTGCCGATGTTGTAGGAACATTACCTCCTTCCTCCCCGGACTGTTCATTGTCAGTAATATCTGACTCCGAGGTCTCTTGTTGGTCAATGGTCTTTGCCACTTGTTAATTCTGTAATGCTCTTCTTGGCGCGTCAAATCTTTTGGCAAAGGTTAGTACTCTCCCTTGAGCGTAGTCCTTCGCATCCTTGTCAAATTTTTCCTGCTTTCTTTATTGGATCTTCTGTTCATAATTCTTTAATCATTTTTTCATTAGTTCTTTCAATTCTTCTTGTTTGGTTTTATCTTCATCTTTCGCTAGCTCGTTTTCAATCTCCTGTATACTTTTGAGTGCCTTTTCTCTGTCACTCCAAGCAAACTTTACGAGATTACACCGAGGAAGGCGTCAGCCGAAATGTGTCTGTTTTTTGCAAAGGGCATAGAAGAATAAAAAACTTTGAAAGCCCACCCCCGTGAGTGCTGGACTTCGTGCGCATGAGGCATGGAGAGTGGGAGCAGTGATTTTGAGCACCGGTACACCACCACAAATTAAAGCACCCGCCCACGAGTGCACGGGCAAAGGTGACCGAGGAGCGTTTATATATATATATATATATATATATATATATATATATATATATATATGTGTATATATATACACACACACACACATACACACACGTATTTATCATTTGTTTTTAGAACGAGCGATATGGGGGTCTCTCCCACCAATTTACGTACACATCTTGTCAAATTAAACTCATGGGTTACACGTACCTGACTAATCCATCTTCCAAGCTAACTCATAAATACAAGAACGAGAGAAGACAGAAAAACTAAGTATGGCATAATTACACTCATGTACAAAAATATTATTTATATTGCTCATATCAATATTAGCTGCTCAGCACTTTTGGCTGTGACACTCCTGTGTGCTGTGTACCTCCTTTGTTTCAAAGTCTATGTGGTCCTTTCAGGATACAGTGATACATTCTGAAACCTTGCTGGTTTCGTTCACGAATATTTTCATTGGGACAAGTCGGCCCAGATTCTGAACACTGTCACGCAACCCAGCGCAGCCTCGTTGCGCTGCGTTGCTTGACAGGGAGAGAGCAGGAGAGAAATGGCACTCTACTCCTCTCTCCCTAGCGCCGGCGTTGATTTCAGCAGCCATGCGCCAGGCATATACCTTAGCACCATAGCGCTAGGGTACGTGCCTGAGTCTAGCATAGGTTTTGTACAGGAAGGCTACCCTTCCTGTACAAAATACTATGCCTAGACATGTCCAAAACCATTTCCTATTTTGGTTGTGTGCTGCACAGTGCAGCACGCATGCAAAGTCGGAAATGCATGGAGAAATGTAAACATTTCTCCGTTTAACGCCTGCTTTTCAGCTTCGTTAATCTTTGGCACTAAACCCTTTCCACTAATGTTGGTGAATAGGGTTTAGCGTAAAAAAGCATGGGCGGTTGCATGGGAACGCCCATGTGCCACCCATGTAACACCCCATTAACGCAAAGTAATGCAAAGCAGCGTTTCTGGCTGCTTTTCATTACTTTGCCATAAAAAACAACGCACATATTTATTTGCGTTAGTTTGTGAATCCTAAAACGGGTTTAGCATCGGGTTAGTGTTAAAAAAGTAACGCTGATCCAACGCTAAACCTTTGAGAATCTGGGCCCTCGTCTTAATAATAATATAACAACCCAGTCTGAACCTCAACGAAGCCCAGGTGTCACAAATTTGCCAGTGAAGTTATCTACCTTCTACTGACAGTCGCGTGACTTGGCCAGAAGCGTTTAGGGGGTGCCCCTCTTAAATACCGCAGCCTATTAGTAAAAAAAACATGAATAAAAAGTGCGTAAAGGCCTGGCTAAACATAAAAAATTGGAAAATATGTCATACATTGCGACACATCTCTAAGTTTATTTTGTCTGTGTGTAACTTACGTCAGTGGTTAGTCAGTGACTAATCGTCGATATGCACTAACATGACAGATAAAGTCTATGAGGTGACCATATCGATTTTATTTTATTAATGCCACCACACAAAGGTATAGATTTGCTTTTATTTATGCCATCACACAAAAGCGAAAACCTGGAGATGTCTTGCAGTGTATGGCACATTTTACAAACGTTTAAGAACAACTGAGGTCACAAGTGAGGAGAGAGACAGAAGAATCAACGAAGACCACATCATCTTCCGAGCAGTAAATCAGTCATAACCAAGCAACCTAGGTCTATATATCTAGCATTCGCTCTCAAAACGCGGATGCATATTTTTCTACCACTAGAGGGTACTGCAACCTTACGAACCAGGCAAAGGTTCCCCATCACTCTGTTCACTTTTCAGCTCTGTCTCGTTTTCATCCAGTTTCACTGGTGGGTACCAGCAGGCGGAGTGCTGAATGAATTCTAGGTATGCATGAGAGGCTCCTCGAGTTAACGTCTTTCATTTCCACGGAGACCATCAAAAAGTACAAAGGCGGTGACCACAGAAGGATATGTATCGGACACAAGTCAGACAGTCTGAGCAGGGTAAACTCATCTACTGGAAGAGATGCCAAGCACCAGAACTCGGAAAGCAGACTCCAGAAAAAGAAAAACAAAGCACCAACATCAATCAAAACGTTAATATGACACAGTCACCATCACAACGTGAGGACTTTCATTGCTACTTATGCTAAGGGAGTGTTCTCTTTTTCCTTATATTAAAAGATTTGGGGGCATATCAACAAGGGCCTTATCTCCGCTTTTTTGGCTTTAAAAGCCAAAAAAGCGGAGATAAAACTATCGCCTTATATACAAGTGGGTGCTAACATGCATTAGCGCATGTTAGCACCCGTTTTCCCAACGCCTCGCTTTGCATCTCTAATGAGATGCAAAGTGGGCGTCACTGGGCAGTACTGCTTGTAAATTATCGCTGATGTGCACATCGCGATATTTACAAGCAGGCCCACGCATTTTAGCAGACGTTAGTTTTTGGCGAAAACCGCGGTTTTAGCCAAAAACTAACGTCTGCTAAAATGCTGACTTACCTATACTTTGCATTGGGGTGGATTATGCTGATACGACCACAGGGTCGTATCAGCAAGGTTATCGCCGTTTTCCATGGAACATCGCTGGAAAACCAGCGATGTTCCATGGAAAACACCGCTATCGCTAGAATAAATATCGCCATTGCGCTAGGCGTTGTTAATACAGCGCTAGCATGGTGATAATTTCTAGCGATAGCCGGCGATAAAAAATCGCACGCTAAGCACGGCCAGCGATAATTATCGCTGCCGCTTGATGATATGCCCCAAAGTGTTATCCGGGGAGGGTCTCATGTAAACCCTGTGGGGCATATTAGCAAGAACGGTGTTAAAATTATCGCCGCTTTAGCGGCAGGAAATTGCCGCTAAAGCGGCGATAATGCGCTTGATAATATGCCCTTGAGGATTCCAATAGAAGCCCATGTTCTGGTGTGAACCTGGGCTTCTATTGGAATTCTCAAGGGCATATTATCAAGCCCATTATCGCTGCTTTAGCGGCAATTTCCTGCCGCTAAAGCGGCGATAATTTTAACGCCGTTCTTGCTAATATGCCCCTTTGTATTTTTAATTATGCATTATGTTTAATATATCATTGAACATACACCACATACATAGACATATGAACAAGTTACTTACCTTCGGTAACAATATATCTGTAAGAGACATATATTAGTTATAGATTCCTTACCTTAGAATTACCCCCAGGCGTCAGACTGGATCCGGTGAATTTTTCTTCAGCAGTACCCCTGCGTGTCAGTATGTGGCGTCGGTCGACTCCGCGTTCGTCGTTGGCGTCGTGATTGCCGGAATGACGTCGCGGTATCTACTTAGACGCCGCCCCTGAGCTCTGACGTCAGTTCTTTTCACGACATTCCACACCAGAAGCGCAGAGCCATGCAAGACATTGACCACTGGTGCACAAAACTAGGGCCCTGAAAGGGAGTCCCTTACTCTAGAAGTCAGTTCGCAGAACGGGGAGGATGGGTGTGGTGGTAAGGAATCTATAACTAATATATGTCTCTTACAGATATATCTTTACTGAAGGTAAGTAACTTGTTCATCTGAAAGAGACTATTAGTTATAGATTCCTTACCTTAGAATAGATACCCCAGCAATACCAACCCCGGAGGTGGGTCTGCGAACCAAGTTCACACCAGAAAGTCCTGGAGAACTGAACGGCCAAAGAAGCCGTCTCTCCGGACTTGACTATCCAGGCAGTAATGTTTAGTGAACGTGTGCAGTGATGCCCACGTGGCTGCCTGGCAGATGTCACTGAGGGGGACTCCACGTCCCAAAGCAGTAGTAGCTGCCGTCGCCATGGTGGAATGGGCGCGCAGTCCTACCAGAGGCTCCTTTTTCGCTAAGGAATAGCAAATTTTATTGCAAAGGACGACCCATCGAGAGATGGTCTGTTTTTGCACGGCCCGACCTTTCTTGGTGCCCATATAGCCAACAAAAAGTTGATCGTCCACCCGGAATTGTTTTGTGGGATCCAGATAAAAGGATAACGCACGTTTTGGATCCAGACGGTGGAGTCTCTCCTCCTCCTTGGAAGGATGCTGGGGCGGGAAGAAGGTGGGCAAAGTGATGGTCTTTCCTATGTGGAAAGAGGTAACCACTGTGGGAAGAAAAGAAGGTCTAGTTCGGAGGACAACCTTGTCCGAATGGACAGCAAGGAAAGGAGGTTTAGAAGACAGAGCCTGAAGCTCACTCACCCTGCGAGTAGAGGTGATGGCAACCAGAAAGGCAGTCTTTAAAGTCAAGAGTCTGAGAGGACAATTATGAAGTGGCTTGAAAGGAGCACACATAAGATAAGTCAAGACAAGATTTAAGTCCCACTGGGGCATTACGAAAGGAATAGGAGGAAAAAGGTGAGTAATGCCCTTAAGAAATCTATTTACAACAGGGGACTTGAAAAGAGAAGGCTCATCAGGAAGGCGAACAAAGGCCGAAAGATAGCCTTTAAGAGTTCCCAGAGCAGAGCCCTTCTGGGCCAAAGAAAGAATGAAGAGGAGAACCTCTGAAAGAAGAGCAGAGAGGGGATCCACAGCCTTTGCTGTGCACCATACTACAAATTTGTTCCATCTGCAGGCGTACTCCGTTTTGGTGGGGGGGACGCCTGGCTGCCAAGATAACGTTACAGACTTCGGGAGGAAGGTCGAAAGCTGTCAACTGTCGTAGCTCAATCTCCACGCAAGGAGGTGGAGGCTGGATAGGTTCGGGTGGAGGACCGTCCCCTGCTGCTGCGACAGAAGATCCTCCCAAAGAGGCAGTCTGATCGGAGGATCGATGGCCATGTTCAAGAGCTCGGGATACCAGACTCTTCATGCCCAGTCCGGAGGCACAAGAATGACTTGGGCCTGGTCGTGCTTGATCTTCTTCAGCACTCTGGGCAGAAGTGGTATAGGCGGAAAGGCGTATAGAAGACCGCAATTCCACTCGCGACGAAAAGCGTCGCCGAGTGAGTGCCGCCTTGGAAATTCCAACGTGCAGAACTGCTGACATTGCGCGTTCTCTTCGGTGGCGAACAGATCTAACCAAGGTTCTCCCCACTGCTGAAAGAGACCTTGCACCACCTACGAGTGAAGACGCCATTCGTGATCCATCAGGCACCAGCGGCTGAGTACGTCCGCCCTGGCGTTCAGGGAACCTGCCAGGTGTTGAACCACCAGGGATATGCCCTGATGTTCCAGCCTTGTCCAAAGGCGAAGAGCCTCTTGACAAAGGGTCCACAACCCCACCCCGCCCTGTTTGTTGCAATACCACATGGCGGTGGTATTGTCCGTGAACACCTGCACAACTCTTCCTCTGACTAAGGGAAGGAATGCCTTCAGTGCAAGACGAATCGCCCGAGCTCCAGAAGGTTGATATGGAGCCCGGACTCCGCCGGAGACCAGAAGCCTCTGATCTCCGCCTCCCCCATTTGGCCGCCCCACCCCAGGAGTGACGCATCTGTCACCACTGTGAACTCGGGTTGGGGAAGGGAGAGGGATCTGCCGCTGACACAATCCTGGTTCGTTAGCCACCACTGCAATTGGAGTGCAGTGCCCTCTGGGATCTGGACGCAATCGGAAAGATTCCCCTGATGCTGCGCCCACTGGATCTTCAGGTCCCACTGCAGAGCCCGCATATGCCACCTGGCATGGTCCACCAGCAGGAGGCCATGAGGCTCAACAGCCTCAGGGTCATTCTCACCAAAATCCGGGATAGAGGCTGGAACATCGGTATCATAGCCTGAATATCCCAGACTCGCTGCTCGGAAGGATAAGCCCAAAACTGCGCTGTATCCAGAACTGCTCCGATAAAAAGGAGCTTCTGAGAGGGAGTCAAGTGTGACTTCGACACGTTGATAGTGAACCCCAGCGAGTCCAGGAGGTCCGCTGTAGTCTGGAGGTGGGAGACGACAGCCTGGGGCGAGCTCGCCTTCAACAGCCAGTCGTCGAGATAGGGGAAGACTGGAACCCCTGATCTGCGCAGATGAGCTGCGACCACCGCCATCACCTTCGTGAACACCCGAGGGGCGCTGGTAAGGCCAAAGGGAAGCACGGTAAACTGAACATGCTTGTGGCCTACCGTAAACCGTAGGTAATGCCTGTGGGCCGGCAGGACAGGGATGTGGAAATCAGCGTCCTGCAAGTCCAATGCTACCATCCAGTCTCCAGGGTCGAGGCCAGACAAAACATGAGCCAATGTCAACATTTTGAACTTCTCCCTCCGGAGGAAGCGGTTGACGTCCCTGAGATCCAAGATAGAACGCAGGCCGTTGTCCTTCTTGAGCACTAGAAAGTAGTGGGAATAACAACCATGACATATTCTGGCACAGGGACTCACTTGATGGCTCCCTTGGCCAAGAGAGCGGCAACTTCCTGACGGAGAAGGGCCAAGTGATCCTCCGACATGCGATGGAGTGTTGGTGGCATGGAGGGAGGGGTAGTCTCAAAGGGGAGGGAGTAGCCCCTTCGGACTATCTGCAAAACCCACCTGTCCAACGTGATGTTGTGCCAGTGGGGGAGGTGATGGTGAATCCTGCCAGCCACTGGCAACTGGTGGCCCTGAAAGGTCGGACTAGGAAGGCTTGGAGGCTGATGCAGAGTGGGCATTGGTGGACTGGCTTGCCCGCTGCCCCCCAGACCCACGACGCTGATCTCCGCCGCCCCACTCCAGGAGTGGCACATTTGTCACCACTGTGAACTCGGGTTGGGGAAGGGAGCGGGATCTGCCGCCGACCCAATCCTGGTTCGTTAGCCACCACTGCAATTGGAGTGCAGTGCCCTCCGAGATCTGGACGCAATCGGAAAGATTCCCCTGATGCTGCGCCCACTGGAACGTCAGGTCCCACTGCAGAGCCCGCATATGCCACCTGGCATGGTCCACCAGCAGGATGCAGGAGGCCATGAGGCCCAGCAGCCTCAGGGTCATTCTCACCGAAATCCGGGATAGAGGCTGGAACATCGGTATCATAGCCCGAATATCCCAGACTCGCTGCTCGGGAGGATAAGCCCAAAACTGCAATGTATCCAGAACTGCTCCAATGAAAAGGAGCTTCTGAGAGGGGGTCAGGTGTGACTTGGACACGTTGATAGTGAACCCCAGGGAGTCCAGGAGGTCCGCTGTAGTCTGGAGGTGGGAAACGACAGCCTGGGGTGAGCTCGCCTTCAACAGCCAGTCGTCGAGATAGGGGAAGACTGGAACCCCTGATCTGTGCAGATGAGCTGCGACCACCGCCATCACCTTCGTGAACACCCGAGAGGCGCTGGTAAGGCCAAAGGGAAGCATGGTAAACTGAAAATGCTCGTGGCCTACCGTAAACCGTAGGTAACGCCTGTGGCCCGGCAGGACGGGGATGTGGAAATCAGCGTCCTGCAAGTCCAACGCTACCATCCAGTCTCCAGGGTCGAGGGCAGACAAAACATGAGCCAATGTGATCCTCCGACATGCGATGGAGTGTTGGTAGCATGGAGGGAGGGGTAGTCTCGAAAGGGAGGGAGTAGCCCCTTCGGACTATCTGTAAAACCCACCTGTCTGACGTGATGTTGTGCCAGTGGGGGAGGTGATGGTGAATCCTGCAACCCACTGGCAACTAGTGGCCCTGAAAGGTTGGACTAGGAAGGCTTGGAGGCTGATGCAGAGGGGGCACTGGTGGACTGGCTTGCCAGCTGGCCTACAGACCCACGGCGCCGGCCGCGCAGAGGTTGAGTAGCTTGCGCCGGCCTGTGGCCCTGGGTGGAACGTGGTGGGTCACTCCTTCCGTAGCCACAAAAGGGGTGAAAGGCAGACTGGACGGGGCAAGAGGTGGCAGTGAGGGCCAAGGATCTGGCCGTAGCCTGAGAGTCCTTGAAGCGCTCGAGCGCATTGTGCGCCTTGTCGCCAAACAGGTGACGGCCATCAAAGGGCATGTCCAAAAGGGTCGATTGGACATCCCCGAAAAGCCAGTGGACCTCAGCCAGGCTTAGCGTCTCAAAGCTACTGACGTAGAAATCGTTCTACCTAGCGAGTCGGCAGTATCCAACCCACATCGAATGGCGAACTTTGCTGCGTCTCTACCCTCTGCAACCGCACGGTAGAGTACAGTCCGGGCCTCCTCCGGGCACTGTGGCAGCACTTGCGCAACCGTGTCCCACACTGAGTGGGTGTAGCGGCCTAAGAGACATGTTGTGTTCACCGACCGCAGTCCTAAGCTGGCGGAAGAAAACATCTTCTTCCCAAGATGGTCCAGCTTCTTGGATTCCCTATCTGGGGGAGCAGTAGGGAACGTGCCTTTGGATGTTGAGGCTTGGACTACCAAGCTCTCGGGGGTAGGGTGTTGGGAGAGGAAAATGGGGTCACCCGGGGCCGGGCAGAGGCGTCGGCCAATCATCCTATCCACAGATGCCCCTGTGCTGGGCTTGGACTAAGTGCCCAGAAGGATGTCGGTGAGGGCCTTATTGAACGGCAGTAGGGACTCCGAAGAGGCAGCTGCCGGCTGAAGCACCTCAGTCAGGACGTTAGTCCTGACTACCACTGTAGGAAGCTCAAGGTCCAAGGCCTCAGCAGCCCTCTGCAACACCACAGCGTAGGAGGCTCCCTCCTCCGTGGCCACGGTAGGGGAAGAAAGCATACCAAGGTCTGGGGAAGTGTCCAGACCACTGGCATCACCCAACTCCTCTCTCCAGTCCGGCTCTTCTAGCTGGTCTGCCGGAGGGTCGACAGACCCCTCCCAGTCCTCCTCACCCTCCTCTGGCTGCCACTCAGGGTGAAAAGGAATGCCAGGATAAAACAGTGGTACAAAAGTACCAGCCGGCGCTGGTCCTGGCGTCGATCGACGCCGGTCCGGCTCCGTGTTCAAGTCGAGGGGGAGGCCGGAGTCGACGCCCGCCGGGGACACAACCGACATCGGAGGCGGCGAAGGCGTCGTCAGAGGAATCGGCGCCGGGGGAGGTGTTGTGAGGTCAACCTACGCCGAACCAGATCCAGGCCTGGATCCCTGGGGGCCCTGCGGCGCCAAGGCCGGAGCCGCCGGCATCGAATGCCTAGAGCCCCCAGCCAAGTCAGCGGGGCCCAAAGGCGCGCGGTGGAGTCGCGCTGCCCAAAGATGGAGTGGAAGGCTTCATAAAATGCACGAAGCTGGGCAGGGGACGCTCCGGCTCCCGGGAAGGGAGGAGGCTCGGAGCCGTCCCAGCAGGCGGAGCCGAAGGACGACGAACTTCCGCGTCCCGCGTCGCATCGGCCGACGGACGGGGAGAAGGCAAAGAGCGACTGTGCTTCTTTGCCTTCTTCTTGTGATTCGACTTACCTGATGACAAAGACTTCGAGGAGGAATTCGGTGGTGACTCCGCGACCGGTCCCGCGACCTCCCTCTTGACCGGGACCTCGAGCGGCAAGGAGCTGGCTGCCGGGCCTCCAGAAGCTTTCGGGACCGCTCCCGCAAAGACTTCGGGTTCATGGCCCGACAGTAGGAGCACGACTTCGGGTCGTGGTCGCGCACCAGAGGCACACGAGATGTAGGTCCTTGACTGACATCAGTTTGTGACAGGAGTCACAAGGCTTGAAGCCGGTATGTCGATGGGACATCCCTACGTGCACCAGGAGACGAACGACTCGAAAAGATGTCGACAAAAGTTGAAAAAACTTTAGTTAAAAAGTGACCAAGGGTACAGCTCTCTCCGGATCTGCGCTGGCTCGCGCGGAAAAAGAAAGAACTGACGTCAGCGCGCAAGGGCGGCGTCTAAGTAGATACCGCAACGTCATTCCGGCAATCACGACGCCAACGACGAATGCGGAGTCGACCAATGCCACCTACCGACGTGCAGGGGTACTGCTGAAGAAAAATTCTCCGGATCCAGTCTGACGCCTGGGGGTAATTCTAAGGTAAGGAATCTATAACTAATAGTCTCTTTCAGATACACAAATACACAGGTATTGTTTTTGTGTACTAAGGATTCCCAGCCTGAGGGTTTGCAAGATTCAAAAGCAGGTGAATCTGTAAAAGATAACCATCTATGGGAAATACACACACGTATGTGTGTACACACACACACACACACACACACACACACACCCTCCCCCCCCCACCCACACAAACTCCCCCAACCACCTCACTGTTTACTTAACTTTGTCTCTCTCTAGGAGTGGATAATCTAGACATCCAGCTATCCTTGGGTGAAGGAAATTCCACTAATGCATTTTCCTCCAGATTTATCATTTTCTACAGAAATTGATGGCTTTTCCATTGCCAGGCTTCCTATCAGATATATATTTTTATACTTATCTCTTGTATTGACTATGTGTCTAAGTGTTATGGAGTTGATTTCTGAAATACATTTTCATTGATTGACTAACTGGAGAATGGCATGTCATAAGAATTCCTGGAGAGCACCAGAGCCCTAACGGAAGAACCCGAACTTGGAAACACTAGTGTTATTTTCGGTGTTTCAGATTGTTGGCCATGTGGAAGTAAGCATCTTTCAAGTCCACTGAATGGAGCAGGTCCCCTTACTTCATATGTGGGATAACTATTCATGGACTCACTATGTGCAAGGACTTCTTCCTCATGTACTTGTTCTACTTCTGACTGTCTAACTTCATTGTCCTTTTTTATTGATATGAGGAAGAAGACATGTGGTATGTGCTATCTGCTCGTGTTGGGGGATCTGTTCTTGTTACCGCAAATTGTTAGCATTTATTGAGATATTTTCAACTGAGGATACAGTGGCATTCCTTTACCTGTCTCTGTACCTGCTTTGAATATTTGCAAATCATTCTTTCATAAAACACAAGTCTATACCTTCAAAGAACAGCTAATACTTTCTTTTAGGTTCCAGGGTTACAATAGGTGCACTGTGACATCCATGAATTTGTAGAACTGAAAAAGTAGCACTCTAGAAGAATCCCATTATGACTAGGTCCACCTACGTTTTCACAACTTGGCCCACAGCAAGTTGCCACTATTTCATTTCAGAATGGCTTTCCTTCTTACAGGGATTGTATAGCAATGGAAAGAATCTCTTCATCTTCTCCCTCAGAACTGGAGAAAGTGACCAGAAAGTTTGCCAGTCTCACTGTAAAAGAAGCTCATATGGTACTACTTTTGCTGAAGCTATCTAGTTTCCTGCCTACTTTCTCTCCTAGGACATAAGAGAAAAGTGCAGGCTAAAAGAAACCAGAGGGTCTCCTGGTTGTAGCACTTTGACAATCTGGCCTGGCTTGATTAGGTAAGGGGGTGACATTTCTGGCACTTTGCCTATTTCGATCAGATTTTACACCACTGGCCACTGACTGCAAATACATCTTTGGAATCCTGGATTCCACTTTACAAATGTGTACGCAATGGGCGCTGTGAATTTAAATCTGTAACCTCAACTTTGTGAATGCTTGTTTTTTCAACAACTTATTAGAGATTAGAGGCCCCTCACTCAGGTTGAGTGGGTGGTCTGTTCACTTATTGTCAACATCATCACTCCCAACTTCCCCGGCACTCTCCCTTCCTCCAGAATCAGGCGGACTTCACACTCAGATGGGTCTGGAGAAGGTACCAGAGATTTTCCAAGCATCATCCTGTACACCCCAAAATAACCTGTAGTGAGAACAGGTTATTTTGGGGTGTCTATCTGCCTGCAGTGTATATAATGGAAGATCACGATCATGGCACTCTATAAGGTAGCGGAGATGGTTCCCAAAGAGAAAAGTGTAGTCAAGTTCACTACAATCAATATTGAGTTATTCTGGAAGCTGATGTATGTGTATATGTTTTTGGGTAGAAACCTAGCCAGGGCCAACTGAGTACTATACACAGCCACCGGCCAAGATTACCATTCAAGATCATTTACAGAGCTGCGGTGCGGCGGGCAACTGTAAATGGTAAAGGGTAGGGGCTTCCTAAGGTTTTGAGATGTACTGCTCTTTGAGAAGGGGAGTCTTCTATTCTACCTGGACATTTCTCTCTCTAGCAAGATCATCAGTATGGACGGAATCCACTGCCATAACTTCACTGCCTCCCTGCAGTTTCGTGAAGTCCATTCTTTGTTCAATCTAGCAGGAATGTGTCTTTTTCCTAATGTGATGAGAGCTTGTAGATCTACTGTTTGTCTTTCTTTTTTGTGAATCATAATTAAACCTGCATGTAGGTAACATTTTAATGATCACACATATAACTGTTATATTGCAGCCGATTCTGTCTCCTCTACATATGTCCTTCGTGCAGAGGCCCTTCCATGGCCTGCTTTTGTGGAATACATAAAGAGGAAAATGTATCAGTCTTGACGCAACGCTGTGTTTCACAGAGATGCACAGTGTTACTTCAGAAAAGTCTGCGCTGTGTTGTGGCATTTCCCTGCGCCATGGATATTCCGTATTTATGATATGGCACAGGGTCCTGAGATGCACCACGAATTTTGATGCAAAGTTACTGAGAATGCAGCAACGTAACTACTACCTTTATGATGCAAAGGTGATTTGTGTGTTGTAAAACACCTTTATGTGTCGCTAATCAGCATTGTGTCATGCAGGAGTTCATTGCGTGGCATAAATGCTTGAAAAAGCAAACAGAGTAATGCATATACACAGCCAATACCCACCATTACATAGAAGCATGGAAGGAAGTTCAGGAAGCCAGGAGGGCAGCAACCCCCAACCTTGAGGACCTGTCAACATCTCTGGGGAAAAGGAAGAAAGACTCTAACTTTTCACAGGAGGAGAACAACATACTTATTAATGAGGTGACAAAAAATAACACCTATAATTTTTCACATACAAATTGCCATTAGCAAACAAGGATGTGATCTGGCAATCCATAGGGGACAAGATAAATTGCATTGCACAAATGAAAAGGACAGTACTGGAGTGTAAGAAGAGGTGGCATGATTACAAATGTAGTACCAAATAAAAACTACCCAGGAATCTAAAGGCAGACATGAGGACCGGAGTAGGACCTGGTGTCCAGGAGGAGTTGGACCCATTAGATGAGCAGGTGGCATCCCTCATTCCAACAGAGTTGGTAGCTGAAGTTGAAGGTCAGGACAGTGCTGATATAGGGGACCACCAAGTACTACAGGGTGAGTGAAAACAAGGGCCCATATCAATAGAACTATCATGCAGTGCAACACAACAAGACACCTTGCTGAGCTGTGCTGCTGAAAGGGAAAGGGCAGGAAAGCCCCACATGTAACCACATCCCTCACATAACAGTCCTTGCCTTGGGAAGTATTAATTTTTGCAGCCCAGTGCCAATGTAGGCCCCCTTGCACCATGACGGAAGTGTGGAAGTGTTGGGGCTAGGCAGCCAAAAGTGTAATGTAATGTAATGTGGCTCAGTAGAGGTTGAACGTGTCACCCAAGAGGGTATCAAGGTGCTGATTAGGTGCATGCTCTGCAAGTTGGATCAGTTGAAGAGAGGTGTACAGTTTCTTGCAAAAATCCATAAGTAACGCAGCTGTCCTGATGTCATTGGGGAGGTTGTTCTAGGTGTAGCCTGTCATGTAAGAGAACACCCTATACCCTGTCTTGCTTCAATGGATATGGGTGATCGCAAATGACACAGAGTGGTACTTCATGATTGGTTGGTGGAAGTGTAGATGGTGGGTCAGCTAGGTGGGACCCTTTGAGTGTAGTGCCTGGTAGGCGTGGGTGAGCATCTTGAACTGGCAGTCTGTCTGAATGGGGACCAAGTGTCTTTGTCGAAGGTGAGGTGTGATGCAAGGTAGGTTGAGTAATAGTCTGGCAGTGGTGTGTTGGATGGTTTACCTCTTGTGTAGCAGGGGTGCAGAGATGCTGTAGCAGAGGGCATTGGTGTAGTATAGTCTCCATGTGATGAGGGCCTGGGTGATGGTCTTGGAGATGTCAGGAGGGAGCCACATGAAGAAATCTCTGCACATGCAAAATATGTGAAAGCAGGTGGAGTTGATGGAGGCAATTTGATGTCTCACAGTGAGGTTAGTGTTCAGAATTATGGACAGGTTTCTGGAGTGGTTGGAGAGTGAGGGGATCGGGCCTAGTTGTGTGACAAACCATGTGGATTTCGAGGATGAGTCAATGCCGCAGAATATCATAACTTCTATCTCGTCAGGTTGAGTATGAGCTACTTATCACACATAGAGTTGACCATGGTGGTCTGGTCAATGGCATATAGTAACAACATTTGGTGGTGTTGGTGTCTCCTGAGTTATTTTTGGATGATCTGAGAGTCATCAGTGTAAGAGATGATATAGAGTGCCTGTGTCTGAATAATGCTTGCTAGAGGTGTCATGTATAAGTTTAAGAAAGTTGGCTAAGTGAAGAGACTTGCAGGACTCTGCAGATGAGCTCCTTGGATTTTGAGGGAATGGAGTGAGCATGATCTGTTGCATACTTCCAATTATGAAGGAGGCTATCCTCTTCAGAGATGGTCCTTGGATGTTTCTATTGTGGAGTCTGGAGATGACTGTGTGGGGGCTAGGAAACTATAGGATTCCCTTGATAAAATTGAAATATGCCATATACATGCTCTTCCCCTTTCATACAGTGCAGCAAGGTGGCTTGCTGTGTAGTGTTGTGTGCATGTTTGAGAAATATTACCCCTAGGGCGCAATAACACACAAATTCAATACAAGACAGAACAGCAAGGCAGCTTGGTGTGTTGTGCTGCATTACATCTCTTGGTTAGTGCTGGGGTGCAAACTAATGGCTATACCAAATGCAAACACCCTTGCTACATTGTGCATCGGTCCCTGTAGTGGTGCTAGGGAAAAAATATTGCATTGTGTGAAAATAACTGAAAAAGGCACCCTAGTGAATACCTGAGGTTGTGCGAACAATGTACATGTATTGTATTTGTAAATGAACAATAGTACAACATGGGCATTTTCACCTGTAGAAACATATGTACCACATATCTCAGTGTCCCTGAAAGTGAAAAAAAATACTGTTCAAATGTAACGGAAAACACTCATGTCATATCCACTCATGGAATCTATGTAACATATTGCTATTTCTTTCTAGAGACACAAATAACATCTCCTGGAGATCAGCCTGTCTGTGATCTACAACCTGTGGATGACAGCATCCTGCCCCCCAGGGATAAAGACACTTTCTAACAGATCCGGCACACTTTTGATGCATCTCCTCTGGGTTTCGCAGGGAAGACGTTGTTGCGTCTCCGGATGAACCAACCCAGACAGGACATGGAACATCAACAAATCATATAACAGTTGGGGACTCTGAAAACCCCTAAGTTACATTTCAATGGCAAGTGGTAGGAGTCCAGCAGCGAATGGCTGAATCAGTCAGGTTGGGTATGGAGACTATAGCGGACACTCTTGAAGGAGTCCATAGGTGTTTGAGCCCTAATAAGGGGTTGACTAAGGCAATCACAGACACCTACTAATGACTCCATGGGATTGATAACTCCCTAGCTGACATCACTAGTGTCATGATGCAGAAATAATAACAACAGCCTTCTACATCTGACACCAGTGAAGCTGTCAGGCAGCAGGGAGTCATCAATACATCCATCCAGTCCCTGGAGGCCAAGATGAATTCCTTCATAGCAGCAATGAGTGCCCTCAATAGCAACGTTGTTGCTTTGCTGGCCAACCAGCAAACTCTTGCCTGGGACTACCACGCTGCCTTACTGGCATTCACAAATGTTATTGGGAACATGGGAATTACATCTGCTGCCTCTGGTGTTTATGTGTCTGAGCCTAGTAACATCACTCAGGTGCATCCCATTCCAACACCACAACTTCCAGGGGACGCAGAACACTCATCAGAGGAGGCAGATGTACAGTTCCCCAGTTTCTTAGGAAGAACTTCCCGATAAACATTTGTGAATGCCCCCCCGGCCAGTTTTTCCATCAGTCCTGTGAAGGGCATCATGCCACCTTCTTTGGAACCCAGTACCGTACTCGATGTTTTGCAGTAGTTTATCTTGCCCACCTTCGCTCAACAAATTCTGCTCCATTTGCTAATGGTAATTTGTTCCTTAACACTTTTTGCAAATAACACATGTAAATGTGAAGTAACATTTCTATCCAAATGAATCTGGAAGTACGAAATATTTTAATGTGGCACTATATGTTGATTGTAAAAAGTATACTACTCACAGGTTGTAATGTGAGGATCTGAACCTCTCTAATAATAATCTTTTTTAAAAATGCCATTACGAGATTTGTATGGTTGATTCCCAAAAGTCTACACACATAATTTAATTAAAAAGCACTTTTTTGAAGCTGAAGAAGAGTGAGCTAAAGTCAAGTGTATATGCTGTCTTTGTATGTGCACCTACAACAATGACATCTATTGCAATGGTATAATGAGCAATGTGTAGTTTCCCGATGTAACGTCAGAGTGAATTAACAAACAGCATTTTCTTGATAGACACACAGTGAGATTTTTGCAAAGTATACAATTACTTACCACCTATAAATGGGATGACGAGGTATGTGAGCCCAAAACACTGTTCCACTGATCCACATAAAAATTGCAAAGTAAATATGACATCATTACCTAATGTGAATACCTCCCTGCTCACACAAAAGATTATCATCAACACATAACTCTGGATGGTTGTACCAATTTTAGGCAGATATTAATGCCCATATTTATCAGGGGTTTGCATTGTACTCGTGCCACACAAAGATGCAGAAGGGCAACCCAATACTTTGAATAACAATAACCAAGACATGCAAGGGCACCTTGCCTGGCCCTTTGTATACTGATACATGTTGAGTAATGCAACACAGGGCAAAATAGCCGACCTATGTTACTCAGCCCGAGAGAGGCATCACGTGTTGAGTGTGAGTACATCCACACATTAACTCATTTGCACTTGCCATTTTGCATACGTTGATCAGGGAACCTTTAACAATACCACACCTCCCCAAGGGAGGGGAAAATGGGAGATATATGGACAGAACGTCATGTTGTTTGCACTTTCTAAGTGAGTTGCATCATGTGGCACACTTAGCAAGAAGTAAATGCCAATGAGGGTGGATTTTGTCCAGGCAGGTGTGACTTCCTGCACAAATATAAACCAGCCAACAACATAGACCACTTGCACAATGGTGAAAGGGTGTCTGTGTTAGTGGTAGGCAGCAGTGTGTGTCCCAGCACAGGCAGGGAGCAGCAATCTGTAGTAAATGTCAAATCCAACACTTACCTGCCCTCTCCCTTTCACAGAGGGCACTACAGTAAGGAGTCTACCCGTGTTGTGCTGTGTTTGAAATCAAATACTGAACCCCACTTACAGTGTCTAAAGTATGGAAATGGGTTCATACATAACTCAAATGCGAGGAAGACCTACAGTTGTCCAGAGGATTCTCAAAATGCAACATTTTCCTACTTTGCACTCAGGACAAATTGAACAGCATGTACTCACCTAACATGATAGTACCAACTCATGACAAATAAATAATATCCAACTAGAGAACCATGATTAATTTACTAAATTATAAAATCTAATATCTAAAAACACTAACTAACCCTAACTAACCTACACTATCATTAACACTAACCTATACTACCTTATCTAACACCAATCCTATCTTAACCACTATTGACACGTCAGGTTAAGCATCAGTACCCCTAGCCCCCTTAATACACATAGGTCACTACAATGCAAGCATCACCTACATGGACACCTTTGATGGAGGCTCAGTCACCCCTGAGGCAGGATTACAACAGCTATACCTCAGGTAAGTGGTGATACTGAGGGAATGTTTGGAGTACATCCAAATTACTCACACCCCTGTAGAAACACATGTTAAAATGTCAATAGCACCTTTTCATGGGTTGTTTTCAAGAAACACATACATTTGGGATGTAACTACCAATGTTCCAGCATTGGTCTGTTGTGCAATGACTGTAATGTGATGCCTAACCTGATGACACTGTCATGAATGTCTATACAAAGAGTCGTTAGATATGACACACAGGTGCTGTCACAGGTATACCATCCCCAAAATTTCAAGTGGGGTGCTGCAGAAAAACTTACCCACACCTATATTGACATTGCATTCACATTAACATGCCTCCTTGTTTATTTTACAATCTGTTGACACGTGATGTTGTGTTTGCTCAATGACTCCGAGTGATTTGTTGGCAGGTGATGAATACTTCCCCATACACAACACACTGTTACAACTATCGTGGATCACACACACTTGTCACAGAGCTGCAACCATGTAGGCATGACACTTACTTTCCACATCAGTATCCCTGAAGCTGTCAACTTCACCTTGTGTGAATGGGTAATGTCCACCTGTAAAACAAAAATAGAGAAATTGCATTAAAATAGAGCAACTACAGACACTTCCAAATCGAAAATAAGCACTATGACATACCAGTGTAATGGCACATTTAGACACCCTTACACACATGTACATACATTTTCAGACCATGGAACGCAGCTTGTCACCTTGCAGGCCTGATGTGCCTAGAGGTGAAAGGTGAGAGATGTCTTACATCATACACCATAATCATGTCCTATGCATGTGATGTTGTAAGAACTGCTGCCCAGCTTCATCACAGGCCGCCTTCCAATATGATACAAAGGTGCAAGCATTGGCACTAGGCAACCAAAAGTGTGCCAGCGCTAGGAAAAGACAGGAACGCATGGTAACATGTTTAATATGACACGTTCCTGCCCTTTCACTTTTGCGCAGCAAGGTAACTTGCTGTGCTGAGTGAAATATTTATAAATGTGCCCCTTGGTACAAACATACTAGCCTTGCCACACACGTATACCTTATACCTTATGCAGTGTGGATAATGATATTTATTGTGTATCTAGCCATAGGGGCTCATTTAGCCACATCTTGTGCAGTGTTTGCGTCACATGAGTGAGGGTAAAAAGCAATCAATTAGGAATCCTATTACATTTACAGGGCCAATTCTTCTACAGTGAAAGATATTGCTAAATAGTAACCCTCATTTGGGCAAAGGGCTGCTTTGCATTACTTAGAGACAAGAGTGCAAGCTCCTGTAACGCAACACAGCACTTATACAAGGTGTGCTGCTTTGTGTGACAGTTTGATACATCTGCCACCTGAAGTCACTCTCTCTTGCTTTGTGTGTCACAAGGCATCCACACATTGCAACTACATTTTGATATTGATATGTACATTAACTAAGTTATCTACATTACAACATGCTGATGGTACATCAATACATACCTACAGGGCCTCCGCTCTCCAACAGCAGGTCCAGCACATCAGCCTCACAAGATATTTCATCCACCCAACGATGTTTCAGCTGCGAAACTGTCTGCTCTTCATGATCCACCTTGGCAATGTGCCACCGCACCCTCTTCCATCGATCCTCCCGATCCTTGGGGCGGTATTTCTTGCTGACCCTTCCTCCTGCAGCCAGCATCTGCGGCAAGTAGTGCAAGACCAGCCATATCAATGCACCTACTTCTCCCTCTGTAAAAGTTTCCCTCTCCCCTTCCCAGCCATAATGGCACAAGTCCTATCTGCACTAAACCCACTAACAACAAAACCACCCCTTAAACCCTTAACTCTACCTAATTAACTACTACCCCAAATTGGACAAACACCCAACAATAAATGACAATTGCAAATACAAAAAACATCACTTAGGCACAAGGACTACACAAAATATCATTTACAGGAACAGAACAGACACAGACTCCACCAGAAACAGACAAAAAAAAACAATCTTGCATAGCACTCCTCAAACCATCAGCACCAACCAACAGATACTAACAGAAAGTGAAATTACAGTTACACTTCCTGCTATGCAGATACACCTATTGCATCATTTTCTGGGTAGGACAGGCAGGTTCACGACATCTGCATCGATTTTTCAAACGCATTGCTACAGAAATGTACATTGCATGATGCACTACTCTCTCCCAAACAATGCAAGCTCTGACATTATACTAATGTACCTACACAGTGGCCTATATAGTGCACCGCGAATAGCCACTCAATGCATGTTTCCTACACGGTGGCATATATAGTGCAACGCACATAGCCACGCAGTTGCACTTATACAGCAACACAAAGGGCAACACCGTGGCCCTTTATAGTGTGCCTCAATAGCCATGCAATGCATATGTCTCCTACACAGTGGCCTGTATAGCGTAACGCACATAGCCACGCAGTTGCACATATGCAGCAAAACAAAGGGCCATGCAATGGCTATAGTGCGCCGCAAATAGCCACGCAGCGCATATGTTTCCCACACAGTGGCCTATATAGCACAACACACATAGCCATGTAGTTCAACTTTTGCAGAAACGCAAAGGGCCAAGCAATGGCCTATATAGTGCGCCGCAAATGGCCACGCAATGTATATGTTTCCTACACAGTGGCCTATATAGTGAAATGCACATAGCCACGCAGTTGCCTTTTGCTACAGAAATGTACTTGCGTGATGCACTACTCTCTCCCAAAAACACAAGGACCGACGCTATACCAATGTACCTATGCAATGGCCTATATAGTGCACTGCAAATAGCCACGCAATGGATATGTTTCCTACACAGTGGCCTATATAGCCCAACGCACATAGGCACGCAGTTGCACCTATGCAGCAATGCAAAGGGCCACACAGCAGTCTACATAGTGCGCTGCAAATAGCCACACAACGTATATGTTTCCTACACAGTGGCTATATAGCGCAACGCACACAGTCATGCAGTTGCACTTATGCAGCAATGCAAAGGGCCATGCAACAGCCTATAAAGTGCCCCGCAAATAGCCACACAACGCATATGTTTCCTACACAGTGGCCTATATAAGCGCAACAGTCATAGCCATGCAGTTGCACTTTTGCAGCAATGCAAAGGGCCACACAATGGCCTATATAAGGAGCCACAAATAGCCACGCAATGCATGTTTACTACACAGTGGCCTCTATAGCACATACCCATGCAGTTGCACCTAGGCAGTGGCCCAACTGCAGCAATGCAAAGAATCACGCAACTCATATGTTAATGATGTACGATTTACCATCACATAAAGGGATGCAATCATAAGCGTTGATGTTTTTCAGCAATATTGCTTAGCAGTAATGTAAGAATTGCAACATATATATGGGTATGGATACATATTGCAAATGTACATGTGTGCTTGCACAGTTATGCACACAAAGAGCCATATGTTTGATTCATACATACGACACAACACAGCAAAACATCTTGCTGGCCTCCGGTGAGTGAAAGGGAAAGGGCTGGAATGCTCGATATTCCTCCATATATGTAGCATTCCTGTTGTTTCCTAGGGCCGGTGCAGTTTTGCCTACGATGTTTACCTTGCATCAACACTCCCACCCTTCCATCATGTTGCAAGGGTGCCTGGCTTACAGGCAGGCACATTTTGGTGCAGGAAGGTACACCTTCCAGCACATACACAACCCTCTGAGGCGCTTCCCATTTGTAAGTGTGCTACTGAATACAGCACACTTAGAAAGTGCAAACAAGGTGTGGAGAATGCAGTATTTTACCCGTATGGAGTTCTGGTGAGGAGTTCTACAACTAGGACACATTCCATGGTCTAGTAATATTCGTCAATCTGGTGATGGGTCAATATTCATGAGTAGATGCACGGTAAATGCCACACTCCACTTTTGGAACACATCTCTGCTGCTGAGTAACACAAGTCTGCATTTAGTTCAGACTTAGGTTCCTCTAGTTTCTTCAAGACACTCAGGGACACACAAGGCGCCTTGGCATGGCATGACAAACAACATTTAATTTTATGATTGCCCTTGTGCCCCTTTGCTTGGATCACGTGCAATACAACACTTAATTAATATGTCCCTAAGTGTTGCTATCCTATGTGCACAAGTGTATCTATCATCCAAAGGTATTCAAGTAGCTGACCATTACATGGTTTCCAAATGTTTCTGGTGTTACACATCCTATTCTGAGTATGTGTGCATATGTGTAATATCTCACAAAAAACACACAGTTACCACTTTGGAAGGGCTTTCTGACTCAGGGGCTAAGGATATTTCCAAATGTGTGTGTTCAGCTTTCACCACCCTTGTACACTCCCACATGAGTGTATTTGGTGTATGGTTCTTGATCACTGTAAGGTTGACATCAGCCTCCTTCACCTCGTGTAGCACACGTAGACCTCACAACATTCACAAAGACCAGCCTTTCTATGAAGAGGACTCACAGATAATTTCCTTAGATTACGTGTATTGTCCAGGTATTACTTGAAACTGAACATCATGAATTGTGTAACATTAACATGTCTCAATGGAGTGTTCGACTGAGGCCTATGCCATTACACAACATAGATTGATGTGAACTTCTACGTGCCATTTAATAGTATTAGGACGTATGAAGATTATCATAATTGATGTTTTTTAGCATGAGGGTTCAGATTTTGATTGTGAATACACTGTGATACCTTACCTTGGTTACATTTTACCTAGGTTATTTCCTAGTGTATAACATATTTCACAGCCTATTGATGGACTGAGATGCTGGAAATGTAGACAACTTGAGGCACTACTTTATTCGTCTATCACATTGATGAAGTATGTAAATGTGGCTTTTTATCTATGTGTTTATTTTGATCCTAGAATGTCTGAAAATTAGCTGCACTTTGATCTTTTGGTATCACATATGTACCTAGAGTACAAATTTACACAAGCTTCAATACTACACTTTAAGTGCTTGACATAAATGGAATTTAGCAAACACAAAGGGCGGACAGTGGACCATAAAGCACTTGTGCAGCACCAGTTCCGAAAATTACCCAATCATTCATAAATAGTACGCATTAAATTGTGTGCAAATTCTCAAATGTGCCCCCTGCCCAGAAGCACTTCCCCTCCACAGGGAATATGACAAATGAAAAAACTAAATTGGAACTGCACCACCGTTTGAGATTCATAGAAAATTATTAATGTCCATAAATTTTATAGGAATCTGATTCAAAGAAGAAAGTTGATTTTCATGCCAGTTGTGTGATGTATCTCTTCTTTATTATCAATCCATACAAAAAAAACAGCCAACGCGTTTCGTCCTTTTTTTTTTAATAGGACTTCTTCAGGGCAAGATCAATTCCGTGCAACACCCAGATCCCTGTGTTTATACTGATCCTCTGAATCAAGTTTGAGAAGGTTAATTGAAGCGATCCAATGCAAGACTTGGACATTAATAATTTTCTATGAATCTCAAATGGTGGTGCAGTTCCAATTTAGTTTTTTCATAAATGGAATTTAGTTGTTCTTTTTCATTTGTGCCCCTGATACTATGATCAGCCTACAGAGCTTCTGCCATGTGTGACACATATGCTTTGTTCAACAACCATTATTTTGGGGGGGGAAATTGGCTACTAATCCAGACTTGCTACACCATTGCATATACTAACATCTCACACTTTTCTAAGATTTATCCTTTATTATTATACTGAACAAAATTGTGGACCACATGATTTGTCAGTTGATGTGTTCACATTGCAGAAATTACCAAGCCATTATCTGATCTGAAGATCTAAGCCAGGAATATGTTCTAGCGCTTTCGATACTTGCAGCTGGGACATGCTCTTCGGTGCCACATACAGGAAGGTGAGCAGTTGCCTGAATCCTTCCCTCTGGAGGATGAGTACTCATGGAAGCATTGCCAGATAAAGGGGTGTCGGTGATCTATCATAAATTGGTAAATAACTCCCCTGACCCATTGGGTCCTCTGAAAATGGTGTGGGTAGGGTACTTGGGAGACCTTGATGATGAGGACTAGGCTGAGTCTCTCCATAGCCCGTGAGAAATGGCCATACACTCTTGTTTTAGACTGGTCCAATTCAAAATACTACACCGGTCCCACTACTCACAGATTCTACTACATAGAATAGGCAGGGTCGCGACTTCGGGGTGTAGGAGGCGATGTGGAGGTGAAGGTACCTTCTTCACATCCTCTGGGAGTGCCCAATTATACAGAATTACTGGACTGAAATGACAGAGATAATGTCCCGGGTTACGTCGGTGGAGGTGCCTTTAGATGTGAAATGGTCGATCCTGGAGATTACCAAGGAAATAACATGGTCTAGATACACCGGGATCTGGCTACAACTGGCAGCTGGGCTGGCCAAAAGGAATATAGCAAGGGCATGGGGTGCTGAGGCCCCCCCAGATATTGTGGACTGGAAAGCGGACCTGGATTGGTGCCAGTGGGCGGAACAAGTGATCTATAAAGCCAGAGGTTGTCTCGAAAAGTGGGAAAAAGTGTGGGAGGCCTGGCGAGTGTATAGGGGATACGTTTGAAAGGGAGACAACCTCTAGGAGGGGGGAGGCAATCAGGGAGATTAATGTATGCATTCCAAATGATAATGGGCCGCAAAAGCGCCACTTTTTCATTGATGGAAACGTCTAGCCTGATATGTACCGAACCAAAGATTTATAGAAGTGTGACAAATGTCGACTCACTCTCTATTTTATGCTGTATGGAGCTTATGTTTAATAAAAAGAGTTTTAAAAAAAAAATATTGCAGAAATTGTGTCCTGTCCGCTCACACAGTGTGAGGTGACACAGTACTTCTCCAGGGAGATTTAGCCTACTTCCATTGCAGAATCAGTGAGGGAATCAAACAATAGGACATCTTTACATGTTAGAGTAAGATACGACACTGTGTGCACATGACACAATATCCAGACACAGAGATGACTATTATGTCATACTTTATAGCTTATTAGCTGGTATATTGACTAGTTCTGCTGTCCTTACCAAAGTGTAGGCCATTCCCATATCTGCCACTCTGAAGCAACTCATTGATGGGACTGTGGCAAAAGCTGTATGCATCATGGGCACTTCCAGGATACTTGGCAAGGACATTCATGAACATTCCCAATGGTCCAGTATTGCCTGGACATTTATTGAGTAAATGTGTTTGCATTTTTTGTATATGTGGGATGTGGCTGCAAGGGGCACAAATTTCACATGTGCAATCAATGGCACCAAGCACATGAGGGAATCCAGCAATGTTGTAGAAGCCTTGTTGGCATCCAATTGTTGTTGGGTAGTTTTTGGGCATAGAAAGTACTGGGGTGTGAGTTTAATGATGGCATCCAACACAGATGGGAGAAAAGTATAAAATGCTTCCTGTGAAATGCCTGCCAATCTGGCCGTTGTGCTTTGGAAAGTTCCTGAGGCCAACATGTGTAGCACAGACCAATTTTGCATCTGGTGTGATGGTTTTGGTCCTTGCAGTTGCTGGCTGGAGGCTTGGTGCTATCTTCTTCAGCAATTCCATGATGGACTCTCTCTTCAGTCTGTAAAATTGTATGACCTCCTCCTCCCTGAGGTGAATGAGGGATATGTGCTGACGGAAAACACGCTCCTTCCATCTTCGCTGCCTACATGAGTGTCTCCTAGCTACTCCCAGTTGCAGTAGGACTACCTCCATGACATAGCTGAGCTTGCCCTGAGTGTACTGTGATGGTATTTTGTATTACAGCCACTGCGTCATTTCCTATGCCTGGGTTGCTGATACGCAGCAATTCTGATGCATTTCTATGGTTGCGTTGAGCTACGCCACAATGTGGAATGCAGTGATATTGTGTTAAATACCACTGCGCTACATTTACATTGAATTTTGCGTGGGAACGCCTACATTGCATGAATTAATCCCTGCGTGACACAGCTGGATTCAGCGCAGCATTAGCACCACGCAATTGCCAGAAAATGACACATTTGTGATATTGCATAGTTTCTTAAATCTGACTTACTGCTTCCGTCGTCCTTGCTTCACACTATGTGACTCAAGGCCGACACATGACCTTGATAAATGTGCCCCCAATTTATTTGTGTAGGAGTTTTATATATCGCTATGTGTCATCTCACAGTTACTTCTGTGAGATGTTCAGTTGAAATTAAATGTTAAGGCTTGTAGGATGTGAGGACTTTTTTGGGGCACTAGAGCTGTCTGGTTAGCATTGCCCAGCTGTCAAGACACAGAAAATCAGAATCAGTATGACACTTTTACCTAACTCTTAATACATTGAGTTGCCTCTCCTTTCTTTAGTTTACAAAACAAAATAACTTTATTACAGGTATGTAAAGCATACTACACTTAAAACAGGCTGTTACAACTAGGGGTGGGCGAAATCACCTTTTTCCCATCCTCTTTCCTTGCATTGGAAAAAGGGAGGAATGCTGAAGAAATGCCCTGAACAAGAATTTCTAATTAGGGGAAAGGAGGAATGCAATGTACCTAAACTCTTAAGCTGCCTGGCTGTTTTAAGGGCTGGCCATTGTAAATAATTTAATGGTAATTACCTAAGGTGGCGTAGCATTCTGACGCATTTCCAGGTTTACGATTGCTCGTAAATCTGGAAATGCATCAGTGGACATGGGTGTTGCGTGGGAGATCGCCACTTCTGTTAGCGAGAGTTAACGAAAATGAGATGCAAGGTGGGCGTTCCTGTGAAAAAACTGCTGTTAACCCCACTTCGCGATATTTACAAGGAATTCCTTGTATGGTGCAAAACCCCATAAACTGCCTCTAAATTCAGTTAGAGGCAGTTTTTTAAGACCAGAAAATAGCTCGTCTTAAAATTGGTGCAAACACCTGGGGCCTCATTTCAGAGGTTTTGGTGCTGGACAGCACAGCAAAGAATATTGCTGCGCTGTCCTGCGCCAAAACAAAAGCTCAGGAATGTGCCCCACAATAAGATAGGGCGCAGTCCTGGGCCTCATTCATGAAAAGAGATGCATCGCTGCAAGAAAACAGCGTTGGCACACTTTTCACTGCACCCTCCTTGCGACACCATGGATGCGCCATATTTACTGTACGGCGCTCCATGTTGCAAGGATTTACAGATATGTCAGTATTCCTGACGTTTCTATCTGCGCTAAAGTCACGCATTGCTGCAATTTTGTCGCAAGCATGACGCAACTCCAGCAATGCATGGGGCAGGCCTATCCCTATGGCACTGCGTCACCCTTATGCCTGCCATGAGACAGGTGTATGGTTTTGACGCAGTGGCGTCCTAGAATTGTCACAGTGTAATCTCATAGATTTCACTGCGCCACTCCTATAAGGCTTTGTTGCGTGGTAACGCACACCCTGTATACATCCTACCTGACGCAGGTATAATGTGGCATGGGGTTCACAAGGTCACAAATATGCCTATATGCGTCCCTTTGTACAGAGTCTAATTTGGTGTCCAGGGTGTCTGCTATCACCTTCCCCGGCGGCCAGCGACCCCCCGATGCTCGGTCCACTGACACGGAGGAGCTGCCAGGGTGTCGGCTAACCCTGGGCGGAGTTCGCATAGTCGCGATACGCAGAATTCCGCGAAGTCACAAAAAAACTCTGCGAGCTTCGTGAAGTTCCACGATCATGCGGAGTTGCTTCTTCCGCCTGTTCGTGAAGCGTTTTTCCTGTTTGGGAACGCGTATTGCGTGTTTGGGGACGCTTTTTGCGTGCTCGGGGGAAATATCGCGCGAACTTACCCATGCGGTCGCCAATGGGCGCGGCCATCTTGTTTTTCACTTTTTGCTATGGTTCTGGGGCCTGGTTTTCTATCCTCCCTGTATCTTTGCAATCCTTTCTTTCTAGAAACTTTTTTTTGATCTATTTTATTTATTATCTATCCCTCTCTATTCCTGATTCTATATTTTGCGTTTTTTCCTACTTTTGTGTTTTTTACTGCGTTTTTCACTCTTTTTTTATTACTTGCTTTTTTCATTTCTTTTACATGCTTTCTTAGCTCCTACCTTTTCTTTTCCGCCCCCCGCCTGTCCCAGAACCATGCCAAAGAGTAAGGGCAAGACCCAGAGTCTGAGTCGCGACCGCCTTCCTTGCGGAAGGCGGCGACCACAAGGGGTGCAGCCTCGGTGCCTATTCAGTGAGGCGGAGGTGACTGCACTGGTTTTTTTTGTGCAGCGCCACCTCCCCTTAACCCTGGCAGCAGGCGGCAGGCCAGGGTCCGGGCTCCGGGAGCGTCACCGGCGGTGGGGAGGGTGCGCCGGGCAGTGTTTCGCTGCTCTGGGGTCCGGCGCACACATAACCAATTGACGCACCGGTGGTCCGATATCCGGGAGCAGGACCTGCTGGACCTGCTAGGTGTTGAGGTCCCGGGGCTTCGTGAGTAGCTATTTAATATTACTACTTTGTGTTCTTCTGTTCTGTGTTATATTGCGAATATAATTTTTTCCGCAAATAGCTAACATGCTGCTACTGCTGCTTACATGCAGGTAACCTATGTTTAAAAATCTTATATTATGTGATTGTTACTTCCAGACAGGTGCTCGGCGCTACTAACTAATCGTACTTGTTTGCAACTTTGCGCTCACTTGGGCTGGTTAGGTTAGAGAATTTAAGTTAGGTAGGTAATCCAGATAGGGAAGACTCCAGTCCTTTCCTTTGCCCTGTCAGGCTGTCCTGTCTCCTCCTGTCACTAAGATAGTGGTAGTAGTAAGTTAGTATTATTTGGTAATTTAGCGCCGAGCGGCCTGCGTGACGTGTCCCCTCACATGACTTCAGTCCTAGTACAACCTTTTGTAGTTCTTCTTCTTATAGTGAGTGAATAGCAACCAACCAATTTGGTGTATGCAATATGCATGCGTCCATCTATGCATTAATAATAAGAAAAATAAATGCAGACTAATTGGCCCGTCAAACGGGGTTGTTGGAGTTGAGACTGAGAGATGAATGGGAATGAGATTGGAACTTAGAAGGAAATATAATTTATTTGCAATTCATTCCAAAGTCTGGAATAGGCGGGCTAGGTATGTTTAGGATTCAGGAATTGGAATTGAAATGTGGAATAATAATGATCGGATGGTACTCGACTGAGATTCGATCATTTTTTGTCTCTTTCTGTACATGATGATCAGCATCCAGGGGCAAGAAGAAGACTGGGGGAGCTGGCTGTGCAGCGGGTGCAGGAGCTGGAGGGGCCTCCCAGGAGCATCAGGAAGCGGCCTCAGGCGCCGATGGCTCTGCTGCTGGCCCCAGTAAGTCCTCCTGGTGTGTGTTATAATATATTTATTTCCCTATCTTTTACCGCTCTATTTCCATTTCCTAATTTTAATTTTTCCAAAATCCTCCTCAATCTATCGGTTTCTAAATTCTTGTTTTTCGCTCCATTACCTACTACTAAGTACTAGTACTACTACTAACATTGTTTCTTCTAGTGTCTGTTTTTTTTTTTTTTTTTTACATTAAATCAAACTGCATCTGACTAACCTCTGCTCTGACTCTGTATTAGTCTGTCTGTAGCTTGCTTTCATCTGGGTTTCACTCAGCTTTCCCTCTCCCCTTATATGTGGATTGCCTAGTAGTGGTACTGAAAGACTCAGAGAACCCATTGGTCCTAGGCTACTACTAGTACTAGTAAGGACTCCTTACTACTACTTAGCACTAATGTGCTGTGCAGATTGCACGCCCAAGTAAGGTATTATAAATATCCGCAGGTTTGTGAATTGTGAGATGAGAAGGCTTTAGTTTCTTTTACTGTCTCATCATGCTCAATCAGTAATGGTGATCACAGGACACCCCAAAGTGGTGTATTTTACTTTTTGTAATCCAGGCCTAGTACTTTTTTTAGTAGCAGCAATTGATGGTGAACAGTAACACTGAACAACTGTTACCGTGCACCACGGCTGGAAGGAAGTATGAGGAGTAGGAGGACGGCACCATTATTTTCCAACTAAGAGAGACCTCATGTCTGCCCAGTTGGCCACTCTTTCTTCTTTTCAAAAAATGAGATGCACCAATAGCTCTAGTCACTGAGTCTAGTCCTTTGGGTTGTCCTCTCCTTGAGAGGCTTTTCAAAAATTGCCACCAACAAAATGCCCAGCCGGATATTAGTTAGTTATTTTTGATAGGACATACTGTCTACTGTACTCTAGTATCCGAATTGTAGATAGTGATGTGCGTGGTGTATTTATGTATTATTAATTATGTATTTTCAATGTTGCTAATGAGAAAAATAAATAGAGGAGGCGTATATATGGCATCTAAAAAAATGTGATTTTCCCCAGGCGTACCGACCGCCAGTGCCGAGGCGAGCAGCGAGGGCCAGGCCACTCCGGAGGGAGCGGATGCAGCAGCCACAGGGGGTGAGCCAGCAGCAGTGGCGGGCGGTGGTAAGTCATATATCCTTAATTATTGAGAATGATGAATACACTCGCTGCAAGGGTGTACAGTACTCAGTCAGTACTAGTACACTGTACTTCTGCTGAGGCTAAGTTGTTGTTTTGAACACTGAACAGTTAAAGAAGACACCCTTTACTTAAACATTAGCATTAGCGGCGGGGGTTGAGTAACTAATGGCATATTCTATCTTCAACTCAGCAAAGACAGTTTTATGACAAAGACAAACAGTCAGACGACATGTATGACTGCAGAGAAGGATGCATGGGTGAAGGAAGGGCCCCGGGATGCATAGGTGGCGGATGGAGATGATAGGAATAGGATGCATGGGTAGTTGAAGGATGGGGGGTGAAAGGAGAAAGCAGAAAGGATGCCTGTCTGGGTGGGTGAACTGTATGGGTGAAAGGAATCCTCCGGGGGGGGGTTTGAGGGGTCAAACTCTAAGGCAAGCAAGGACGCATGGCATGGGTGGTGGTTGGTTATTTATTATATCTATGACAAATGTATGTTGTTTGTGTCTGTGAAAGCCGGTTTATGATAGCCATGTTTAGATGGATGGATGCCTGGATGGTATCATAGCAGGTGAAAGCAGAGTCAGACTGGATGAAGAGAATGTAAAAGAAAATTAAACCGTGCCAGAGTACCAAAGCCAAGGGTGAAGAAGATTAAGAATAAAATAATAATAATGCTAGAAGAGCAATGCACTGAATGTAAATGAAAAAACAAACCCTGGGAAGAACAAGGACTGTTTTTTTGCAAGGTTTTTTAATTCAAAGGTTTGAGGTTGTACTTGTATTTCAGAATGGAATACTCCCTTAACTCACAGTCGTTTGCAACGAACTAAGCACAACATAATATTGTGCATGACTATACCCTACCCATAATCGCCTCCCTCCAACTCCGAGGCCCACTTCCGCTCCAGTCCCCTCCCTCTGTCAGCCATGGGTGGCCTATTGGCTGCATGGTAAGTAACTAGTACTTACAAATCACTCAGTATGTCATCATTCATCATCATCATCATCATCATCACGTGATTGACATGATGTTGTGCCCCCTTTCTCCACATCCATAAGCATGTCATCATTAACCATCATCATGTGCCTTATATTATTGCAGTAGTGTAGTCAGGGTGAAAGTGAAATTTTCTGAGCATTTGCCATTGATTTAACAGAGTATGGCCGTAATGGAAATATATAATTGTGTAGTACAGCTGCCCCACATGCAGAGTAGTAAAGTACATGCGTCTGCGACACGAGTATGTCTGTAGGGCACAAGCTAGCTGAGCTGGCATGCATTGCCTACAAGATTAATTGTACTAAACAAGAGAGAGAAAAAGAATACTTCTACTCTACTCCATAGTGCCTGAAAGTATTATCATCACATCCAAATCTTAGGGGCAGAGGAAGTGAAGGGAGGAGGAGAGGATACCACAACTGCTAGTGCTACTACTGTGCCACTATAATTTTTATGTGTGTAATTTAATTTTGTGTTACTGTTTTGCTATGAGTATTGGTTACAATTTTCTTTTTTTTTCCTTTCTTGATATAGCTACTCCTTCCCAATCCCAACCCACTAGGCAGGAGTTGGCGGCCAGGGCCCGGCAAAGGAAGCTGGAGGCCATCCGGGACGAATATCGCCGGCTGGTTGTCCTGGCGGAGGAGGAGGAGGAGGCGGCAGCTGCAGCTTCTTCCTCCAATGCCCCGGGGCCCAGCTAGCCCCCCCGTGCCTCCGGTGGTACGGCGCCGTGCTCTGGCAGCCACCCGGCGCCCATCCACATCTACTGCTGCACACCCCTGTTGTTCCTGCAGGAACTTTCGGCGCCGCATGGTCCTCAGGGTGGCGCGCCTGGAGGCCAAGCTGGAGATCCTGGCGAGGACTAGCCGGCACCCCCGCCGCTAATTATCACCTCAGTCGGACTCTTGTCTTGCCCCTTTTTTAATCTTTTTTTTGGTGGGTGGGATGTTGGGACTAGTTGGGGAACCTTGGGGTTTACTTTTTCTTGGACTTCTTTCACCATGGACATTTATTTAATTTACTACTGGACATTGGTTGGGGTTAGGGAGGAGGGGTGGGTGAGGTGTTGTGGGTTTTTCTTAGATTATAATTGTTAGGGTAATAAATTTATAGTTTTTCAATACATATGATGCCAATCTTTTCTGGGGGGGGGGGTTAATCATTTACGTCACCTTGTTTGTTTCCCCCTTTTGCTGCAGGGCCGCAGCCAGTTTTTGAAATCTGCCAATAGTGTAACACACCGAAAGATAGATGCAGTAGTACCCTCACTTACTACTGTCAGTCTCTCCTCCTAGTCTATGCATTCTGCAACTAAAACCCCTTTGTAGTATGTACTCGGAAGGATGTGGGACGGGTGTGTGAATTAATCAATTTCCATAGTATATACATTATTGACTCCCCCACAATTCTTCTCTTACCTGCGATTGATGTTTAGGCGAAGCAATGGCTGCATGGTGATGGTTTGGTTTCCTAAGGTGCCATGGTGGGTGGTGGTAGCAGTAGTAGACAGTTGCATTTGCAAAAAAAGAAAATGAGACAAGTCAGTCACCTGAGGGAGACTAGGGAACGAGTAGTAGAAGTACAAAAAGTAGTAAGTACACAAGAAGAAGACTGCCAAACAGGAAGAAAGTGATGATGAATGATATTGATATTAAGCAATGATAAAGTAAAATAAAACTTAATGGTGGCAGGGAATGATAGCCTAGTACAATTTACAACAACAAACTGAAGTAGTTGACTTGACCTATGAAGTGGACAAGCGTAACCTTTAGTTTAGTACAGGGTGATAAATCCATGATGGCAATTAATAATTAGTTAATTAATATGTTCCTCTGGAAAAAAGAGAATAGCGAATACTACTGAGCATTGGTGGGCACTGGGCAATCTAATCTGTTGCCAGTGTGGCCGATATATATATATATATATATATACACACTTAGAGCAGAAGAAGATCCTGGCCCTGCCTGGCCCTTGAGTTAGTGTTGCTTTCACCACATCCGCCCCAGCAAGTGTGTGATCAATTATTGGTGTAAATTTAATTTAGGCACACCTCAATAAATAAATCACACAGCCCGGGGGAAGAGGGTTAGGGTTTGATGAATGGTTGGGAAGGGGTATTTGAGGGAAAGGTTTGACAAAGACAAACAACAACACACAATCTTGGTAGACGACCATCATATTCATAAATCTGTTAAGGGAGAAAAAGGAAATGCATGCATGATAATGATGACTTGATGGTTAATGATAAGTAGTACTAGACTAGTAGACAGTACAGGGCAGCAGTATATTATTAATTATTATTATTATGCAATTGCCTTGCCTGTCTGCCCTCAGAGAGACCCAAATTACATACAGTTTATGTTCTGTTGTACCGGGCTTCCTTTTAAAGCTAGCAAAGAAAATTAAAAAATAGCTGAAGGGATCAATTATAAGCAAAGAGCAAACATAATATAAAGAACAACACACAGTCGTAATGATTGAAGAGAAAAAATGAATCAAATTAATTAAAAGATGATGAATGATACTGTCTAGATTACTGTATGTTATCCTGGTCAAATTGGGGAGTTGCATCTCAGCATTCCTCTTCGTCCTCCCTTCCATGGACGCTCCGTCCATCAATCTTGGGTGCCACTGCCTGACTGGCAGATGCGGATTGGTAAGGTAAGTGTGAGTTGTTTTATAGCACAGGGTAAAGGCCGGCCTGTAAGTGTAGATGTAAAAACAAAAGGGATATTGAAAAATCAAGGAGAAAAAAAATGCATAAATTACGGAGGAGTGCAACACAAGAACATTTTCAGAGGCGGCATGGCTAAATCATGTCTACTCTGTTTCCAGCATTAACCTACAACAACAACAGGAAGAGCAGGCCCACGGCGCCCACCCAACCTCCACTTTGCTTAGATTTTTTTTGACTGAGCCAGACAGAGCACACATATACAGCAACATAGCATTTTCCAAATTAAGTAACTATATCATTCAAAGCACCGCTGTCAGTCATGTTAACCTCTTAACTCCACTCGACTCGACTGAGTCGACTCCACCACTACACAGACATGTAGGTCTGCTGTGGTTGTTTTTGACTTGTTTACCTTTTATGCCACTTCATGAAACGCCAGAGTTATTCCATCAATCATCTCCGATCCTACTGACTGACTGCGAAGAGTACTGGTCATCGGCATCATGGTGTAGTGTACCGAGTGAGTCCATCCAGATTCCATATTCAAAAATGCAATGGATCAGCCTGCAGTAGAAGTACAATTTTGTTATTAAACAACAACAAGGGAAACATTGACTTGAGTCACTTTTAGTGTGTAGATTAAATACTAGTACACTTTGACTTCACTTCATGCACAACAAACAACAACAACACAAACACCAATCAATCAGCGTCCAATGTATGCCATCATTACCTGTTCCTTCTCGTTAAGGGGCGGTCTCTCTCGGCTCGGAAAGGAGAAAAGCTATAATCATCATGTTCCACTTCTTTTGAAGGGACTCGACGAGGCAACATTTCTTGTACTATTCTCCATCCAATGTCTGGCTTGAGGGAAATTGATTTAGGGCGAGTCAGGAGGATGGAGCAGGACTCGGAGGAGTGGACTTAAATGCACACAGCTGCAACTCCAATATGGCAATAAAAAGAGAAGACGGTGGTGATGGATTTGTTGTGATTCGAACCAGAAAGACAGAGACACACACAAATTGATAAAAGAAAATAAGGAAGAAAGAAAGTAACAAGTTGAAAGCCTAGTTGTCAGGGAAGTATAGCTCGTCCTCACACTCTGGTGGTTCAACCAGAAGTAGGTAATCATCTAACACACTACTTCCGTCACCTAAGTCGCTGTCCTCGTCTTCCTGCTGTGATTCACGTATTTTGTAATTCGGTGGTATAAAGTGCTGATTCATTTTGATCATGGTTAACCTCTCCACGTTTTTGGGCGAGAGACTGGTCCTTTTCACTGTTACAATGGCAACAGCTGCACTGAAAACACGCTCAGAAGAGACACTTGCGACAGAGCAAGCCAGATAGTTTATCGCCAGCCTGCTGAGCACCTTTTCCCATACCAATACACCAATGGGTTTTGATCAATGTAGACCTCTGTTGGGTCATCCAGATAGGCCTGGACCATCCGCTCAATGCTCAGGGGTGCTCCGCTTTGCTGGGCCTCTTTTGCCTTTGCATCAGCACTGGACCTAACAAGCCCTTGCTGTAGATACCAATCCTGTGCCGATTTTACTGGGGCTGATGATCCTGTTCTTGCTGTTGTTGATAGTGTTGGTGACTGCTGTGAGCCAAACGCACTGCCCTCAGGCTCTGAAGTTGAACTTGACGCCGGATGCCCTGCTGCAGTACTTGTTGTGGGTTGGAGTAGCGGGCCTTTAATTACCAGCCATTCCTTTTCCAAGTCACTGGCTGCCTCAGCTATCCAAGTTTTGTACTGGGCAACATCCACTTCTGAAAAAGGAATTAATGTCTTAGTGTTCAGTGCTGATTTGTACCGTGGATGCATAATTGTGGCACAAATGTAATGTTTGTCTGACACAATGTTAGTTTGCACCCTTGTATTTTCAGCTAAGCGAAGGGCTAAGCTGTCCACCAACTCATATGCTTCTTTTTTTTCCTCCACACCTGTGTACGTTTCAGACACCGCCTTCAGCTGTTGCTCTAGCATGTGCAACAATGGGATAGCTTGGCCCATAGTACAGTCCTCCTTGCTGACTTCATGTGTGAAGAGCTCGAAAGGAAGTAGCATCTCGGTCAGGCATTTAACTAGGCCCCATTGGTCCATCTCAACGGTCATGCCTTTCACAGTAGCATCCCCTAGTCTTTGCATGACATAGTCATTGATTGGTCTGTACTGATCAAACAGACGATCAAGCATGTAATAAGTTGAGTTCCAACGTGTTGGCACCTCTTGGATGAGTGCTTTGACTTGCATTCTATGCTCACGTTGAATGATCCTCAGCTGCTTCCGGGATTTAAAAGAATGGCTGAAATGTGTGCATATTCTTCTGCAGGTGGTCAGTAAGTTGCTGACTCGGTCGTCTTTTTTCAGAAAGACTTGAACAATGATGTTAATGCAGTGCGCCAAACACAGGACCCTGAAATAGCCACCAGTGCGCATGGCCTTAACTATATTACTGCCATTGTCCGTGGCAACAAAACCAATGTTAAGCCCTCTTGGGTGCAGCCATTCAAAGACCTTGCTGTTAAACTCTTCCAAAATGTTTGCAGCAGTATGAGATTTCTCCATGGCGAACATGGCTACAGTTGCATGTTTACGAGTGGCATTAAAAATCTCAGCAGTGTCAACAACACCTGCTGCAGATATCTTTTCTCTAACCCCCACAAAAGAGATCCAGTGTGCAGTGATGCACATGTAATCAGTGGCTTAGCAACTGGTCCACATGTCTGTTGTTGTCAGGTGGATAGTGTGAACAGCACTCTGCTGCAAAGCTTGTCCAAGCAATTCCAGCACGTCGTGATGTAGTGCTGGAACAGCGAAATAGGACCGGCTGGGAACCTTCCATTTTGGGCAGATGGCTGTCACAAATTCCAGAAAACCCACCCCTTCCACAAAAGAAAAAGGGAGAAGGTCCAGCGCTAACATTTTCGCCAGCTTCGCATTGTACAAACGTGCCATTGGGTGGTTGCGTTCGTACTGCCCCTCCGACCTAAGCATCCTGACAATGGTAGGCTGGATTTTTTTTCCTTTATGGTGCCGCTGATGCAGGTGACTTCTTGAACACAGATGTTGTTAGGCTCAACGACGCACTTTTTTTCATTGCGGTACTCTGTTGCCTTGGAGTCTCAGCCTGACTCTTACTACGGTGCCACTGAGATGTTGCTGAGGATGATGACGATGTGGGCGGTAGTGGTACCACTGCACTGCTGGGGACAGGGCTACTTTGTGTACCAGAGAAAATGTCTCTCTTGTTCACCTTCCACTGCGATCATATCTTCTTCTACTTCTTCATCCCCACCAACAGCAATGGGTGCAGTTTTACTTTTTTGGCTGCTAAGGTGCGCCTCCTACTGGATCATGTGGTGTTTTTTCAGATGGGTTGTTTGGCCTCCGGTACCATAGTTTGTACCAAGCTTACCCCGACTAACTCTTTGTCGACAAATTGAGCATATAGCAACGTTCTCCTCCTTACTGCTAACCGAAAAGAAGTCCCAAACTGGGGAGGTGAACTTTCTTGCGCTGCTGGAGGTGCCACTTGCAATGCCGGATGAACTGGAGGGTGTGCCTGGAATTTGACTCTGTGCAGTACCACTACCTATTGAGGTGGTGGTTGTGCTGGATGTAAGTCCCTGCCGGGCCTTTGCAAATGCAAATATGGAAGCTGGAGGTGGTGTTGGTGTTACCTGTGTTGGTGGTATCCGTGCCACATCCCTCACAGCAATTTGGGATGGGGTAATGTCGGTCTCCATCTCCACTAGGGCGGGAGTGATGTTCATGATGACTGGTTCGTCATCATCCTCCTCTTCTATATCTACCTCCATAACTCTAAGGCTTTCTGAAACCTTCCTTTTCCCTAGCCTTGTCTCGTGGCGTGCCTCACTCTCAGACTGAGCCGATGGCATCTAGATCATCAGAAGGGGGACTTGAAGAAGAAGTTGATGGACTAACCCTCCTTTTCCTTGCTGGGGATCTGGAAGACAATGGATCTTCTGAAAGAGTGGCTTGCTCTTCTTCTTCCTCTGCAGGAAGCTCGATTTCCTGAACTGCCCCTACTTCGGGATGAACAACTACTATTGTGGGCGGTGGTTGCGGCTGTTGTTGCGGCTGTTGTTGCCCACTTATCTGCTGAGTTTCCTCCTGCATTGATTGGGTACTACTTTGCGATAACGATAAGTCAATTTCAACATCACTGCTCGTTGGCGTTGGCGAAATTAGACTGGCTGCCTCTGCGACACTCATGGGCTTGGGCCTAGGTTGGTGGGGTGGGCCTACTGATGCGGAGGTGCTGCTCCCAGCTTGCTCCCCGGACACCGCTGCTGCAGGATTAATTTTTTGTTTCCCAAAACACATCCTGGGTGGCACACCAGTCTTGGTAAGTGCCACTTCTTCCTTCTTCTGTTCCTTCTTCTCACTGGCAACTTTCTTGGTACTGGAGGACCTGGTACCTTTGTTTGGGGCCATCTTCTTCAGATGTCAGCAGGACGCAGTTGCACAAGTTGCAGAGATGTCTGTGGTCACACGTCACGTGACGTCGTGCGCAGCAGGACTTCTGTCTGGCAGTACAACTGGTGATGATGACACCTCCTCCTGAGTCCTCAGTCTTTTGTGCACCTAAAAGCAAAGAAGCCAGAAGAACATCAGTGAAATGTTGCATTTGTTGTTGTGGTTCAATTAATACTAGTAGTACAAACAAACAAATATAATATATAACTTAGTGTGTGGTGGTCACACTTGTTAGTGTTATATTATTAAATTTTATTAACTCAGTTATTAAAAAACATAACAACAGTGTAACCATTTGTGAGACTTTGACAACAAGGGCTTTCATGGTATACTGTGTACACTCAGGAAGGATAGGAAAGAAGAAGAACAAAAACAAAAATACAAATGTAATGGAAGTGGAACCTGTTTGGCATTAATTTGTGCATCACGTCATTCAGGGAGCTGCAGCTGGCAAAGGGGATGGAAGCAGTAAGCCAAGAGGAACAAAGGAAAGACATGCAGGCCTATATGGCAAAAGCAGCACACTACTAAACTACCACCACAAAATGGCCACCAGATACACGGTCACTCACAGTCCCAACAAGGAGGAGGCATGGAAAACAATGAACTCAAGCAGGCCTGCATTATATGGCCAGACAAAGGAAGCATGCTTGCTAAACAACACAGCTTTAATGCAAAAATGCGAAAACGAAAATCCACAGGGCTAAAAAGGTTGGAAAGTTACACAACACAAGTACAACCACCCCACACACACATCCAACAAAGGCATTTATTTAACACACACCAAAAAAAGTGAAATACCTCCAAAAAAACACATTTTGCAATTCAATCCAATGCCATCCATGCCCTAAATGATGTTTAAATTCAACAGACATCACAGAAACAGTTGTTTCATGCACCCATGAGTAGCTGTAGGCCTATTGGCAGACTAGGCCACAAGCTTGCAGGCCTATGGCAAAAGCACACTGCATGGCTTCACAAAATGGCCGCCAGGCAGCCACATGGCCAGGCCACCCACAACAACAAGAAAGGGAAGACAGACAATGCAGGCCTATGGCAAAAGCACACTGCCTGGCTTCACAAAATGGCTGCCAGGCAGCCACATGGCCAGGCCACCCACAACAACAAGAAAGGGAAGACAGACAATGCAGGCCTATGGCAAAAGCACACTGCCTGGCTTCACAAAATAGCCGCCAGCCACATGGCCAGGCCACCCACAACAACAAGAAAGGGAAGACAGACAATGCAGGCCTATGGCAAAAGCACACTGCCTGGCTTCACAAAATGGCCGCCAGCCACATGGCCAGGCCAGGCCGCAACAACAAGAAGCATAAGCCAAGAGGAACAAAGGAAAGACATGCAGGCCTATATGGCAAAAGCAGCACACTACTAAAAACTACCACAAAATGGCCACCAGCCACATGGTCACTCACAGTCACAACAAGCAGGAGGCCTGTAAAACAATGAACTCAAGCGGGCCTATTATATGGCCAGACAAAGGAGGCATGCTAAACAACACAGCTTTAATGCAAAATTGAAAAAACAAAAATCCACAGGGCTAAAAAGGTTTGCAAGTTACACATCAACCACACCCCACACACACATCCAACAAAGGCATTTATTTAACACACACCAAAAAAGTGAAATACCCCAAAAAAGAATTTTTGCAATTCAATCCAATGCCATCCATGCCCTAAATGATGTTTAAATTCAACAGACACCACAGAAACAGTTGTTTCATGCACCCATGAATAGCTCTGGGCCTACTAGCTGAAAGGCCTATTTATTGGGCCAGACTACTGGGCTAGTGAATTAAATAAATATTGCAAATTGATTGCAAAAGTTGGAGAAAATGTAGTGAACTTTGCAACATGTTTCCTTTATATAACAAAACTAGTAGAAAAATTACATACAAAGAAAAACAACTAGGCCCCTACTGAATCTACAGACCACCCACAACAATAAATTTTTAAAAAACGATGAAAAGTACACAAAAATGTATGTGCAATGCCCCAATCAAACAAAGAACACCAATTCTCCAACTTACTTGTAAAATCTCAAATCCAAAAGTCCTCAAATCCAATTATATATGATACAGCAGGCACAAAGAGTGATCCTTCCAGCTCCAAATGAAAAGTGAACAGGACACGGACAAAGCACTGGGAGGAGCCTGCTGGACAGGAACAGGAAGTTGGAGAGTCTGGGGCACTTCCTTCCCTTAAAAAAAAGTAAAAAGAAAAAGGACTCCTTGCACAAAAAGTACAGTCAAATGTCAATCTGAGGAGTTTTTTTCATCCAAATCATCATTTTTGAGAAGGTTTTATGCTGTTCGAGAGATATTCTTCTCCAGATTGCAAATTCTGCGTGTTCGGCATCGCGATCTTCACGGAGCTTCCGCCGGATGTCCGATGGCGCGTCCAAATGACGTGTTCGCGATTGCACACACTCACGGGATCGTGCGGCCGGCTACCAAAATCTCGTGGCGCACGCGAACGGATAGGAAATCTCGTCGGCGAACGCAGGGATCCCGGTAAGTCGCTACCGCGCGCGCGAAAACGTATTTTGAAAGCGCGAACAAGAAAAAAATCTGCTCCGCCGCGGATCACAGAGTTTTCGGTAACTCCGCGTTCTACGCGGAACGCGGAGTTGCCAAAAATCCGCAAACTCCGTGAGCGGAGCGGATTTTAACGCCCAGGGTTAGTGTCGGCGCAGTTGGAGCTCCATCGGTGGAGTTTGCGTGCTGCGGTGTTGGCGTCTGTAAGCGTTGGCGGAGTGGTGGTGCTGAGGGAGTTGCCTAAAAGTTCATTGATGGCCTTGATCCAGCTGCGGCTGAGGGGGCGATGATGGCGGTGGTGTACGTTGGGCATGGTGAAAGTGTGATGTATACTACGATGGTTGGTCCAGGAGAGTTCGGTGGTGTGGCTGTAGTTGAAGTTCCCGCTGGCGGAGAAGACGGGGTCGAGCGTGTGTCCGGCAATGTGGGTTGGTGCGGTGACTAGTTGCTTGAATCTGATGTTGGCAGGGTTCCCCAGGAGGGTCGTGGTGTTCTGGCCACTGGGGTTGTCCAGGTGGAAGTTGAGGTGTCCGAGTAGGATGTAGTCAGTGGAAGGAAGAGCCTGGGGTGCGATGAGGTCTACAATGGCATCAGTGATTGGGGGTTCATGGGCCGGGGGGCCTATAGACGAGGGTGCTGCGGAGGGTGGGGTTGGTCTGGATCTGGAAGTGGAGGTGTTCAGTGGATGGAAGAGCCTGGGGTGCGATGAGGTCTACAATGGCATCAGTGATTGGGGGTTCATGGGCCGGGGGGCCTATAGACGAGGGTGCTGCGGAGGGTGGGGTAGGTCTGGATCTGGAAGTGGAGGTGTTCCATGGTAGCCGTCGGGTCATTAGAGTGCGTGGTCAGTCGGAGTGTGCTTTTTTAGACAATGGCAATGCCTCCTCCTGGGCGCTCGGGGTGATACGTGCGGGTGAATTTGTAGCCGTCATAGATGGTGATGGCAATGTCCGGTCCGGAGCAGAGGTTGGTCCAGGTTTCCGTGACCAAGGCGATGTCTGAAGAGGTGGCGTCGAGGAGGTCCCAGATTTCTGTTGCGTGTTTGTGGAGGGACTGCACATTGAGGAGGATGCAGTTGAGCCAGTTGGCTGCGCTGTTGGTTGGCTGGGCGGCAGGAGGCGCTGGTGTGCTGATGTGGCAGAAGGTGTGTTTGAAGTTTCAGCAGGCGCAGGGTGCAAGGGAATTCTACAGTGATGCTAGATGGCAGGCGGTGTGTTGTCCAGGGCTGATGGCGAGGAGGGTGCTGGCGTCGCAGCAGTGGAGTGTCCGAGAGGAAGGGTCCTTGGTGATGTGCGCGGTCCAGGGGCGGACGGACACAGACGGGCTTGCCTTTGGTGCACCAGTGGTACCCCCGCTGCGCATGGCCGTACAGTAGCCGCCATTAAGTAGTGCTGCGGTGGGACTGGCGGCTGAGAGGCGGGAAACGCGGGAAAGGACACTGGGGGGGGCGGGAACACGGGGGGAAGAGGGTTGTAAATATATTTTAAACAAAACCTCGAGGCCGGGTCCCCCATCTTCTGTGCTCCTGCTCTCCTGAGTCTGCTTCCAGGAACAGGAAGCAGGCAGCCATGCTCCCTCCCCTAAGCCAATCACAACGCTGCAATGCGGCGCTGTGACTGTTCTTGAGCGCCGTGACAAGGCGTTCACCCAGGGTCTGGAGGGGTGGGCATGTTCTCCATGCAGGCTGTAATGCAGCCTGCATTGCGAACAGGGAAGTAAGCATGACTGCTTTGGGCGGCCTGAGAGGGCCGACCAAGCAGTCATTGCGCACTTGAGTGGGCATACCACTCTGCCCGTCCTGCTCCGTGAGTAGAGCAGCCCCACCCACCCTCCCGCCCGCAAAGGAAACATAGCATGAGAATATCAGAAAGTTATCATCATGTTATGTTTCCTCTTCTTGCACTGCTTGAAAGCAGTAGGGCAACGCTCTTCCGCCATAGTGGAGAAGCCGCCACTGGGGGTGCGTCACCCACAGGCTCTAGGCCTGGGCCCGACTCGACCCACGGGCCTCCTCCGCTACGCGTCCCAGATTCTCCTCACCTCGACATTGCCACCGTGGCACAATCCGCTGCACTCTCTCCAAATCTGTGACTCAGCCAGCAGGAGCCTCAGCCAGGCGGGATTTCACAAGCCTGGGTACAGCAGTCACCGCCAAGTCCACTGGGGAATCTCCCAATGAAGGTGATGTAACAGGGCCCCCTTATGCGTGAAGTTGCAGTGCTCCCCCCACACAAGTTCGGCGCAGCTCAGGGGCCTCACCCTCTACAGCGTCCGAACTGCGCAACATCCTCCGGCCTGTGATGCAGAGAGGCACAGCCCACCATTGTAATCCCCTCCGTGCACCCCGGTGTAGTGGTGGCGCTTGGTATGCAGACCTCCCTATGTTGGTGCGCAGGAGAGCCTCTACCGTTCACAGCTCCAAGGGGCACCCGATGGTCTTCTCACACAGGTCAGCAATGTGTCTCATTGTGACCTGGCAGACTTCACCACCAGGTAAGGGCGATCGCCAATGCCTCACTGTCTACCTCCACGACCCAGCAACTCCACAGCACCTCTGCATTCCACTCCGAGTCCCAGACGCAGGCACAGCGAGGCCTCCGGGCCCCGGGGACTGTCCGCGCTTTCAAGATTTTGGCTGCCATGGTGTTGCAAGGAGGGCGCTATGAAAAGTGATGCATCACAGGTTTTCTCCAGCGATGCGCTTCTTTTTATATATGTAGCCCTGATTCTGCATTTCCTCTTCCCCTGGGACTCAGGCTGGTCATCATGGCTGTTGTGGGGTTTGAGGAGGTTGTTGATCTGTGCTGCACTTGTCCCTGGCTGCTCCATTCTGCATTTCATTGTTTCTCTTTTCTTTTTTTCGTTGGAGGTGGACTTGGCTATTTTTGCCTCTAGAGGCAAAAAAGGTGAAGTTCTGCTGACTAATGTGAGTTTTTTGCCCACAAATTGGCTTTCGTCAGTTTTCGCCTGCTAACGTCAGAATTTGTATTGCCTTCACGCTAGTGTTAGCGGCAGTTTTCACCGCGGCTACCTGAAACTACACCATGTAGCGACGTATTGTAAATACAGTTCTTGTACATATACCCCTATAATGTTCATTGATAATAGGAACCCCAGTCACCCAAAGAGTGCACATAACAACTGACTTGCCTCTTAGATCACTATTGGCTTTGTTGTGAGTGTGGGGGGAAGAAGAAATTATTCTGAATTCATGTTTGAAAACTATCACTATTAAAAATATACTTCTGAATGCACTGAAATAACATAATCTGATGTACTAAGGTGAATCAGTTCTACATGTTAATAAAATATACTTTTCGTTCAGATATTACACGTTTACACTTTTGCAACAAGATGTTTTTAAAAATGAAGGTGTTTCTAAAGCTGAATAATGCAGGACTCCCGAGTTATTTCCCTACTTTAACTTCAATTAACCTTCAAATACCTGCTTACCAGTTTATTTAACATCTTTTTAATCTTATTGCTGAGTCGAGTAAACAGCAGCCCAGTGCTGCTGTTGACCAGGGGACCGCATGTAAAGGTGGGGTGGGCCACATGTGGCCCCCGGCCGTACTTTGAGTATCACTGCTCTATAATAATCTGTGCCCGTACAGGGTTTACATGACAATTGGCTTGCTTGCCTCTTGGTTCATCGATGGTTCATGTGCAAAAGCTATCACTTTATTAAGTATTTCTCTGTGTGGTGCTATATTATTACAGAGTAAATGCCAAAGCTTTCACGTGTTAAAGAAACACACATTTATTTTTTATGTTGATGAGACTTTTTCATATTTTGCGTGATTTGTTGTATGGTTTACATAGCAATAATTTTCAAGGCTCGGCTCGTGCGCAGACTCTAAGAGCTGTGCCAGACCTTTAACTCGGCTGGGCTCTCCCTGTTAATGTCCAACTCCCTGTTAATGTCCAACTCTACACAGTGCCGGCTCTAGGGCGGTGTGACCGGTGCCACCGCACCGGGTGCTGACTTTGGGTGGGGGGCGCCGTATATTATGCTTTTAAAAGAAGCTGCTGCTGCGTTCTTTGTCTCCAGCAATTTTCAGCCAACAATAACAATGTCAAAATAACTCCTGTGATTAATGTTCTTCCTAGAGAGGGATCGAAGTTTTGTCTAGTGGAAGTTTTTACTCATTGTAAGGTAGCACAGAGGGTTAATGTGTCTGCTGCAAAGAACGTGTATCACGCAGATCACAAAGTGCATATAATATAAAAAGGTCAGTGAGTTTACTGCTTTGGTGCGAGAGATCCTTTTGTTACTTGTAGTTTATAAGTAAAAATCTTGATATAGAACAGTGAGCTCTTAAATGTCATCAAAGAGCTGCGTGGAAACTGCAAGGTATAGATTAGAGCGTTATGATTTTCCCCCAGTCTTTCATTGTTCTAATGTTGCAAAATGGGTTGATTTGAGTAGAAATCAATTCTTATTATTAAAGAGAACCCCCAACCATGGTGTTACGTTTAAAATTCAGAGTTTGTGCTTCTCCAGACTAAGCACTCAAACTATACTGCCTACCAGTATAGATGACCTGTGACTCCTGCACCTTGTAGTCCTCTGTCTTATGTAACATATCCTATACACTGATTTACGCACATATAATTGATTGTCCCTGGGTAATCTGCGTGATGTAAAGTGCTCTGACACCCTATAAGTGGCGCTATAAAATTAATTACATGCATCTGAGAGAGAGTGTTTATGGAGACTTGAGTGGCACTGTTAAAGGGTGGTAGTGAGGGAATCCGTGGGGGAGGTGGTCATTGGGGGGCGCCAACAAACATTGTCGCTACCAGGTGCCAACAGCGCTAAAGCCGGCCCTGACTCTACACACCAGAGAGTCAGCTGCCGTGGGCAGAGAAGACAATCATTCTTGTAAACAGTGGCAAAGCGCACTCCCTTGTGGTCCCATTGAACTTTACACCTTTTCATCAGGAGCCAGGTTACGATCCCTGCCCGTCAACTTAACGAGTAGCTGAGTGGCAGACATGATAAAACATGCGTACTTCAGCCCAAGTTGTTCAGGTCCCTCAGAAACACAGAACATAGCATAGAAATGGAAGGAGAACGAATTCACTGGAAAAGGCGGCCAAGTGTCTTAAGAGCAGTTGGCCCAAACCATCAAAACAGTTTCTTGTTAACATGCGCATGGGTAGAGGTGGGCGAGCTAACAGATTTACAGGAAGAACCGAGCCAAGGGCCTGGGTCGGATCTTAGGGCCCGTGCATGAGCCCAGACCTGAGAATGTTTGCTATGTAAATCACACCACAAGCATCACATAAAATACGACAAAGCCACCTCAACTTTCAAGAAAATGTATTTCCTTGACACGTGAAGCTTTGACATTAATAAATCACATCATAGCACCGCACCCAGAGGTGCACACAGGTTTTTGTACAATGGTATTCTGCATTCAAATATTTGAAAGTTTTCATATGCAACAATGAAGAGAAAATGAGTTTTGGTGAAATAAAATATTTGCCTAATCTCACACAATTCAAGTGGGGAAGAAGTGATTTACGCAGGTTTTGTGGTTTCACTTTATACAGTCAGGAAATGGGTATTCTTTGTCTTTCCTTATGTTAAGGCAGTGGTCTTCAAACTTTTTAATGCTACGTCCCCTACAGTGTAAAAAAATAAAATAATAATGATAAGGCCCCCCAAGATTTTTTCACAGTTATTATATTAAATTGGCAGTATTTAAATATGTCTAAACTCATTAAAATATTGCAATTAAGTCCTGTTACCCCTTATGAAAATGCAATCAAATTCATAATTGCCAAACATGCTATGTCAGCCAGTTCTTACAATAGTGTAAAAGTATTCAACGTGTGATTATCTGAAATGGGGGGGGGGTTTAATAATATTTGGAGTCCCATCCCCTTTGACACATACTCCCACCTAGGATACCAGGATATAAATGACAAAAGATGTTAGGGATGGCCAATTAAAAAGTGGCTTTCTGCTGCTCCTTTTTTTTGTTTAAAACAAAACTCGGCTATCAGCATGATGCTTCTTTTGGTCAGAGCCTGGTGAACCCCCCTAGTTTCACTGAAGGCACCCCCAAGGGAGCTTGCCCCCCCAGTTTGAAGACCTCTGTGTTAAGGCTTTGTTTTTACCTCTTTGTGCATTTTTATGCAGTTTTTATGTAGCTTGAACTCGACCCAAAGGTACTGGAGCGCATTACATGAGCATTAGTTACATAACTCAAGGTCACATTCATTGTTTATAGGCATTAGGAGATTAAGTGATTTGCCTAGAAACATAGGATGTTGGCCGAGACAAACCTGGTCGGCAGTCTTGGCCATAACAACACATCCTGGGCAGAGGCAGGAAGACGTAAGCCACATGAAAGTTGGGCTCGTTATGGGCTTGGGGTTCCAACAGGACCTCTAGCTGAGGCAGAGCCAGGCTCAGCTTTCAGTGGCTTGCCCAATTCTAATCATGATTCATGTGCATGACGCAGGCTGATTTTTTTTGTTTTTTTTATTTACCGATCTGAGATGGAAGAGTAAAAAAAAAAGAAAAAAAAAAAGAAAAATTAAAATGAAGTTGTGCGAAAGCAGTTATTTTTGAAGTGTAAGGGCCAGCAGCAATTTGCTGCCTGCCCTCCCAAGAAAAAACAGAAAAACCAAAACAGGGGTGCGGGAGATAAAGGAGCGGATCTGGCTGGGGAGGGAAACGAAGCAACCGAGAGAGGGAGCAAGAGTAGGGTTCAAGACACACAAGGAAGAGAACAATATGGTGGCGAAGGGAGCGTCACACAGCTAAGAGCGGCATGGAGCACAGAGACAAGAGTGCAACACAGTGTGAGGGGAAGAGAAGCACACAACAGAGACAGCTAGAAAACACATGCAGTCGCATAAGTGTTTATCAAAAAGAAAAAAGTAGTTCCCTAAATGTGAGCAGTGGAAGGCCAAAAGGAAAGAGGCCATGCTCCGGGGAGGGACAAACACAAGAAGACCAAGGCAAATCATTGAATATGAAGCAAGCAAAATAAATTGAGAATAAAGTCAATCAACTAGGGATTAAATAAACATTTATAAACTCCACAAAGTACATACTTATTCCTAATAAATTATTTTTCAGTGCTCTTTCTTTTTTTAAATTACTTAATTTACAAACAGCTAAATACTAAACATTACAAATATGCACACTGAAAAAGAGACCTCTCCAGCACCTCCTGAATCAAAGATCTGTGTCAGAAGGTCTCGTAGTGTTGAAAAAATATCTACCCTCCCTCCCTATCTATGCTATTTACCAAGGAGTTCACAACTGTCACAGAGTTGTCAATTTAAGACCCTTCGTTGTGTTTTTATTAAGGAGTTCACAATATAATATCTGGGTATTAAAGCACAGCTGGGAGGTGTTGTGACCTACAAACTCGGAATTGAGTAACCCACAAAAATAAATCAATGTCCAACAATAGCTTTTTCTGTAAGGTGAAAAAGTACTTTAAAGGACACACAACTAAATATACTCCAAATTGCACATATTTACAAGATTTCAGGTGCAATTACAAATTGAATCCCCTTCATTAGGGGCCTTGCAGATTAACCAGGGTGTAAATTACACACCCTAAAGAAATATAACAGGGCAATTAACCATGTAAATGGAGTCTGGTTCCATTATCCTTGAGGTGCCATGTAGCAATTTGTGCATCCGCAGGCTTTAATCCTGAAAACCAGAAATACTCATTTTAGTAACAGGAAAACATGTGTTTTCACAACCAAGAAGTTTTAGTCTACAGGCTTTAATGAGTTGTTCACTAAACTGAAAGGGCTACTGCCCTTGTCGCCACATTTAATAAAGCAGGCCCCTGGACTTTAATATGAAAATAAACATGACCATTTGGTCTTTGCCTGAAGAATCCCATAGTTTTTGGAAGACTAAAGCATACTTTGACATGAACCTTGAGCCCGCTGTGGATAAAACAAACACTTTCTGCTGCCAGACTAAGAAATGGGACATATGTATTAAACCCCTTCTTTTTGCATGTCAGAGTTTACAATGTGCATTCTTTTGCTATTGTATTTGTCACATAGTAAAACATGTAAAGCTCCTTCCTATTGTATTTGCCAAAAAGTTCTCCATGTAACACCACTTCCTTTTGCATATTTTATTCCTACCTTATTTGTTCGAGTTCACATTGTAAAGCTGCTTCCTGTGGTGTTTGTTACAGAGATCACAATGTGAAAGTCCTTTCAGTTGTATTTATCAGTGTTGACTGTCCCCCCCGGTAAACAGCGTTTACAACGCTGTTTCCACAATACAATGGCTTTACAACGCGGTCGTTACAACCACCGCGTTGTTACCACGCGTGCCATTACATCGTAAGTCGTATCAATAACTTGCTGTAGGGGGCGTGCAACATCAGGGAATGTGTTGGATTTTAAATCCAACACCTTCCCTGCTGTTGTGCAAACTGGAGTAGGAATAGTAATTAATACTATTCCTAAATCCAGTGCGCCCCCTACAGCAAGTCGTTGAAACGACTTGCGATGTAATGGCACGCGTGGTAACAACGCGGTCGTTGTAACGACCGCAATGTAAAGCCATGCGTAGTGAATGTATGCGATGTAACGTCATACATTCGTCCCCCCCACCCGACGGCATCTACCACAGTGTTCATTATAAAACATGGCCTTGCTACGTTGTTTTTGAAGAAGTTCACAGTGTGAAATTATATTTATCAGACAGTTCGCAATTCAAAACTCATTCCTATTGTATTTGTGAAATCCGTTTGGGATGTGCCAGGACAGCTGATAGTTACTGGGCTTTCTCTTTGATGTTCTGCAGTCTCCAGGTAACCCCCCTCCCCCCCGCACTGAAGACCAAGTCCCACTTTTAGCACTTGAATCTCCTGTTAATGAGGGGAGCAGTCAGAGGCTGACTGTGGGAGATGATATGGACTACAATAATCAAAATTTAATAATGCACATAAAACAGCCATAAATAAGTGTTCAACCAATGCTTCCTTTGAAAAGGAGCAATATTATAGTAAACACACAGCTAAATACTATGAGCCATATTATATATGAATATTTACAGAATTGCAAGTGGAATTGCAAATTGAAACCCCTCCTAAATGGGCCTTAATAATAATAATAATAATACAGACACTTATAGAGCGCAACAGCTACCTCAAACAGAGGTGTCCCGGCGCTAATTGCAGACTCTTCGTGTGGAAATCACGTATCCCAAGGAAATATCACCAGGGACAACTAACCTAGTATATCTAGTTGGTTCGTGTTATCTGTGTGGTACCAGGTGACAATTTGTTCACCAGCAGGCTTGTTAGTAATGGGGGTCTCTAGTTGGCAGAGGTAGGTACCTTTGTCCAAGTAGGGGCCCTTCTTCCTAGTCAGGGTAAGGGAGACACACTTCTAAAATAACCCCTGCTCACCCCCTTGGTAGCTTGGCACAAGCAGACCGGATTATCTCAGAGGCAGTGTGTAAAGCATTTGTGAACACATACAATAATACAGTGAAAACACTACAAATGGACACCACACCAGTTTAGAAAAAAAATAAGTAATCTTTATCTAAACCAAAACAAGACCAGACGACAAAAATCCACAATACAGCTATCAAGATATCCTTAAAAATAGGTTATTCACTCAAATAAAGGTTGTAGCAACAAATAACTCCACCTGGAGTTATTACGACGTCGTGACAGATGAAAAATCCCCAAAGTGCGGCGTCAGGCGCGGAGTCAAGCAGACCCCCATGTTATATTCCATATAGGTACCATAATATAGGCCCAGGTAACTTCATAACCCTTCACCTATATTCTTCCCTACATTACACTTATAACGGTTTACCCTTTACCTAGATACAACATTGCATTCAGAACGCACTTTTTCCCTAGTTAGAAATCGCATACATTAATCATGAGGATTCTTGGAAGAAAAGCAGGACTACCATCTCCTGTATAATATCTATGTATAAAGTTCATGCCCGAAGTCATCCTTAGTCCGACACAGTAATACAGCGAGGTAGGACCCCGGGGGAGACCTATGGGTATATATACATCACATCTTGCTAAGATAGACAGAGGAGATCAGGACTTCCCAGCAGACACACTGACCAGAGACGCTGAGGTTCCTGCATGCAGATACTCCAGCTCGCAGTGGTCTAACATCCCTCGCGGGTGTCCAACTCGAGACCAAGACGGGGTACCACAGTCTCTCAATTCAGGTAATGGGGTTGACTTTATCCTAGAGGGATTCTTGGCTTAACACCTACACACATGTTAGGTACATCTAGTTAGGGAGACATCGTAGGACTACGCATCTTTTCATTATCATGTATTTTATGTACTTGTATGTATTCATGACTACTGCAAGATGGTAGAGCTTTACCGTCCGTTTACTTTCATAGTGCTCCTAATCCTATATATCTGCTACTGTCTAACGGTTGTTGCAGCTCATCTATTTTACACCAGAATAACAACTGTTCAATAAATACTTATTGAAAACGCCCAGCCTGCTTATTCTGTGTATCTCTCTAAGACAGACTAAGTAAGCACGAGTGACTGAGCGAAAAGTAGTATATTGTTTCCACGGTCCTGAGGGATCAGGTTTGTCATGTTTGATAGTTGCCAAGAACTATTCTCTCGTTGGTAATACGAGTTTCTAGTGGCACTGTGAGCTAGCTGGTACAAAAGGCCAACATGCCCGGTGGGGGTGTTCAGAATCAGTCTGACACCAATCCTACAGTGTATGTTGTCCGAACGAGCAGATCCTGTATAGGTTGTTTAGGAACTACACGACACCCAAAGAACAGTACCTTGGAAACGATGAAAGCAAAGAAGGTGCACGACGTCGGGGAGGTGATGCTTCGTTGGCGCCGGGTGGCGTCGGTGCCTCACGACCCCAGGGGAGGTGAAGCCTCGGTTCCTTACTGCGATGCAGGGGAGGTGAGACGCCGGTTCCTTACTGTGTCGGGGAGGTGACGTCACAGTGGCGGCGAGGCGGCGGTTCCTTACGACGGTGCGGTGTCGATGGATTCGGAAGTCACCCACAATGAGTATCGGCTCCGTGTTGATGAAGCATCGGCGTCGGTGAAGTCGGGGCTGCGGTGCAAGTCGGGACAATGCGTCGTGGATGTCACGAGCGGTGTCCTCGGCTCCGGTGCAGGCAGCGGCCTCGGTAACGGCTTTGGAGTCGATGTGACACGGCGTCGAGCCTACGGTGCAAGTCAGGCGGTGCATCGTGCTCTTCACGAGTGGTGCCCACGGCTTTGGTGCAGGTTACGGCGTCGCTCGCCGGCGTCAGTGTTGCAATTTCCTTCTGTGGCAGCTGAAATGGCAGTTCCAGATGCAGAAAGACAGAAGAAATGAAGTCTTTGTGTCCCTTGACTTCAGAACAGGCGGCAAGCTCTATTTCAAGCCCTTGGAGATCTTCCTCAAGCAGGGGACACAGTAAACAGCAAAGTCCTTCTCCTTTCCTTGGCAGCAAGTAGCCACTGCAGACCAACCCCAGACAGCAAAACAGCACAGGGGCAGTATTCCTCCTCAGCTTCTCCGGCTCTTCTCCTTGGCAAAGGTTCCTCTTGATTCCCAGAAGTGATCTAAAGTTCTGGGGTCTGGGACCCAATATTTATACTACAAAATCCTTTGTTCTCTAGTAGCAGAAAGCCCTGTGCTCAGCCAAAAACAGTTCTGTCCTCTCTTGTGCAGCTTCCTGGCAGGAGGTGGAGACAGCATTGTGGAAGGCAGACCAAGCCCATTCAGGTGAAAGGAAATCTCCTCCCCCTACTCTAAATGCAGCCCAGGTCTATTCAGCCCAGCCCTGACTCATCAGACTCTCCGGAGCCACTGCACCTCCCCAGCCCCAGCCCCTGACACTACAAACCCAGACAGTCAATCCACATCCTAGCAGAGGCACACTGGATGGCTAAGCCAGGAAATACCTACTTTCTAAAAGTGATATTTTCAAACACAGAATGTAAAAATCACCCTCACTAAAAGAAGCATTTTAACATTCTGAGTTCAGGCATGCTAAACTTTATTTTCCTACCTTGTTCCCAGGAGTAGTTAGGCTTATAAGATGTTATAAGCAAACTCCTCATTCAATCCTATGGGAACAGATAGCCTTGCAATAGTGAAAAACGAAATTGGCAGTATTTCACTATCAGGATATGCCACACACACCAGGGCATGTCCTACCTTTCACATATACTGCACCCTGCCCACAGGGGTACCTTGGGCCTACCTTAGGGGTGACTAACATGTAAGAAAAGGGAAGGTTAGGGCCTGGCAAGTGGGTGCACTTGCCAAGTCGACATGGCAGTACTAGACTGCCCACAGGCACTGCAATGGCAGGCCTGAGTTACATTTTCAGGCTACTTATGTATGTGGCACAATGCGTGCTGCAAGCCTACTAGCAGCATTTGATTTACAGGCCCTGGGCGCACACACAGTGCACTGTACTAGGGACGGACTAGTAAATCAAATATGCCAATCATGGAAACACCAATCCATAACAATAATCTACAAAGGGAGCACTTGCACTTTGGCACTGAACAGTAGTGGCAAAGTGCCCAAAGCATCTAGACCAGCAAAACGGAGTCCAACACACAGCAAAAACACAGGAGGTCAAGGCAAAAAATACAGTGGAAACCCACGCCAATGATGCCAGGTCTAACAAGGCTCTAGCGGAAAAAAACACCAATGTCCATATTTGGGTTTATTGTTACTCAACTCTTTTCACGATCAGCAAGGTTATCCCTACAGGCTTTGTCAAGACATTCACAATGCAAAATTAGAGGTCTGCTGCCATTGCCACCACATTTCAATAAAACTGATATGAACATTAGGTCGTTTTCTCAAGTCATCTAGCATTTATATTGGCCAGACCTAAAAAAGAATCTTTGTACTAACCCGCTTCCTGTTGCATTTGTCAGAGTTCACAATGTAAAACCTATTCCTGATTTTGTCAAACAATTAAAAATGTAAAGCCTCTTCCTATTGTGTCATTGTGTTCACCATGTAAATTCCTTTTCTATTGCATTTGATAGTGGGTTCACCTTGTAAATTCCCTTGTTATTGCATTTGTCAGAGTTTTCAATGCAAAACCACTTCCACATTTGTCAGAGGATTCATGTGGTAAATGCCCTTTCAATGGGGTCTGCAAAGTAAACCCCCTTCCTTTTGTATTTAGGAAATATGGTTCAACAGCAGTTGGAAGTTACTAGCCTCAATTGTGTCAATGGGGGGGGGGGTTTACCTTTGGCGTCCTGGGGCCTTTGTACCCCACACCCTCAAACTGGGTACTAAGTGCTTCTTTTAGCATTTGTCTATAAGGGGTAACCAGGTATAGCAGTCCAAGGTTAAGGTGCTGTGGGCTAGAAACTTGGAATACAGCAACGCACATCTTTAACCCGTAATAAATCAATCTTCAGTCAATGCTTTTTCAACAGTTTAGTTAAAATAGTATATACAAAGGAATGAATTAAAACAACTAGAGGAGTTTAAATATGTTAAATAACTCAAAACGTTGCGCAATAATCCTTAATAAATCCATCTCCAGTATTTTACTTTTTTTTAAAAAGTACTTTAATTCGTACATATTCAATACTAAATATAAAATGACAAATGTACAAAATGAACAAAAGACTTTTTAGCATTGCCTGAACTAGAGATATGTGAGAAGGACTCTAAATGTTAAACAATATATACCTCCCCACATCTACCTCAAACATGGCATTTGTCAAAGAGTTCAGAGCAGCAGGGTCTTCCTATTGTAGCTGTGTCAGAGTTCTCAATGTAAAGCCTTTTTTTTTCTTCCATTTGTTAAAGAGTTCAAAATGTGCCCTCTCCCCATGTTCAAGTGTATGTGTCATTGAATTCACACAAGATCCAGGCTATGTCTCTTGTACTGTCTAAACTTGATTACTCCAATGGCCTCTACCACGGATCATCTTTATCAACTATGAAAAGAGTACAACGGATTCTGAACTCTGCTGCCAGAGTATACCTACATGTTAAGCCACAAGCCTGCACCTCCCCTGCCTTGAGGGCCCTACATTGGTTACCGGTTGCCAGAAGATCCACCTTCAAGTTGCTTTGTATCACCCACAAAGCAATACAGGGAACAGGACCACTTTTCATCAGGAATAATATCACCAAATTCGTTCAACAAAGGAACCTCCGCTCAGGATTGGCATCTCGCTTCAAAACCACACCATACACAAAAAAAACCCATAGGTGATGCATCTTTCTCTGTTCAAGCAGCCAAACTATGGAATTCATTACCCCCTAACATAAGATCCACAGAAAACTATCTTACCTTCAGAAGACTACTCAAGAGTTGATTCTTTCCTACATAACCACCATACTCAAACACTAATGTACAGCATTTCCCTGTGTATCTAAACATTTATAATTTGATATATGTATGTATCTAGATTTGTGCATTTCTTTGCACAAATATGTATAAGTATGTTTTTAAAATATATGGCTATTCTTTAGGTCTGCTTAACAAATGTATATATTACTTCTTGTTAAATATATATGCATGCATATATGGTCACTGCATAGTTTTCATATAAGTTATTTGATTAGATGCTTATGGGTCTTTGTTTTATTTATCACAATATGTAAATATTATCATAACTATTTTATCTACAAGTGCTTCACTATTGAAATATTGAGGACATTTTTAATTAAAATAAAAAAGTTATAAAATACACAAATAAATTAGCTTCAAGTACAGCAACACTTGAAAGTCTGAGTTTATACAACTTTAAATAGCTATATATTATCTTCATTATACATGTATTCCCTTTCTTTGTAGTTATGTATCTATATATTTATTACTTTACTCCTACTGTAGAAGAAAAAAAAACTTTGACTCTCTCCAATGCACTATTGTCTTACCCTATACATCTCTCAATATATCTACCTCCACTCTCTGACTCTTATCAAACCTCATTTTACTATGATCTCCCAAACAACCCTTTTTAAAATCCTTCCTCATGCATCCCTCTTTTGACTCATCCCAAACCTCAGTTTACTATGATCTCCCAAATAACACTTTCTAGACTTTTCCCTTTTCTATCCCTCCAATATCCTATTCAATCCAACTAACAGACTTGCATGTCCATCGCTCAAATTAACTCATATGTTCTAATACTAATCCACACTACTCCTTTTTGGGTTCCGGAGCAGCGCGATACTCGCTGAAAAGCGCTTTGACACCTCATCAGGGGTAATAAGCGCTATATAAAATATAATTACAATTGCAACTGTTAGCAACAGGTGAGCTTTAAGCCCACTGTAAGTTCTTGGTAAGCTAACAATAGGTCGTTTTCAACCACAAAGCTGTACGGTCTAATAGCAGGAGCGGCCCGTGCAGGTAAGAGCGGTGGGCACGGGTTGGGGGTAATTTAACAGACAACCACGAGGGAAAATTAAATAAATAATACATTTTCCCTCGTCATCGTCTGTCAAAATACCCACCCCCTCACCGCTCTTATCTGCACGGGCTGTGGCTGTCTAATTGGCTCGACCTAAGAAAAAGTACTCGGGTAAAAATACAACTGCAATTAGGAAATGGGTAATGTTACAAAATCAATGGAATTCACTTGCATGATCAGCGGCAACTAAAAATAGTAATTCATTTTGGAGTGAAGTATCTGCACTAAGCAGAGGGACACAAAGAACAAGTTACTTACCTTCGGTAACGATATATCTGTAAGAAACATTAGTTAGTTATAGATTCCTTACCTTAGAATTACCCCCAGGCGTCAGACTGGATCCGGAAAGTTTTTTCGTCCGCAGTACCTCTGCGTGTCGAAAGGTGGCATCGGTCGGCTCTGCGTTCGTCGTCGGCGTCGTCGTGTCGCCGGGATGACGTCGCGGCAGCTACTTAGACGCCGCCCTCGCGCACTGACGTCAGTTCTGTACACGACTTTCCGCGCCAGAAAACGCAGAGCCATGCCAGACACTGACCACTGGTGCACAAAACTAGGGCCCTGAAAGGATGTCCTTAACCCTAGAAATCATTTCGCAGAACGGGGAGGATGGGTGGAGCGGTAAGGAATCTATAACTAACTAATGTTTCTTACAGATATATCGTTACCGAAGGTAAGTAACTTGTTTTTTTTTTTTGGGGGCTTTGTTACGTGGTAATGCCTTAATCGCCGCTCGTATCTCCGCTTGGGTTATAGGCCTTTCCAATTCATCCTTATGTTCCCCCTCCAATTGCGGAAACTGCAACCCCTCAAAGAAGGAATCGTAAGCAGCCTCACTATATTCCTCTGGTGCTGTGTATAATTCTTAATAATATTGTTTGAAGGCGTTATTAATCGCTAATTGAGTACGGGCAATAGCACCGTTTGGGGCAATGATTTCAATAATGGGGGTCGTCACCGGCGTATCTTTAACAATTCTAGCAAGGAGCGGCCCAGCCCTGTCTGCTTCTACATGTTGTTTCTGTATGTATAGCCGGTAATCTATGGTGCGGAGCTCCTCTAAGAGTTCCGCATGTGTAATATGCGCCTCCTGTAGCTCTTCCTTATGTGCGTCGCTAGTGACTGCTTCCCTCTCTAGGCGTCCCAGACTTTTCTCGACTTCCGCCAGTCGTTTCACTAGACAAGAACGCACTCCCGCCCTCGTGCTAATTGCAGTTTCCCTCATCACTGTCTTAAAAGCGTCCCATTCCACTTGGCGCGTGCTAGCTGTGTTCGCATTTTCCCTAAAATAATGAGTGATCGCTGTGGAAAGGGCGTCACGAAACACCTGATCTTCTAGTAACGTGGGTTGCAGCCTCCAGGTAGGGATCGGAGTGGGGACCCTACCCCAGGCCAGGGTAACTTCGAGGGGGTTGTGGTCCGATAGTGTTTTCCCTAAATATGTGGTGTCTATTATGTTGGCCAGTAAAGGCAGTGAGCAGAAAATTCTGTCAATGCGAGTATGTAGTCCATGGGGTCGTGAAAAGAAGTAATACTCCTTGTTCGCGGGGTGGCGCATGCGCCATACGTCACCAATATTCCAACCCTCCGCCCACCCCTTGAGTGCATCCGCCAATTTTCTGCAGCCAGTACCCTGCAGTGGTGGGTGAGATCTGTCTAAATCTATGTCAAGCACCATATTAAAATCACCTCCCAGCACCCTGGGGTATTCCTCCCATCCTGTCAGTGCATTAGTAAGGACCTCTAAGAACTTGTCTTGTTCCGAGTTCGGGGCATAGACACTTCCCAGCACTATGTGTTTTCCATCCAGTGTACCATGTACCAACACATATCTACCATTCGAGTCTATCCTTTGCTCCAATACTGCAACCGGGGTGCCACTACTGCGGTTAATCTGTGCAAGAATACGGTGCCTTTTGTGCACAGATCCAAGCCCCCTGACATTCCAGGACGTGTACTTATACTTACTAGGTTGTGTCATTTAAAGCTACATAGTGGTGCACAATATTAACACTCGTCTTCTCCTGCTGACTGCCTAAAAAATTATCTGCATCGGAGTCTATGTCTGGATATCCCCTTACAACATCCAACAAAAGGTTCCCCCATTCAACTTTGGAGGACCAAACAAAAAAGAATAGCTCAACAGGAGCTCTACATAACTTGTACCATTTAGCAGTCGCCATGGGGGAGGCGGTAACCACCAATTTTCTGGCACCCATGGTACGGTGCCCACTTATGACATTTGCGGAGCCCCAGCGCAGGCCCTATCTTAGTACAATCATCAGTGACATCCGGATCAGTTTATCACTATTGAGAAAGCAGACCATACTTATCTGAGGGAGCTATAGAGTATCACACAGCCATTACATTCTTCAACCCACATATTCATTTGCAGTCTGCGGAGTTATCGAGGGGAACAGCATCATGCTGTGGTCAGAGTCTGAATGTCCCTGGGAGTCGTCCGAGGAGTCAACAGTTTCTACAGTAGATTTCGCATCCGGATCTCCCAGTGCCGCCGCGGCCAAAAGCGCATGTTGTTGACTGTCTGTAATTTGTTCTTGAGATGGGTTTGCGCTGCGGCCATGACGACTCTTCTGGCTTTGATTCCGTTTGTCCCGCTCGACTCGCCATGGTTTTGGCTGTTGACGTGTATCTGTCATCGTTGATTCTTGTGATGTATTGGGAGTCAATGTAATTTCTGCCCATTCCGCTGCGTCTTCTGGAGTGTCAAAAAACATGGCTTTTTGTCCGTATATAACTTTCAAGCGGGCCGGGAAAAGCAAGGCATACTTTAAGTTATGTGATTGAAGTGTCTTTTTCACCGCCTGGAACGTGGATCGTGCTCTCTGTACCGCCAAGGTGAAGTCCGGGTATAACGAGATAGTTTTATTTTCGAATCGGATGGGAGCATTTTCTCTAGCCGCTCGTAGAATCGTGTCCCGGTCTTTATAATTCAATATACGTGCTATGGGCGGCCTGGGTGGTGCACCTGGGCGCGGTGGTCTGGGTGGGACCCGATGCGCACGTTCCACACTATACAAGTCAGTGAGACCTACCGGTGCCACCTGTACACGTAGCCACCTCTCTACAAACTGAGTGGGGTTAGACCCCTCACTCCATTCTGGTATACCTAGGATTCGTACGTTATTGCGGCGGGATCACCCTTCCGCATCATCCACCCTGTCTTGCAGTCCCTTCAGTTGCTTGTGCAGTTGTTCCAATTGGGAAGCGTGGTCCGTTTGCTGCGGCACCAGATCATCCAGGACCATTTTATTGGAATTCACTTTTTTAGCCAGTTTGGCGTGGTCCGCCTTCAGTAAGTTGATGTTAGTGGTCAAAGTCCCCACCTGCTGTTCTATTGCTGTGCGTGAATCGCATATTTCTTTTAAGATTAGGTCTAGTTTATCAGTGGATCCTGCGGGCTCTGTAGGCGGCACCACATCTTGATCTGGACTTTGTGGCGGGGCACCCTGTAGCGTGGGCTCCGTTCCCCCGGTATCTTGGGGGTCCGGCTGATTGACTTTAGTGCGCCCCATTCTTTGCACAAGCAGGAATATACTGCTTCACTCGCTTTATCAATCACCGTCTTCGTCTCACACCACCCACCAGGTTACGTCCAGTGCGCGGAGTCTGCAGGGACACTCTCTGCTCTCCCCTCTCTAGTATCGTTCCGTTCAGGGCTCCGGGGTATAACTGCGTCCCTTTGCTCTCATCTTATCTTCAAATAATGCCACTGCCTGTAGGGCTGCCCGCATTAACGCCCGTATTCTCAGCTCACTCTCAACAGTTCCAGGTGTTTAGCAGATATGGCTGACCGCTCCCCGCTCTGCGACACTATAAATTACAAACTCCATTGGCCACCTCTGCTTGACCGTGACTGGCCCTCCCTCACAGTAACACAGTCCTATGAACACAGGTTTGGGCTGTATAATGAGCGGCGCTTACTTTATGTGCACCTTTACCAGCCAGTATGGACCAGTCCAGCAACCATTTGCTATGCTCTCTCCACTCACAATCGGGTTATGGCAGGTTATCAGGCCCAATGTCCCTCTGGGTGATGCCAGTCAGGTGGGTCGCACGCTCACCGGATTACTCAGCATTAGGCGCTATCCTAGCCGGAGTCTTCTCCTTTCATTCAGCTGCGGCCGCAGCAGATCTCCCGCCCCAGAGTCCTCCAGCACTTCAAGTGCCACAGTCACCCAGCTCAGTACGGGCCGTCTCACTCAAACCGGCGTTCACTTACTTGGGCGCAGCTCATTACCTCCGTACGAGGCGGTCTGCCGTTTTGTGGAATCCCATACGTCGCTCTATTTCTGGCGCTTGGTGTTGCCCGTGCTCAGAGTGCCTTCAGGAATGCAGGGACCACCATACAGTCCCCGAGCCTTGCCTTCCACACTTTTGGGCCAGATGTCCCTCAGGGCGACCCCAGACAGGTGGATCGCGTTCTCGTCTGGTTGCCCTGTACAAGGCACTGTTCCGACTGGAGCCTTTCTCCACCGCTCAGCCGCTGCCACAGTAAGTCACGCACCCCAGGCTCCTCGAATGCTGCGAGCGCCACAGCCTCCCAGCTCACCAGGGGTCTCCTCACTCAGCCGGCGTTCACTTGTTTGGACGCAGTTTAAGACCCTCCTGCTAGGCAATCCGCCATTTTGTGTATCTCCGTACGCCACCCTAATACTGCCTCATGTCGTTTCCCATGCCCAGAATGTCGCCGGGTTCGCAGGGACCACCACACAGGTGTCAGGGCTTGCCTTCCGTGTGCCTGCTCTTCGCTGTGTACATACAGTGCGTTCCAGGCGTTCGCAGTAAGTAAAGCGAATCTCCTCCGTCCGTTCAGTTCCAGTGAGCGCCGTCGCACTCGGCCAGTTCTCGGCTCAATCTCGTCTTTTTTGCCGTGCCGCCGTGCACCCCACAGCTCCCACAGTCCAGCACAGTGCAGGGAAGTCAGTATTACCTCCGTAGTGCCAGCATAAATGCCCCAGTGTCAGGGCCACGCACGGAGCTCCGCTAGCACACGTCCGCCATGCTTGGCGGTTAGCCACGCCCCCCCGGTAAGGTAAGTAACTTGTTCATCTTAAGAAACACGTTAGTTATTGATTCTTTACCTTAGAATAGATACCCCAGCAATACCAACCCCGGAGGTGGGTCTGCGAACCAAGATCACACCAGAAAATCCTGGAGAACAGAACGGCCAAAGAAGCCGTCTCTCCGGACTTGGCTGTCCAGGCAGTAGTGTTTGGTGAACGTGTGCAACGATGCCCACGCAGCTGCCTGACAGATGTCATTCAGAGGAACTCCTCTCCCCAAGGCAGTAGTGGCTGCCGTTGCCCTGGTGGAATGGGCTCGTAGCCCCACTGGAGGCTCCTTTTTAGCCAGAAAATAGCATGCTTTTATACACAAAACGACCCATCGAGAAATGGTTCGCTTGTGTACGGCCAGACCTTTTTTGGCACCCACATAGCCAACAAAGAGTTGGTCATCCACCCGGAACTGTTTTGTGCGATCCGGATAGAAAGAAAGCGCACGTTTTGGGTCCAGACGGGGGAACCTCTCCTCCTCTTTCGAAGGATGCGGAGGCGGAAAGAAGGTGGGCAAAGTGATAGTCTGCCCGATGTGGAAGGCAGGGACAACCTTGGGCAGGAAGGATGGACGAGTTCTAAGGACAACTTTGTCCGGATGTACAGAGAGAAAAGGAGGCTTAGAAGAAAGCGCCTGGAGCTCACTCACTCGTCTGGCAGATGTGATGGCCACCAGAAACGCAGTTTTGAGAGTTAAGTGCCGTAAAGGACAGTTATGAAGCGGCTCAAAGGGAGCACACATTGAATAAGTTAAAACCAGGTTCAAGTCCCACTGAGGCATAATGAAGGGAATAGGAGGAAAAAGATGAGTTATGCCTTTCAAGAAGCGGCTTACAACTGGGGACTTGAAAAGGGAAGGCTGATCTGGAAGCCAAAGGAAGGCAGAGATGGCCGAAAGATAGCCTTTGATAGTGCCCAGAGCAGAGCCCTGCTGGGCTAGAGAAAGAAGAAACAAGAGGACCTCAGAAAGAGGGGCAGAAAGGGGATTCACAGCCTTTGCTGTGCACCATGCCACAAACTTGTTCCACCGGCAGGCGTATACCGTCTTAGTGGAGGGACGCCTGGCTGCCAAGATTACATCACAGACTTCAGGAGGCAGGTCGAAAGACGTCATTTGCCGTCGCTCAATCTCCACGCAAGGAGGTGGAGGCTGGACAGGTTCGGGTGGAGGACCGTCCCCTGCTGCTGCGACAGAAGATCCTCCCGAAGAGGCAGTCTGATCGGAGGATCGATGGCCATATTGAGCAGCTCGGGATACCAGACTCTTCGTGCCCAATCCGGAGCCACAAGAATGACTTGGGCCCGGTCGCGCCTGAACTTCTTCAGCACTCTGGGCAGAAGTGGTATAGGTGGAAAGGTGTACAACAGACCGCAACTCCACTCGCGACAAAAAGCGTTGCCTAGCGAGTGCCGCCTTGGAAATTCCAACACGCAGAATTGCTGACATTGCGCGTTCTCTTCGGTGTCGAATAGATCTAACCAAGGCTCTCCCCACTGTTGAAAGAGACCTTGCACCACCTCCGAGTGGAGACGCCATTCGTGATCCATCATGCACCTGCGGCTGAGTTCGTCCGCCCTGGCGTTAAGGGAACCTGCCAGGTGTTGAACCACCAGGGATATGCCCTGATGTTCCAGCCATGTCCAGAGGCGGAGGGCCTCTTGACATAGGGTCCACGAACCCACCCCACCCTGTTTGTTGCAGTACCACATGGCGGTGGTGTTGTCCGTGAACACCTGCACTACTCTTCCCCGGACAGAGGGAAGGAATGCCTTCAGTACAAGACAAATCGCCCGGAGCTCCAGAAGGTTGATGTGGAGCCCGGACTCCGCCGGAGACCAGAGGCCTCTGATCTCTGCCTCTCCCATGTGGCCGCCCCATCCCAGAAGGGATGCGTCCGTCACCACAGTGTGGTCTGGTTGGGGAAGGGAGAGGGATCTGCCATTGACCCAATCCTGGTTTGTGAGCCACCACTGCAGTTGTCGTGCAGTGCCCTCCGAGATCTGGATGCAATCGGACAGATTCCCCTGATGCTGCGCCCACTGGAACTTCAGGTCCCACTACAGAGCCCGCATATGCCACCTGGCATGATCGACCAGCAGGATGCAGGAAGCCATGAGGCCCAGCAGCCTCAGAGTCATTCTGACCGAAACCCGGGATAGAGGCTGAAAGATCGGAATCATAGCCTGAATATCCCGGACTCGCTGTTCGGGAGGATAGACCCGAAACCGCGTCGTGTCCAGAACCGCTCCGATGAAGAGGAGCTTCTGAGAGGGAATCAGGTGTGACTTCGGCACATTGATGGAGAACCCCAGCGAATGCAGGAGGTCGGCCGTAGTCTGGAGGTAGGAGACAACTGCCTGGGGCGAGCCCGCCTTCAACAGCCAGTCGTCGAGATAGGGGAAGACTGAAACCCCCGATCTGCGCAGATGAGCTGCGACCACCGCCATCACTTTCGTGAACACCCGAGGGGCGCTGGTAAGGTCAAAGGGGAGCACGGTAAATTGAAAATGCTCGTGGCCTACCGTGAACCGTAGGTAACGCCGGTGGGCCGGCAGGACGGGGATGTGAAAATAAGCATCCTGCAAGTCCAACGCTACCATCCAGTCTTCCGGGTCGAGGGCAGACAAGACCTGAGCAAGCGTCAACATCTTGAACTTCTCCTTCCGGAGGAAGCGGTTGACGTTCCCGAGATCCAAGATAGGACGCAGGCCCTTGTCCTTCTTGGGGACAAGAAAATAGTGGGAGTAGCACCCATGACCTACTTTTGGGACAGGAACGCGCTCGATGGCTCCCTTGGCCAAGAGTGCCAAAACTTCCTGTTGGAGAAGGCCCAGGTGATCCTCCGACATGTGGTGGTATTGAGGTGGCATGGCTGGAGGGGTAGTCTCGAAGGGGAGGGAGTAGCCCTTTCGGACTATTTGCAAAACCCACCTGTCCGACGTGATGGTGCGCCAGTGGGGGAGGTGATGGCGAATCCTGCCACCCACTGGCGTTTGATGGGCCTGAAAGGTCGGACCAGGAGGGTTTGGAGGCTGCTGCGGAGGGGGGTTGGTGGACTGGCCCGCCCGCTAGCCCCCGGAACCACGACGGTTGTTTCCACGTCCCCGGCCACGCGAAGGTTGGGTAACTTGCTGCGGCCTGTGGATATGGGCGGGACGTAGCGGGGCACCCCTTCCGTAGCCACGCAAGGGTCGAAAAGCAGACTGCGCAGGGCGGGTGGAGAGGCCCAAGGACTTGGCCGTAGCCCGGGAGTCCTTGAAACGCTCTAGAGCGTTGTCTGCTTTGTCGCCAAAAAAGGCGACGGCCATCAAAGGGCATGTCCATCAAGGTGTTCTGGACATCCCCTGAAAAGCCAGTCGACCTCATCCAGGAGTAGCGACGAAGTGCTGCCGACGTTGAAATGGTCCTGCCCAGAGAGTCGGCGGTATCCAGCCCACAACGTATGGCAAACTTTGCTGCATCCCTCCCGGCGGCAACAGCCTGGAAGAGCACTGCCCGGGCCTCCTCCGGACACTGAGGCAGCATCTGCGCCACCGTATCCCACACCGAGTGGGAATAACGGCCCAAGAGACATGCAGTGTTTACCGACCGCAGTCCTAAGCTGGCGGAAGAGAACATTTTCTTTCCAAGGTGGTCCAGCTTCTTGGATTCCCTTTCCAGTGGAGCGGTAGGGAATGCGCTTTTGGAAGTGGAGGCTTGGACTACCAAGCTCTCCGGGCGGTGGCGTGTTGGGAGAGGAAAGTGGGGTCGCCCAGGGCCGGGCGGTGGCATTGGGCAATCATCCTGTCCACTGGAGCCCCCGTGTTGGGCCTTGACCACGTGCCCAAAAGGACGTCGGTGAGGGCCTCATTGAACGGCAGCAAGGGCTCCGAAGAGCTCGCAGCCGGCTGAAGCATCTCTGTTAGGTTAGTCCTGACCGCCACCGTAGGAAGTTCGAGGTTGAGAGCCTCGGCCGCTCTACGCAACACCACTGCGTATGACGCTACCTCCTCCGTAGCCACGGTAGGAGGAGACAACATGCCAAGGTCAGGGGAGGTGTCCAAACCACTGGCATCCCCCAGTTCCTCTCTCTAGTCCTGTTCACTGTCCAACTGGTCAGTCAGAGGGTCACCTGACCCCTCCCAGTCCTCCTCCTCATCCTCTGGGTGCCATTCTGGTTGAAAAGGGACCCCATGAGTGAACAGGGGCATAAAAACCCTACTCGGTGCCAGATCCGGCGTCGGGCGACGCCGGTCCTGCTACGGGTCCACGTCGGGATGGAGGCCGGGGTCGCCGCGGTATTGGTGCCGGAGGAAGCTGCGCCGGTGGAGGTGTAATCAGGTCAACCGGCTCCGATCCGGATCCAGGCCTGGATCCAAGGGGGGCCTGCGGCGCCGGGGCCGGAGCCGCCGGCAGAGAAGGCCTAGGCCCCCCAACCGAATCAGTGGGGCCCGAAGGCGCGCCGGCGGGTTCGGGCTGCCCAAAGATAGCATGCATCACCTCGTAGAACGTACAAAGCTGGGCAGGAGTCGCTCCGGGTCCCGGGAAGGGAGGGAAACGCGGAGTCGACTCTTCGGGCTCCGCACGCGGAGCCGCAGGAGGGGCACCACCCGCATCCCTCGTCGGGTCGGGCGACCGGCGAGGAGAAGTCGAAGAGCGACAATGCCTCTTCGACCTCTTCTTATGCTTCGACTTAACCGACCCCGAGTGCGAAGACTTCGATGACTTGGACGAATGGTGGTGGCTCCACGACCGGTCCCTCGACCTCCCTCGCGACCGGGACCTCGAACGGCACGGAACCGACTGCCGGCGCTCAAGCAGCTTTCGGGACCGCTCCCACAAAGTCTTCGGCGCCATCGACCGGCAGTCGGAGCACGACTTGGGGTCGTGGTCGCGCTCCAGGCAAAAGAGGCACATGCGGTGCGGATCCGTCACTGACATCAGCCGGTTACAGGAACCGCATGCCTTGAAGCCGGGCATCCCTCGTGCACCAGGAGTCGAAGACCCGAAAAAGAAGTCGACAAAAGTCGAGAAAAAAGTCAGTCAAAAAGTGACTGGAGGTACCGCTCTTCCCGGATCTGCGCTGGCTGGCGCGGAAAAAGAACTGACGTCAGCGCGCGAGGGCGGCGTCTAAGTAGCTGCGCGACAACATCCCGGCGACACGACGCCGAACGCGGAGCCGACCGACGCCACCTTCCGACGCGCAGAGGTACTGCTGACGAAAAAACTTTCCGGATCCAGTCTGACGCCTGGGGGTAATTGTAAGGTAAGGAATCTATAACTAATGTTCTTTTTCCAGATTGGCAACACCATTAAGTTGTCATATTGCTAGTGCTACTTGGGAGGCACATTTTTCTAAACTTTATGCTTCTGTCGATGATCCAAGTACAGAAAAGGTGAAGGGCCACTGTAAAGATTGTTCTGCCTCTATAGAAGAAGTGGAGAAAGCAATTGCTCAAAATCTGGGTGGAAAGGCTTCCGGACCGGATGGAGTTCCAATAGATCTTTTTAAATATTCCATTGAGTTCTGGGCAACTCTGTTAGTGAATGTTTTTAATGGTTTGACCCACTTCCCGCTACTTAAATCTTGGTCAATGTCCATCATTGTGCTGATTTACAAAAAGGGGGACCATACACAACCTAGTTGCTATAGACCTATCTCCCTTATTGACACCACGGCTAAGATTCTGGGGAGAATCTTATACAACCGTATTAAAGACTGGGTAGAAGCAATGTCAGTTTTATATTCCTGTCAATGTGGGTTTATGAGCAATGTTGGCACAGTCGAACAATGCTTAAACTTGACAATGATAATAGGAAAATATACAATTGTACGTAAGTCACCAGTGTATTTAGCATTCATGTATCTATCCCAAGCTTTTGACTGTGTAAATCGGTCTAAGCTTTGACGAAACTTTTGACGCAGGGACTGGACGAGGCACTAGTGCACTTTCTCGCATATTTGCACACAGACATGAAGGCCAAGGTTAGAATCACCACAGAGGGTGAGGTTTTATCTCCAATAAATGTTTCGCGAGGAGTGAGGCAAAGTTGCGTACTAGCACCACTTTTATTCATATTATATATTAATAACCTTCACCCGTTTTTAACTAACATGACCCCAAATGTTCCTTTAAGCAATGGCTCCCCTTTACATACACTTTTATATGCAGATGATGCAGTTTTAATGGTGCGCACGCCAAACGTTCTACGACGCTTGGTACAGGGCTTTGTTGATTTTATGGCCACCTTAGATTTACAAACACATTTTAACAAATCTTTTATTATGGCCTATGGCCCAAAGAAATATTGCTTATCCCCTATTTCTGCAAGCAACAAAAACAAGCTACTACAAGTTAGTACTTTTTCCTATTTGGTAATACCATTTGCAGCCACAGGCTCATGGGGCCCATAGGTTGCGCAAAGCAGGCAAAAACTAACAAAATCAATTTGCGCACTATTTTCCTTACTGCAACCGAAGGGTGGGGGTGCCCTCCCCCCTTTATTGCAAATATATATTACACAATGTTTGCCTGAGGCCACGTATGGTGCTGGCATCTGGGGAATTCCGAATTGCAACCCAATTCAATTGAAAGAGAACAGATTTTATGGAAAGACCCTTATGGCTCCTATTTTGTCTTCTACTTACATTTGTCATAGAGAAATAGATATCCCATTCATCGAGGATTACATAAAGTCCCGACTGCCATTATTATGGATTGCCATCTGGAAAAATGAAAAAGCTTGTTTAACATGGAACATCATTAAGGACTGCCTCAGTTGTGAGAATGGGATTGAAATTCCATGGTTAGCTAGTGTAAGATCCATATTATGCCCTGCCAATCTTGAACGGATTTTTGATGATCCACTTAACAACTTAAATATTAATAAAAACAGTTACAGCAGGCATTATATGACCAGGCAATTTCCAATAGATTGCGTAAGGGAACTGTGAAGGAGAGCGTGTCAAATTACATGTTACTCGCCTCCCCAGATAACATTGATTTATCTGTTTTAATTGTTCTCCACTGGGACATTTTCTTGTTGTACCACTATTCACCCAGGCCCAGTGGCTATTGGGTTGCCCCATTGCTACATAACTCATCAGATAACATGGCAATGTACTTAACTAGAGTGAAAAGGCAGTGGGAATGAAGCCTTCTATTTTGGTATAGGGCTGGTACAGCGAAATATCTGTTATGGTTCGCGCTGGGTTTTAGCATTAATTAGGATTATACCCCCTGTCCCTGTGATGGCAACTCAGGACAGTCAATGTTACATTTTATGTTTTTCTGTGGGTTTTATCTTGCATATTCCAAACATTTTCTAGTTCCTTTTTTAAAGAAACGAGGAGTTAGACATTTAATAGATGCACGCAAATTGTTCCTTCACCTGAAAGATGAAGCTGAAACAATTTGTTTAGGTGCCTTTTGAAAGCTGCTGTAAGAGCACGTTGCTACATAAATACTGTATAGCCCTGATGCACGATTTTGCACTTTATGTACTTTTGAGGGCAGTGGATTTCTAATCCTTTTGATCTATTATACATCATATTTGTGTATGTTTATGGTTTTTAATGTAATAAATTGGATGTATTTTTATTGTTGTACTTTTATGGATACAACATGTATTCGAATAAAGATACATTGAATTGAATGAAGTACTCAGGTGTTCAGTGACTTGAACCCATGATCACTACACCATCAGAGGTCCAAAAGAAGCTGCCCAGTGACACAGCATGCACTGATTCTGCGTAAGTAAGACCCCTGCTGCCATCTGAAAATTCAGAAGGAGTAGCTTGTCTTATGAGCATCTATGACGAGACACGGGTGCCTACTGCAGGGGACTGTATCCATTAACTGCGCAGCAGCTATTTTAAAGCCCTTTCTGAACATTTACATTGCATAAAAGAGGATACATAATGTAATCATCCTATTCCACATATATAATTGCTTTATTTGGCTTGCAATAAAGCTTGCTCAATGTATTGTTGCAGGGATTCTGTGTAAACAGAACTATGCCTGGGATCACAGAACATCAGTATGTAGGGACTGAGTCACCATACCACATCAGTACCTATGAACCCCAATCCAAACTAGCTCATAATGCTCTACCTGCCCTCCTAACCTTCCCAGAGTGACAGGTACGTTAGCACCACAGAACACAACACTCTAGTCCCCTGAGGGAACTGTGGAAACAGATAGTCACCTTTTTGTTTTTTCACTCATGCATGTCCATAATAAACAAAACAAAGACACGAGAATACTTCACAATATTTATTGGAACGATCGTGCTCTATTATAAAAAAAACCTGTGCTGCAACTAGAAAACATATGCATGCCCGCAAAGTGAATAGCATCACAAGTAAACTATGTACAATGAGAAGCCCTGCCATATTTAAAGATATATCTGCCTCAGCCTATCCTCACTACGTGGGCACAGTGATAGATCTCTGGGATTAGAACCGAACCCCCATACCTGGTATTATTGTTAAGTAATCTGCATTTCAGGTTGCACAAGGCTGACGCATTCGTCTCAGGACCTCTCCTCTGCAAGAATTCCCCTCTTCGTTTTAAATAGCATGTCCTGATATATATAATATGAGGTGTCTTTTTGAAAACAGCAGATTTGAAATTATGTTGTGTCTAAATGCCAAGTTACATTGCTAACCGAGCAAAGAAGACAGGGCACAGTGTTCTTTGACCTTGTATGAGATGTTCAGACAGAGTCCAAGAGAGAAGAACATAGTTTACAACGATATTTACACATCGCATGCCATTACAACGCGGTCATTACAACAACCGTGTTGTAACATCGCATGCCATTACAACGCACGCCGTTACAACGACTTGCTGTAGGGGGCAGAAGGTGTTGGATTTTAAATCCAACACCTTCCCTACTGTTGCACAGACTGGAGTTGGAATAGTAAATTATACTATTCTAACATCCAGCGCCCCCCTACAGCAAGTCGTTGTAATGACTTGCGTTGTAATGGTCTGCGAGGTAACAACGCGGTCGTTGTAATGACCACGTTGTAATGGCATGCGTTCTAAACGCATCCGTTGTAACATGGCATATTCGAGAAGAACCAATAACTAAAACATGTGCAGTGTTTTGCTAAAATAATATTGCAGCACAAAAATGCACATGCTGAGTAGACAAATGAGACATGAGGCAAATGAGGCACGGTTGTTGGGAAGAGGTATGTGCTGTCACCCTCACTGCCCCTTCCCACTCAGATAGCCCACCTGGTTGAAAGTTGTGGAAGCAGAGGTTTCCTATAGCATCCTGCGGGGTGGAGCCTCTGTGCCACACTTTGCGTATCGTATCTTAGATTTCTGCTCCCATCACTCTTCCTACCCAGGGACCGAAAGTTCAATGGAGTGTGAAAGTAAGAGGGAGAACTTATGTGAATTCTATGTCAGGACCAGAGGCTCCGATTATGTTTCTCTCGCTTTACTGCATAAAATTAACAGCAGCCAATTACAACAACAAAAAAAGAAAAACTACATATCCCATGAACCTCAAGTCCATCACTAGTCACATGTCCAATCACAGACAACCCAGTCCTTTAAGTACAGGAATCGCCATTTTGTAATCCGCTCTTTGCTGCTGCGCAGCCAGTTACGTACCTCCTCACGTTTATTTGATGTGTCCTGTTGTGTGCACACAACGACGATTGTTTGATATGTGTCACTGAGATTTCGAGTCGCCACGAACGTGTTAGACTGGTGCGCGCCTCTCAAGTTACCAGGGATGCACCACCCACTGTTTTCAGATTTATTGCATTGTCAATATTCCTTTTTCTCTTGGGGGGGCGTGCTTTTGCCGCTTGAGTCCGACGACCTCCCTCGCGGGCTCTTATCTGTGGAGCAGCATGCAGCACTAGTTGTCTGACAGCCGCAGTCCCATTTCTAGCCCTTCAGGGCTAAGGGCACATGCGCTCAAAGCCTCCGCGCTTTATTCAAACGCAGTGGAGAGTACTGGTTGCAGTGTCTAGCGGTGAGACTCTCCACTAGAAGGCTTTTAATTCCCTTTGGGGCCCTGTTTTTTGGCTCCCTATAACGCCCCGGTGCATGGGAGTGTGCCTAGGGTTGTAAAATTGCCCAGGCTCGGCCTGGAGTGTGCTTGTAGGTGGCTCTCTCCACATCTTATATTGTATTTCGCCTGCTGAGGTTTTCACTCCCCCTTAGTGTAGTCTCTGGCTACCAGGATTTTGGCATTACTAACTGCCCTGTTGGCCTCCTATTACCCTGCAGTATGGCCCAGCTTTGACCCATTTGAGGAAGATATTGGGTTCTCTGAAGACATGCAAGCCTCCTTAGAAGAGAATCTGGTTGATGCCTTAGACAATAGCGTCCAAATATCAGGCAACAAAGCCCTAGCTAGGGCTCTGGACCTCCTCACCCACCAATTTAAAGGCTTTGCCGGTCAGCAAGGTTGGCTCCCCCACCTCGTCCCTTCTGAGGGTTCACCAGCCCCTCGTAATATACCTGGTAAGGCAAAATCTAAGGCTAAGAGGTGGGCCCACACGGAGGCCTTCAAGAAACTGTCTGACAATCATGGATGACCATGGGTACAGCATCCCCCTGCCTCACGCCCCTACCTCGGATGATTCAGTTAAGCCTTACGGATACAGACTCTACCACCACTGCGTCCAGTGAAAGGGAGCATGAAGATGAACCAGGGTCCAGTAAGAGAAAGTGCTCCGGGCGGCAAGCCAATTCCTGTTCAAAAACCCCAAAGGTTCTGACATTCAATCCAGGTGACATCGTCCACCCTCATTCATCCAGTTGGACCCCTCTCCAGGAAGTGCCTGAATATGTGCAGGATCAGTTTTGATAAAGAGGTCCGTGCCAGACTCCGCACGGAATGTCTTAGACCTGATCTTGCTGGTAAGGTTACTGAGACTCCTGAAGTAGACCCCACCATGGTTAACTTCATGAAAAAATGGACTAGGGACCCCAAGAAAGGCCTCAATAGAGCCTGGAGTAACTGCCAGGATAAACTTCTAGACATTTCTGGTTCCTTTGCGGAGAACCTGGAGCTGGCCTATCAGGCCAAGGAATCAAGTATTCTCATTGATCCTGATATTCTAGTTGTTTGGACGAAGCAGGCAATTTGCCAGTGGGGGGGGAATGCTAACTGTGCCATATCAATTGAGAGAAGGTGCTCAATCCTCATGCGAATCGACCTCAAATTAAATTACTTAGCCTCATCAGAAGCGGGGTCAGTAGCTGAGGGTCTTCTCTTCGGAGGTCCATTTGTCAAGGACCTAGTCAAATTTGCCTCAACATATAATACTTTGGACAAAGTGCAGCTCTCTGAAAAAGTCTTTCACAATACCCTTTTTGGTGGGGCCAATCGTCAGGCCGTGGTTTTTACCAAGGCACCCAGCAAGAGTTCTACTTCCGTGGCCGCAGTAATTGGCACGAACAGTCCTCAGTTGTACAAAAAAATTCTTAGGCAACTATACATATCAATACCACTGGCATAATACTCTATTGTACTTGCGGCATCCTAACTGGTGACCAACAGAACCCAGAGTATAGTCTAATTCAGTACGTTTATTGTATCAAAAACCAATTATACTTTATACTTCTTCTAAAAATCCCATCCATACTGTTTATCATATAGATCTCAATCATACATCCTCATTCATTCTTCGATATTAAACAATGGGTCACCACTATGTGATATCTCAATATTCGTACATAGTTATAACGTGCCTTTCTGTTTTTAACAATGTTCAATGCTTCAAAGACTAGTATTCCATAAAGAAAGATTTCTAGTATATAATATTGGCGTCTTTCTACTGTGGACAATATTGAGACTTTAAGGACTGTATAATTAATTTGTTTTTGTCTATCATGACTGTATGGCCCAATCTCCTACGTGCGTTTCGGCTAAAAAGCCTTCATCAGGAAGCCATGTATTTGTGAAGTAAGTCCTGTAAAAACAGACAACAGGGAAATCTGGGTCAAGGTCACAAATTCCCTCTAAATTCACTTAATAAGAAGTTTATTATTAGTTTGTACGTCCAATCCTAAATGTGCCACCTTATATCCCACATCTGTGAATATGAGAGAAAAGTAAGTCCAAAGTAGCATGGAAGCATACAAGGAGATGCTTTCAAACAACATTTGGTACATAATGAGAATATTAAAATTAAAGATAAAGGAGAATGGTAAGGGGAGCTGATGAATAGCCAGGAAAATAATAAGGAAGTTCATAGATAGTGTGTAGTGAATGTCATCAGTCCAATAGTACCCGAGGATACATAAATAATATATAGTGCATGGTGAAAGAAGAAAATAGCAAGATAGAGCTCTACAGATGTAGAGACCCCTATCACCATGGCCCCTAGAAGTTTCTCACAGGGTTCACCTGGTACTTGTTGGTGGATCTGTCCTATACCAGTATAATATTATAATACTGCAAAGTGCCGATCTGGTACGTTTCTAGAGCGGATAGCAAAAGAAATCCGAATACGGAAATGAAAAAAATGATGAAAGAAAGGGACAACCCACATATATATACCAAGGTGTTGAAATCCAAAGTGGGTCAACACTCACCCTACAAATGTTTCCGAGTGAGTTAGTATGGCTAAATTATAACTCAATCTCATGAAGTGGGTAATGGTTCTAAAATGTAAAAGAACTCAGACAAAATTTAGATTATGTCCTGAATGCCTAAAACTAGAATATGTAGGTCAGTACCGACCGGCTGGATTCCTTACCTACTTATGTTTCCTCACATGGATCATTCTGGGTCATCCGGTTCTGCTGCCCATGCATGCATCAATGCTGTAATTCTTACCAACCGGCCAAGCGCTCGATGGGCGCGTCTCCGCAAGGGAATGGTCGCTGCATTACTGTCCTTAATTTAGGGTCGATTTTGGCGTGGAAGTGACGACCACCTCCGGAACTGGTTGAGGCGTGGTGCGTAACCTAATATCCGCCATTGCCGGAATCTAAAAAGTGGCGGACATATTGAAAAGGTCACCACGGATTGAATTGAGTATAGTAAATAATGGAGATGTGCATTATCTCTGATGTATACTGAATGGTTAACTATGATTAATGATGTGTTCTTACATGAGGCTCTATCCGTGAGGCGGATGGAGCCTAACCTAATAGTCCTCAAAATATCTTCAAAATCAGCAAAAAAAGAGATACTTCCGACTCCAGGGCTTGTTCAGTGGATCGTGTATGTCCCTTATATTCATTCGCTGCCCAGAGATATCAATGGCGGCCATATTGAAAGAGTCAGCTAAAAAGTTAGATGACTACATGCAAAATGGAGATCTCCACCAAGATGTGCTAAAAAAGTGAGAAAAGGGGCATGCATTACCAGGTAGTCCTCATATTGGGCTCCACAGTGGGTACATGCAGTTTAATAATTGCTGTATGTCAGTAGCCACGATATAACTCATTGCTGTATATTTGCTAATGCTGGATAGCGGGGAACCCTCTCATATTTATGAGGAGACAATGGTTCGATCTATTGAAATGCCCTACCCTATCAAGAGTTATAGTATAGATTATTAAGATGTGCAACAGTCTGTCTCTGAATGGCATGTATATAGGACTACTATAAATAATTAACACACCTTCACGGAGACACAAGAAACCTTCTTCTCTGAGTCATATATTAAGAAAGACTACAATAGGATTGAGGGAGAAAAAAGTTGTTAAACACTACTATTCTGAGGCTGTCAGTTGGCATTATAACTTATCGCCTGATCCCAGGGGATTTCACTATTCAGTCCTCTCATATAGGTGTCTAGAGTGAAAATCCAAAAGACTTCTATGCGCTTGCAAATTTCCATACTCATAGAGCCTGCTTTTACTTGGATTTTCTCTAAAATAATCCATTGAATATCGTAATGTGAATGTGATGCTTCTATATAGTGTTTTACTAGTGCAGTCAGTTTTTTAGGTTGTATGGCAGAACGATGTTCCGTGAGTCTGGTGGCCATAGTTCGTGAGGTTTCCCTCACATATCCAAGTTGGTAGGGACACAACAGTAGATATACAATATTACTGGTTTTACAGTTGGTCAGGCTTTTCAAGTTCAAGTTATATCCATTGACAGCCAAATTAGTTGTTTCAAAAGCAAAGTCACATGATTTGCACATAGTGCATCTGAAATTTCCCACTGGGGGGGCATTGCCATCAATAGTTGTTTGGAAATAGGGTTTCTTCTGTGCCATACGGGATCTCACAATATAATCCTTAAGGTTTTTATTTTTCCTGAATGCGAATAAGGGTTTAGGTACATGAGGTTCTCTTTCTCTTTCAGCGTTCAAAATATGCCAATTAGAATTTATTATTTGGCGTATTTTCTCATTCATTGTAGAGTGGCGAGTAACAAATACCAGTTTTGATGTCTGTTTAGTGCCCTGGTTGGAAAATAAATGTGGTCTGTCAAAATAGCGTGCTCTTTTATATGAATCACGTATCAGTCTCTTAGAATATCCTCTAGATATGAATTTTTCCTTCATATCTATGGCACTATAGCCAAAATCAGACAAGTTTGTACAATTGCTGCGGAGACGCAGGAATTGGCCAAACGGAATACTGGTTTTCTGTGATTGAGGGTGAAAACTGTCAAAGTGTAGTAACGTGTTCCTAGACGTGGGTTTAACAAATAGGTCAACCTCTAGCTGTTGTTGATTGGGTTTAATTGTAATGTCTAGAAATTCTACTTGGTTGATACTGGTGGTAGTGGTAAAACGCATGTTGGTATCACATGAGTTGAGCCACGCCACGAATTCAGGTAAATCTTCTGGGTTTCCTGTCTAGATAAAGAAGATATCATCTATATACCTGGACCAGTGCATGATAGACTCAAAAAAAGAGGTGATTTCATTGTAAATGTACCTGGGTTCAAATTTAGCCATGTATATATTGGCTACAGTAGGGGCACAGGAAGCTCCCATACTGACACCCTTGATCGGTTTGTAGAGTTGACCATTAATTTCAAAGGTATTTTCATGCAGAACTATGCGTAGACAGTCAAGAATGAACTCCTTCGAACATTCTACTTGAAATTCATAAATGAACCATTCCCCTGTGTCCATAGCTGTCTTTCTGCAGAATGTTACTATATTGGGACTCTACGTCCATAGTGACAATAATATCTCTTTCTGCATTAAATGCAAGTCCCTCCACTTTATTTATGATGTCTTGTGTATCCTGGACATATGACTTGGTTTTGGGAACATATGGGTGGAGTATGGCGTCAACATATTTTGATAGGGGTTCAGTTACCGACCCTATGGTTGTAACTATGGGTCGGTATGGTGGATCCTCACTATTTTTGTGACTTTTAGGGACCCCATAGATGGCTGCCATTTTAGGATGAGAGATATTAAGAAACTGGTGTTCTTTGTCACATATATGGTCTAGTCTCAATGCTTTCGATGTTATGTCTGCAATGTGTTTTTGGTGCGTGTAGTAGGGTCAATGGCAACTTGATCATAGTGTTCTGGATTCTGAAGTAATTCCTGCATTTTGGTTACATACGTTGTTGTATTCATAATGACAATGCTTCCCCCTTTATCACAATTTTTGATAGAGAGATTTATCTTGTCTAAGTTCTTGTAACGTGGTGTATTCAAAACGGTCCAGATTATAGGTATGTTTAGGGATGAATCTAGTTGCGGCCTTCATTCTTTTATATACTAGATGTTCAAAAATAGCCACTGCAGGGCCAACTTGGTCAAGAGAGGGTACAAAAGAGGAGGGTGGAGCTAGCCCTGATCTATTAGTGGGCCTGGAATTAGGTTCAGTCTGGGCCTCAAAAAATGCACGTAAACGTATCTTCCTAAAAAAAAAGCCATAAGATCTTGAAATAGCTCAAACGTATTCGTGCGTGTATGTGGAACAAAGGCTAGACCTTTCGCAAGCAAGGACTGCATAGAAGGTTCCTGTGTATGGGAAGTCAAGTTAAGAATAGGTATCTGCTTTAGTCCCGCCAATATTAGGCGTTTCTCGTAACCAGATATTGATTGTGGTTTTGTTGGTAATTCCCTCTGTATCTGGGTTGGTATCGCGTTCGCCATTGATTTCTCCGATTGCCACGCCTGGCTAAAAAAGGCTGATCAGCACTGGGTCCTGGGAGCATAGCTCTATTACCTCCTTGATCAAACTGGTAAGAACTCCCTTCATTATCTGAATCGGAGGTATCTGAAAAAGTGGTGACCTTACGTGATGACCGTGTATATGTTGGCTGGTCTCCTTCATATTGTGCTCCTCCCTGGTTATAATAGTTCTCTGCCAGGTTAAGATACATTTTTAGGTCTCGCTGAGCCAGCGCATGCGCTGCTCTGCGAGACATTTAGTAAGGGGCTTTTGAAAGTCCTCCCAAAGAGGCTTTTTCCGGCCACCCGCGTGCGGTTACGCGCACAAGCGCGCGCGCCTCGCTCCGCCTCTCCAATCACTGCTTTGCGCGCATCCCTCGCGTGCTTAGCACAGAGCGCGTCATCGCGATCACTTTTGCTTTCACCGCGATCGCGATGACTTTCGCTTTCACGGCCGCGCAGCGTTACTTTTACGGCCGCGCGGCCAATGCTTGTTGGTTCTTTTTGTTATGCCATCCATTTCTATCATGTGGACATCTGCCATTGGTACAGCCTCGCAGCACCTTGGAGACAATCAGGAGTCCTGCAGCCAGTCTCTCTCATTATTGTCATTTATATCGAGTTGATGCTTTCTTGTGTTTTCGCATGTCTTCGCATGTCATGTGCTTGTTGTGTACAACGCAGTATGTAGGGTGATCCGTTGAGTCCATTTGATTCTGTAGTGTAACCACATGACTGCATCTGACTACTGTATGTTTGCCACGTGACCCCCAACTCATTATTCAACATGCTGCACACTACCTGTGACATTGCCTTGCGAGATCTTCGGTGATTGAGTTTACCCCCAAAATAACAAAGAATTCGAGTTGCAATGCTCAACACATATGGTCGTTAATCAGCTCTGCCATTATAAATCTTCTGGTTAACCTGCTTGTTTTTTACCCACTTGACTTTCTTTTTTATTAACATTTTTACCCACACGTTTTTCCTCCAGTTTCCTAATTCGCTTCTGCTGCTCTACTTCTTCATTCGAGCACACGCGCAACAACCAAATTTCCTAAACAGTTCTATCCTTTCAGCCTTATGGCAATACTTAACACTGCAAGACAGTAGCAAGAGTTAAAAACCGCAGAGCAGCACTGATGTAGTGTAAAAGCTGAAGTCCCGCAAAAATAAAACACGGAATGGAGAGCAACCAGATAACAACGAATACCCCAGTGGCGTGAAGTATAAGCAGTAAGTAGTAAAACCAAAATCAAAATGTAAATCACTACAAAACACATTTCATTAAGAAGTTAAATTGCCTATATAAATGGAAGCCATAAAGCAAGTGAAAATTGTAGTAGCTTAAAGTGGAAGCTAAAACCAGTTAAAATAATAGTCATGTCACCGAAATTAAAAATACTGTTAACATCAAAAGTAACAAATATGCCACATATCCAAAAACAATAAAAACATCGCAAAAAGTAAAAGGCTCAATCATTAAAAAAAATAAAAGCAACAACTCAGTTAACGTAAAAGTCACAAGCTGCTAAAATAAAAAAAAAAACAAATCCAGAGGGTGGGCCGTAACAACCAGAGCTGCCGACTTTGGAACTGGAGAACCTGGTTCGAGTCTCGGCGTCGGCTCCACATCCTGTGATTCTAGGCAAATCACTCCATCTTTCATGAATCCACAATCATTGGTTGACTAGAACTAATGAATAAATGATAATATTATTAAATTCCAATGGTACGATTTGGTGATTTTATTTTTATTTTTTCTTTCTTTTTTTTCTTTCTTGATTACACATGGAAGTTTAGAGGGGATCCCCAAAAGTTAGGATCCCTTAACAAAATGAATGAATTAAATCACAGCCACAAATATTTTCCTTTCACCGTAAATTAATGTTGCAATTTTGTGCGTAGTATGTTCTCATAAAGTGCATTCTTTTTTAGCTGCTATCCCTCCATCCTGTCTGACTTGCCTCACGCACCGCTGTCCCCACATGAAGACCTCTCTGAAAGTGCAGCTCTATGTTGAGCTGTCTTACTAAGACCTCCTGCGGGCTCTTCCTTCTGATCTATAACATTCACTGGTCTTCTAGTAATATGATGCACCGCTATCTGCCACCATTCCCTAATCTGATGGCCCACGACCAGCTTTGCTTAGTGACACATCATCATCAGAAGAGGAGGAAAGCTATTGGTATAATGAAATCCAAGAGGTGGACTACGCAGCAGGACACCGCTGGACACACAAGGTACTTCAAAGCACCCTTTTGGGATATCAGGGAAACAGAGGGATGCTTCTCGTCCAGTAACACAAGGGTGCTGTTAGTCAAGATTAAGGTTCATTAGCAGAGCCTGTGCATCACATTTGCTGTCATATTGGCACAGTGATACCTTTTTAGGGTTGAGCCTGCAAGAGCATGCGCTAGCGCATGCGTCTCGCTGCGAAATACTCTTGTATTCAAAAGGCGTGGAGCCCACCCTTACCCATTTGTTGGCTTGAGTGGCACTCTCCTTTACAGCCTCATAATTCGTCACTTGGAATGTGTCCATAAATGTTTCCTGAGGCAAGCATGTTTTCCTGAATCAGACTGCATGGCCCAGTGTGTAGTAACTGTATAGCTCTTTGATCCCTGGCCGCACAGCGCCCAGGATAATGTGCAGCATGGCTGAACACTTATAAGATCCCAAAAGCGAGAACTATTGGCTATGCCAATGCTTGTTTCTTTAGTGGCAAACCTTACATCTTTTTTTTTTAGCTTATCCGTTTTTCTTTTTACTAAGTAGTCATTGTAGGAATTGTACGAACTTGTCTGATTTTGACTATCGTGCCATAGATATGAAGGGAAAATTCATAGCTAGAGGATATCCTATGAGACTGAGACGTGATTCATAAAAAAAGAGCACGCTATTTTGACAGACAACATTTTTTATCCAACCAGGGCACTAAACAGACATCGAAACTGGTATTTGTCACTCACCACTCTACAATGAATGAGAAAATACGCCAAATAATAAATTCTAATTGGCATATTTTGACCGCTGAAAGAGAACATCATATACGTAAACCCTTATTCGCACACAGGAAAAATAAAAACCTTAAGGATTGTATTGTGAGATCCCGAATGACACAGAAGAAACCCTATATCCAAACAACTTTTGATGGCAATGCCCCCCCTAGCAGGAAATTTCAGATGCACTATGTGCAAATCATTTGACTTTGCTATCAAAACAACTAATTGGGTTGTCAATGGATATAACTTGAACTTGAAAAGCCTGACCGACTGTAAAACCAGTAATATCATGTATCTACTGCTGTGTCCCTGCCAACTTGGATATGTGAGGGAAACCTCACGAACTATGGCAACCAGACTCACGGAACATCGTTCTGCCATACAAACTGAAAAATTGACTGCTCCACTAGTAAAACACTATATAGAAGCATCACATACACCTGACGATATTTAATGGATTATTTTAGAGAAAATCCAAGTGAAAGCAGGCTCTATGTGCATGGAAATTCGCAAGCGCAGATAAGTCTTTTGGATTTTCACTCTAGACACCTTTTTTTTTCTTTTTTATAAAGTTTTATTGGAATTTGTAAATGTAAACATGACGTGTATGTATGGGCCTCGCTTACATTTGGCATCCATATATTGACATCGTCCGGACCCAGACAATCCTTTCTGCCATGGTACAAAGAAAATGTCTCAGTAAAATAACTCCCCACCCTCCCTCTCCATCCCCTTGAAATTTGTGTCAGGTTACATGGAAAATGCAATACTATATCTAGTAGCAGAAATATCAAACATGGTCTAGGCATTATTCCCATCTTGCTCTCCTCTGGGGGAGGCTTTCCCATCCGGGGTCCCCTGGGTCCTGGGGGACCGGTCTTCTTTTAATTCTGCCAACATAGAGGACCATGCCAGGAGATCGTCCCCAACCTTATCATCCTTTCGTACAAATTTCATTCGCACCGACTCCGCAGTCACCCATTCGCATACATCTCTAAACCATTCCTCGGGCTGCGGGGCCGAGGGTGCATCCATGCTATAACGACACGCCTCCTGGCCAGGACAAGCCCCAGGAGAACAAACCGCCTACTTAGCTTTTTGCGCTGTGGCGTAGGTAACAATCCTAGTAAAACTTGCCTAATGTCCCTAGGGATGCTCCAACCCGTGGCACCCTGAAGACGTGCGAGTACTTCCTCCCAGTAAGGGAGCAGTAGCAAACAGGACCAAACCATATGGAGGAAATCCCCCTCCGGCCGGTTACATCTGGGGCATTCATCTTTACGGGACGAGTAAATTACGTGTAGCGTGATTTGGGTGAGGTATACTTGATGCACTAGATTGTATTGGAGGAGCTTAAACCGTGTATTGGCGCTAACCTTCTGTACCCCCTCATGGACCCTCCTCCATTCACCCTCCATCAGGGGTTCATCAACCAGCGTATCTTATTTTTGCTGAATTCCGAGGGCATCGCCCGGCAGGTCATCTCTCAGTGCTCTATAAAGATGAGAAACCAGTCGCCTACCCTGCACCATGTCCAACATGACCTTCAATATGTTGGTGGGGGGAGGTTCCTCGGGGAACCCTGGGCAAATTTCACGGGCGACACTAGAGATTTTTTCATACTGCAGGAATTGACCCGGTCCTAAACTAAAAGTGGCCTGTGCTTCCTCTCAAGTCATAAATTTCCCATCCACATAGAGGTCACCCAGTGTCTGGCACACTCCTTCTCTACAACGGCGAACCAACAGAGTCAGCAATGCTGGCGCTAGGGCGCAGCGCCCACAGGGGCATATCTGGAGCGTATGGGGCATGCTGCACCACCCGGCGCACCGCATTCTCCCACATTGCGGCCACGTGTCACACAACATAGGCCTATACCGGGGGCTCCGCATCTAAGCATCAATAGCTCTGCCAGCGAACGGTCTCTGCATGTCCCCGCCCAGAGACACTTCTCCCAATTATCATCGCTGTCCATCCATTGGACCGCATGTTGCAACTGGGAGGCCATGTAGTAAAGTTCCAACCGAGGAACCTCCAATCCTCCTCTAGCCCATGTTCTTTGTAGCGTTGTCAGACACACCCTTCTACGTTTCTTCCCCCTTAGGAGGTCTACCATTAGACTCTCTAGTGTGGAAGTAGTGTCGCGGAATCATGTAGAGCGAGTGTTGCATTGCATAGAGACAGCGAGGTAGAACAATCATTTTAACAATTGCAATGTACCCCATGAGCGAGAACGGCAGATCCATCCAGAAACGTATAGACCCTCGCAGCCCTTCAATCACCCGACCAATATCAAGATCCAGGTAGGTAGAGCCTGTATTCGCCAAGCGAATCCCCAGGTATCATGCCCCTTTGCCTACCCACGGTAGCTCAATTTGCGGCAGCTTACCCATGGGGATCACCCTGGACTTCCCGGGGTTAATGTGAAGTCCTGAGACATTACCAAAGGTCCGCAGCTCCATTAGGAGCAGAGATACGGAACGCTCCGGATGCTCCAAGTAGACCAGTGTATCATCTGCATATAGGGAAACTACATGGTAGGTTACACCTAGTTTTATGCCCCAGGGTCCCAGCACGTCCCACAGGCGCACCGCCAAAGGCTACAAAGCCACCACAAATAGTCGGGGGGAGAGTGGGCACCCCTGGCGGGTGCCTCAAGAGGGTGAGCGGTCTAGACACCGTCCTCCCAACTCTGATTCTGGCCGTAGGGGCTGAGTAAAGCAGCTGCACCCATTTTAGAAACCGCTCTCCCACCTCGATTCGTCTAAGAACCTGCCACATATAGGGCCAATCAACTGAATCGAACGCTTGTTCGATATCCAGAAGTGCTATGGAACAATCAGTCTCCAATAAACTTGGAGCATGCCAAACGTGCGCCAAGCGTCGTAGATTATGGGCCGTACTCCTTCGCAGTATGAATCCCGCTTGGTCTGAGTGGATAAAGCTGGGACATCCTCGAGAGGAGATGCTCCGCCATAATCCCTCCGAGTATTTTTACATCAATATTTAATAGCGAGATTGGCCTATAGGAATTATGTAGGATGGGGTCCCTGTCATTTTTTAGTATCATGGCCAGCAGTGCTTCTCGCATGGAGGGCAGTAAAGATTCATTTCCCAACGCCTCATTATAGACTTCTAAAAGTCTATCTGCCAACAGTGGGGCAAATTGTCTATAAAACTCCGCTGGGAGCCCAACAGAGCCCGGACTCTTGGCCGATTTAAGTCGGTGTATGGACAATATTAATTCCTCTTTGGTAATCGGGGCACACAGCGCCTCAGTCTCCAGCTGGGGGATCTCAACAATGTTCAAAAAGGGGAGAATTGCCTACTGATTTGAGGAAGGTCGTCTCTCATATACAGCCCATAAGTGGCTCACCAGTGCCTCCGCTATCGCTCGTTGTGTGTAAACCAATTTCCTGTCGTCAGTACGGAGCTGCATCATTGGGGTAACGGGAGTTTCCTGCCTCACTAGTCGTGCCAATAAAGCTCCCGTTCTATCCCCCTCTCTGTACAATCTTTGGCGATAGGCCATATTTTTCTAGTCTACGGAGGTCCGTCAACAGGGCCTCTTTGGCCGTACACCACTCTGTCAGCCTCTGGGGAGCCCCGGGGATCTCAGCTTCCAGTCTACCCAGAATTGCCTCCTGTGTAGCTACATATCCCTCTAGTTGCCATCGGACCCTATAGGACGTTTTGATACATATTCCCCTCATAACCACCTTCATGGCCTCCCATTCGGTTGCGCGACTCGAGGTTGACTCCCAATTCTCCACAAAGTAACGGCTTAGCTCTTCGGAAAGCGTGGCCACAAAATGGAGGGTCTGTCAAGGCTTCAGTATTGAGCCGCCACAGGGGCATCTCGGATCTAACCCCACGCCCCCCCAGCTCCAGCAGGACAGGGAAGTGATACGAGATATCTAGGTAAATAAGTGATCCCGCCCACACTCCATCCGAGGTCCATAGGGAGAAACCAATAATCAAGTCTGCTGGAGGTCCCCATGGCGGGGATGTAACGGGAGAACTGTCTAGTGTTTGGATGGCGCACGCGCCATACATCACTCAGGTGCATGCCCTCTAGTATATCCCGCAGTGTGCTAGTCATGCGAGGTTTAGTGTGGGGTCATGGAGGTTCACGGTCAAGTGAGCTGTCAAGGACGCAATTAACATCTCCAGCCAGCAGCGTTGGTGCCCCCAAATATGGTGACGCCGCCTCCATGAGAGCAGGGAAGAAAGAGGAACTATCATTGTTAGGGGCGTATACATTGATAATGCATACTTCCGTGCCATCTAATCTCCCATGCAGAATGACATATCTCCCCTCTGTGTCGACCATGTGATGTAGGTGTTGAAAGGGAACCCCTGGCACCACCCAAATGAGAGCCCCTCTAGCAAACCCAGAATATGAAGTGGCATACAATTGTCCCCTCCAGCGCTTCCGTAAGCATGATATAGTGTCCCCCCAGATATGCATCTCTTGTAGGTAAGCCACAGCGATCTTATACTTTTTCAGGTATGCAAATAAACATCTACATTTTTCAAAGGCAGCTATGCCCGAACATTTCATGTAAGCAGCTTAGTCATGGTGGCCGCCATAGAGCACACACGTCGTCCATTTTGCCATTACACGGCCATTCTGCCTCAGACCATACATGTAACCTTAACCCTGCAACCATCACTGCAAGTTCTGTCTTCTGACACCGAAGAGGGAGGAACACTTTAAACCAATCCCAAACATTGCCACCTCCCCCCCACCCCTTGGGCAATATCACATTTCCCTCCCAATCTGAACATAACAAGGTGAAGGCATGTAGACGTCACCCCATAACCCACAAGAAAAATCCCACAACTTAGAATACTAATGGGAGAAGAAAAAAAAAAAAACACTACTACGGGTAGAAACCCCCGCCCATCCCATCAGTAGTGGCGGGCCAGCTGGTGATGTGCGAGGATAAGCCTCCAGCTCCCCCAACCAGGTACCTGCCTCTGGGGGCAGACCCCAGTCAACTGTTCTTAACTTGTGTGTAGAAGCCTCCGTCTATACATGTTCTCTAGTCCTCCCTGGCAGCTATCCAATGTTTATTCTTGCCGTGTGTCTTTGGGATGATGTTACCCTTAATTCTGCTTGTATGTCTCTCGTTCCTCAGCTGCATGTCCCCGTTAGTGGTCAGTGTCTTCACTTGGGATACTGTTCTTGAGTCGATTAGGTGACGAAGCCCTCGAGTCCGGAACAACAGCTGAGGCCTGTAATGTTCCATCCGGACATACTCTGATCCGACTAGGACTCTGAGTCTTGTTGCTGGCCTGCGAAAGGTTTTGCTTTCATCGAACCTGGGGTGGCTTGCCCGACCCGGTCACCTGGGGTGTCTCCGTTGAAGCCACCAGACAAGCTCCTGGTGATTCTCATGCGTCCAGCCAGTCGCTTGCCTCCGCCGCAGAGAAGAACAGTGCTTTTCCCTTGGTCTCAACTCTCAGCTTTGCCGGAAAGCAGAGGCTGTATTTGAGGTTTAAATCTCTTAGGCGCCTTTTCACCGCCAAGAAAGTTCTTTGTTGATCCTGCACTCACTGTGTGTAATCCGGATAAATGGATATCGAGTGACCCTCATATAGCAGCGGACCCCGGCTTCAAGTAAGTTGCAGGATGGTGTCCCGATCACGGAGATTGGAAAACCGGGCAATGAGAGCTCTGGGCAGTGCACCAGGTCGGGGGGGGGGGGGGCGGGGGACAAGCGCTCTGTGCGCTTGCTCCACTGTAAAAAAACTTTGAGAGCTTTTTGGGAGCCAATGCGGGAGCCAGTCAGTCCTCCAGGAACAGCTCGGCGGACGGTTCCTCGGCTTTTTTGTGAAAAACCACCAAGCGGAGGTTGTTCCTGCGCGACCTCCCTTCAGCGTCCTCAGCTCGATCATCTGGGCGCACCACCCGCTTCTGAAGGTCGGTGACCGTCTCCCTTAGGGTATGGATCTCCGTCTGTAGGGTATCCATCGTTTGTTCAGTGGTGGTCACCCCGTCTGAGACCTTCCTCAAATCACACCGGAGCAGATTAACATCAATGTAGACAACGTCTATTTTGTGGATCATCTCATCCCTCGTGGAATGGACAGCCGTCAGGACATCAGCAATAGAGGGGGCCCGCTCCTCGACCCGTGGCATCCCGTCCTCGAGCGGAGCCAGGGCTGCCGTCTGTGTTCCCTGGTCCAGGGGGAGAGGATGCGAGTAGTTTGAGATTTTATTGGCCTGAGCAGCCTTGCCTCCCTTCTCTTTCACCAGCCTTGCTCAATGGCCCTTCTGCAATCTCCAGGAAGCCCCTTCCGTATCACCAGGCAGAGGTTCTTGATCTATCGCCCAAATAGCAGGGCCACTCGTCCTCACTACGTGGACCTGAATCAGACCCTTACTTCAGGTTGTAGGCCGCCCTGACACACATCCAGGCCTGGGTGTTTTCCTAGCGAGCAAAGTGTTTTCCTTATATTAGGCAGGTCAGTACACGAGGAGACAACAGCAAACTTTTCCTCCTGTGCTCTCCACTGTGGTGCTCGGAAGTCTGGTACTAACTTATGCCTGTTAGTATATATGCTGCTGCGTGAGCACCGTTCTGGAGTTCTTGATTTGCTCGTATTGTTCACCTCAATTTACCGGTCATTCGTGCATATGGACCGTGGCTACCAGCCAACCACCGCCCGTGCTCGCTTCTTTCACGCCCGCCCGTGGTCAGGGCCTATATTCAATTCAATTCAAGGCGGTGTCCCTTACCCCCTCCATTGGCCTCCGCTTCTGGCACTCTGTTCTGGGGTCGTTTCAGAGCCAGGCCCCGGCTCCGAGGGGAGCTTCAGACGCCTCAGCGGCACTGCGTCGTGCTAGGGAGTCTAAATGCCAGGGCTGTAAGGGAAGGAGCCAACCTCAAGTCACTGCCCGTTCCAGCGAAGGCATCGGGTTGCGAGCGCGTCCGCACCCATTCAGGCTCTTCTCCCCCAGTAGCCACGGCCCTCCAGTACAGTCCCAGCGTCAGCGGGACCGCCTCTCAGTCGGGTGTAGCCTAGGCGGAATCGCACTCGGCTCCCGCCTCGGTCTGCCTCCCCTGTTCATTTGCAGTGCTGCAGTCCGTGGGCTGGCCGCCTCCGAATCGAAGGCCCAGCGATATCGCACCCGTGTTTCCTCACATGCACTCCGGGGGAATCGGGCCCTCCCAGATGAGGAGCCGGCTCCGCAGGCAGCCAGGGTCACTCTCCTCCAGTGATCAACCAGTGCCCGTCTGTGTGCTTCAGCCTCCGTGTACCACAGCGGCCGCCCTCCAGATCACCCGGCAGCAGCTCCACCACGCCGGCTACCAGCGGCAAATGTAAGATGGCCGCCCGGTCCAGCTCCGCCGCCGCCCGGTCCAGCTCATGGCTATCGCCTTACTCCGGCCCAGCAGGGATCGTAGGTGGCATCAAGGGAGGGTAGGCAATCCCTCTGCGTTAATTGTAAGTATTATGATCGTCTTCCACACACAGGATGTTTCTGGATTACTGGAGTTGACGGGAGCTCCAGGGAACGCATCTACTCTGCCATCTTGCTAAGCCACGACCCCCACTCTAGACACCTATGAGAGGACTGAATAGTGAAATCCCCTCGGATCAGGCAAAAAGATATAATGCCAACTGACAGCCTCAGAATAGTAGTGTTTAACAACTTTTTTCTCCCTCTATCCTATTGTAGTCTTTTATGATATATGACTCAGAGAAGAAGCTTTCTTGTGTCTCCGTGAAGGTGTGCGGATTCATTATGGTAGTCCTATATACATGTCATTCAGAGACAGACTGTTGCACGTCTTAATCATCAATACTAGAACTCTTGATAGTGGGCGTTTCAGTAAATCGAACCAGTGTCACCTCATAAATATGAGAGGGTTCCACGCTATCCAGCATTAGCAATGAGGTATATTGTGGGCACTAACATACAGCAATTATTAAACTGCATATACTCACCGTGGAGCCCAATATGAGGACTACCTGGTAATATATGCCCCTTTGCTCGCATTTTTAGCACGTCTTGGTGGAGATCTCCATTTTACATGTAGCCATCTAACTTTTTAGGTGACTCTTTCAATATGGCCGCCATTGATATCTCTGTGCAGCGACGGAACATAAGGGACATAGACGATCCACTAAACAAGCCCTAGAGTCGGAAGTATCTCTCTTTTTTTGCTAATTTTGAAGATGTTTTGAGGACTATTAGGTTAGGCTCCATCGATTCACGGATAGATCCTCATGTAAGAACACATTATTAATCATAGTTAACCTTTCAGTATACATCAGAGATAATGCACATCTCCATTATTTACTATACTCAATTCAATCCATGGTGGCCTTCTCAATATGGCCGCCACTTTTTAGATTCCGGCATTGGCTGGATATTAGGTTATGCACCACGTGTCAACCAGTTCCGGAGGTGGTCCTCACTTCCATGCCGAAATCAACCCTAAATTAAGGACAGGAATGCAGCGACCATTCCCTTGTGGAGACATGTCCATCGGGCGATTGGCCGGTTGGTAAGAATCACAGCATTGATGCAAGCATGGGCAGCAGAACCGGATGACCCAGACTGATCCATGCGAGGAAACATAAGTAGGTAAGGAATTTAGCCAGTCGGTACTGACCTACATATTCTAGTTTTAGGCATTCTGGACATAATCTAAATTTTGTCTGGGTTCTTTTACATTCTAGAGCCATTACCCGCTTCATGAGATTAAGTTATAATTTAGCCGTACTAACTCACTTGGAAACATTTGTAGGGTGAGTGTTGACCCACTTTGGATTTCAACACCTTGGTATATGTATGTGGGTTGTCCCTTTCTTTCATCATTTTTTTCGTTTCCGTATTCGATTTATTTTGCTCTTGCTGTAGAAACGTAACAGATCTGCACTCTGCAGCATTATAATATTATACTGGTATAGGCCAGATCCACCAACAAGTACCAGGTGAACCCTTTGAGAAACTTTAAGGGGTCATGGTGATAGGGATCTCTACATCTGTAGAGCTCTACCTTGCTATTTTCTTCTTTCACCATGCACTATATATTATTTATGTATACTCGGGTACTATTGGACTGATGACATTCACTACACACGATCTATGAACTTCCTTATTATTTTCCTGGATATTCATCCGCTCTCCTTACCATTCTCCTTTATCTTTCATTTTTAATATTCTCAGTATGTACCAAATGTTTGAAAGCATCTCCTTGTATGCTTCCATGCCACTTTGGACTTACTTTTCTCTCATATTCACAGCTTTGGGATATAAGGTGGCACATTTAGGATTAGACATACAAACTAATAATAAACTACTTATTAAGTGAATTTAGAGGGAATTTGTGACTTTGACCCAGATTTCCCTGTTGCATCTGTTTTTACAGGACTTACTTCCCAAGTATATGGCTTCCTGATGAAGGCTTTTTAGCCAAAACGCGCGTAGGAGATTGGACCATACAGCCATGATGGACAAAAAAAAAAAAAAAGAATTATACAGTCCTTAAAGTCTGAATATTGTCCACAGTAGAAAGACACCAATATTATTTACAAGAAATCTTTCTTTATTGAATACTAGTCCTTTAAGCATTGAACATTGTTAAAAACAGAAAGGCACGTTATAACTACGTACGAATATTGAGATATCACATAGTGGTGATCCATTGTTTAATATCCAAAAATGAATGAGGATGTACAATTGAGATCTATATGATAAACAGTATGGATGGGATGTTTTAGAAGAAGTATAAAGTATAATTTGTATGAATATATTTATTTATTGTTTTTGATACAATAAACGTACTGTTTAGACTATACTCTGGGTTCTGTTGATCATCAGTTAGGATGCCCCAAGTAGAATAGAGTATTATGCCAGTGGTATTGATATGTATAGTTACCTAAGAATTTTTTAGTACAATTGATTCATTTGTCCGACTTAGTAACTTTATTGCTCTCCAGGTAACCCCAATGTATTTTCAGTTGTTACGAGCAGTCCTCAGGCCATACCTTTCATCCCACCTGATCGCGTAGAGACCGCCAACGCTTCCACAAAGGATATAACAGAAGACACCAGGGAGTGTTCCAGGATTCAGGATCCACAGGTGAGATTTATTCCCCTCTCCGAGGTAATTTTGGGGGGGCAAGCAACTGCTGACTCCGGACCCTTGAGTGCTAGATTCAGTCCAGGGTTACAAATTGGAGTTTTACAACACCCCCTTCCGACCCTACCCTCCTCAGGAGCTGTATTTTCCCTGCAAGAACAAAACACCATCTCTTCAGTAATTCAAGCGCTCTTGCAGAAATGCACAATCTGCCCTTATACCCCTCATACCGGGGGTTTCTTAGCATCATCATCTTGGTTGACAAGAAAGGGGGTGGTTCCCGCCTACTCCTAAACCTGAAGGATTTCAAAGCCCGGTTAGTGTACAGGCATTTTAAGATGGAGGGTATTCACCTTCTCAGAGACATTTACCAGGAGGGCGACTGGATGGTCCGTCGGAACCTAAAAGACGCGTATTTGACGATTCCCATTTTTGCCCCTCATCGAAGATTCCTCCAAATTGCTTGGCTGGGCCGTTGCTTTGAGTTCAAGGTCCTTCCCTTTGGGCTCTTCTCAGCTCGATGGTATTTTACTAAGCTGATGGGACCCGTAGTGGAGGCTCTTTGAGCCAAAGGGGTGAGGTTGATTATCTACTTTGATGATCTGATCCTCTTAGCCCAAGACCGTCAGATGGTAACTCTCAAGCTATCTTTGACAATCCAACTGCTTCAGGACCTGGGCTTTGTAATAAACGAATCGAAGTCTTGCCTGATCCCCTTGCAACGCTTGTAATTTTTTGGGATTCCAGATAGATTTGGTATTGTCCCAATTGATTCTACCTGTCCAGAAAATTCTAACTATCAAGGAGTTGTTGAGGTCTGCGTTATGCAGCCTGATAATCTCGTTGAGATCAGTGGGACGGATAGTGGCTCTCCTGGTCTCATCCATCTAGGCCATTTTTTCCAGGCCCCTTCACTACAGGGCTCTCCACTGACTCAAAATACACCACCTTCAGAAGGGCTTGTCCTATTCGGACCGGGTGGTCGGAGACTGAACTTCAGCTCCATATAAACTGCCTTAAATTCCTTATGGGTACATTTGCAATCAAGAGTCTTTTCCCATATCGGACAGATTGTTGCATATTGCGGAGGATGGACAACATCTCAGCAGTCCATTACGACAACAAACTGGGCGGGACAAGATCCCACCTGTTGGTGGCGATTGCCAAGGACTTTTGGAACTTCTGCCTTTAACAACAGATCTAGGTCATCGCAGAATATCTTTCCAGGCAGAGGAACGTGGTAGCGGACTGGAATTTGTGCTCGCCCAGAGATTACAGCGATTAGAGACTTCACCGGAATATCTTCTTCGGTCTCAATCGCAAGTGGGGACCCTGCTCAGTGAATCTGTTCGCCTTCCGTCTCAATCAGCAGATTCCTCCGTTTTTCAGCTGGCGCCCACAACAGATGCTTCCTACAGGACTGGCTTTCCCATCTGGGATATGCTTTTCATCCATTCAGCATGATCCCCAGAGACCTCTCTCATGTGCATTGTCAGAAGGCGAGATCATTCTGGTGAATCCACTCTGGAGAGTTCAACCGTGGTTCCCTGCAACTCTGGAATTGTCTAGCAACATTCCTCTCTTGATCCCCTTTTGCCTGAACCTGTTGCTTGACCCAGTGTGGCAACCACATCCGCTAATTCACTCGGGGCAGCTCAGGCAGGTAGCTTGGAAAGTTTCTGGGGTAGATTGAAGGTGCCAGGCATTTTTCAACATGCTTCCTTCTAAGTCAGCGAAGCATGGGCTTCAGGTACACACAAATAATATGCTTCGGCATGGCAGCAAAGAGTTAATTGGTGTGAGGAACAGAGTACCAATACCGCTGGGGCGGATATCTGCTTGGTGATTAACTTCCTTTCTTCCTTGGCAGCTTTGGGCCTAGCTTACAGGTCTATTTATAATTATAGGTCTGCCATTTCTGCGGGGCATCTACCGACTGATGGGACACCTGTCAGAGGACATCCGGTGATGTGTAAGCTCATGAGAGGTATAAGAATGTGCAAGCCCCCTCAAGCTAGATATTCATCTATATGGGATGTGAATGTGGTCCTTAATTTCTCAGATCAATGGCCAGAGAATAGGTACCTTTCAGGCAAACAACGGTCAGCCAAACTTACTCTGTTGCTGTGTTTGGTCTTCTGTAAGAGAGTGTCTGATGTCTGAGCTCTTGACCTCTCTCTGGCAGGGTTGTTTTCCCCATACATGGTTTCTTTTACTATTCCCAGAAGGACGAAATCCAACAACAGGATGGTGTCTTAGCCCGCGTTTCCCAATAATGCTAAATTGTGTGAAGAAAACAATGCCTCAAAGCTTACGAAGCAGCCCCAGTGAATTTCGAGTAGACCCAAAGAGGGCAGGTACTCCTTGGATTGAAAAAACCTTTCAAACCCATGGCATCTGCTACTTTAGCAAGATGTATGCAATGGCTTTTATCAGAGGCTATTATAGACATTTCCATTTTTGGAGCACAATCAGCCCAAGGAGCTATGGCATCAAAATCTTTCGCATTAGGTTCATGCTTGGAAGATATCCTGAACCCAGCTGGCTGGTCATATGAGTCAACCTTTAAGTCTTTCTATTATAAACTGATTGCTGATATAGTGTCAGTGGTGGTGGCACAGCTTTAAACAAACATAATCAGAGCCTCCAGAACTGACACAGAATAAAAAAAACAATTCTAGCTTATGCAATAAGAATTTTCAATTCTATTAAGGACAGAGGCGAGGATTATCCCACCCTGATTTGTTGTGTTCTGATTAAATATGTAAAATTATAAGTACATTCTGATGTTACTCGTGTGTATACATTTGGGATTCCACTTGGGTTTTCCGCCCAGTTTGTGATATTTCTATGCTTATTATTCTTGATGGTATGGATTTATGGCTTTCTTTTCTGATTTCACAGGAAACTATCGGAAATACACTTGAAGTGGAATATTTTCCATGTGCAGTATACGAAGCAGGTGTTGCGGGCCCGTGTGAAAGATGACTGGTTCCTCGTCACGACTGAAGACTTCCTTGGAGTTCTGATGGTTTAAACTTCTCCAGTTAAGAGGGTTTGAGGATTCTACCTCTTGGTTTCATTGTGGATTCAGTTCGATTATGTTAATTTTGTTCTTACAATTTCAGTTCCATTTGCAAAGAAAGAAGATTACAAAATGGAGGATCCTGTACTTAAGGACTGGGTTGTCAGTGACTGGAGCATGTGACTAGTGATGGACTTGAGGTTTATTGGATATGTAGTTTTTCTTTTGTATTGCAACTGGCTGCTGTTCATTTTATGCAGTGAAGAGAAGCATAATCCTTGCCTCCATATCCTTAATAGAAATGAAAATTCTTATTGAGTAAGGTAGAATTTTCTTTATCCTTCTTCCATAACTTCATTATGTACTTCTCTGGTCTTGGGTTTTGGTGTATAGGCAAGTTTGAGGGAAAACCTCTTGAATGGTGGATGTGCCCCTTATTGTTTTCAATCTTCAGGACCCACTAAACCAAGGTCATACACATGGCCATAAGAACTGCATCAGCCCCAACCTCTGCATTTGACAGGTTTACCAAGCAGATAACACACTGGCGTTCCCTGGCCCACAGAAACCAGAGTAGTTGAAAAGTACTTTTCCAGTTTAATTTTTCTTAATATTATATATATATTTTATTAACTTTTCAAGGTTGAAATGAGCCAAAACATACACACAAAAAAACACAAACACACACACACACTTCCCAGTGAGAACAATGAATATAATTGAACATACAAGACAAATAGTGTAATTTTCTTGACATCTCCTCAACAAGTACACCACTTCTCCATGCCGAGGCTAAGTTATCAAATCCAAAGTTTGTGTCAGTCAGTTACAGTGGTTTATTATGGTGTGATAAAACCATAAAAATCACATTTAAAAAAATAAAAAAACAATTACAGATGACAATTTGTTAAAATTAATTATATCAGGTCATAACTTAAAAATCTGACAAAACCCTTTGTTTCAAGGCAACAGCCAAAAACTGACTAATGTTCAAATAAACCAATGGGCAATTTAAAATCTGTATGCACAGAAAAGCTGGCCTCCATCTTGTACAAACTTGTGAACTCAGTAGAGGGTCAAGATGTTTTTGCTGAGCTGCAATATAGATTTTACAACAACAACAACATAAAAGGCATAGAAGTTTCAATTGGTGCATTACTGGAGCATTAGCACAACAACAAGGGTTACAGTGATCAAGAACAGACTGCTCTTTGAGAAAAAAATAACGTAGTGAATACACCCAATCAAACTTTTTTCAGCACAGAACAATCAAATGCTCGATACAAATGTTAAATGATTGCATATATGGGATCTTTCTCACAGTTCACTTATTGTCTGAGTTCTCCGTTCGATTTGCCAAACTAAGCAGACTTTAAACTTCTCAGCCCAGTCTTTGGACTTCTTGGCCTAAATAACATACTTTTTTTGAGCTAGCAGGGGATGGGTGAACACATCTTTTCTTCTCAGGCAACTATAGTTTAAGTATTTAAACCAGGGGGTTTCTAAAACACATCAAGCTTCATGAATTCCAAAATAATCTTCCCATTTAACTTAGAAGCCAGGTTTGTCCAAAATTGATAATCATATTCATAACACAAGTGGGGAAATTTTTATATAATCTTCTACATACTTTAAATCCAACTATATAAAGCCTGGAATTCATCGGGGGACGCAAAGGACAGACCTTCAAAATCGGTTTTCCTCCTCCTGCAGGACAGAAGAATCTATATAGCCTCAGATACCTGCACTATAGCATTCCATCAATAGGAACTCACTGTAATAAAAATTAATCATATGATTAAATGGTTTGTTACCCGGTTTACAAGCAAGATGACGCGGTTAATAAAAGTTATAAAAAATAAAATAAAATAAAAGCTTCCTTTTGCACACAAGGAATCACCCCCATTGCCTAGACTACCAAAAATAAAATTGGACCCAGGTAAGAAAAGGCAGATACTTTCGTTAACAAATGATCAGTCACAATAGAAGCTCTTGATTTAGTGGACTTGGGGTCCAAGGGTATAACAAAAGTCTTTGAAAAATGTATTTTTAAATCCAGCCCATTTATAAAGGAAACTTGGACCTTGTTTTGGTCTCGTTCCTGATGGAGGTGATACAATTATTTATAACTGCCGCAGCACCACAAGACAAAACTTTTATCAATACATTAGGATGATTTAGATTTATTATCTCAGCAGCCCACAGACGGTGGAGCGGATGCTTTCTTTTCCCCCATAATTGGCATACGTGCACAAAATAAAGATGAATAAAAGGGAACAGGATTTTGGGATGGGGGTGCCTACACAAGTGTCTACCTTACATGCATGGATGTCAAAGTGTCTGTTCAAATCGCCTCCTCTGCCTCATCTTCCCAGCTCCGTGACTACAACTGATTTATCCCGAGTCTGAGTGGCTCCCCACGATTGGGCCTGTAAGTCTACCATCCGAAATTTATTCTTTGTCACACGTGTGGACACTTGAGCACTGGTCACTTGACACTCACATTTCTCTGTACATAATTACATCTACGTTTTTTCATTTCAATATTTTTCATTTCCAGTTTTGTAGGCACATTGCACTCTATTTTCAATTAAGTAGCTATGGACCACTTGTCGATACCCTAAATTTCAATTATTTATCCTTCATATAGAAGCGATTGTTAATCGATTTCTCAGTGACATAGGATTGATTAATTCTCTTTAACTTTGCTCGTCCTGATGATGAGCCCCCTGATTCCTTCAGGGTTGAAAAACCAGACTCTACAAGCACAGAGTTTCCAAAAATAACTTTTCCCTCATGAGCATATGGATCATAACCTAAACAAATATTACAGAATGCTCTGTTGATTTGTTTTTACGTAAGCATTTTGTCTACCACCGTGGTCTTGCACCTGATCATTTTAGCAGGGCAGGACACTTCACTAGCACAGAGTGATCACCTTCACCGTTGAGCACGTGTATATACACTTTTTCTTGATTATTGCCATTGCTCAATCAAATAAAGGCATTTCTTGAACAATTATAGTATAACTGTTGCAGCACATTGTCTCATTTATAAATACATTTGGTATATGAACCAAAGCCTAGGGACAAGATTTCTCTAATTAACTTACATTTTTTTAGTTAATGCCCATATGAAACAGGATTGAACCCAGAAGAGGCTCCTCTGCTAAGGCGGAGGAGCATCGCCCCACTGCTCTCCGAGCAGTGCAAAAAAGGAAAAATAAAATGATAACACAATGTTATTATCATTTTATTTTTCGGTACTGAGCCAGTTTTGGGGCGGGCTGGGCTGTCGTCACCGCCAGCAGGGTAGGAGTGGTTTGTGCACTTCAGTGAGCATGACGGTTTGGTTGACCGTCTTGCCAAACAGTCATGCGCACTTAGCATGTTCTCCACCCGGCTGTATTGCACAGCCTGGGTGGAGAACATGCACAGGTTGTCAGTCCTGGTCTGAGCGCCGAATCAGACCCATCACGACACTGCTGTCATGCTGGTGACAGCAGTGTCGTGATTGGCTAGGGGAGCCTGTGTGCTTCCGGGAGTCGAAGACGACGGAGGAGAGGCGGCGGCCATACAGAGGTAAGTGTTTTTGGTTTTTTACCCCTCCCCCCCCAATCCGCAGCAGCCACGCCTGATTAGACCCCGCTGCCGTGATACATTATACACCTATCCAACCGTGGTCTATGGGTTGCTCCTGTGGGGTTTTACAAATCAGACTTCTTGAAGAAGTAATCAGAGATAGGCAATAGGGCATGGCCTGCCTAGATATTTCCTCTCCTTTAACACCAGAAACTGCAGATCCATTCTTTATTCTTACCACCTACCAAAAGCAATGCCATGACTCCATCTTCCCTCAACTCTGTGTCAGAGTTTCCACCTTCCAACTACAGGAATGCAGGCAATACAGTTTCATTGCCACCAATCACCCCCCCACCCACCATCTTGTGCCATGCTAAACCAGAGGCATCCAAAATGGATACCCCCGGCTCCAATACTCAGACTCATATCACACACTCAGACTCATATCACACACACACACACACACACAAAGTCCTCCTTCCATACATGTGCTATACATCCATTGCACACATGGATTATAAGTGCAAAGTTCTGAGAAAATCACAGGACAGTGGAACTTTAAGCGAGAAGAGTCAGCAGACTGCACTCTCTGACACAGAGAAAAAGCTCGTCACACTAATGATTGACAAAACATGGTGCGCTGCCGCATGATGTGATACACCCAGTGCATGGACTGCAGTGCAAATCCCATTATCAGGGCATAATTGGTGCGCTCCTTTGGGTTACAGAAGAGGTCCTGGACATTGCACTACCGGGGAAAGGCTTAGGCCTCTGTGCACACGCTAGATTAGCGTGACAACAGGGCCATGCAAAGAGTCAAGATACCAGTTTCACTGCAGATGGGCCTGCATGGCAGGGTACATTCCCGTTTACCACAAATGGAACATTCAAGTACCCGCAGAAGCAAGCTTTGCTACCACATTCTTCTAGAATCCAAATAGGAGATGAATAATGGGGAACCACATGCTAGTCAGCGGAGTTTATAATAGTTATACTGCAGTTTTTAATATTTAAAGGAATATTACCTCTTATCAATTATAATTTCTAATATTGAGTCAGTTCACCTGAGATTATCATACTCCAGTTGTTGCTTGCCCAATTCATTACATTTCTTTGGATAACCTGCTATTTATAAATTTCTACGCTAACCCAAAACAAACATACAATTAGGAGGCAGCAAAGAAGAGTGACACTGAAGCCAACAAATGGTAAGCAACGGGCGGGTTACAAGCTCTTTATTGAAAGCAATAGTCTTGCAAGTAAAAGCACATGCGGTGTCACAGGCTGGACTTAAAAATAAGTGATATGACGCAACCAGTGCTGGCCATATTACAGTGCCTTTTTTTGGTGCGGGAAGGGTAAAGCTACTATGGTTGTATGCGGGAGGCAGAGACACTGCAAGCATTACGACGCTGCTATTGCTGGCCATGTCATTGCAACTTGTTCCTGGTGGGGAGGGGTGGAAGCAAGCAACAATGACAGGAGGGGGTGAAGGTGCAAACAACGATGAGAGGGTAAGCAACGACGAGGGAAGGGAGGAGAGAGGGAAGGCAAGCAACAAGTCAGGAGGACGTGCAAACAACAACGTTAGGCAAGCAAGCAAAAGCAAAGGGAGAGAGGCTGGCAAGAACAATAGAGTGGGCTTGTGGGGCAAACAACAATGACAAGAGGCACCCATAGTACTTTTTATCTGGAGTGAGGGGGGGCGAGCAACAATGATGGGAGGGGGAGGCAAGCAACAATGATGGGAGGGGGAGGCAAGCAACAATGATGGGAGGGGGAGGCAGTGCAGGATGCCAATGGGATGGTGCAGTCTATGAGAAGATTGGCGCACCCTGTGCTTAAGGAGATGTAGGCTGAGAAAGGGTGTTGCAGGCTGTGAGTGGAGTGTTGCTGGAGTCTAAGTGAGGGTGGGGAGGTTGTGAGTGAGGTCGTGGAGACACCCAGTAAGGAGATAGTGCAGGCAGTTAGTGAGGCCTGTCGCCTCCTTAAAGAGATCCTCACCCATGTGCCGGCCCCCCATTGTGTCTGGGATGCTAACAATCCTCACAAACGCTGACACCTGCCAGAAAGACACCAGTCAACATTTCAGGCATCGCTGTATTCACATTTTTTTCAGAAACAAATCTTGTTATATCCACTCTAGAAGAGACTGTGGGTTGCGACTTTCCCATGCTCTGCACAAGTGGTTCACATACCAGAACAGTGGTCTGGGGCAACATGTAGACTTAGCTCCACAATTAGACATACATGATGTCTGTCATCCACTGTCCGGCATGGGACGGGGGCTGTGGGAAGTGATTGCAGACAACTTGCGCTCTATTCTGGATGTGTCGATAAAAGGTATGTTTGTTTACACTTCAGGTGTAGACCTGTATGAACAGATGCAAGAGTGTACAATACCGGGTTAGTATAGGTGCTAATTTTAAACACCCTGACAATCGAAAATTGAGCTACAGTTTCATTTGCAAAGTTATCCGCCTTAATAGGCTATTCATTACCATGCTTTCTACGGGTGCCTTGTCTAGTTAAAGGGCAAAAACTTGCCACACAACTCTCCTATATTATGAGAATTAACGCCAGAGTACACTGTTTCATGATACATGTATTATGAATTCAAAGTTGCTCCAAGCAGTGGAAAGAGGCTATAGCTGCATATACATTATATATATATATTTGAATTTAAATAAAACACATGGCAGCCTGTTATTTGGCATCTATTTTTAACCAAATATTTCTCACTAATATTTATTGTCCTACTACACAAGTTAAAATGACCAACAAGTGGCAAAACAAGCATATGTGTAAAAGACACTACTGCCAGCAAGCAGAAACAATACACAGAAATGGGTTACACTGCTCACAGCAGAGACTGACATTTCTGGGAGCAGAGAGATGCCTAGATGTAGAAGATGAGGTGGGGCTGTTATCTCAGGACTGACTGGGAGGCACGGCCCCTCCCTTCCTCTCACTGTACTCTGCGGAACAAACACGGCTGCAGCTCTGTAGTTAAGGCGACTCATCTTGGTGCCCAGCACACACAATCATGATATACTAGCATTAAACGACACAAAAATTTTGCGGACGTTCCCGCTTTGTTTCGCTCTTCTTTTATGTACCACTCAGTGTCATGCTTCAGGGGGAGGTACACAACAGCAAACACAAACAAAATGCAGTGGCAAATACATAGAATCACACTAACACCCACAGTGCGTAGATGTACGCAGTTCTAGACACGCAAAAAACAAGGGAGGTGGGGGGCGGAGTAGGCAGATGGAGTGAATGGGGGTGGGGGTTGGAGGGAAAAAAATTGTACTTTAATCACAGCGCGAGCAGCAGATGGGCACTAATTAAGTGGAATCAACCTGGGTTTGGTCCATGCTCTACAGAAAGGAACGGAAGTGACACATGCCCTGAGCTAGCCAATTAGGAGGCTGCATAGAAGAGTGACACTGAAGCCAACAACTGGTAAGCAATGGGCGGGCTCCAAGCCCTTTATTGTAAACAATATTATCTTGAGAGGGCATGTGCTGTCCCAGGCTCGACAAAATGAGCTCTGCTGCACATTCTCGAGTGCTGAAGTGTAAAAGGAAACTGAAACACAGGTGTAATTTACTGGTAGGTCCCAAGTGTGCTCTTAGTGTGGGAACATACAACATTAAAAGCCACTCCAGTTTGCTGTCAAAGCATGAAAAAAGTTTGAGTCCCTTGTTGGGCTTCTCGAAAAAAAGCAAAACATCTGCGTACTGTCACATGTAATTAACTTTTCATTCTCACATTTAAACAAGACTGTCCAGTGGAGAGGGTATCTTCCCTGCTGTGAGGAGGGAGAAGAGGGTATTGAAAGCATACACATGTACGCAGGCTATCAAGACTGCCAAAACATGGATGCCGATGAAAAACTTATTTCCAAACTGGAAGTTGAGGTAGTGCCTTGCTTGTAAACACATTATCACAGGTTGAAACACCTTAAACCAAATTCTCTTGCACGATATGCATCTGTGCGTAGGCAGTGTGCGGTTTCCACTCTATTGTCACAGGACCTGCTTTTTTAATAAGCATTTTCTTTATAAATTACATAATTCAATCAGAATTTCCTAAAATATTTCATCATTTTGTTTTAACCCTAAATTTTCTGAGTCTATTTTATTCAAAGGCGAGGTGGATCACTTCTTGGGGCATATGAAAGCACTGGTTTGAGTGCCAAGGAAGATTGCTCCCTTGTTTGATTATGAGCACAATGGAAACCTTACTTAAAGAACCCCTGATCATGAGGAAGTAAAAGGCCAGAGCACAGGGGTCTTCTTTAAGTACTGCTGGTATGCAGGATCTCCTCCCCATTTCTTTAAGGCTTGCCGCTCCAGAATTGGGATGCCACTGACGTAATTCAACAGGAACCAAACAAAAAGCGGTGAGATTATGCTTATGTACTGAAATCCACTCATAACCGAGGATGCTGAAAGGAAGAGCCCGGTCCACTGTAATATCTCTCCGAGGTAGTTGGGGTGTCGGCTGTATGCCCATAGGCCACTGTGTATGAACTTGCCCTGTGAGGAAAGAGAAAACTAGATGAAAATTCTCAAAATTCCAATTAGTCTTTGGTCATAAGAGAACCAGACGCAGTACGTAGAAAGTATTGTACATAGGCCAAATGTAGTGTGCTCCTCCTAAAATTGTACCTGCCGCTCCAATTAAATAGTTAATTATCCATGATTAAACTTTGATGGGGGAGTGGGAAAATAGCTCATTAAAAGTGCTGCAATCTTATGTCAAGCCTCACACTTGCACTGCAGTTCTGATTGTTTTTAACCTAAAGTAAAGGTATAATTTTTACAGATGTTTCCACGGTGTACATGGTCTCTGCATTCTCCAATACTGGTTAACGAGCTCCTTTTAGGACCCTCGGATTTTATTTATTTATTTAATGCGATTTTATATAGCGCGAACATTACCCAAAGGTGTCAGAGCGCTTTACAAAAGAACCAGTTGCGTTACATAAGGACTTTGAATTACATGAGTTACAAAAGAAATACAAGCAGAAAAAAATTGCAAATGTACAAGTTGCAAAGTCACTCAAGGAAGAGATACAAACGGATAAACGCTAAACTCCTAGGAATGGTAGTAAGTACAAAGGTCTACTACATATACTAGTGGTTAGAGTTATATCTAAGCATATATACACAAATAGTGACTTTACTCATGATTACATTTTACCAGCGATTAGGCTTGGGCAACTCAAAATTACATATTTACAGAGTGAACGGCGAAATGAAACATCAAAGGGGGTAGAGAGCGGTGGGGGTGGGAGGGGAGAAGAGTCGGAGGCTGAGATTGGCGAGAGGGGGACCTGAGGGGAGAAAGAGATAAGGCAGTCCAGCAAAGAGAAATGTCTGAAGTTCGGCACCCTCCCCCTGCGTCAGAGGGCTTTACAAAAGAACCAGTAGCGTTACATAAGGACTTTGAATTACATGCGTTACGAAAGAAATACAAGCAGAAAAAAAAGAAATTGCAAATGTACAAATTGTAGAATCACACAAGGAAGAGATGCACACAGAAAAAAATTGCAAATGTACAAGTTGCAAAGTCACTCAAGGAAGAGATACAAACGGATAAACGCTAAACTCCTAGGAATGGTAGTAAGTACAAAGGCCTACTACATATACTAGTGGTTAGAGTTATATCTAAGCATATATACACAAATAGTGACTTTACTCATGATTACATTTTACCAGCGATTAGGCTTGGGCAACTCAAAATTACATATTAACAGAGTGAACGGAGAAATGAAACATCAAAGGGGGTAGAGAGGGGTGGGAGGGGAGAAGAGTCGGAGGCTGAGATTGGCGAGAGGGGGACCTGAGGGGGAGAAAGAGATAAGGCAGTCCAGCAAAAGAGAAATGTCTGAAGTTCGGCAAAACGAGAGCTGGAGGTCCTCTTGAGGTCAGGCATAGTCCAGGGAGGGATGAGTAGGTAAAAGTTCAGCACGGGGAAGGAGTCACCAGTGTCGGCCATGTTGGGGTCAGGCATCCTGGGCCCCTTTTCCAAACCGAGAGTGAGCCAAGTACGCCAGAGCTTTGTGGAAAGGGAAGGGTCGGACTCACCCCCAATGTCCCTAGGCTCTCGAGGCGCACGCAGACCCCGAAAGGGCGCTGGGGCACAACACCCACCACGGTGGGCAGCGCTGTGGGAGCCGCCATTTTGCCTTTTGCCTTGCGCAAGGGGCGGGGGGCGCTCACCTCGATCCTCAGCAAGCACGAGTCTCTAGGCTCAGGGCAAACTCTGGTGGGTGACGGGGAGAGAAAACACCTCTCACTGAGCTGCATTGACGGCGCCCCCACCCCGTACAGGTGACAGTAAAGCACGTCGAAGCAGTAGCAGCACATCTCGGCCGACACCACCATCTTGCGGGTTCCGGGGCTGTGGTTGGCGGGGGAGAGAGAAGTGCAGTCCGCCGCCGTTGCCAGCCGCCGTTACACCGCCCCCGGCGGGGCCGCCCAGCCCCAGCTCGCCGCGGCACTGCCGCTCCCCGCCGTCAATGGGAATCGGATTGTGGCCATTGGCACAGTGCATGCTTGCTGCACCCCATCCAAAGGTGATTGGACCTCCCAGGAATATTGTAGGGTGACAATGCTGGTCACAAAAGCTCTAGATTTTTATTTGTGGTGTCACTGAATACCAATCTACAAAATACACGCACTGGAGAGATTAAGGAATGGAGCAAGAAATGAGAAGAGCTCCTCAGGACCTGCCTGTTGAACAAGGCATTTGCTGTCTGCATTCCGCCCCTATTTAAACTAGGCACTTTGTATCCAAATAAGTGTTTAGCTTCTAAGAAGCCTACATGTCGGTTTGCGAAAGTGCTACGAAGGGCGTGCCCCAGATCCCAGACTAGCAGTTCTATGCAATTAACTAAATTTAAAAGACAACTTCGGACACTACTAAACTCTAGTTTGGATTTTTTTTAAAATAAATATTGTGGTGTGGATGATACATGATTATAGAATAAAGGAGTATGAATTAACTCACTGCGTTGTCGGGGTCAGCTTTGAAATTCCACTTCTGTTGGTCTGCGATGGCCTGAGTGAGAAAACCCACAGCCCAAATAGTCCATCCCAGGTAATCTCTAACACCCAAGGGCCGATCGTGCTTCTCCAAATTCAGGATCAAGGTTGGAGCAAGAGTCACAAATATCCAGATTCCTGTTGAAAAGACAAACCAGATTACCTTTATGAAGCAAAACAGGATGGAATCTGTAATAGAATGAGCGCATGGACGAGAAAAGGCTATTGTTCCTATGGAGCACGGAAGGTGATCTTGAAACCTCTCACCTTGCACTGTCCAGTACACAAAGAAAGTCCCTGGATTTTCACGAACATGGTTGAATCTCTTGTCCTGTCCCTCCTTCAGGATCCTCAAGAACAGAAAGCCGCCCAGTCTGAGTAAACAGAAATGAACAGCCAATTTATATCCGGGAATTACGGTTATTTTCAAGCATAAATCCCACTGAAAGTGGATCAGCCCTGTGCAGTCCTATCAATACTAAACAAACAGTAGCATTAAAAATGATATGGTATGTGGACCCCTTTTTAAGTTTTACATGTAAAGATACAAAATCCTTGTACAAGAAAGCATCCTTGCTTATTTCATCTAAAAGTTGTTCAGTGAAAATAGCCACTTGTCTCTTGCTTTTGTCGAAAATGTCATTATTTAAACCACAAACTTGTTTGCCATCGTACTCTGATATTTATGAGCCAGGCTCCTAATCTGACCCGACTACCCCTTCTAACGCACTGATTTCCCTTTGTGGCTTACTGGACGCACGACAGCACAAAGCAAACATACCTCAGGCCCCACACTGTGACCAGCCCGGTCTGGATCTTCTGGCGCAGGTACATGGTATCGCCCCACCTAAGGCTCAGGTTCGCCAGTAGCACAAAGGTCCCACTTCCTAAAAAGGCAAAAACGTAGTGTTAAGTACAATTTGAAAACAGCAGGCAAAATGTGTAAGTGTATGCGTCTCAGCCACTCCCTCCACGTACATTTATATGCACTCAGGGATCGCACCTGCTTTAAGTGCACAAGGTACTAAACAAACTTCTGTGCTGACCAGTATAAACTCTTAAGCAAATCTGACCATAGCAACCACTCTGTTACGGACACAGCAGCGGCTTGTGTGACAAATGCAGCCATTGATGACGAGATAAGGTGTAAACAAAGCCTGGGCGGAGTTCCCAAAGTGCAAAAAAAAAACTCAGCCGCGCTACGCGGAGCTCCGCAAGCAGCGGAGTGCGTTAGATAAATGCAGTTCGCAGTGATTTTCAGTGCTAGGTGCTTGTCCGCACTGTGCAATCATCGCGAACGGCACCATGCAGAGCGCAAGCGGGCGCTGCTTCCTTTCTGCCGTTAGAGTAGATTTTTACTTGAGTGGCAGCTTTCTCAACGCGAACGGACGGTTTCTCAACGCGAGCGGTCGCAAGCATACACGACCACTCGCAATGAGAAATCCGACTGTCTGAGTTGAGAAATCTCGCCGGGAGGTTGATTTTTCACGCTCGCCAACTTGATGTTGACGATCGCGAACGAGGAAAAATCTCGCCGGGAGGTGAATTTTCCTCGCTCGCCAACTTGACACTGACGAACGCGAGCGAGGGAAAAAACCCCGCTACGCATAGAGGAGTTTTTCCGGAAACTATGCAAGCTCCGCATAACACAGAGTGCAGAAAACTCAGCAAACTCCGCGAGCGGAGCGGAGTTCACCGTCCAGACTTACTGTAGACCTGTTCCCAGGTCCGTACGCACATCTGTTTATCACCTTGCGGCATTCCATTGGCATACCACACACATGGCCTGCCCGGCTCTCCCATATCATTGCCTTGTCTGAACACGGACAGCATATGGCAATAGATTTAAACATTCCTTTTCGGAAGGAGACAAACTCTGCAGCCACATTGGATTAGTGAAAGGAGCATCTCCCGGGAACGTAGAAGCAGCTCCTGAGATATATCTTGAACACCGCAAATGATTTTTAGCGGTCTGTACTGCCCATTTGGAGGATGGTGACTGCATTTAATGAAAAATGTGAATAAAGGATAGACCTCGGGAGTACCAGTGCTATGGCCTGCTACCATGGACCTAGAGACTGTGGCAGCATTTAGATAACAACTATCAATAAAAGAGGTGCCACAGCCAGTATGCTGTGAGCTACTGCTTTAGTTTCTTCATGTGGGTAACTTTGTATATGTGCAGCCAGAGAGTTGTGCTAACGTAGAAGTTGTTCTTTCTTTGCAGAAATTGGAGTGTGCATGCGACCTTTGGGAAACACAATCTCTTTAGATGTTTCGAGGTTGCCCCTTGCTATACGTGACCCACTACAGTGTTAATACAAATTACCTCTTTTTTTGGACGCACATGCCCCATACCCTAACACACCTCTCACTCCTTCAACTTCCAATTCTAAATGAGTGCTTTTAAATACACAAAACTGGTAGGATTGTGCAGTTGATGGCCTGGATCTCATCTCGAGAGACTTCTGTCTCTTCCCACTTAGGAGCTGCCCCATCTGCTTCCATATCTACAAAGCTTATGCCAATCTCCCTCGAGATCACCTTCCAAAATTCTATGCTTTCCCACATCAAACTTTATATTAGTCCAGTGACCCACCAGTCTAACAAAATAGACATCTACGCCATACCAAAACCCCCTCGGACGGAAGGGGGGGGGGGAGGGAGAGGAGGCGGAAGAGCCATCCCTGGGAGCCATAATGGAAGCCATCAGAGATCTAAAGGGCACACTGGAACCAAAAATAGACATGGTGACCCTAGAAGTGCACCTAATCAGAACATACATGTCTAAGTTAAGAGAGAAAGTCACAGTGACGGAAACCCACATCACCCAACTCCAGGCCACTACAAAATGGCTAGAATCTCCGGTACAAACCCTAATCCAATGAACCACGACCATGGCGGCCAAATTGGAGGACCAAGAAGGGAGAGCAAGGAGAAACATTATCAGAGTAGTGGGGGTTCCGGAGGGGGCGGAGGGCCGTAGTGTGGACCTATTCCTGGAGGACCTGATACTAAACACACTCAAACCCAAGAGACTCTCCAATTTCTTCTCTGTCGAGAGGGCCCACAGGGCGCCGATCCCTCCACCCAGGCCGGGGGCTCCGCCGAGGACGATTATTGCTAGAATTCTTAATTACCAAGATCGCGATGTCATAGCCAGACTGAAAGGCGACATACAATATCAGAATGCGTAGATTCGTTTCTTTCCTGACTTCACCCTGCTCGTACAAAAGCAAAGAAGCTTTGAACCAGTGAAAAGGGAACTCCACGACCGCAATATGAAGTACATGATGTTGTTCCCCGCAAAACTCAGGATAATGGCAGAGAGTAAATCATGGCACTTCACCTCCCCGGATGAGGTGTGGGAATAGCTGGAGGAATGGCGCACCACGAGTCGGAACGGCACAAGCTCCGGACGAGGGCACCCAGAGTGTAACAAAGGGAACGGAGAACAGTTGGACAGGGAGCAGCCCAGTGAACTGGCAACAACGGAACTGGCAACAGATAGCCAGAAAATAGTCTAAAGAGCCAGATGTTCTAGCTGAACAGGACTGTAGAGTCATCAACGGTAACAATATTAGGAAATTGTATGCAAAAGAATGAGTTGGGGGGACAATTGCCAGTGAAACACATCTCAGAAGCTTCTCCACTGAAATGATGACTAAAAAGGGGTTGGATACAAGTGCGGAGCGAATCGTCTCCTGGGCGTAGCCGAGCACCCCCCATCAGTGTTTGAAAGAGTTTATCAAGGGGCGACAGGCAATCTGCAAGTAGACCAATTAGGGTATGTTTTGCCTATTTAGCTGGGTAGCAGGGAGGAGGGTGGGGGATCTAAGCTGGGGGTTACTGTTTTGGTATTACAGAGTTTTCGTTCACCAGTTACACGCTATGGGGTGGATTACGGAACACATCCATTTACTAAAGAGTCAAACACGGGCAGGCGTATGAGGGGTCTGGGGAAGGAGAGGGGGTGAGTGGTGAACCAAAGACATAATGGGGAACCCTGAGGACGCCCAAAAATCGATAAAGATATGGTCATGGAATGTCAATGGCCTCAACAATGGATTAAAACGGACCACCGTGTTGCAATTCCTCAATCGGCACTCCCCTGATATCATCCTGTTACAAGAGACCCACTTGATGGGAAACCAATGCAAAGCCTTGGATAGCTATGGCTACACCCTACTATCAAACTCGGGATACACGTCAGGGTCCAGGAGTACCGGCATAATAGGCAAAAACTCCCTTCCCTTCATCCAGGACGGATTCTGGACCGACCCGTTAGGGAGGTTTACGGCGATAAGTGGGTCTTGGGAGGGTAGGAGACTGAATCTATGCTCCCTCTATGCGGGCCCACTACTGTTGGAACTACCAGAAGGGCGGTGATTAATTGGGGGTGACATGAACGATGTTGTGTTGCTCAACTTAGATGTCCTGGGGGAGGGGGTCTAGCAGTGGGAAGACGAACAGGACAGTTGAAAGAATTCCTCCGCACAATGGGCCTTGGTGACATGGACACACCAACACCCATATACCAGACAGTTCACGCAGTTCCAACTCACATAAAAGCCTCTCTAGACTAGACTACATACTAACTCACACAGCCTCAAGGAGTTTAACAAAGCAACACACATAGTCGGACCATTCCCCGGTGGAGTTAGTTCTGGAGGGCCCCCATAGGGACCAGACACTGCCCCCGAAAATCGACCTCTGGCATCTTAAAGATCCCAAAAGTAAACTAGCCGTTAGGAAAGGGACCGGACAATTTTTTGAGGAAAACAAGGGCTCTGTGGCATCGGCGGTGACACTATTGGAAGCCTTTAAGGCAGTAATCAGAAGCCAGACTCAGGCATTAATAGGGGCAGCGAAAAAGGAAAAAAAGTTGCAATGCCCCACCCTGGAGGATGTCATTTCCAAGTTGGAAGCTCAGGTGGTGGAGAAAGGGGCAGGAGACGCAGAATTGGGACACCAACTAGGGCTTCGATAGAGGGAACTGAGAGACTTAGAAGAAGATAAGGCCAGGGTGCAGGCAAGGGCAACACAACACAGACTCTATGAGGTGGGCGACAAGGCATCCGAACTCCTAGCCTGGCTGGATAAAAGGAGAACTGAACACAATTGGGTACCGAGCATAATAGACGAGAAAGGCCGGAGCCACGTTACTGGCAGTGAGATAGCTGAGGCATTCGCCTCGTATTAGGAGTCCCTCTACTCCTCCTCCGACCGGAAGTTGGAAGAGGAATGCACAGAGTTCCTCTGAGACATTCAACTGCCAAGGCTATCCACAGACTGTGCGATGCTGGAGGAGGACCTCTCGGTGGAGGAATTTAAAAAGGCGACCCGCATGCTGCAGACAGGAAAAGTGGTGGGGCCTAACGGCCTACCGGTAGAACTAATTAATTGCACACTCGATCATGCAGCGGAGCACCTCCATGACATGTTCAATGAGGCAACGGAGGGGGGAGCACTCCCCCATGATCAAAGAACGGCAGTGATCATAGTAATACCCAAAGAAGGCAAGCCCCCAACCAAATGTGGGTCATATCGACCGATATCTCTATTAAACTACGAGGCCAAAGTACTGGCCAAGGCCCTCTCAATTCGACTCTATAAAGTCATAACTTCCCTCATTCATCCAGACCAGGCAGGGTTTATGCCCCATAGAAGCACAAGGCTTAACCTGCGACGGCTGTTTGGGGTCCTCCATATAACATCAGAACGAATAAGGAATCCAGTGGCCCTACTATCGTTAGATGCCAGAATGGCCTTTGACAGTGTGAAATGGGAGAATCTATTCGCAGTCCTTGGCCGCGGACCTAACTTTGTGAGCTGGGTGAGGCTCCTCTACCACAAACCACTAGCGAGGGTGCGAGTCAATTCCGCTACGTCTCAAGAATTTGAGCTGCAGAAGGGGACACGACAAGGCTGTCCACTGTCCCCGCATCTGTTTGCCTTGGCTCTGGAGCCACTGGCCATGTGGGTACAGCAAGACCCCTTGATCTTGGGCATCCCTATCGGGGATGACTGGGAGGAACGCATCTCCCTTTATGCAGATGACATACTATTATATGCTGAAAGACCCAAGCAGTCAGACAGAACACTGCAGATCTTCCGGATCTACGGAGACTATTCGGGCTACCGCATCAACTGGGACAAGTCGTTGCTGTTTCCATTGGTAGGGGGCCCACCAGCTCTCACCACCAGATGTAAAGTACCTGTAGAGATGTTGTGCTTTAAATACCTAGGGACACACATAACTAGGGACCCACGGGTGTTCCATCAGAAAAATGCAGAGACTCAGTTAGCAAGATTTTCCAAAGACGCCAAACGCTGGCGCTCTCTACCTCTCACACTAATGGGCCTTGCGGCGCTACTTAAAATGATGACGCTCCCGCGGTTACTATATACAATTCAGAAGAGACCCTATGAGATCCCCAAGTTATGTTTTCAGAAAATTGACTCTGAATTGAGGGCGCTCATATGGAATGGGCGCACGTCGCGCATAGCCCTAACTAAATTACACAAAGGAGTCTACGAGGGAGGAGTGGCTATACCGGATGTCAGGGCCTACTACTGGGCCTCCAGATGGCGTGCATTAACGACAAGGTCTTCACTGATAGATCAGAACCAGCATTCCGGGTGGACAGAGTGGCGATGGGACCAGGGGGCTATCCCTCCCTCCTATACAGCAAACTGAAACTGAGACACCTGCCGCCCTACACACTGGCGGTGTTAAGGGCGTGGCAGGCTTCTACTAAGTTCCTAGGGTGGGAATGGAAGTTAACTGGGATGACCCCACTTTGGTATAGTGACGAACTGGCAGGAGTAGGCCAACTCAAGGATTTTGAAAAGTAGAAACTGTTGGGTCTGAACAGATTGGAGAATGTTTGGGGAGGACAGGCGTATATTACATACACAACGCTACAAAAGGAATTTGAAATGGGGCAGGGGGTGGCTTAGATACATTCAACTGGGACATGCCCTAAAGCAATATATACGTGAAGGGGAGGTCCTAGTGGACGCATCCCCGTTAGAAGATAGGCTACTTACTGACCCCTTGAGTGAAAAGGAAATCTCACTAATATACAAAAAAATCCGCAATAACTTCCCCAACCCACTAGTGACATTAAAGACCACCTGGGAGGGTGACATAGGGCATACAGACGATGAAGAAAGGACAGAGGCCCTTCAAGCCCTCGGGAAGTAGCAGTCCGAGCCAGATTCCGCCTGATCCAGTTAAAAGTCCTACATCGAGTTTACTACCCCAGGCCACTACTTCACAAACTAGGCCAAGCGGAGAATAGCCTCTGCCAGAGGGGCTGTGGACAGGAGGGGACCTTCCTGCATACACTGTGGGAATGTTCGAAAATACAAAGCTATTGGACTAAAATAAGAGATACCATGGGCGGGGTGGTGGGAGTAGGGGTCCCGCTGTAACCCAAATGGTTCCTGTTAATGATTTCAGGAGATGAGGACTGGCCTAGACATACGAGAATATGGTTGACTCTGGCTGCCGTGGTCGCTAAGCGCAATATAGCAAAACACTGGGGAGCAATACCACCCCCCAGGCTGTCAGAGTGGAAAACCGACTTGGGCTGGTGCCAACAAGCAGAACAGACTATATATAAGGCTAGGGGTTGTCCACGGAAATGGGAGAAAGTATGGGGTCCTTGGTGGGCTTTTCAAGGTTTGTAGGCCTGGGATGGGGAGGTGGGGGGGACATTTTATTACCCATGTTTTAAGTGAACGTTCGGATATAATCCACGCCTGCTCATCCTCCTGTGACCAAAAAATGACTCGGACATTTGAAATGTATAATGTATCTACCAAGTTATTTGCTGAGCACAAAATAATAAAAAGATTTATAAAAAAAACAACAACAACAAAAAAAAACTTATGTTAGTCTTCTTTGAAAATATAGAAAATTAACTCATGAAATAAGCTTTCACAAAGCTGTAACTTGCATGATCTTAAGCATTTTTCTACTAGTCTGATTCACAGGAAACCCTAGATCTCATAAATGTCACTAAACGCATTCAAAACAGAAGCACCTATACATTTAAACCGGTCTGACCACTTAGCAATTCTCTCTAAAACGATCCTCACGACCCACCTTTTAGAGGAGAACGTAGATCCCTCCAAACAGGTTGTTTTTCCACCTTTAGCACTTCAAATAAGTGACTTAAAACTTCAATTCCAGCATTCATTCATCCAAGTTTCTATCTATTGCAAATGCCGGAATGATTGACACTTCTGAACGAGATTCAAACACCAATCCCTCATTTGTCGCTAGGTTAACTTCACTGCATCACCTCAAGTCTCCAGGACATTCATATTTGGACTTGACTTTCTATCTATCAGGTTGTTATTTGGCTGAAGGTGGTCAGAATTCCCCAACTAATATTGATGTGCCCAGACCGGAGGTTCTTAATGTAGATAACAAAACTGTGGATACAAGGTCCTCCTCTGTAATGCGGTCAGTGGAGGTAAAGACTTAAGCACAGCCTGTAAAACACAGTGGTGTCCTGGCAAAGAAAAGTCATTGAAGAGGTGAAGATTTCTATTATTCTCGAGCAGATTTCTAAATACATTATCAGAACCATTAAAATCAAAAATATCTTTGCCTCAATCAATCCCTCGGGTGGATAGTATGGAATCATTTAAATAAACAGATATAGGGGGAGGGGGGAGTGGTCGGTGTTCATGATCCCACACAGAAATGTGAGAAAAATTTGAATTTGTTTCCTAGGTAAATTTGAGGTTTGCAGGGGGTTCTGGTTAAAAAAACGTTGGAGAATCCACGCAAGCCACACATCCTTGGACTTCCCCAGGGTGTCTAGTTTTCAGAAATGTCTTGGTTTGGTAGGCTTCACTAGATGGCCGCCGAGCCCAGGACCAAAAACGCAGGTGCCCCCCCTTGCAAAACCAGTTGTTTTGCGATAGATCATTTTGATGTCTCCACAATAAGTTTTTGGGCCCTTCCCTGTAGCAGGCACTTGGCCCACCCACACAAGTGAGGTACCATTTTTATAGGGAGACCTGGGGGAACGCTGGGTGGTAGGAAATTTGTGTTGGGCCAGTGATCCCACAACACTCCCACACAGAAATGTGAGGAAACTGATTTTTTAGTAAAAGTTGATGTTTGCAGGGGATTCTGGGTAAGAAATCGTTGGGGGAATCCATGCAAGCCGCATTTTCCTGGACTCTCCTGGGTGTCTAGTTTTCAGAAATGTCTGGTTTGGTAGGTTTCCCTAAATGGCCGCTGAGCCCAGGACCAACACACAGGCACCCCCTTTGTAAAAACAGGTTGTTTTGTGATAGATAGGGGGGCACCTGGGTTTTTGTTCCCGGGCTTGGCAGCCATCTAGAGAAACCTACCAAACCCAGATATTTCTGAAAACTAGACACCCGAAGGGGTCCAGGGAAGTGCGGCTTGCATGGATCCCCCAACTTTTTTTTATCCAGAATCCCCTGCAAACCTCGAATTTAGATTAATAAAAAACACACACACACATTTTCCCTCACATTTCTGTGTGGGATCAGCATGCTGACACAAATTTCTTACAATCCAGCATTCCCTTCAGTCTCCCGATAAAACTGATACCTCACTTGTGTGGGTGAGCCAAGTGCCTGCAACAGGGAAGGGACAAAAATGTGTAGAGATTGAAGGGGCACCAAAACGTTTTCATAAGGGTAATTCTTTTTTTTTATTTACACATTTTTAGGTTGACTCTGCTATGGGCACCCACAAAAGTGAGGTATAATTTTTCAGGAGATCGAGGAGAACGCTAGTTGGTAGGAAATTTGTGCCGGCGCAGTGATCCTTCAACTTTCCCCACACAGACTTGTGAGGAAAATGTGACTTTTTAGCTAAATTTGAGGTTTGCAGAGGATTCTGGGTAAGCAAATGCTGGGGGATCCATGCACGTCACACCGCCAGCAAATCGCGAATCCACACACACCACCAGCCAAGCGCCAGTCCACACACACCACCAGCACACACATAGCCAGCCAAACACCAGTACAGGCAGACCGTCAGCCGAACTCACTCTCTCTCTTTCTCCCTTGACTATTGGGCCGCTCCCCAACATGCCCATAAACATATCCCTGGTGCTTAGTGGGCTTTCTGCCACCACTAGGGAGGGGGGCGGCAGATCGGGTGTAATAACCCTCATCTGCCCCCCCAGGGTGGGCAGAAAGACTGTGCCCATTTGTTTTGGGTGGGGTGGGGGTATTTGCCTGCCCATTTTGGGCAGCCCCCACCCCTCCACAAAGTAAAATTAGTCCCTGGTATCTACTGAGCCTTCTGCCTCAACAGGGGGGGGGGGGGCAGTTCGGTGGGTGTGGCCCATATCTGCTCCCGGGGGGGCAGAAAGACTGTGCCCCCCCTAAAAAAAATGGGCAGCGGCATGCCACTTCAGGGCAGCCCCAACCCTTGCACAAAGAAAAAAATAATAATCCCTGGTGCCTAGTAGGCTTTCTGTCCCTCCCGTGGTTGGGGGGGGGGGCAGATTGGTGGCTATTGTCTCACCTGCCCCCTAGGGGAGGCAGAAAGTCTTAGGAGGTCCCCATTTGTTTGGAATGGGGGCATGGCCATACCCATTGTGGGCAGCCCCCCTCCCCAGAAAGACTGTCCTATTTGTGTTTGGGTGCTTGCCTATTTTGGGCAGCACCCAGCCCTACGTATTAAAAAAGAAATAATAATAATCCCTGGTGGCTATGGGGCTATTGCCTCCATCTGCCATCCGGGGGGCGGGCAGAAAGACGGTGCTTATTTCGGGGTAGGGGCATTACAATGCCCATTCAGGGCAACCCCCACTCCTACATTTACATTTAAAAATCCCTGGTTCCTAGTGGGCGTTCTGCCCCCAGGGGGGAAGAAAGACTGAATATGCATAAAAACTTAAGGGGGAGCAAAAGCCCTTACCCATTGGGGCTGCTCCCACCTCCCTGGGATCTAGTCATGGATCCCTGCTTGGGAATCGCCCTCCTGCGGCAATCCTCAAGTAGGGATCCACTAGGAAGGGGGAGATTCTTCCCTATCCAATGATACAGGAAAGGTATGTTCGATGCTCGGTGGCTGAGATAGCAAGCACCGAAGTAGTGAAAGTGAAATGAGCCGATTGGCTCATTTCACTTTAAATGTAATGACGTCAGCGTGCCGATCGTCATTATACTGGGGAAAAAAATGTCTTGGAAGGTTGGGGACGCTCTTCCCCAGCTCCCAAGGCCCAAAAACAAAAAAGGAAATCCTTCTGCTGTAAACATCAGAAGGATTTGGTGGTCGTGTTCAGAGGACGGAACGGTTCTGTCCTCAGCACCGAACAGGTTAAAGTTGTTAAATCGGTCTGTTAAAGTTTTCATCTGTTTTCAAAATGAATGAAATTTTAGGACCGAGTTTTGATAGTGTAGCTGTCAAACAGACCTATTGCTAACAATACACCTAAAATGGGTTTTGGGTTCACCAGTTTCAAGCACTGGCTATTTTCAACCAGCCTCTATCTGCCATTGGCTTGATCGAAACTTTGTCCATCATGCCATGGCTCAGCCGAGTGAAGTATTCATCTCTTACTTACTGTTACTGCTGCTTGAGTATATCCTTCCGCCTCCACTTGAGTCATTGTACTGAAACGCTTTACCCCTGTAGCTCTTTCGGTCTGTTGTTGCTGGCTCCCTCTTGTGTGTTTTGCTGCATTTTTTAGCATATTAAACTCACACCTATGCCAATGCTGGTTTGAATATGACTTAGTCGCAGGGATATCTTTGGTGACTTGTTTGAGGTAGACTTGCTCTGCAATCAAAAGCAAGATCATTGGTGTGTATTACGTATGTGTACGAAATTGGGTTATTTGTTTAAAGGGGTGAGAACCCACTTCAAGAAAAAATAATCACAATCCTTGTCAGGGTGAACCACAAATGTCAATTAAGAAACCGGTGCTTAACCCTCTGCTAGCTTGGCACAAAGCAGTCAGGCCTAATTTAGAGTGAATGTGTAAAGCATTTTTGGCACACAAACAGTAATAAAGGAGAAACACAAGAAAAACCCCAAACCTATTTAGAAAACCAGAATATTTTAATAAATAAAACTCCACCCAAAAACAAAAATTCAATCAGTAGAACCAGAGTAATGAATTTTTAATGTTTGAACTAAAAACAGTACAAAAAAAGCACAAAGCACCAACTGCAGTTATCTGAACACGCTAGAACAGGTCTAAGTCAAAGGTTAAGGACTTCCGTGATGGAGCGTGGGTCAGATACAAGGAGCAGGTCCGCCCTGGTGGAAAGTTAACTTTTGCACTGATAGTCGGTGTGTCAGGCTGCTAGCTGGATCCGAAGAGGGGTTTGTCAATGGCAGTCGGCTGAAGAGCAGGAACTCAGCGGGAGCCTAGGCTCCAAAGGGAATTTTGAGACTCCCTGTAGCGGGAAAGCTCCGAGCTGATGAATACTTTGCACCTTCATCCGGGCCCAGGAAGGTGTCATTGTTGGTGGGTTGCTGCTCCGGCTTTGCCCTGGTGATATCCTCCATGTTCAGACTTATAAACTTTTCTGAAAGTTGGGAACCCTCAGCGAGGAAACCAGCAAGTTGAATCCTACTGCTGGTTTGACACCGGCAGCTGTGGCTTGGCAGTGGTGGTAGCCTCTGGTGCCTTTAGCAGAAAGTTTAGAAAAACATTCTAAGTGTCCAGTTTGCAGTTTTTTTGACAGCAAGAGTACACCCCATCACCAACTATGGGTCTACCACATTGGGGGTGGTGGTGTGTGTGTGTGTGGGGGGGGGGGGGGTGGCACCACTTTGGGGTCAGGACTCACTCCAGCAGGTCAGTAGCAGGATCCACAGCAGTTCCAGTTGGAACTTGTCAGCAGGAAAAGCACTAAAGTTGCAGAAGATAGCCTCTGGAAGCATGTAGTGTCCATTTAGCTCACAGAGGTGGTCAGCCAACTGACCCTTGGAGTCACTTCTGGGGTCCTGGGCTCAAGGAAACCAGTCCAAGTCTTCCATCAGGCTTCCGATACCAGGGCAGTCTTTCGGAGTCTTGACAGGTCCAGGAGTGTTCTGATATCAGGTTCTGTGTTTGCCACTTTTATGCCTAGTGCCAGCCTGTTGGTGAAAGATAATACTTTGTCTACCCTCAAAACTAGTTCTAGTCAGTTCACCCCTCTTCCCTGGGTTAAGTCAAGGCTTAGTTAGTGAAACAAAAGACAGGGGCAGACTTCGTGTCCAGTATCTTTATGTGTGTTGAAACAGACCCCTTTGATGTGTAATCAGGCAAGGGCACGGGTCCTCCTCAGCCATTGTATCAGAACACCTACTCCCCTCTACACCCAGGCCCTTTGTCCACTATCTGGTTCCAATACACATGTCCCATTGGGGAGCCAAGGCAGCTGGCCACTAACAGAAAGGCCCCAGAAACTTTAGGCAGGGAAATGCAAACTTTCTGAAAGGGGCATTTTCAAAATAATATAGTCCATGGGGGGCCAGCCTTGCCACAGTGAAAAAGGGCTTTGTTTTTTTTACTACCAGGATATGTAAAACGTTCAGTATACATGCCCTACTTTTTAAATACCATGCTTCCTACTCTTTGAACCTTTAGGGCTTACTTTAAAGGTGAATTAGAAGTATTAAAAAGGAAGGTTTAGGCCTGCCAAAAAGGTTTGCTTTGCCAGGCCAAAATGGCAGTTTTAAATTGCGCTACAGGCTGCAATGGTAAGCCTGAGACATGTTTTTCAGTGCTAACTTAGAGTGCAGCACAAGGAGTGCTGCAGCCCACCTGTAGTATTTCATTTATAGGCCCTTGTACATATAGTACTGCAAACTAGGTACTTCTAAGTAAATTAAATGTGCCAATTAGGTGTATTACAATTTTATCATGTTTAAAGGAAAGAGCAGAAGAACTTTAACACCAATTAGCATGGTGTGACGTGCATAGAGTGCTATGGCCAACAATAAAAGGGTTCAGCAACAGAAGGCCAAAAACAAATCTGGGGTGACCCTGCTGAAAGGGCAAATTTCCAACAATGTTTATTCAACATTACAGGAGTGCTATCAGGTGGTGGCACATCTAATGCCAAGCTGCCCACAAATGAACTGACCTCCCTGTGCCACTAAAATTCAATAATAAACATTTAAGGTGGCCAACTTTCCATGTATTGGTATGTGAGGGTAACAAAGTTGAGGACACGTTTTTAGAGTTTCATACAGGTGGAACATGGTGCTGGAACAATTTTTAGAGTGAGTGTGCTGCCATCAATGTTACATCACTGAAGACCCAGGCAAATGAACAATGATCATTCGGCAGGAGTGGTAAGGGTGTTGTATGTAGTTGGTGGTGTATTTTGGAGCACACCGTTGCAAATAGGTTATTAAGCATGCAGTGGTAATGAGCTGTCATTTACGGATAGCACATTTTCCATTGTAATGTCCACTTATTTTGCACTCTTTCAGTTTTACTGATCTAATTATAGACGACAAACGATAATGTGTGGAAATCTGATTTCAGCTAATATTGTCATTTGCGCAGCAAGTAGTGTCTTGATTTGTTTTGATCCTATTAAAATCTTCATTTTCATAAGTTCAGAAAAAGCGAGCAGTTCATTTGTGCTTTCCCAACTCCTGATAAATATTTTTAAATACTTGTAATGTTAATTTATAGGTATTTACCTTTGATTGTATTAAAAAAATGACATCCTGCATCCTTTCCCTTCACACCAGCATGATTGTTGCATAGTTTAATTTCAAAAACCTCTCACATTGCACTCAGAGAAAGAAAAGTAAACACGAGTCTCCAAGTTAACCCTTCGATGCGTCGGACGCGCGGGAGCCGTCCGACGCATCAGTAAGCCATGTGCGTCGGACGGCTCCCGCGCGTCCGACGCCATGGCACTGGGAATTAGATTAGCTTTACCCCCAAGAGCCTCGGGAGCTGGGAAGAGCTTCCCAGCTCCCGAGGCCCCTCTGAGTTTCCCTGAAATGACGATCAGCGTGCACGTCGCGCTGACGTCATTTCAGTGAAACCGTAACTGAAATGAGCAAAGAGGCTCATTTCAGTTTCCTCTACGTGCTCAGGGGCTATCTCAGCCCCCTGAGCACGTAGAAAGACGGAGAGGTATCGTTGGAAAGGGGAGAATCTCCCCTTTCCAATGGTACCCCTCGCCAGTGGATCCCTGCTTGGGGATCGCCCGGGCGATCCCCAAGCAGGGATCCACCCACTAGGCACCAGGGAGGGGGGAGCGGCCCCTTGGGCAAGGGCCTTTGCTCCCTCCATATGAAAATGGGCAAATGTAGTCTTTCTGCCCCCCCTGGGGGGCAGTAGCCCCCAATCTGCCCCCCCGGGGGGGCAGAAAGCCCACTAGATAACAGGGATTTTTGTTTACATATTAATTAGGGGTTGGGGCTGCCCAATATGGGCATGCCAATGCCCCCCCCGGGCCACAAAATCACAGTCTTTCTGCCCCCCCGGGGGGGCAGAAAGCCCACTAGATACCAGGGATTTTTAAAAAAATTATTATTAGGGGTGGGGGCTGCCCAATATGGGCATGCCAATGCCCCCACCCCTCCGCCGCAAAGGTACAGTCTTTCTGCCCCACCTGGGGGGCAGAAAGCCCACTAGATACCAGGCATTTTTTTTTAAATTATAATTAGGGGTGGGGCTGCCCAATATGGGCATGCCAATGCCCCCACCCCCCTGCCGCAAAGGTACAGTCTTTCTGCCCCCCCTGGCGGGCAGATCGGGACAGTAGCCCCCAATCTGCCCCCCCCCCGAAGGGCAGAAAGCCCACTAGACACCAGGTTTTTTTTCCCCCGCTGATGAATTTAGGGGTGGGGGTTGCCCAATAAGGGCATGCCAATGCCTCCACCCCTCCCCCCCACAAAATTCCAGTCTTTCTGCCCCCCCGGGGGGGGGGGGGGGAGATGGGGGCAGTAGCCCCCAATCTGCCCCCCCGGGGGGACAGAAAGCACCCTAGATGCCAGGGATTATTTTTTTTATAGGCCCGGGGTGGGGGCTGCCCAGAATGGGCATGCAAATGCCCCCACCCTACCCCCCAAAGAAAACAAAAGACTTTCTGCCCCCCCAGGAGGCAGATGGGGGCAATAGCCCCTGATCTGCCCCCCCCAGGGGGGGGGGGGCAGAAAGCCCACTAAGCACCAGGGATTTTTTTTTAAATATAGGTAGGGGTGGGGGCTGCCCAGAATGGGCATGTCAATGCCCCCACCCAAATAAAAAATGCTAGTCTTTCTGCACCCCCCTGGGAGGCAGATGGGGCAATAGCACCTTATCTGCACTCCCCGGGGGGGCAAAAAGCCCACTAGCCACCAGGGATTTTTTTCTCTCCAAAGTTCGGGGTGGGGGCTGCCAAGAATGGACATGCCAATGCCCCCACCCACCCCAAAAAAGATGCCAGTCTTTCTGCCCCTCCCAAGAGGCAGATGGGGGCAGTAGCCCCTGATCTGCCCCCGGGGAGGGGCAGAAAGCCCACTATGCCCCAGCGAATATGCTGGCTTTTTTATATGCAGGGGTGGGGGCTGACCAGAATGGGCATCCCAATGCCCCCAACCCCCCAAAAGAATAGCCACAGTCTTTCTGCCCCCCTCCCCCTGATTCCCCCCCTCCCCAGTGCGGCAGAAAGCCCACTAGGCACTGACTTTTTTTTCGGAATGTGCCTACCTGTGGATTTTGGGTCCTAGCGCAGCCGCACCTAGGGAAACATAGCAAACCTATATATTTTTGAAAACTAGACACTGAGGGGAATCCAGGATGGGGTGACTTGTGTGGCTCTCACTAGGTTCTGTTACCCAGAATCCCTTGCAAACCTAAACATTTGTCCAAAAAAACACATTTTCCTCACATTTCTGTGGTGGAAAGTTCTGGAATCTGCGTGGATCCACAAAATTCCACCCACCCCGCGTTCCCCAAAGTCTTCCGAGAAAAATGGTACCTCACTTGTGTGGGTAGGCCTAGTGCCTGCGACAGGAAACGGCCCAAAACGCAACGTGGACACGCCATATTTTCACAGTGAAAACGGACCCTTTTTTGGCAAAGTGCCTAGCTGTAGATTTTGAACCCTAGGTCTGCCGGCACCTAGGGAAACCTAGCAAACTTATACATTTTTGAAAACTAGACACCCAGGGGAATCCAGGATGGGGTGACTTGTCTGGCTCTCACCAGGTTCTGATACCCAGAATCCCTTGCAAACCTCAAAATTTGTCACAAAAAAAAAAAAAAAAAAAAAACATTTTCCTCACATTTCTGTGGTGGAAAGTTCTGGAATGTGTGTGGATCCACAAAATTCCACCCACCCCGCATTCCCCAAAGTCTTCAGAGAAAAATGGTACCTCACTTGTGTGGGTGGGTCAAGTACCGGCGACAGGCAAGGGCCCAAAACGTATTGAGGAGTCATCAAAATTTCCTATCACAAAACAACCTGGTTTTGCAAGGGGGTCACCTGGGTTTTGGCCCCGGGCTCGGCGGCCATCTTGGGAAACTACCAAACCCACACGTTTCTGAAAAGTAGACACCCGGGGGAGTCCAATGAGGTATGGCTTGCGTGGATCCCCCAACGTTTCCCTACCCAGAATCCCCTGCAAACCTAAAATTTAGCTGAAAAAATAAATTTTTTCTCACATTCCTGTGTGGGGAAGTTGTAGGATCACCGGGCTGACACAAATTTCTTACCACCCAGCGTTCCCCCAGGTCTCCCGATACAAATGGTACCTCACTTGTGTGGGTAGGCATAGTGGCTGCAACAGGAAATGGCCCAAATCGTACTGTGGAGACTTCAAAATTACCTATAACAAAACTACCTGGTTTGGGGGGGGCACCTGGTTCTTTGGCCCCGGGCTCGCCGCCATCTAGGGAAACGTACCAAACCCACACATTTCTGAAAACTAGACACCCTGGGGAGTCCAATGAGGAATGGCTTGAGTGGATCCCCCAACGTTTCCCTACCCAGAATCCCCTGCAAACCTCAAATTTAGCTGAAAAAAAACACATTTTCCACATTTTTGTGTGAAATCACCATGCCGGCACAAATGTCCTATCCCACAGCGTTCTCCTTAGTGTCCCGAGTAAAATGATACCTCACTTGTGTGGGTGTCCAATGCAGAATTGGCTAAAAACTTATTTTTAAAAAAATGTAGCGCTTAGAATTCTCGGTACTATACCCTTATTCCCTTTGTTTTGGGCTCTTCCCAGGCACAGGCCCCTGCCCCACCCACACAAGTGAGGTATCATTTTACTCGGGAGACTGAGGGGAACGCTGTGGGGTAGGACATTGGTGCCGGCACGGTGATTCGACCCAAAAATATGTGGAAAATGTGTTTTTTTCACCTAAATTTGAGGTTTGCAGGGCATTCTGGGTAGGAAAACGTTGGGGGATCCACGCAAGCCATACCTCGCTGGACTCCCCCGGGTGTCTAAATTTCAGAAATGTGTGGGTTTGGTAGGTTTCCCTGGATGGCTGCCAAGCCCGGGACCAAAAACTCATGTGACCCCCCTTGCAAAACCAGGTTGTTTTGTGATAGGTAATTTTGATGTCTCCGCAATACGTTTTGGGCCCTTGCCTGTCGCGGGTACTTGACCCACCCACGCGAGTGAGGTATCATTTTTATTGGGGGAACGCTGGGTAGTAGGAAGTTTGTGGATCCATGTAGTATCCAGAACTATCCCACACAGAAATTTGAGAAAAAAGTGATTTTTTCAGCTAAATTTGAGGTTTGCAGGGCATTCTGGGTAGGAAAACGTTGGGGGATCCACGCAAGCCATACCTCGCTGGACTCCCCCGGGTGTCTAAATTTCAGAAATGTGTGGGTTTGGTAGGTTTCCCTGGATGGCTGCCAAGCCCGGGACCAAAAACTCATGTGACCCCCCTTGCAAAACCAGGTCATTTTCGGATACATAGGGGGCATCTGAGTTTTTGGTCCCGGGGTCGGCAGCCATCTAGAGAAACCTACCAAACCCACACATTTCTAAAAACTAAAGACCCAGGGGAGTCCAGGGAGGTATGGCTTGCGTGGGTCGCCCAACGTTTTCCTACCCAGAATCCCCTGCAAACTTCAAATTTAGCTGGAAAAAAATCACTTTTTTCTCAAATTTCTGTATGGGAATGTTCTGGAATCTGCGTGGATCCACAAATTTCCTCCCACCCAGCGTTCCCCCAGGCCTCCCGATAAAAATGGTACCTCACTTGTGTGGGTAGGCATAGTGGCTGCAACAGGAAATGGCCCAAATCGTACTGTGGAGACTTCAAAATTACCTATAACAAAACTACCTGGTTTTGGGGGGGGGCGGGCACCTGGGGTTTTGGCCACAGGCGCGGCGGCCATTTTGGGAAAGTACCAAACCCAAATATTTCTGAAAACTAGACACCCGGGGGGGGGGTGGGGGAGTCCAATGAGGTATGGCTTGCGTGGATCCCCCAACGTTTTCCTACCCAGAATGCCATGCAAACCTCAAATTAAGCTGAAAAAAACACATTTCCCACATATTTTTGTGTGGATTCACCGTGCCGGCACAAATGTCCTACCCCACAGCGTTCCCCTGAGTCTCCAGAGTAAAATGATACCTCACTTGTGTGGGTGTCCAATGCAGAATTGGCTAAAAACGTATTTTTTTTAAAAATGTAGCGCTTAGAATTCTCGGTGCTATACCCTTATTCCCTATGTTTTGGGCTCTTCCCAGTCACAGGCCCTTGCCCCACCCACACAAGTGAGGTATCATTTTACTCGGGAGACTCAGGGGAACGCTGTGGGGTAGGACATTTGTGCCGGCTCGGTGATTCCACGCAAAAATATGTGGAAAATGTGGTTTTTCAGCTAAATTTGAGGTTTGCATGGCATTCTGGGTAGGAAAACGTTGGGGGATCCACGCAAGCCATACCTCATTGGACTCCCCGGGTGTCTAAATTTCAGAAATGTGTGGGTTTGGTAGGTTTCCTGGATGGCTGCCAAGCCCGGGACCAAAACTCATGTGACCCCCTTGCAAAACCAGGTCATTTTCGGATACATAGGGGCATCTGAGTTTTTGGTCCCGGGTCGGCAGCCATCTAGAGAAACCTACCAAACCCACACATTTCTAAAAACTAAAGACCCAGGGAGTCCAGGGAGGTATGGCTTGCGTGGGTCGCCTAACGTTCCTACCCAGAATCCCCTGCAAACTTCAAATTTAGCTGGAAAAAATCACTTTTTCTCAAATTTCTGTATGGGAATGTTCTGGAATCTGCGTGGATCCACAAATTCCTCCCACCCAGCGTTCCCCAGGCCTCCCGATAAAAATGGTACCTCACTTGTGTGGGTAGGCATAGTGGCTGCAACAGGAAATGGCCCAAATCGTACTGTGGAGACTTCAAAATTACCTATAACAAAACTACCTGGTTTTGGGGGGCGGGCACCTGGGGTTTTGGCCACAGGCTCGGCGGCCATTTTGGGAAAGTACCAAACCCAAATATTTCTGAAAACTAGACACCCGGGGGGGTGGGGAGTCCAATGAGGTATGGCTTGCGTGGATCCCCCAACGTTTTCCTACCCAGAATGCCATTCAAACCTCAAATTAAGCTGAAAAAACACATTTCCCACATATTTTTGTGTGGATTCACCGTGCCGGCACAAATGTCCTACCCCACCACAGCGTTCCCCTGAGTCTCCAGAGTAAAATGATACCTCACTTGTGTGGGTGTCCAATGCAGAATTGGCTAAAAACGTATTTTTTTTTAAAAATGTAGCGCTTAGAATTCTCGGTGCTATACCCTTATTCCCTATGTTTTGGGCTCTTCCCAGTCACAGGCCCTTGCCCCACCCACACAAGTGAGGTATCATTTTACTCGGGAGACTCAGGGGAACGCTGTGGGGTAGGACATTTGTGCCGGCTCGGTGATTCCACGCAAAAATATGTGGAAAATGTGGTTTTTTCAGCTAAATTTGAGGTTTGCATGGCATTCTGGGTAGGAAAACGTTGGGGGATCCACGCAAGCCATACCTCATTGGACTCCCCCGGGTGTCTAGTTTTCAGAAATGTTTGGGTTTGGTACTTTCCCAAGATGGCCGCCGAGCCCGGGGCCAAAACCCCAGGTGCCCCCCCCCCCACAAAACCAGGTGGTTTTGTTATAGGTCATTTTGAAGTCTCCACAGTACGATTTGGGCCATTTCCTGTTGCAGCCACTATGCCTACCCACACAAGTGAGGTACCATTTTTAATCGGGAGACCTGGGGGAACGCCGGGTGGGAGGAAATTTGTGGATCCACGCAGATTCCAGAACTTTCCCACACAGAAATGTGAGAAAAAAGTGATTTTTTCAGCGAAATTTGAGGTTTGCAGGGGATTCTGGGTAGGAGAATGTTGGGGGACCCACGCAAGCCATACCTCGCTGGACTCCCCCGGGTGTCTAGTTTCCAGAAATGTGTGGATTTGGTAGGTTTCCCAAGATGGCCGCCGAGCCCCGGGCCAAAAACTCATGGGACCCCCCTTGCAACACCAGGTTGGTTTGTGATAGGTAATTTTGATGTCGCCTGGATAGGTTTTGGGCCCTTGCCCGTCGCGGGTCCTTGACCCACCCACGCGAGTGAGGTACCATTTTTATCTGGAGACCTGGGGGAACGCTGGGTGGGTGGAATTTTGTGGATCCACGCAGGTTCCAGAACTTTCCACCACAGAAATGTGAGGAAAATGTGTTTTTTTGGACAATTTTTTAGATTTGCAAGGGATTCTGGGTAACAGAACCTGGTGAGAGCCAGTCAAGTCACCCCATCCTGGATTCCCCTGGGTGTCTATTTTTCAAAAATGTATAGGTTTGCTAGGTTTCCCTAGGTGCCGGCAGAGCTAGGGTTCAAAAACTACAGCTAGGCACTTTGCCAAAAAAGGGTCATTTTTCACTGTGAAAATGTGGTGTGTCCACGTTGCGTTTTGCGCCGTTTCCTGTCGTGGGCACTAGGCCTACCCACACAAGTGAGGTACCATTTTTATCGGGAGACTTAGGGTAACACAGAATTGTAGAGCAACTGTTATTACCTATTGACTTTCGATGCATTTCTGCCTTCCAAATGAAAGACAATGTGTAAAAAAGAAGTCATTTTGAAAAATGACCTATAATTCTCATGCTAGTATGGGTATTCCCAATTTCGGAAATGTGCAAATATCTACTGTTTCTAAACTCTATATTTTGTTCCCATTTCAGAAATACATAGGTGTCTTTCATACCGATTTTTCCATGTATACATTTTCCCAGAATAATTGCTATATACCCGGTACATAATAAAAAACCATTGCAAGTCGCTGCTCAGTTATTGGCTCTGGGTTCGTCGGGTTCTTGGTGAACCTACAAGTCCTATATATCCCCACAACCAGAAGGGTCCAGCGGATGTAACGGTATATTGCTTTCAAACAGCTGTCATAATTAGAAGAAGTTACAGGTGAAAACGTTGACACAAATGGCTGTTTTTTTCAACTAATTTTCAATTTTTCCTATATTTAACTGTTAGTTTCTATAAAGAAACCTTGAAGGATCTACACAAATGACCCCTTGCTGAATTCAGAATGTTGTCTACTTTTCTAAAATGTATAGCTTTCCAGGATCCATTATTGCTTTCATACCCATTTCTACCATTAACTGGAAGGAGGTTGAAAGCACAAAAAAATAGCAAAAATAGGCTATGTCCCAGAAAAATGCCAAAACTGTGTAAAAAATGTTGGTTTTCTGACAAAAGTCTGCTTGTCCCTGAAAGCTGGGAAGATGGTGATTTCAGCACCACAACCCCTTTTTTAATACCATTTGCAGGGAAAAAAAACAGACGCTTTCATCTGTAGCCCTTTTTTCCCATTTTTATAAAAAAAAAAAAAATTGTGCTGTATTTTGGCTAATTTCTGGGTCCCCTCCAGGGGAATCCACAAACCCTGGGTACCTTTAGAATCCCCATGATGTTGGAAGAAAAGGACGCAAATTTGGCGTGGATACATTATGTGGTCAAAAGGTTACAGAGGCCTAAGCGCGAACTACCCCAAATAGCCAAAAAAAGGCTTAGCACAGGGGGGGAAAAGGCCTAGCAGCGAAGGGGCTAAAAGAATAAGCAGTAATTTGTCAGAAGACATAACCAGACATTTGACCTCTGTCTTTGAGTACACAGCAAGTGTGACGAGATCAAACCAAAATTTAAAGCCAACTTATATTGCCAATTCACCTCTGGAACTCCAGCATGGCTATTTTGGTGGTGCTGCAGCACTCCTGCACCCCAAATTCAAGCAGCTATGGTTTCATTTAATGTACACCTCGTCTAAATTAGGCCTTTTAAGAGTTGTAACCTGAGGTTTTGGAGTGTGGTTTATTTGTCATACTGCCTTTAAGCTCCAATCCTTTTATTTCCTAAGCCTTACCTGCTCTCCATTGATGCCTTTTGCAAGACAAGTGCACACTATGAATAACTATTATGCCAACAGAATGAAACAGTCTTCAATAAAAACACAAATGGTAAAAAACATGGATACTCCCCATTAACCACCTACTACCCCAAAACCCAAAGAAAAACACTCAGCCTACTTCTGCAGTTTTCTCATTACATGAATATATTGGGGAAACTTGGGAATAGGCTCAATACAGCTAGTGCGTACAGGTTTAAAGGGGAAAAAAGACACCTGGTCAGAACTTCTTACAAGTAGAGCAATTCACTGGGAGGAGCAGACAGCATCCCTACATGTGGTCCAATGAATACATTTTAGCAATGTAACCAGGAGTCTTCTCAGGTTTACTACTTGACCTAAATATGCTGGAAAGAAGCACTGTATTCTAGATCTGGTCAGAACCCAGGACAATGGCATTTCTTTGGGAAGGTTAGTCCATTGGTCTTACCGTCACAACTACTGCCACATCAGTAGTGGTAGTGTGAACTAGTTGGGAACTATGGATCAAGAAGATGGTTTATTAATATAGGCCACCTCTTTTGGCCAAACTGTTTGCACTTGGACAATCACTTTTTAGGGTATATCCCTGCACTCATATTTTGCTACGCTTGGGAGTCTTTAATATTAATTTAAAAGGGTGGGGGGGGGTACTAGGTCAGTAGATGGCTATGTGTTTCATGGTCTATTAACCAAAATGTATTATGGTGGTAAATGTATATCCATTCCAGCAAGTTGTACTGTGCTGCAGGCTCTGGACTCCTATTTTACCCATGTGTTTGATCCTGGGGAAATCTTACTCTTTTTGCCCTAATGAGACAATATGCGAGCACTGTGATTTATGCTGCATACAAGGAGCACACACCCAGGGGATATTTCCAGAACAGGCCCCCAGCATAGTTTTCATTCACACATCAAGGGCTGTTTAAATACTGATGTCCATTTTCACTATTAGTATCTCTGAAGGTGAATGAGTTCCTAGAGCTCGGTTATGCAGGACTGCCACCGTGCTGCAGTGTCCCTGCCAACCCCCCAGTCATGCAGTAAACAAATGTTTGCCACAGACAGCCGTCTCTTGAAAGCTCATACACCGCTGAAACAAGATATAGGTACTCCTTGCTAAGCAGCTTGTAGCGTCCCACTGGGTCCTCTAGATCCTGTCCTGTTCGTCCTGGAAGCGGCAAAACTTACACATTTGTCATCCTGCGCCACCTCACAGCGGGCGACCCACCAAAATGTGGGACAAACATGAAGAAAATTGAAACGCTGGCTGATTGATTACAATAAAACACACAGGACGCTCTGAAAATTGGGCAGGTTCACCCCTGGGAACTTTTACCCCCTTGGTTAGCGAGTGGCCAGGAGCTTCCCACCCATAGGCTGGCACTGGGTATAAATGTGGAACCCAGGGTACCCTCCTCAGATCAATTCTGGACCTGTAGACAAACAGGAGGAGGACTGGACCTACCATCGGTGATCTGAGGAGAGCTTTGAAGGCTATACCTGCTCTCCCTCTTGTACCCAGGACAAAGAAGTTGACTCTAAGAGTCACAAGGCTGACCTCCTGTGTAGGTTACAGGGACACAACAAGCTTCAAGAAGCCTTTACCAGCATTCCCAGCAGATCCCTTCCAACGGGACCTGCCCTCTGTTGGTGTGAGTCTTGACACTGAAATGCTGTGCCTAAAGTCCTGAACCTTTGAATGATGTCAATGCGTACCATTAATTCTGAAACTTAGGACCAAGAAATGTTTTACCAAATTTTTGCTCCGAGAACCGAAGGGAGAGCGGGATCAACCTGCCAAGGTGACTTGACGATCGTGCATTACCGCTGCCCCAAAGACTCAGGTGGCTCCCGCTGCATTCTTCTCCAGAGTAGCAAATCTGATTCAGCAGGAACTCGCAGAGAAGGTATCTGATCTCGTGGAGCCCTCTTCAGCAAAAGCTTGCAGCCTTGCTCTGCTGGAAGAATCTGAGCTCCCTAAAAGTGATAAAGTTCGAAGGTAGAAATCTTCACCAGGTGAAAGAGCAAGAAGTATCTGGCCAGCAAGTGAACTTCTCTGGGCGCAAAATTCAAATTTCTAACAAACAGCTTTCCCACCAAAAGTCAACAGTTTCGCAAAGAAATCACTAAGCGGCTATGACTGGTAGCCCTCTTCAGCCACAGCCTACTGCCATGCCCCACTTTATAGAGACTAAGTCCGAAGGTAAAACTCTTCATTGGACCGAACCTGGTCCTTGTATCCACGCTCCATCGCAGTCAGCCTTAAATCTTACCCTTGTACCAGTCAGCGCAACCAGGTGATGCGGTTGGCGCTATTTTGAACTTTAAAAATGTATAACTTTGGTTCTATTCATCGGATTTATGTTGTTGTGGCGTCAATTTATTAAAATCTACTCTTTTTAAAAAAAATTGGTTTGGGTTGTGTTTTGACAGGTTTACTGTTTGAGTACTGCATGAATACTTTACATATTGCTGCAAAGTTAAGCCTGAAGCTATGTGCCATACCTACCGGGTGGTTGAACTGAGGTTTATTTTGTGATTTTAGTGGTTGATCCTGACATGGATTGTGGTTAATTGGTTATTATTGGAGGTGGGTACTCACCAACCTCATTTTTTTTATTTTTTACATACAGCATAAACATAAAAGGTGTGATGATGTGGAGGCCGCATTGTTTTGTTTGTGCACCCATGCATACATTTTTTTAATGTACTGACCCTATATTGAATGACAATTAAGTACTGCTAAAGTGTTTTTATTTCAAAAGTGGAATGGCCAGCAGCAACTTGCTTACATGCTCTCCAAACAAAAAATATATATAAATAGGGCCAGGGTATGGCTTGAAGGGAAAAGGAGTGGGTTGTGGGAAGTATAGGAAAAGAAGCAAGGTGGGGGGAGGAAAAAATTATATGGATGAGAGCAGCGGTTGGAGTGCATTAAATAAAGTATGGGAACTGTGATCCTGAGTCTAATGGAGAAGGGCCCATGAGCATGGGGGCAGGGTCAGAGAAAGCAGCACAGTGAATATATGTCATTATTTTAAACTTGCATTATAAGGTAGGCTGCCAAAAAAACGTGATAAAAGATTCAGGTTTCAGATTAAAAAAGTGCTTCCAAAATATAAATTTTAGCAATACGCAGACTGTACCTAGCACAAACATTTTTTACACCTCCATTAAAAGCACACCCTCCACAGCTCAACTGGTAACACCCATAAAATACCTCTAAAAAAAGAATACATCTTAGTCATCACAGAGCTTCAAGGGGCTCCGGCAATTAAAGCCAATACTGTCTTCCAAGAAGCCTTTACATTTGCTGATTAACCACTATCACACACTTACATTTCTTTCAGGCAGCAGGCACCCTGGCAAGAAGGCTCGTTTCTTGTTTATTAGCGGTCTGTTCCTCTTCTTCATACAACAGAACTCTCCCTCCTTTCCACGTCAGCTAAGACATCCCAACTGATGGAATTAACCATTCCAGGACAGTTGTTTTTTTTAACAAAAAGTTTAGGGATTACCTCCAATACAACTCCATGTAGATAAAGGGTCAGACTGATAGCAAGGCCAATAGGCTTCCACCTTTGGGAAGCCGATCAAAAAAAATACTTGGGAGTAATTGCAACACTAATTATTCGCAACAACTGAAATGGCGAAAAGTGCGGCACGAAGCGTTATAATCAAGTTTCCTATATTCCACTTCTGCCACACCAGTTATACAAACCCTAAAAACCCCGCCCCAACTTTTTCAAATCACGCCCTCTCCTTACACAAGCCCCTGACGCTCACCTGTCAGGTCGTAGAATTTCTCTGTTTTGAGCAGTGCCGAGAGACCCCACATACTCCATTGCACCGCTAGATCAATTGCTGCCCCCAGAGCAAGTTCTTGCAGCATCGCAGCACCAAAAAACCTCAAGGAAACCGCTGAACAAAAATCTCCCTCTCAGTCCGACAATTTAGGAGCTCCGCCTGCTAAATGTACTCCCACCAATGTAATTCTGACGTTTGACATCTAGCCAATAAGAAGTGTGCCTTGTTCCTCCACTATATGGCTATTGTTGATGCCTGCTGCCAACGTGTAATTTGAAGAAATGCTTCTGTATCTTTTTATAAATATTTTTTTGAATCCTTTTTTTCTGTTTTAGCGACGGGCATGTTGTTTGCAAAATATATCTGTTATAAATCATAAAACGCGGATTAATACACATAAGAAATTTTTAATATGACTGCCTAAATCCTATAAGAAATAATTAAATGTATCCACTTTTCCTGCATTTCTACTTTTCTAAAGTGAGACAATTGGCAGTTTCAAGATGGCAATTTTTTTTAGGGGACCACACAGTAAACATAAGCCACAAACATCGTGCAGCCGCAACGAATTTCTTCCGATCTTCTATGGCCATGCGCGGTAGGCGTGGCTAAGCCACCTTTCTATTACAAGCGCTAAATCCAGCGCACGCCAACTCCGTGAGTGACGGGGTCACGTGACAGCGAACCAATTTATTTATTTATGCGTTTTTATATAGCGCGGACTTTACCCGAAGGTGTCAGAGCTCTTCACAATAGGAACAGTAACATTACATGAGGAGAAGGTTACAAGTGAGCATAATACGAAAGCAAGCGTTACATTACATGAGGAAAAAGTGACAATTGTGCAAATAACAAAAACAAAAAAAATACAAAAAGAGGTAAACGTTACAAGAGGAAAAAGTGACAGGTGTGCATGATACATAAGATACAAAATACAAATAGAGGTATAATACTGCAATAAGTGGCAGTCACTCAGAACACACTGGGAAGGCACTTCTATAGGCATGGAGTATACAGGCCTGCCAAGTATCACGCATCAGGCGTGACGCTAACGCATTTCAGTGTGGTGTTCCCGCATCACCGCACTGAAATGCATTGTCACGCATTTTTGCCACTGACCGCACTCTGCTGACAGCGCAGAAACTGGCTGCCCACTACGCCAGTTGCTAGCGCGCGCCGGCGCCACCTGTGTGCCCCGGGCCGCAGCAGACTTCACTTGCCAGCAGCAGCAGCTCAACAGTTAAAGATCTGCTCTTAGACTCTAGTGCTACAATGTTACAATATCTGCCCTGCAGTGCCTGCGAAATTCCCGCCCGCTGCGCCTGCTGCGCGGCTAGTATCAGTCACAGTGAGCCACTCTGACTCAGCAGCCCAATTAATAACGAGACCCCGGAGCCTGCCGGTTGTAGGTGCTGCAGAGGCAATGAGCACTGCTCGCACCGCAGAATCATATTTTTAAAGAATGTGATCGACGACATCCACACGAGGGTCACCGCTGTGCTAGCTCACAGCTGTTAATTTCCCCCCTCAAATGCAGCCGATTCGGAGCGAGACAGGTGACCCGGGGATTCGAGTGGCCGCCAGGACTTGATCGCTAGCCGACCCCCACTGAACTCACAAGGAGTCAGGACTGACAGCCGCAGCTCAATCAGGCAGGGCGGCAAACGGTCCTGGAATAGAGGCCTCGCCTGAACTCAGCCGCCTGCCTGCAGTGCCGCAGCCAGCCCTTGCAGGCCAGAGAGAGTCGCGGCCTGCAAAGCGCCACCCGCCTGCAACACCAGTCCTAGTCCTCGGACACCGACCGAATCATTTGCGGCCGGGCCGCGGCCCAAGTATGTAAATTTGCCTCCTCTGACACCCTGTTATTGCCACCTACCCGGGTCTCTGCTCGGTCCTTGGTTTGTTTATTTTGATGCCTCGAGGTGGATGGGGGGGTCAAAAGAGCAATAAGGGACCTGATACACAACAACTTTGGAAATCATAAACTGTCCTATCATGTTGGATTTGGTGATCTAATCTAGTATTACAATGCATGGATCATTTGCTATTTTGTCCCATACACGTTTTCTTCCTAACTTCTCTTGATAAAATGTTATTCAAAGTGTCACTCGTGATAGACATAAATGCCTCTCATAAGTAGAGTATGAACATAAAAGTGTCACTCGTATGCATGCTGAAAACTTGGCAGATATGTGTGTTAGTCCTACCCCTGCTGTGTGGTACTTGCCAGGGATAGTGTAATTTATGATATTTATATGTTTCCCTCGTGTTCATTGCTTGATGTTGCTCGGGAGAAAGTGTCACTCATAGTTGTTTAAATGTCACTCATAATTACACTGAAATAATGAAAATGTCACACATAGCAATCTGAAACCTTGGCAGCTATGAGTATAGAATTTCCTAACGTGGAAGAACTTCCTTGAGGGAGTAGAGAGGGCGTGGATTAAACAGGAGACTTAAAATTAAGGGTACACAAACATAAAATCCAACACAGCACGCAGGGGTGAGGAATGTACAGGAAAAAGTGCAAATTTCCAATGAAGAGCGAACTTGCTAGAGGGGCCTGAGAATGAATGTATTAGTTCTGAAAGTGAAGAGATTTGAGGTCAGCTTTGAAGATCCGGGTAGAGGAGGTGACACAGAGCAATGGGGGAAGCGAGTTCCAGATTCTCACCGCATTGCCTGAGAAGGATTGCGCCATCGATCTTGCCCTTTTGAAGACGGGGGGCTCAAGCAGAAGCTTTTCCGCATTGCGAGAAGGGCGAGAGCCACCGGACAGTTTCAATTTATTCGCCAGGTAACGAGGGGAGGACGTGTGTAGGGCTTTGTGTGTGATGCAGGCAGTTTTGTAAATAGATCTTGTCTCGATCGGAAGCCATCGAAGAGAGGACAGGATAGGAGTGACGTGGTCGCTTCGTTTAGACCCTGAAATGAAGCGAGCTGCTGAATGGAGGATGGATTTGAGAGGGGAGAGGTGGGATTTGGGTAGGCCCGTCAGAAGAGAATTGCAATAATCCAGTCTTGAGAGAACCAGATATTGTACCAAGGTTTTTAAGTCTTTCTCCGGGAAGAACCGACGGATTCCCCATAGAAGGCGCAACTGGTAACATGCGTTCTTAGCAATAGAGTTGATGTGGAAGATTAAGTTGAGTCTTTTGTCAAGAATGACACCTAGGGATTTAGCGCTGTCGACAATGATGGGTTTGCTGTTGAGTAGGTTCAGCTGATCCATCCAAGATTGAACAGGAGGAGGTGAGAGAGAGGTAGAGAGGAGGAGGAATTCAGTTTTGGCGGGATTAAGAATGAGTTGGTGAGCTAGCATCCAGTTGTGAATAGAGTTGAGAGTAGAGTTGAGTAGTGAGAGATCGTGTGCGGAAGACACCTTAAGGTAGATTTGAGTGTCGTCCGCATAAAGATGGTAATGGATCCCAGATTTGCTTAGAAGGTTCCCTAATGGTTCCAGGTAGAGATTAAACAAAGTGGGTGCCAGGATAGAACCTTGAGGGACGCCTTGACCTACAGCCAGTGGAGATGAAAGACTGTTCGCTATCTTGATCATTTGGGATCTGTCCGAGGGGAAAGAGGCAAGCTCGACTCTGTTATCTAGGCGGGAAAAAGAAAATGGCTTAGAGGGACACCCTTAGAAGTGTCTGGTGTAACGCAACGCATGTGTAAGAAATTAATTGAAAAAAATATATACTTTCAGTTACGGGCATAAGTAGACATGGTCTGATGTTTAAACGTACCAGTTGAGATAATCAAAAATGTTGGTTAATGATAAATTACAATAAGCCAGATAATGGCGTGCGTGCCCACGAGAGCAGGCTCATTTAAACGTGAGGTTGACACCTGTGGTCTGAACTAAAAAAGGCGAGAAAGAATTTCCCCTTGTCTCTCATCCTCCTTGAGGCTTGAACTGTGGGGTGCGAGAAACTTTCTAGTAAGATGCTGACTTTATATTCTGCAGGCCCTCTTAACCGCTCCATGTCCCTTCCACCCTGTTTCCTTTCGAATTTCACGGCGTTTCTATTCTAGAGGATGACAGTGCAGCATCAGCCACTTTGCGGAACGAGTGGCCCGCTGCAAGCATTTTTTCTTTCAGATAATGCTTTTTTCAGTGGGTGTTGTTGTGTCCTGCTGGACACGTTCTAGTGTCTCCGTAGACACAGAGTTTGTTAACCACTCCCTTGGGGGAGTGGGCACACATGCACCCCACACCCATCCATCACAGGCGTCACGAGTGACGTGAGCCTGTTAATAAAAGGGCCCGGGTGCACGTGCTCGTGGCCAGATATAGTACCCTATCACCCAGTGTGTGTGTCCGTTCTTATAATCATGTGGGCCTAGGGCCCGACACAACATTGGCGATGAGCGTGGGATGGCCCAGCGTATTTGCTAGCCACCGTTTTCCACTCCTGGTCGGAGAAAGCAGAGCCAGAATATAAGACACGCAGCACTTGCTGCCAGCGCGCCAGCTCACGAGGCATGAGAGGTCAAGAAGGCCCCAGAGAGTGAACCCAACGGTGTCCACTATTTGTGCCCTGCAGCCACCACCAGTCCTGCCCGACCCTGCGGTGGAAGAGAAGAGTGTCCGTCTCCTACAGTCGGTCGGATGCCCAACTGCCGTCCACCTCCTGCGAGGCTGAACAAACTGGTGAGAAGCGCGAGTAAGCCGGCACACCATGCATGACCCGCAGAAGTCTGACGGACACACGCATGCACCACCGTGCCCCCTGCATGATGCTGCACCAGTAAGCTGACCCCAGCCGCCATAGCGCGAAAAAGAAGGGGAGAAGCACCCTCCCCCAATGAAGCTGACAGCATCGAGCGTGACAGAGCAGTTCCCACATAACAGAAACCAGGAAGCTTTTCACGCAACCAGGTGTGGTGGATGCCTGCTGTCCCACCAATGAAAGCACGGCCCGCAGCGCTAGGAAGACTGCTGGGGCCTCAAGGTGAAGTGGCAGCACCCTTACCTAGGTGACTTGTGTGCGTTTGGCCCGGTCGAGACAGCCGCCTTGCCGCACCCACGGCGTGATCATCACTACCCTGCCATCTGTCCCAGAGAGGAGGCCGAGTAGAAGCACACGCAGCGAGGAACCGGCATCCTCCGCATACCATGAGGCCCGCAGCGTCAGGAAAGCTGCCACGGCCTCCTGCAGCAACTCTAGCGCCACCTGGCGGTCATAACCATAGACTGTTTCCCCGAGGTAACTGCGAGGCAGCCCCAACGGCGTTCACTGCGGCGCACAAATGTAAACTGCCGTGCATTAAGAGGACTCTCCAGTTCCCCCATGGCACGCCCAAAGGCGCGAAAGCAAAGTGTACCCGACAGGAGCAGCCCTTTGCATCAGCACTGTCTGCCCATTGCATCTGCGCTTTCAGCCCTACGGAGCCCGACATCTAGGCCAGCTGACGTGGCACGACAAGAATGGTGGCCACAGCGCCACCTAGCGAGAATCGAGGAACTGCACCAGGACAAGCAATTGGCTCCTATGTGACCCCCACGAGATGTCTGCGCAAATCACCAGAGAGACGGTGGTGCCCCCTGTGACTTTGCCATACACAAGCCAAGACATGAGGAGAGCAGGTGCCGCAGTATCGGAGAATACAAGGCCGCCTGCCCCCGCCGGCCCGCAGTGAATAAGGAGACTGGCCAACATTACAGCAACGGGTGAGAGACTGTTTATCCACACAAGGAGCCAATGCAAGGGATCCAACTGCAGCCAAGCCCAAAGCAGAATATTTTAGAAAACAGTGGTTCGGAAATGGCCAACAAGGTCCAAGGTAGGTAGTCTCCATTAAGGTGACAAGGTACCACAGTTGTACTTGATAATCAATATCTCAGGGAGCGATAAGTAATATGTACAGGGACATGAAGATCAGAATAACGTAAGTTATTTATTTTTAGAAAGATTTTTCAAAAAATCAGGTGCTCACATAAGTAAGTGACAGGAAGCGTGACGTGAAAAAGTGACGGTGACTTTGAAACATAAACATCGCATTGACAACATATAGGAGAACTCCTCAAGAAATTTATACAGAATGTAAGGAGTTCTTGTTGTAGGGGGTCGACGGCGTTTCGATCTCAGTTAATCGAGATCATCTTCAGGACATAGAAATAGTGAGCAAGCTGAATTTAGAGCCACAGTGAGAAGGTTTCGGAAGCAGCAGGACACGCAGCTCAGTTCTTTCGCATTTGGCGATGCAGCGCGCGCAACGAAATTCGTTTTATTGATTTAATTGTCTACTTACCTGCATTCATCCGTATTCCGGTGTTTACTACCCCCCACCCTCCCCCTCCCCCGCTCCACGTCAATGCCCGGCAGCACTCCCACCAGGAGCCGCTACTGGCTCTCAGCCCTTCAGAGTTACTTGTACTCACTGTGAACACAACTGCAGAGAAATAACGTCTACCAGTAAGGGGATCTCTTTAAACCGTGTCCCGCAAATGTTTTCCTCAAGGGACCCCCAGAAGAAAGCACAAGAGGAGATAGTGCTAGAAGGCCACTGGCTTCCACCCTACTCACCTGAAGTCCCCTTTCATCATATACAAGCCCTAGGCAGGAGTGGTGTTGGAGAAGTTCACCCTGCATGCCAGTCAAACAGCAGCGTGAAATGGACTATGTTTTATATTCATGTACAGAATTAAAAATGTGATTCAGTAACTTATTACCGAATCACTAATTGCATTTGCGATTCGGTATTTGGAAGAGGCGTGTTTTGGGTGTCCCTTCCGTATACTGAATTGGTATGTATATTTTACTGTTTTGCGTCCGAATTCCAGTCGTTAAACAGTAATACTTTACCACCATTTAAAAAGTGGTAGTAAGCCATTCGCAAATTGCCCTTCCCCTTTGAGAATGTAGAATTTTTTTGGGGGGGAAACAGGCAGTGGTCCTATGGACCACTGTTAAAAAATTAAACTTAAACGTTTCATTTTTTCTTTTTAAACACATCCTGTTTTCCTTTAAGAAAAACGGGTTGCATTTAAAAATAAATTGCTTTATTTAAAAACAATCACAGACATGATGGGTTGCTGACTCCAGCATGCCACCATCCATGTGATGGCAGCGAATCCTAATGGGTTGCAAATTGCGACCTACCTGATTAATATGCATGATGTAGGTCTATTTGCGACCCACTAGAAATTGCTAATGAAACTCAAAAGAGTTTCATACATTAAGAATACCGATTTCCTAATTGCGATTCAGAGAGAATCGCAATTAGGAAATCGGTATTCCTAATGTTTGTTCATCTGGCCCATAGTTCTCTAATTTTGTGCTTTTTAAAAATTTAGCATGTATGATTTACCAATTGAGCAAAATACAGTGTGTTTCCAAGCACCTCTTGCAACTGGTAGCGGTAGAGATAAAATCACTTTTAATCTAAAGTGCAGTTGGCAAGAGCGTGACAGATTTAAGTTGTTCAGACCTGCAGTCTAGCGCCCATTGCAGATGCATTTGGTGAGCTCAGACGGTACTCTGGTTCTTTACTGGTACTCCGTGGAGCATATATAAAACGGTCTATATCAATTTGAGGGGAAAAAAAACAAAATGTTGGTAAAGTAAAAGCGAGGGCCTTTGAAATATTTTAAAGTAAAAGTGAGGGCCTTTGAAATATTTATTTAACTTTCTAGATCGATACTTCTTCAACCTGAAATGGTTTCAAATGCTTCCACAGAAAAAATATTTTTTAACTTTATTTTTTACGTTTTAAATTAAGGTCAAAGTATAATAGGTGGATGAGCACAAAATAGATTTGATGTGTTTTACAGTTGTACATGTTTTTATCAGTTTTTAATCATACACATGTATTTTTGTACTCTAATATTGATACAGTAATTATGGACACATAAAAGTAAGATAGATACATTTTACTGTTGTGTTTGTGACAAAATGGATTGTAGTTAGCAATTCCCTCCAGAATCCACTACTGTAAGCAAAGTATAATATCGCTGTAGGAAAGTTTTTGACTAGGCTGACTGGGATCCTGCTAATCAGGCCCCAGTCTATCTGATTTCTCCCTAAACTGTTGTGTATGTACTTAGGTACACCCCAGATTGGATACTGGGGTACCCTTGTCAGTCCCTAGTATATGGTAACCATGTACCAAGAGAATAGGTACCCCAGAGGTCTCCCATGGGCTGCAGCATGTATTATGCCACCCATGAGAGACTATTCAAAATGGAACTACAGGCCTGCCATTGCAGCCTGTGTAAGTTGGTGCATGCATAGGTTTCCTATATCCAAGGGTCACTGCACTTAAAACCTATAAGTCACCCCTCTAGCAGGCCTTTACAATCCTTAGGGCAGGGTGCTTGGTTCTAAGTGAGAGGGTGCCCCTGCATGAGCATGACACCCCTGCAGCCTACGGAGTCCATTCTCCCGGGTTGCCAGTGAAGCAGCCATATACTAATATAGAGGGGCATTACGTGACCGCGCGATGACCATCTCGAAAACGGCTGCAACGAACCCTATTGTGTTTGGTGTCAAACATGTTGGAATCATACCCCCACACCATTACCGGTGTGGGAGGTATGATTCCACCCACTGAGAGAGCCCTCCTTTAGGCTCTCAGTGTTCCTGGTACCAGCCTTCAAGTCCCAGACAGCACAAAATGGTTGCTGCCGACCAGAGACACATTTCTGCCTTCCTGCCGCTGAGCCAAGCTCGAGCAAGGGAAGGCAGAACAATAGGCATCCTGTCACAGGGAGGTGCGACCACCTCCCAGACAGGATTTAGTGTATTAGGGCTGGGTGGGTGCGCTTGCCAGCACCTGAAAGTCTGCATGAGGGGCACATTTGGTGTCCCTGTGCATAGTCCAGTTCAATCCAGTCCTGGGAGCCGTTGGCTCCCGCTCTGGTGCGAAACTGGACAAAGGAGATGGAAGTAACTTCCCCTTTGTCCAGACCCTCCCCTGGGAGGGTCCCCTGAATCTTCCCAACCCTTTCCTTAGGGTACTTAAAGGCTTACCTGGGTGTAGGTCCCTAGATTCGTCGTGGACAAGATTCAGAACTGAAACGACTGCACTTCTACCGTCTGGGCACTCTGGACTTCGCTGGACTTTGTTTGGGCCTGACTTCGTCTCCCTTTCAGTCTGCCGCCTTGTCTATGCCTGTGCACCATACAGGATCCGTGAGGGCCTGTGGAGCATCCAAGACACCTGAAGATAATCTCCCTTGGAGTGAAGGAGTCACTCCCCTGCATTTGCAGGCACCGCAACACTGCTGACCGATCTGCTGATCCCGAGCTCCTACGGACTCCGAAGGGTTCAACAACACAGGAGGTGGGTTTCTAAGTCCCTCGAGGCCTGAGCTGCCCTCTCACCCAGTTTGAGGCTACAATCCCTCATGAGGGCTGCAATACCCGAACCCCTGTGCACCACGTACTTTTGCAAGTGCAAATGCTTGTTGGCAATTCTGCAGCAAGTGCATTGGGATCCTATTAGCCCCAACCTCTGGCAACTTCTCTTGCAAAGATCTTCAACCACATCACACGGTGTGCTCCGTGGCCTGTTGTTTTGTAAAGCTGCACGAGGTCCTCCTGCGACTCCAGTGTCTTCGATCTGTGGGTCCTGTGGAGGGTCAGCTACGTCTTCTTTGGGCTCCCCTGATTACTCTGGGCTTGCCCTGACTCCCCTGCTTGTGGTGAGTCTCCTGGACCTTGCTGGTCCTCTTCCTGCAACTTCTTGACCTCCTGCGTGGGTTGCTCTTGCCAAGGCTTGTTGGTGCTCCCGCCGGACACCAACCCCTCGGCACTCGACATCCTTCGTGGGACAGCTCGTATCCTGCTCCTGGTCATCCTCAGCGTCGCCTGGTCCCCACAACTGTAGAGTCAAGGTCATTGACATCTATCCCGAAACACCCGACATCGGTGGGCATTCGTCTACCGAGCCCCTGGTCACTCTCAAGTGACCCAGACTCCGTCCCCTCTGCTTTCAGGTACTCTTCATCAAGAATCCACGTTTGGATTCCCACGGGCACTTTCTCCTCTTCCAGCAGCGGCACTTTCCTGAAGTCCTCCATTGGGTTCGATGGCGGTTTCTGACGCCGCTTCACACCTATGCACCTGGCTTCCATGGGATAGGTAACTTGGGTACAACTGTAACCACAGATGGGGTGGCTCTCCAACCTTCAGTATTCCACTGGGTTTCTTCAGGGTCCACTGGGAAGGGTCCTTAATCTTTAAAAATCCAACTGCGACTTAAACGTAGAGTTGTCCGGAGCCCACGGTCGTGTTCTCACACTGCACGCGCCCTCCATGGGGTCTCTGTCTACTTACCTTGGGTGGTTCCTTGGGTCCCCAGCGATTCTACAACCTCTCGACATTGTCCTGACTCAAGTCGTGGTTCTTATACCACTTTCTTAGTGTATCGTTTGGTCCCCCCTGGGGCCCACTGTGTATTATTGCTTTTTACTGTGATTTCTTTGCTATAGTATTGTGTGCTTTGTGTATATCTCCGTGTGGGAGATACTGGAACATACTAGAGAGTATTATATAATAAATACATATTTTTATAAATACCTTGTGTGGCTCCTTTTCATTTAATCTATACTGTAGGCAGATGTCTCTCATATCTGGCATCTAAGCTCTGGAATAAGCTACCACTTAACATTAGGCTCCAGTCCTCCAGATCACAATTTAGGAGCTCGATCAAAACGTGACTCTTCCCTCCCCTGGAGTGACCGAATATCCTCCTGGTTTCGCTGCATTTCTCTGCACTCCCCAGCCCCAAGACGCTGCGGCATTCAAGCGCTTTAGAAACTCTTTACTTACTTACTAAGATTGCATTCTGGTAAAACAAGCTGCTTTACACTCCTTCAAGACTAAGCCTGAAGGCTGCTCTCCACAGCTACCACTTGGATAGCTTTCTAAGGTTGTCTGAGACCTCTTAAATCACCATAAGGGTTGTCTGGACTGGTGCAAGGTGCCCACTTACATTAGTGGACATCATATACCAGGCCAGCTTCTCACAATCGCAAATATGATTTAAAAATTTGCAAACATTCGTGTCAAGAATTTTCAATTCTATTAAGGACACGGAGGCGAGGATTATGCTTCTCATTTCTTCACTGTTTATTCACAGCAGCCAATAAAAGAAAAAGTAACAAACACTACATTACCCATGAACACCTCAATGTCACATGACCAACCATAGAGTATCCCCTATATAAGCTCTGACTAAGGTGACAGTGTCCTCTTTCTTTGAATGATCATTTAACAGTTAAGTCTATAAACAATAAACTTGATTGCGTAGAACCATCCTTATGGTAGAAGAACTTCCTCTTGAAGAGACAACTTGCAGCCCATTTGGGCTCAACCTCAGTATTTGGTTCTTGAACCAACGAGCCGCGGTATCCTCCTTGGGAAACGCGAAGATCTTGCAGCGATGTCGTTCATCCTGCTCTACTTGCTATCAGCACCTGGAAACGTAAAGGATAAACCGTAACACCATTCGCCATATCTGATATCTCATCACATTAATCAGAAAGTAAAGGGAAAACATAGGAACACATTTGCAGTATGAAGATACTATGAAAATACAATGCAAGTACAATGCAAATACATATCGTTTGGGTGGGATAATCCTCGCCTCCGTGTCCTTAATAGAATTGAAAATTCTTGTCACAAATATTTGCAAATTTTTAATTCTATGTCAGGACCGGAGGCTCCGATTATGCTTGTTTAAAGCTTAGCCACCACCTCAGATGCCACATCCACAATAGGCTTATAATAAAAAGACTTAAAAGTGGTCTCCATTGACCAGTCAGCAGCGTTCATAATATCTGTGAGGCTGACCCCTAAAGAGAAAGACTTAGATGCCATAGCCCCTCGAGCTGAATGGGCTCCAAATTTTGATACATCAATGCCCGCTTTGTCCATGAGCCAACGCACCCATCTTGACAAGGTGGCAGGAGGCACAGGGCGAAATGGTTTTTGCAGTGCAATCAGTAATTGACCCTTCATGTCAGAACGAAACTAGGCAGTACTCACCTCATAGTCTTTTAAACATTGCACAACACACAGCTTAGGGTTATTAGGAAAAGCTGGATAAGATATCGAAGAGGTATTGCACTTAGTCCGCTTTGTGATAACAAAGGTCACACCCTCTGGGAAAAATCTACATCCCGCTAGATCTAACGCTCGGACATCTGAGACTCGCTTGCATGACACCAGACAAAGTAACATGGTCAGTTTGGAAGACAGTTGCTTTCTAGACAAATACTTTTTGGAAGACCAGGCTTCCAAGAATCTCAGGACGGTAGACACATCCCATAACTCTGAGTACTTAGGGCAAGGGGGCTTGACCATCCGGATACCCCTAAGCAGTTTACACACCAGGGGATGCTCTCCAACCAGTTTGCTCTCCACTGGCACGTGCCCTGCTGAGATGGCTGACCGGAAATTGTTTACAGTCCTGTAGGCTAAGCCTGATGCAGCGATGGATGCTAAAAAGTTCACAATCAAAGAGGCATGTGCTTTAGTGGGATCCACCTCCTGTTGAGAGCACCAGCTACACCATCGCTTCCAAGCTAATGAGTACCGCTTGTGGGTGTTAGCCGACCAGGCTTCGCTAATAAACCTGTCAGCGTCTCTTGAAAGGCCCGGGACCTTCCATCTGTCCCTGAAACCCGCCAGGCTACCAGAGGGAGTTGCCCCGATTCTATCAATGGATGAGGGGCTTTCTGAGGGTCCAGCAACAGATTCCACCGCTGTGGAAGAAGGATCGGCACTGCACATAGCATTTCCAGAAGCACTGGGAACCATGCCTGCGCTCTCCAGAGTGGGGTGATCAGTATTAACTCCGATTGTTGATGTCTTGTTTGTGCCAGAACTCTGGGAATCATCATGAATGGAGGGAAGGCATAGCACAGGGATGCTGGCCAGTCCTGCAGAAACGCATCCGTGGCCAGTGCCTCCGGATCCGGCTGCCAGCTGTAAAAGGCTGGGAGTTGACTGTTGAGACGCGATGCGAACAGGTCCAACCTGCAAGGGCCCCAAAGGTAGTTCAGTGACTGGAAGACTCGGGATGGAGTCTCCAGTCGCTGAAGTCCCTCAGGTGACGGGAGTGTGCCAATCGGCCACCTCGTTGTTGCAGCCCGGAAGATAGTCCGCCACCACTGAGATTCTGTGCTGAAGGCAAAAGTGCCAGAAATCTTTGGCGATCTCCACCAGAATCCGGGACCTCCTCCCCCCTAGCTTGTTCACGTAGCGTACCGCTGACACGTCCATGCGAAGCAGGATACAACAGTCCGTCTTCCGAGGTGAAAGACAGCGAATCGCAAAGGAGCCAGCCAGAAGCTCCAGACAATTGATATGCAATGAAAGTTCCTCATGTGATCAGCGGCCGCCAGTGGAAATCGGGCCGCAGCGGGCTCCCCAGCCACAACGGCTGACATTGGATTCGATCACTACTTCAGGGGTGGATCCGAAGAGGGCTCTGCCGTTCCACGCCTCCATGTGGTCTAGCCACTACAACATCTCCAACCTCGCCTCCTCGGAGAGAGGGATCTGTTCTGCATACCCGAGGCCTTTCCGGAGATGCTGAATCTTTAGCCTTTGGAGTGTCCGGTAGTGAAGGGGACCCGGGAAGATCACCTGAATTGAAGAGGCCAGCAGCCCGACGACCCGGGCTGCAGATCTCAAGGATACACTCTGCTTGTTCAAAATCAACCTTAACTCTCTCTTGATTGACCTGACTTTCTGAGCTGGGAGAAGGAGTTGGCAACTCCGGGAGTCGATCTGGAATCCCAGAAACTCGATCGATTGGGCTGGAACTAGTATAGATTTTTGTGGATTCACAATAAAACCCAGACTCTGCAATAGGTTGATCGCCCATTCGAGATGGGTCACCACTAGCTGCGGGTGACGAGCCATGATGATGATGTCATCTAAGTAAATGATTAGACGAACACCCCGTTCCCTCAATGATTCCACCACTGGACGAAGGAGTTTTGTGAAACATCATGGTGCTGACGATAGCCGAAGGGGAGGACTCTGTATTCGTAACAAACTCCCTGTCAGAGGAACTGCAGAAAAACGTCAATGTGGTGCGTAGATGGGAACGGACAGATACGCATCTTTCAGGTCCAGGCGGACCATCTAATCCCCTTCTTGAAGGAGGTCGTGCAGAAGATGGATGCCCTCCATCTTGAAGTGCCGATACACTACCCATCCATTGAAGTCCTTTAGATTTAAAAATAGTCTGGATCCACCCCCCTTCTTCTCGACTAGGAAGATGCTGCTTTTAAAGCCGCGGGGTGAGCGTCTGTGATCACTATGGCCCTTTTCCTTAGAAGAGAATCTATCTCTTCGGATATAAAGTCCTGCTCTTGTTGGGAAAAATACATTTGAGGGGGAGGAGAACCCTGACTGGGGGAGCTGTAAAGTTCTAGTTTGTACCCCTGCACTGTCTCTAGGATCCATGCATCTTGCGAGATTGTGTGCCAAGTGTGCAAAAACAACTGGATCCTTCCCCCCAACATCACTCCCATACATGGGATCAGTCTCACCTGAATTTCCGGTATCCTGTTGTCCACCTTGATTTCCTCCGTATCTGCCCTTCCGGAATCAATTTTTGGCACGCCGGGTCGGGTAGAAGGAGGAGTTGTTGTTGTAATTGGAGTCCTGGTAACCCCCTCGTTGTTGGTGGTATTGACCACGTGGGGCGCCTTGGTTGTAACCCCGGCCGAACGACCGCCCTCGGTATCATCCGGCCCTGCCGAAAACTGGTCGGAAAGCACGTTTGAGAGAGCCCTGTGCTTTGTCCTACCCACTGAAGGTGGCAACGAATTTAGTAAGCTCTTTAAGGAAGGGCTGGCTGAAAAGGAGGCCCTGGGCTAGGGGTCCCGATTCAGAGGAAGAGAGTTCTGCAAATTTGGGGTCCGGCTTTAGCAGAATTGAGCGATGCCTCTCGCTGGACATAGCGCAGTTCGCATTTCCTAATTGGCATACCACCCTTCTGGATCTATAGCCAGCGCAGACTCCTTGGCTCTAAAGCCCAACTCCAATATTTTTGTCAAGGGGCCAGTCATGTTTAAAAGTTTGTCCTGGCATGACCTCCATGCCCGGTCAATGCCCTTTTTGGGGTCTTTGGAGTATTTCCTCAGGTACGTGTGCATAGAGGGATCTACTTCCGGTGTCTCCGCCACTTTACCTGCCAGGTCTGGCCTAGGGCATTCCGATCTCAGCCGTGCCCTAACGTCCTTGTCAAAAGCCTGCCGGAGATGGGATTGGACGTAGTCCGCCACCTCTTGAGGCAGAAGCCAGGCAGTGGAATTGGGATGTACTATTTCCGCTGGCTCGAAAATAAGGAGTTTAGGCTGGGAAGGGGGCTCTATGTTCTTCTCCTTCTTCGATCTCTAGGAGGGTCTAGGGGCCTCCTCTTGGTCGGATGTATGATTCAAAGAGGAGTCCTCTTCATCGTCTTGAGGCACCTCGTGACAGTTGCCTCCTTATTTGGTGTGACGTAGTCATGGTCATTTGACAGAGCCCTGGCTAGTTTTGCGAAATCCGCAGTGTGAGGGTTCTTGACCCCTTTCCCACCGACCTTGAGACGACTGTCAGAACTTGGGAGCCAGCCCTGTTGTTGCGCATAACCACACAAATGGCGCTTCAGGGGTTCAATGGCTCTCACCAGGGCTCTATTCACTGAGTGCTGCACTCCTGCATCTAGTGCCTCGACGAGGTCCTGTTCCATGGACCCTGAGGGTTCGTCCTCATAGTATTCCTCCTCAAAATAATATTCAGACATGGTGGCACACTGTCGTGCAGTAATCTATCCCACAGGAGGACTGCCTGTCTCTAATACGAGGGGTGAACCCACACAGACGAGGCTAACAATCAGCTTGATAGTATCAGCGTCGAGGGGTAGTGGAGCAACCCCAGGCAAGCCAAGTGAAATTGTAATATTGGTTATATTAATTATAAAGTGGAGGGAGGGCTTGCCAGAGCCACTCTAGGCAGAGCCTATGCAATATTGTACAGCCCTACACACATCTAGTGTCGGGCGTCACTGGGAGCCTGAAATGAGTAAGGTGGGATAAAGAGCAGAAAAAACGCTGCTCCAGCGCTCGTTTAAGCCCGAAGGATTAACTAAAGTCGGGCAAAATGGCCGCCGCGCATGCGCGATGTCGGCCGCTCGTTTCTATTAAAAGAGGACTGCGCGTCAGCCCGACGCGCGTCCTCGCTCCCTTGTTCTCCCACTCCACTGAGGTACAACGCGGGCGAAAGACGCCCGGTCGGGGAGGCAGCGTGCTCCCAAAACGCGCGCACAACTCGGCGACCGCAGGTAAATGGGGAAATAAAATCTTCAGTAGCAACCTGAAAGCGACACAGTTTCAGCGCTGGTGAAACACACAGTACCATCACAGTGACAATTAACGTTAGCCTGAAGCTACGCCCAGCAAATCTAAATCGTTAACAGCTAGAACAGCAATATCACAATCGTAATGTTATAATTAGAATATCAACCCATAAACCGAAGCTAACAAGCAATAACAGTATAATGGGAAAGCACTTAACTGGCTGCGGAGCAGCAAAGAAAGAGGACACTGTCACCTTAGTCAGAGCTTATATAGGGGATACTCTATGGTTGGTCATGTGACATTGAGGTGTTCATGGGTAATGTAGTGTTTATTACTTTTTCTTTTATTGGCTGCTGTGAATAAACAGTGAAGAAATGAGAAGCATAATCGGAGCCTCCGGTCCTGACATAGAATTCTCATTTCTATTACTGTCACAGATGCGAGGAATGTACTTAACCTTCTTTAGTACTTTAAAAACAGCAGCCTGAAAGAAATAAACTAACATTGATACATAACACCCATAGAACTTAGAGGCAAAGACTACAAGTTATATTGTAACATAGAAACAAGTATCATCCGCCCCATGTCCTGATTTAACATCAACACCAAGGGCCGATTCCGATCTCGGCCGGAAGCGCACCTAACACCATTCGTCCGGAAAAAAACCAAGCCGAACGCGTGTTTCCCGACCGATTCGAACACACGTCCGAACGAACAAGTACGATGCGCACAACAGCCCCGATCCCGACCCAGCCGTACTCACCCAATGCAGCTCCTGATCCCCGCCCGAGCCGGATCCGTAAACGCAGAATCGAGTCGCACGGAAGCCAAAATACAGCACCGTCCGGCCGGACTAGTACGATGTGCCTTCCGTACGCGCCGAACCCGTCGCTACGCACGGCACGTCAGAGCATCCGGGAGAGGCGCACATAAGTTCCGATTCGCGCCACTAGACGATCCACGGCTACGAGACGAACACGCCAGCCACGAGGACGAGTCGAAGCAACGAGAAAGACGAAAGAAACGAACCAACCATGAATCCCATCGCGCAGGTCCTACCAATACTCTACATCTATTACCGGAACTGGTACGGACGCGTAAGGCGCAGAAGGTAAGTCAAACACCCACCACACAAACAAACTACACGTACCAGACATACAACACACACACATAGGGATGCAGAAATGACTCGCAACAGCAGAACCATAGGGGCGGGATGGCTATCACCAATACCATATACATCCATAGGGGCCTGGATGCCTACCACTACTACCACCCCTACCCATGGGGGGCTGGATACCTGTCACTACTACCACCCCTACCCATGGGGGGCTGGATGCCTGTCACTACTACCACCCCTACCCATGGGGGGCTGGATGCCTACCACTACCACCACCCCTACCCATGGGGGGCTGGATGCCTACCACTACCACCACCCCTACCCATGGGGGGCTGGATACCTGTCACTACTACCACCCCTACTCATGGGGGGCTGGATGCCTACCACTACCACCACCCCTACCCATGGGGGGCTGGATACCTGTCACTACTACCACCCCTAATCATGGGGGGCTGGATGCCTGTCACTACTACCACCCCTACCCATGGGGGGCTGGATACATGTCACTACTACCACCCCTACTCATGGGGGGCTGGATGCCTGTCACTACTACCACCCCTACCCATGGGGGGCTGGATGCCTACCACCATTACCATCCCCACTCATGGGGGGCTGGATACCTGTCACTACTACCACCCCTACCCATGGGGGGCTGGATGCCTACCACTACCACCACCCCTACCCATGGGGGGCTGGATACCTGTCACTACTACCACCCCTACTCTTGGGGGGCTGGATGCCTACCACTACCACCACCCCTACCCATGGGGGGCTGGATACCTGTCACTACTACCACCCCTACTCATGGGGGGCTGGATGCCTGTCACTACTACCACCCCTACCCATGGGGGGGGCTGGATACCTGTCACTACTACCACCCCTACTCATGGGGGGCTGGATGCCTGTCACTACTACCACCCCTACCCATGGGGGGCTGGATGCCTACCACCACTACCATCCCCACTCATGGGGGGCTGGATACCTGTCACTACTACCACCCCTACCCATGGGGGGCTGGATGCCTACCACTACCACCACCCCTACTCATGGGGGGCTGGATGCCTGTCACTACTACCACCCCTACCCATGGGGGGCTGGATACCTGTCACTACTACCATCCCCACTCATGGGGGGCTGGATGCCTGTCACTACTACCACCCCTACCCATGGGGGGCTGGATGCCTACCACTACCACCACCCCTACCCATGGGGGGCTGGATGCCTACCACTACTACCATCCCCACTCATGGGGGGCTGGATACCTGTCACTACTACCACCCCCACCCATGGGGAGCTGGATGCCTGTCACAACTACCACCCCTACCCATGGGGGGCTGGATGCCTACCACCCACACCACCCCTACTCATAGGATGGGTAATGCATGACACAACCAGCATACTCCAACATAAGGAATGTAAGAAAAAAACTGCCTCCCAACACCATGACAAGCGTGTGTAGACTGTGTCAAATGCCTACAACACTGAACATGACATTGAACATACAATGTGACCCCCTATCACATGTGTCACACAGAAATGTGTGTGGCCTCCACAATGCAAGCATACCATGACCATTGTGGTAATGGGGTCCAAACCCCCATCATCACAGTGACCAAAAGGTAAGTGTGGTGTCCATAGCTGAAGCACATTTTGAACATTGTGGCAATGGGGTCTAAGCCCCCATCATCACAGTGACCAAAAGGTAAGTGTGGGGTCCATAGCTGAAGCACATTTGGAACATTGTGGCAATGGGGTCTAAGCCCCCATCATCACAGTGACCAAAAGGTAAGTGTGGGGTCCATAGCTGAAGCACATTTGGAACATTGTGGCAATGGGGTCTAAGCCCCCATCATCACAGTGACCAAAAGGTAAGTGTGGAGTCCATAGCTGAAGCACATTTGGAACATTGTGGCAATGGGGTCTAAGCCCCCATCATCACAGTGACCAAAAGGTAAGTGTGGGGTCCATAGCTGAAGCACATTTTGAACATTTTGGCAATGGGGTCTAAGCCCTCATCATCACAGTGACCAAAATGTAAGTGTGGGGTCCATAGCTGAAGCACATTTTGAACATTGTGGCAATGGGGTCTAAGCCCCCATCATCACAGTGACCAAAAGGTAAGTGTGGGGTCCATAGCTGAAGCACATTTTGAACATTGTGGCAATGGGGTCTAAGCCCCCATCATCACAGTGACCAAAAGGTAAGTGTGGGGTCCATAGCTGAAGCACATTTTGAACATTGTGGCAATGGGGTCTAAGCCCCCATCATCACAGTGACCAAAAGGTAAGTGTGGGGTCCATAGCTGAAGCACATTTTGAACATTGTGGCAATGGGGTCTAAGCCCCCATCATCACAGTGATCAAAAGGTAAGTGTTGACATAGAAAAAGCTGCAACTGCCAAACTGCATGGATGATTCCTGGTCACAGAACAACAAACACATCAGTGGCAAAGTAGTGCTTTTGTCCCATAGCAACATAGATTGGGGGAGGCAAACAGTGCAGTGCAAATAAGACATACCTTTGGCCATGTGCAGACAAACATCACCCATGGGGGCTGACACTGTCAACATTCATCAATGACACAATGACCGAAGTGACCATCATAATGCAGACCCACATATTTGCACCAATGGGCACACAAATGTAGATATCCTATGGAGACTGTAGATGTGAGGTGAACAAATACCATACCATGGCAGCAATGGGACACACAAACAATGATCATTGTGCTGACTGATGACCTAGGAGTCCCAGGGACAGCAGGGGAAACCCACCAAACAACATACAGCCAATGGCACACTGAAGATATGCCAATGCAGTGGTGCAGATGCATAAACACAAACAGGCAGCCACACACTGCATATCAAACACAACAGGTGAGGGGGGGGGTGCCAGTGTCCCCAGGCAACCACACAACACATGAGGAGGCCTGAATACCAATAACACAGATGTGCATACAGTGCCACACAAAAGAAACTCATGGGTCCGAATACCCTCTGTGGGCAATCAGGCATTGTCAGATGAGAGGGAGCCCAAATTACACAGGTCACACAGGCTTGTGGGAACAGCAACTAACACAGCAAGACACAGACCCACCACAGCACTACCCCCAGGGTCCCCACATTGTGGTGACACTGGCCTGCATGATAATCCCACTGTGATGACAAAGCTAGATGTCGTTCACGCTGTGAACCACAGTCATGTGTCCTGAGCAACAAACTACCATCACACCTACACAAGCACAAATCTATCAGCATGGCCTGTCAGCCAAGGCCAACATGGAGGCAGGGGTCTAGACGTGCAACAACTCTCATCTGCACACACTCAACACCACACATCATGATCTCCACCAATGTGCAGCAGTGAAGCTCACATGCACTGGTGACATTGCACATGCACCCATGACAATCCCAGGGGTGGTGGTGGGAACTAATGTGCAGAAACCCATCACACATGGCCACTCAACAAGACTCGAGAATGTCTGACACACTGCACAGTACGCCGTACATGGACATGACGTCAATACCACAACAACCAATGGGATCCCGGCCACAGACACACACCAATGAAGAAGCCAAGGTCACCCACAAAGAACACACATAGACAACTTCCAACATTGCAGCTCTGACCCTGAGGAGTGGCAGCAGTCACACACACAACGTGTCACAATCACTGAAAGCTAACACAAACTGGAAATTACATGACCGGTGTAACCAACAAGTGCCAAGGGGAATCCTGACTGTGTCCCATCTGCGTTTGCCCACAAACTCAGCCCTGACAGCAAACACACCTATGGGTGACACCCTGATGACCAGTAATGTGCCATGCACCCACATCACAGAGAACCCAGGGAGATGACTTGGGGGGAACATAGGTCAACTCAGCAAGCATCACAAACAGGAACATCACTAGGGATCCCAGCCTGCCTAGCAAAATGGAAGTGAACACACACAGACATGCTCACACAACACACACCTTGTACCCAGGCAATGTCACAGAATTACACACTGCCATGAGGGGACTCCACTCCTGTGTAAGGAAAGCTGTGCCATACGTTGTCTCTGTAGGGCTCTATCATGTCAGCAGAACACTTGGTCACTCAGTCAACAATTAGCACAAAATGAAGGCTCACGTCACATCAGCCTGGTTATGGGAGTGTCACCGAAATCATCTGCACAGATCCAACACACATGTATAGCAAGTTGCACTGATAACACAGATGAGTCCTTCCCCATTGATGCCCAAACTTGCATGTCCAGTGGAGATGGTCACACGGTCAGGGAAATAGACAAAGTGAACAATGGCAAGCACAACAGATGTGCAGGGGTGTAAGCCACAGATGTGAGATTGCAAATAAAAGTAGGAAATCCCATTGCCAAATATTGAAAACATGACACCCTCATATTGCTGCAAAGGATGACATGGATACACACCAGGATAGGACACATTCCCCCTGGACCACATGGGGTCCTGCACAGTAACACTTCATTTCCCTGATATCAAAAATCACCATCACTGCAGCAAGGGCATGGTTAGCATCATCAACATCATGTACATCAGAAGCAAAACCACTAGAGAACAGAAAGTAGCTTTATTCAGCATATGTGTGTTTAAAAGTGAAAGTCCAGAAAAAACACAAAGGCCAATGGCCAGTCCATAACAAAGTCCAAACAGGGTGACAGTGGCAGATGTCACCCTTTGCATGCCTGCAATGCTACACACCAGGGACATTCCCCTCGGAGGGGCATACGGGGGACAGGCCAGGCACCGCAGGGACAGGATCAGGGCTCACCAGAAGGAGGCAGGGAAGGGGTGGTGGGTGCTGTAGAGTCACTGACAACTGCAGTGGAGGTGTCTGACATGGTGTGTGCCGGCACAACTGGGGGCATGAGTCAGATGGTGTGGGTGCCGGCACGACTGCAGTGGGCTGGGCAGATGGAGTGGACAGGTTCCCCACTGCAGTGCCCAAGTCAGACGGGGTGGTAGTGGACTCCACTGCAGTGCCTATCTCCAGGGAGTAGAATGGGGTTCAGGTAAGGTGGGCAGGACAGAGGGGAGGACACTGTCTCCACACCAGTGGCACAGAGATGCGCAGCGGGGGGTGTGGTGCTGGAAGAGCAAGTGGCAGGGGGAGAAGGCCGGATCATTTTGGGGATGGTGTATCTGTGGGTGGGGGAACCTGGGGCAGGGTGTGGTGGGGGCACCTGTGGAGTGGGGGCCTGAGGGATGGAGGAAGGAGACTTGGTGGTTGAGCTGCAGGGCGGCGACGGGGTCTTGCTCTTCCGGGTCCGGGGGACTTGCGGTTGGGGGCCTCAGTCGGTCTGCGCCTGGGGAGGGTGTCCGGGGGTGAGGGGCACTCCCTCTGTGTGGGTGGGCTTCCTCTTCCCCCTGTATGCTGGATCAGCTGGATTGGAGGGGAAGAGGCCGAGGTCACAGAGGAAGATTCGCTGTGTAGGTGGGGTTGCAGGTGAGGGAAGGGGCCTTGGAGGGAGAGGTATCGGAGGACTGCGGAGTGACTGTGGATGCCTGTGTGTGTGTCTGTCCCCCATCCCCTGTGGGTGTGGTATCAGTCCCCTGAGGATGCCTGCGTGCACGTCTTGTTTTTGGAGTGGGTGTGTCTGTGCTGCCTGTGTCTGTGTGTTTGGGTGAATGTGCAGGTGTGCATGTGCTTGGGACAGGTAGGGTGCCACGAAGTGTGGATGGGGCAGAGGTAGGAGGGGTGAGGGACTGTTGGAGGAGGGACACTGCTGCCGTCAGGGAGGAGTCCATGGACCTATTCCTCCTCTGTAGGGCAGACATGCCCGATGAGATGCCCTCCATGAACGACACCAGCTGAGTCAACAGAGTGGTGTGGGCATGGAGGACACTCAGCACTGCTGTCTGCCCTACATGGAGCTGGCGAAGTAGGTACACAGACTCCTCACTCAGGGCAGCAGGGGACACAGGGGCAGGGGGTGCGGTGCCTGGCACGAAGGAGACATGCTCCCGAACACGGGAGCCTCCACGGACCTCTGGAATGGGAGCCGATGGGAGGACGGTGGTGGTGGCGGGGACAGCAATACTAGCTGGGGTGTGGTGGCTGCTGACACCCGCCTCCACAAGGGAGTCATCCTCTGAGCTGCTGTGGTCCTCAGCTGAGGTGGATGGTGCTGAGGACTCCTCCCTCGCCCTCCGTGCCACTGGGTCCCTCCGACCACTCCTCGGCTGCTGACCCAGTCTGGCTCTGCCTCTCCTCCTGGTCCGTGGAGCTGTCCCCTCCTGTGGCCGTGGATGTATCTGCAAACAATAGGGAAACAGACAAACATCAGTCACCTGCACTGACCGCACACACCACAGTAAGTACAGCACATTACAGAGCAAGCCCTGGCAGCCTTAGTTGAACATTGCCAAAAGTGCCCAAACAGAGTAGGAGAAGCCAATTGTCAGTCTGATGGTCAACCATGGCACTCACATCCCTCCTGGCCTTGCACCCATCTGTCTGGTGTCTATCGGATGGCAATACCCCAGTGTGGACACATGCACCACCTACACAGTAGTTGGACAGTGCAGAGAACACGGTGAAGTATGTGAACATGCACACATCACAACTTTTGCCACTGAGTCAGTACAGATGTCCGGATAAAGGGATGGCCAGGGTCTATTTTGAAATGCATGTGATGCATACCAGCACCAGACACCATGATGCACCCATGTCCTGATAGTCAATGCCACAATGGGGTGCATGTAGCACATGTCACTCCCCTGCAGGATCACTCATAGGAAGTTTAATGCCATGGCACAGGCATGCCTGCAAAGTCATACATCACTGTCTCCAGTCACATGGGCAGGGCAGCCAGACAACAACAGTCTGCACTGTGTCACAAACATAGGTCATGGGGAATGCAAGTCCTGGAGCTGACAAGTGCACATGTCCATCCCCCACAAACCACATCATCTGAACTCTTATTTGTCCACGTCATACCAATTGGACATATGGGAGACCTGAAACACAACCCTCGGAACCTGAGCACCTCACAATCTGCTGTGAATGGGAAACAGCTGCCTGAACTTCGCATTCGCATACCCCAGTCTGCACGGTCAAGTGATCAAACACCTATATGTCACACAAGTATCGTCTCCTATGGTCACATCTCCGGTGGCATGCTGAGCCCTAACCGAGAAACACCCCAGTAGTCCTGACAACGTAGCCACAGCACAATGACACAGAGGCAGACACCTGAGGGGACATATCACTGAGCACAACGTGTCAGCTGATACACGGGAGTGGGAGTACAGAGTGTATTGTATGGCCTGGAGTAGGCATGACTGTCCTGCTCCACGTGAATGAGGGATGAGGCCTGGACAGTAGCCAGGTGGCTAAGTATGTGTGACACACTTGATATACCAACTCCTGAGGCCCAAACATTGTTCCCACCCGCAGCATGGGTGTGTGCCAAATACCCCAGGCACATGTGGTGAATCAGAACAGCAATTGGACCACATATCAAAGTAACACGCAGATTACATGTCAGAACTCAGGCATTGTGTAAGCAATGGACCCACCCATGAAGCCCACCACAGAGTTACGGGAACAAATGCTGTCCCCCACCTCGAGCTAAGCAAAATGCAAGGACACAGTACCCAAGTGACACAATTTCCTGACTGCAAGGGCCACACCTGGGTATCAGATGAGGAGAGGGCAGTGCACAATTGAGGGCCATGGGTCCTGGACCACATGACTGATGACACTGTTGAAGTTAAAGCAGGCCATAGGAGGGCACATAGCATGTCAGACAAAGTTCACAGTGCAGTCATGGACTCACCCCCTCCTTGCTGCTGTCTGGCCTTCAGCTGCCCATCCAGATCAGGGAAGACCACCGCCAGGATCCTGAGCATGTGGGGGGTCAGGGTCCGGTGTCCGCCCCTCCTGCGAGGAGGCGACAGCTTCAGCTGGACCCGTGCGATCCTCCGGGTCCAGCCCCGAAGGTCCTGCACCTCTTCTGGCAGTTGCGGATCCAGCGCTTGTAGACCCCCACGGATCTCACTGCCCGGACGATGGTCAGCCATATCTGCAGCTTCTGGTGGGCATCAACCTGTGGGGATGGTAAAGTGAAAAGCCCATTACTACACATGCAACATTTCCTGTTCCTCACACATTTGGATATACATGTCTCAATCACAGGGGCACATGATGTACACAGGCAGTGCAACGATGGCTATGAACAGTCTGCCACCAGTTACTACATGGTATCATTGCCTGGGAAGTAAAACCTCGTTTAAATGCACTGTTACTGCACTATACCTGTTCAGTGCATGTAACTACACACTATGGGGGGTGACAACTACTCAGTGAGCCTGCTAGCCAGTGGCGTGGAGACTGTAGGTCTTGCTAGTCAGACAACATGCACATTTAGGAAGGCAGTGGACAGCACACTCACCTGCTCCCCTGGTTTCCCATACAGCTTGCTGTACTGTGGAAGGAGGCTGTCCAGCAGGGCCTGGTTCTCCTCAGTGCTGAAGGCTGGGGCTCTCTCCACAGTACGTGCCATTGCAGGATACAGAGGATGCAGATACAGCAGCAGTGGGGGTGGCAGATGTCGTCCTGGAGCATGTAGTGCAGGCAAGTGAGCTCTCAGGGGAACAGCCAGCATTATATGTGTGCTGCTGGGGCAGATACTGTCCCATGTGTCCAAAGTGATAGGTCCAAATCGTTTGCATCTTCTGAATCTGGCCAACCATGGAATTGCACCACTTACACACGCCCACAGCATCCTTCAAAAGTTCAACTTCATGAAACCCATGAATTTGCAACATTGTTGTGGGTGGCCAACTGAATTCACAGCATCAGACTCGTTAAAGGTTTGAAAATGCGTCCGTTGCCATGCCAGGCCATAGCCAATGTGTGCGCACCGATCGGTCCATTGCTGTACAACGCGTATTTCTCTCAGCATCATATGCAATGGCCAATGCGTGCGCACCGATCGGTCCATTGCTGTACAACGCGTACCCGCTCACATCGTATGCAATGGCCAATGCGTGCGCACCGATCGGTCCATTGCTGTTCAACGCGTATTTCTCTCAGCATCATATGCAATGGCCAATGCGTGCGCACCGATCTGTCCATTGCTGTACAACGCGTACCCGCTCACATCGTATGCAATGGCCAATGCGTGCGCACCGATCGGTCCATTGCTGTACAACGCGTACCCGCTCACATCGTATGCAATGGCCAATGCGTGCGCACCGATCGGTCCATTGCTGTACAACGCGTATTTCTCTCAGCATCATATGCAATGGCCAATGCGTGCGCACCGATCGGTCCATTGCTGTACAACGCGTATTTCTCTCAGCATCATATGCAATGGCCAATGCGTGCGCACCGATCGGTCCATTGCTGGCCAACGCGTACCCGCTCACATCGTATGCAATGGCCAATGCGTGCGCACCGATCGGTCCATTGCTGTACAACGCGTACCCGCTCACATCGTATGCAATGGCCAATGCGTGCGCACCGATCGGTCCATTGCTGTACAACACGTATTTCTCTCAGCATCATATGCAATGGCCAATGCGTGCGCACCGATCGGTCCATTGCTGTACAATGCGTACCCGCTCACATCGTATGCAATGGCCAATGCGTGCGCACCGATTGGTCCATTGCTGTACAACGCGTATTTCTCTCAGCATCATATGCAATGGCCAATGCGTGCGCACCGATCGGTCCATTGCTGTACAACGCGTATCCGCTCACATCGTATGCAATGGCCAATGCGTGCGCACAGATCGGTCCATTGCTGTACAACGCGTACCCGCTCACATCGTATGCAATGGCCAATGCGTGCGCACCGATCGGTCCATTGCTGTACAACGCGTCCCTGTACAAGTCACTGGCATATGTCACCATGCCTGTCACAGGTGAACGTATGCCAGCCACATTTACTTCCCAGGGAGTGAGGGGCACACCTACAACACCACAGCCTGTCCACACTGTATCCTAAGGCATGTAAGGCTGCATTACCTGTTCCGTGTATGGGGGTCAACATGTTGTTTTGTGGATGGCACTTGGGGGCAGCCACTCCCAGGCTGTGCACGTGTTCATGGGGACAGAATCCTTAGTGTGTTGTGCACATGAACACTGTGGTGTGCAACTGTTCATTTCAGAGCATGTGGCATGGTCACATTTCACGGTTGTGTATGTGTATGTCATGTCACATACCCCCTGAGTCCCATGTGGGACGGTATGTACGTCCCAGGGTGACCCATTGCCACAATTGTGATGGCCCTCCACAGTCTGTGTGCATGTTGTGTTTACAATGTCTCTGATTCCATGTGCACAATGGGAGACAGTCTCCACATCCACGTTGTTTGTGCATGGACTTTGATGTTGTGCGTGTGTGTGTCACAGACGTCCATGTCTGTCCTGCCGAGGCAACAGGGACCACTACCTGTGGGGGTCATGGTTGTTTAGCTGTGGTGTATTCATGATGCACCATGTCATGCCAGTGTCCATGTGGCAATACAGGGTCCCTGGGAATGTACCTGTCGATGAGCTGTGATGCCTGGGGCACATCTGTCCTCACATGTCACTGTGGTGTGTGTTTGGAACGTGACAGCAGTACATGGGTACTGTGACACAGCCTAATGATATCCCATAGCACAACCTGGGACTTGTTGAGGACACATGTTGAACTGTGATGTTAAATGTTAGCCATGTAGGTGCCATACATGTCCTTACCGAACGGCACACGCATGATGTACTTGTGTCTCGTAATGATGTATCATGTGATATTGAGTATGGTCTATGCCACATATGTGGGGTGACTGACAATCTTTCTTTCTTCACCTATGCACTGCAGGGCACCAGCTGTCCATCGGCCATTCCCTGACCTTGCAACCATGGTTGAACGGGACTGCATCCGACGGTACCGCTTCACCAGGCCACTGATTGAGGAATTGACGGTGCGGTTGGCCCCACATTTGCAACCTGGCCGGACATACCCTACAGCGCTGACCCCCAAGGTGAAGGTGATGGCAGCCCTACACTTCTTTGCCACCAGTACCTTTCAACACACTGTGGCGTCTGCTGGTGGGATGTCACAGACCATGTTCAGCCGTGTGCTCCGCGATGTTTTGGAGGCTATGTTGAGATACCTGAACCAGTACATCTATTTCCCTAAACGTCAACAACTCACTGACGTCAAGAGTGACTTCTATGCCCTGGGGAGGATGCCGCATGTCATTGGCTCCATTGATGGGACACATGTGGCTTTGGTACCACCATAGGCACATGAGCAGGCATACAGGAACCGCAAACATTACCATTCGGTCAATGCACTGGTGGTATGTCTTGCAGATATGAGCATCTCACACGTGTGTGCCCGTTTCCCGGTTCTGCACACGATGCCTACGTGATGAGGAGTAGTCGCATCCCGAGGATGATGTCACAGATGCGGAACCAGCGTGCCTGGCTTGTCGGTGTGTACTGACTTCGTACCATTGTGTGTGTTCTGCGATGTAGTATTCCACCCTCTTTTCCAACTCAGCTAATGTGCAATTGTATGTATGTAGGTGACTCCGGATACCCCAACATGCCGTGGTTGCTGACGCCCCTCAGGAACCCTGTGACACCAGCCCAGATGCGCTACAATGAGGCACATGGTCGGACCAGGAGAGTGATTGAGCGGACATTTGGTCTCCTGAAGAGCCGCTTCCGCTGCCTGGACAAGACAGGAGGGGCCCTCCCATATGCCCCAGCAAAGGTGTGCAAGATTGTCATCGTCTGCTGCATGCTACACAACCTGGCAGTGCGGAAGGAGTTGCCTCTCATCCTGGATGACGATGACCAACATCCGCCACCTGTGGAGTATCCTGGCCTGTGCCACGATGCCAGTGATGGTGATGATGATGAGGGTGATGTCCGCACACAGCTCATCACCAACTTCTTCAGCTGAATGTGAGTATCCAGAGATGTCATGTCAATGATGTGAGTTTGCGTGATATGTGTTGGTGGTGCTCTGGTGCTGTTTGAGTGTGTCCATGTGCTACTTGACTGTATGCGTGCAGCGATGTGTCCTTACAGGTAGTCTGTACTCCCCAACAGTGTTGACATGCAAACTTGGTTTTGTGTAGGTATCTTGTGACCAGGGGCGGTGCGTCCATTGGGGCGTTGGGGCGTAGCCCCCCCGCCTGCAGCTCCCTCGGCGTCTTTGAACCTAAGTAAACTGAATCAGTTTACTTAAGTTCAAAGAGCCGAGGGAGAACTGACAATCATGTCAGTCAGCATGACGTCGGACCGCCCACCCCCTTCAGAGTCTGAAGGGGTGGGCGGTCCTGCGTCATGTTGACTGACATGATTGTCAGAGGGACCAGGAGCAGCAGGCAGCACTGCAGCACAAGTGCGCATGAGTGGGCAAGGGCACCGAATTTTCGCGCCGTGCCCAGTCATGCGCACTTGTGTGTGCACTGCCTTGCGCATGCCCATTAGGAGAGCGAGGGGGCTCAACCCTCGGTCTCCTAATGGAAAGGCGGGCGAGAGGTAACCGTGCCCTAAGCCAATCCTGGCACCTCCAGCAGCGCCAGGATTGGCTGAGAGGGGCTGTAGGCAGGGCCAAAAGGAGTCGGACCCGAGGCGGCGCGGACGGCGGACCTCCTCAGAGTCAGGTAGGATTTATTTTCTATTTTTTCTTTTAATCCCCCGGGCCCCTGGCAGTGGCACAACCCCCCCCCCCCCACAAGCCCTCCCCCCGCGAGCCGCGTCTGGCGGGCGGCATAGTATAGAAATGAGCATAACGAGGAAGAGAAAGTGGGTGACGGCTCGGGAAATATAAGAAACGAAAGATCAGACTGCAGAAATGAGGGAAGGAAAAGAAGAGAGTGGAAGGAGGAGCTATAACGAAAATGGTACAAGAAAAGCCAAGGCAGAAAGTGTGAACGCATGAAGGGCGAGGGGAGAGCATGGCTAAGGAGAGAGCAGACCTGTCAAAATGAATAGGAGAAGCGAACACAGGAGTGGGAGAGAGCGACAGAGAGAGCATCAGGGATTCTTCTGCTCGAGAAGGACAGAAGGGAGGTGAGAAAAGCATGAAATCGGTCTCTAGGCGAAATCTGGTTAGGCTGCGAAACTGCTCCGACCGCATCTTTATTACATTTACAGCGATTACAGGACAGGCTGCCGGCGAAGACTCTCGAGCAGCCCTTCCTCACGAGCAGGCTGGTCACGACGAGGAGCCCTGCTCGAGAACATCATGGTGACAAAGGTAAGTGATTACGTGAAAGCGAGTCACGACCCACCCCCACAACAACCTCCTAATTAATTACAGGGGCACTGTTGTTGTTTATTTTAGTGTTTTTGTTTTTGTCTCTGCGTCTGCTTTGCTGCGATAATTACTGACGTCACTCCAGGCTGGGGGTGACTTTGACTTTGTGCTGTGGGCCGTGGCGGTAGTTGTTGGGGGCGGGAGGGCTTAGGGGCCCTGCCCTGGTGGCGTACGTTGGTTTCGTTTGTTGGGCAATGGGCTGCAGTTTGAGGCCCTGCCGGCTGCCGTGAAGTAATTTCTACATCTTTGGAGTCGCACTTCTTTCGCCTACTGAATGTTCATTCGTGTTTCTCATGTCTTTTTTACTCTCCGCAGTCATGCACTGTCTGTTCCTTTATGGTTTTCGCCGTCCTAGCACTTTGTTTCTCTCGCGTAGCTATCTCTTCCTTCCTCCACCCCTCTGTCCCTGGCCACCTGTCTTTGTCCCTTCTTTCTTGCCTGCCCCTCTCACAAATCTCTCCATCAGTCTCCTTCAATCGATACCTCTTACATCACTGCTTTCTTTCCTCACTCTCTCCTACTCCTTGTCTCCTTTTCTGCCACCTTCTAATTTACTCCCCTCTCGCTTCCTCTGTTCCTCTTACTCAGCACTCCATTTTCTTTCCCTTTCTCCCCAACTCTAATCTTTCTTCACTTCCCATTTTCTCTGGTTCACTAGCAAATTTTTTATCGGGCATCTGCAGTCCTTCTCTCGTTCACTCTATGGTCTCTGCGTGTTAATGTGTGTACACGCGCCTGTGCACATATGTGACATATCTACATGCACACACAAACATATTTCTCAACTTCTCTCCCTCTCGTGCACAGTAAAAGCAACAAATTCATGCTAATGTAAAAGCGACTCCTTTCTGTAGTTCAGCCCACTGATTAAATGATTCCCCAATTATTCCTTTCACGTTACCCAGCGCCTGCCTCAGAACCATCCCAGGGTATATAACACAAGACGTGCTGCACAATTTGTGGTGGAAAAGAAGGCCTCTCTATTTAAAACACCAAAAACGGGTGAAAACACCATTCATTGGATTTTAACGATGCAATTGTTCATACCACTCAAAATGAGTGCAAATTCAGAACATTTTGAAGCAGGGCTACTATTTGTGCATTTTTTCAAGTTATCCCCTTCCATTACAACCCCGCTTCATCAACAAGCACGCACACATGCACAGCGACGATTCTTCACCACAGTACTGCAGTTTTTCTCATCTTTACACTTGCATTGTTTATACGGCAGCTCTTTGAACTTTTCCCTGTCCCTCAGCCTCATGTGCACTTATTTCCATGGTAAGAAGGTTTTGAGGGCCGCGTTGGGCCGGTGCTCCTGCGATGTGGGGCAAAATAAAATGTAATAAGAAAAATGCTTGAAGGCCTCAGCTGCCGGACCGACACGTCACTAAATAGACAACTTCCTTGCTCACTGCAGCTGAACCAGGGCCTCGTATCAATACAGGGAACTTCTGAGCATTTCAGGGTAACCAGCAGAGCTTTAAACAGAGCAGAGTTATCCGTTTGTACAGATGCATATGTGGGAGAGTGTGTCTGAGAGTTTGTGTGTATCCATTGCCTGAACGTGGCTTTTGTGTGTGTGCGGTGCACTTTTTCACGTGACAGTATATTTATGTGTACATTAGAGTGCGTGGATGTTTTAGCGTGTGTATTTGCATGTTTCTTTGGGGCTGTGAGTGTGCGCCTGTGTGTGTCTGTGTATTAGTCTACTTGTTTCTGTTACCATTATGTACAGGGGCACTTTTTGAAAACCTTGCATGCTCCATCGCTTGTGGATTTAATGTCAACTGATTTACGAGTCCATGCCTGCAAAAGCTGGAGTGGGCAGTGAATGCACTGTTGCTAACAGTCGATTACATTCAGTCCAGTGTGCGGCCACTAATTGACATAAAAACACTATGAAAGGATAATCCACACATAAGGGCCAACATCACCTTCATCTACCAAGGGATTGATGACTTCCTCATTCTTAAATCATGTCCCCTCCAAATTCCAGTGCCCTGATGACCAGAAATGCTGCATTTTGATGTTGCCAGCTAGGTTCACGCTTTATAAATACCAACACAATCTTTATGCAAATACAGTATTGGTTTTAAGTTGACCACCTGCTGGGTGTTACAGCAGTAGCAGAGTGTGTTCTCCTTTCCCTGTGTTTGCACAAGGTCTGCTCTTCATGGAATCGCAGAATGTTGTGACACTCAAGAAATGTGGCATCCGACCATGAAAGATCAGACAATGACCATGCTCGGCCCGTTCCATCCACAATTTAAGCAATTAAAAGTGCTTTCCAGAGTTATTAACTTTTCTACTTGACCTGGCTGCATTTGTTACATCAACTTGCTCTGCTAGCCTCACAGTAGAAATGTATCATCCCAGTGTCCGATATTAAAGCATTGGTAGTGTTCAGCACATTAACAGATGTGTTCAATTTCCGAGGCTGGACTGCTCCAATGGAGCAGGGTCAAGACTGATTTGCATATGTAGTAGAATTAAAATTGGAATGGGAACAATACCACTTAAAGAAATGATTGCCATCGCTAATTTTGTAATATTTTCATTTTCTGCATTTCTTACAGCCTGAGGATGGGCACATGTTTGGACAGTTGGACAGAGAGGGGTTGCATAGAACCCAACATTCTTTTCTGCTTTTCACAGCCTCGGGGTATAAGGAAGGGCACTGATACTATTCTATTTTTACAAAGTAGTTAAGGGCCATGACTATGTATGTGCTCTTTCACAATTGTTTTATTAACCTTCTGGATTTCTCAAATTTGCTTGAAAGTGCACCATTTGCCCACTCTTTTTCAAAATTTTCTCTTGGGAGGATACCCCCAAACCCCTCTTATGCTGGTCTGGCATGCTCGCTAGGCTCAATTGCCATACTGCACTCAGCCACAACTTTTACGCCCACCACTTTCAAATGTCACCAGCCACCACTGCTTGTGACATGTATTGGGCATGAGTATTGCAGTTCTGTCCTGTTCTTCAGTGCTTTTGACTGTGTGTCATTTCTGTCCTTCACAGGTTACTTTCAGAGTTGGTTGGTCGACTGTGATCCCCCGACACCGTGATTCAACTTCCAGGGTGGAAGCTGTCGTTTCCCTACAGGTGATGTGCCCCACACCCCTGGACTTCCTTTCTTCTACACTTGTTGACTGTGTGGCCACTGCCACGTGGGATTACCTTGCATCTGTAGTGGAAACAACATGTTGCAAATGTGTAATAAACCTGTGCTTCACTTTGGGATGTGCGTTGTCTGTGGTCACACATCTGACTGACATTTGCTTACTGCACCAGTGGGCTAGTTAACACAGACTGTGAATAGGTGTGGTGTCTGTGCATTGCACTGTATTTCCTGGCAACATCAGTGTAGGCGATGAGTCAGATGGCCCTGGTGTGTATGTGTTGTGTAGCCCTAGTGGTGTGTCTCCCTCATATGTGTCACGTCGCCATGACTCACATGACGGTGTTGTACTTGCTGTAGCAGTTAGCATGCACAGTGTCATTTAGCAGATCATCATCTCCATGACAGAAACCACGTTGGAATAACAACAGAGGCAAGTATGGTGTATTAGTGAGTTTATTTACATACATGTGTGAGGATAATGCACAGGATGGTGGGTGCTGTACATTGGGATTGTAATCCAAAGTTCCCAGATGAGTTGGAAGTCTTGGTAGCAGAAATGTCCAGGGTAAAGTCAACAGTCATCTGATACATTGGTCCAACTTAAACTCCCCATGTCATGTGAGGGAGTTGGGTTGCATGCGACAGGGTGAACAGTTTGCACACAAAGGTGGATTTCCAGAACAGGTGTTGGGTACCTGAGGGATGTGCATGGCCATCGGCCTCTCAGTTCTCCTTCCTCGGACGACCCCTCTTCTTTGGGGGGGGGGACCCTCACGTGCAGGCTGCTGCGGTGCAGGGGACTCTCCGCCAGAGTCATCCTCCCTCCCTGTGGCAGTTGCAGTTGTTGCGGCACCAGATGTTGTGGGCACACAGGGAGGTGTGGCCATGTTGGTGCTAATCTGGCGGAGGCATGTCAATATGTCCCTATGCACCGCCGTCAGTTCTTGCAATGTGTCCCACTTGGACTCCATGCCAGCCATGTGTGTCTCCACACGGGACCTGTGTGTCTCCATACGGGACATGTGGGAGTCCACACGTGACATGTGTGAGTCCAAGCGGGCATGATGGGCAGCCTGCTGTTGTTGAATGTCCTTGAGGATCCCCACTACCTGGCTGACCTCTCCAGTGCTATTCTGGTACGCATCAGCAATGCGTACCAGTTGTGGGTCATCATGCAGTCCAGACCCCTCTGCAAACAGCGACCTATGTCTACCACCCCTCCCACCACCCCTGGCGACACGTGCGGGACCTGCAGTGGCACGCACAGGTGACCCTAGGCCCACTTGGGGGTTGTCACTGGTGTTGTTGTCCGTTGCTCCAGGTTGGGCCGGGGTCACTGTGCTGGTGTTATTGTTGGTCCTTGGTCTGTCCGTGTCGGCGGGGGTGGTCTGTGTGTTGGCAGTTGTTGGAGGGGTGGGTGCAGGGGGTGCAGATGGTGGTCCTGCTGGTGCTGCATGATGACTCACACCGGAGGTGCCAGGTAGGTCTTCGCCATCCGAGGAGGCCAGAGGCTGTTCCACACCAGTGAGCTGAGTGTCCCCCGGAGCCTGGGACAGGGACTCCTCATTGTCTGCTGCTGTGTCCCCATCATCACCTGTTTTGGGAGACACACACAATGTATGTTATGTTTCTGCAGGCATCAATGGTTCACACACCTGACAGTTGTGGCTGTACCTCTGGATGCAGGCCTGTACATTGCATTGTCCTAAGTTGTCACAGTCAGGGGTTGATATTGGCGTGGCCCATTGTCCTGCAAACTTGAAGCATTTCAATATGAATGTTGAGGTGTGTACATGGACAGCATTGGTTGTATTTGGTGGACATCCGGCCCTCCTTCTCCCCCAGCCCAGTTATCCCACCATGAAGCATGCCACCCTTGCAGTGGGTTCAGGTTGACTCTCAGGATGTCAGTCAGTGGTGTCCTGCTGTTGGTTGGTGCACAGTTCCCAGCATGGCCTTGTGCTCCCCACAACAGAGCACCATTGTCATACATCTTTGAAGTGGCTTTTCACTCCCTGTGAGGTGTGCATGCTTCAGTGTGAGCTTGCTGGGCCATGTGGGTGGGGGATGTTGAGCTGTGACTACCACTCCCATCATGCTATTGCCTACACCCCCTTCCCAGCATGCCCATACTTCCCTCCTTTTGAGTGGACTTCACTGTGTGTGAGTGTGACAGCAATGGCAAGATGGCTGACAGTGGTGTCCTGCTGTTGGTTGGTGGCCAGTTCCCAGCATGGCCTTGTGCTCCCCACAACAGAGCACCAGTGTCAGACATCTTTGATGTGGCTTTTCACTCCCTGTGAGGTGTGCATGATTCAGTGTGAGCTTGCTGGGCCATGTGGGTGGGGGATGTTGAGCTGTGACTACCACTCCCATCATGCTATTGCCTACACCCCCTTCCCAGCATGCCCATACTTCCTTCCTTTTGAGTGGACTTCACTGTGTGTGAGTGTGACAGCAATGGCAAGATGGCTGACAGTGGTGTCCTGCTGTTGGTTGGTGGCCAGTTCCCAGCATGGCCTTGTGCTCCCCACAACAGAGCACCAGTGTCAGACATCTTTGATGTGGCTTTTCACTCCCTGTGAGGTGTGCATGCTTCAGTGTGAGCTTGCTGGGCCATGTGGGTGGGGGATGTTGAGCTGTGACTACCACTCCCATCATGCTATTGCCTACACCCCCTTCCCAGCATGCCCATATTCCTTCCTTTTGAGTGGACTTCACTGTGTGTGAGTGTGACAGCAATGGCAAGATGGCTGACAGTGGTGTCCTGCTGTTGGTTGGTGGCCAGTTCCCAGCATGGCCTTGTGCTCCCCACAACAGAGCACCAGTGTCAGACATCTTTGATGTGGCTTTTCACTCCCTGTGAGGTGTGCATGCTTCAGTGTGAGCTTGCTGGGCCATGTGGGTGGGGGATGTTGAGCTGTGACTACCACTCCCATCATGCTATTGCCTACACCCCCTTCCCAGCATGCCCATATTCCTTCCTTTTGAGTGGACTTCACTGTGTGTGAGTGTGACAGCAATGGCAAGATGGCTGACAGTGGTGTCCTGCTGTTGGTTGGTGGCCAGTTCCCAGCATGGCCTTGTGCTCCCCACAACAGAGCACCAGTGTCAGACATCTTTGATGTGGCTTTTCACTCCCTGTGAGGTGTGCATGCTTCAGTGTGAGCTTGCTGGGCCATGTGGGTGGGGGATGTTGAGCTGTGACTACCACTCCCATCATGCTATTGCCTACACCCCCTTCCCAGCATGCCCATTATTCCTTCCTTTTGAGTGAACTTCACTGTGTGTGAGTGTGACAGCAATGGCAAGATGGCTGACAGTGGTGTCCTGCTGTTGGTTGGTGGCCAGTTCCCAGCATGGCCTTGTGCTCCCCACAACAGAGCACCAGTGTCAGACATCTTTGATGTGGCTTTTCACTCCCTGTGAGGTGTGCATGCTTCAGTGTGAGCTTGCTGGGCCATGTGGGTGGGGGATGTTGAGCTGTGACTACCACTCCCATCATGCTATTGCCTACACCCCCTTCCCAGCATGCCCATATTCCTTCCTTTTGAGTGGACTTCACTGTGTGTGAGTGTGACAGCAATGGCAAGATGGCTGACAGTGGTGTCCTGCTGTTGGTTGGTGGCCAGTTCCCAGCATGGCCTTGTGCTCCCCACAACAGAGCACCAGTGTCAGACATCTTTGATGTGGCTTTTCACTCCCTGTGAGGTGTGCATGCTTCAGTGTGAGCTTGCTGGGCCATGTGGGTGGGGGATGTTGAGCTGTGACTACCACTCCCATCATGCTATTGCCTACACCCCCCTTCCCAGCATGCCCATTATTCCTTCCTTTTGAGTGGACTTCACTGTGTGTGAGTGTGACAGCAATGGCAAGATGGCTGACAGTGGTGTCCTGCTGTTGGTTGGTGGCCAGTTCCCAGCATGGCCTTGTGCTCCCCACAACAGAGCACCAGTGTCAGACATCTTTGATGTGGCTTTTCACTCCCTGTGAGGTGTGCATGCTTCAGTGTGAGCTTGCTGGGCCATGTGGGTGGGGGATGTTGAGCTGTGACTACCACTCCCATCATGCTATTGCCTACACCCCCCTTCCCAGCTTGCCCATACTTCCTTCCTTCTGACTCTGCTTCCCTGTGGGGTAGTGTGCCTGTGCTGAATGGATGGCTGACAGTGTTGTCCTGGCGTTTGTTTGGCTACAAGTCCCATGTGTGTCCCTGTGCTTCCCACAGCATAACCCAGGGTGGTGGTTCTTTGTGGGATATTTAATTTTAGTGTGAGGCAATGCATTCTCCCAGGTGAGTTGTGTGTAGTTTGTGTTAAGGGTGTGTGTGATAAAAGCTGTTGGTAACTATGGTCAGAGCTGTCAGTCCTCCTTCCCACCCAGCCAGATATCCCACCATGGAACGTGCTTCCATTGCAGGGAGTGCAAGTTGGCTTTCAGGATGTTAGTCAGTGGTGTCCTGCTGTTTGTTGGTGCCCAGTTCCCAGCAGGGCCTTGTGCTCCCCACAGCAGTAGCCAGTGTCAGCCATCTTGTCAGTTGTTTTTCACTCCCTGTGATGTGAGCATGGTTCAGAGTGGTGTTGATGGGCGAATTGTGAGGGTGAGCAATATCTGTGACTACAACTCCCATCATGCTATTGGCTACACTGACTTGACCAGCATACACAGGACTCCTTCCTTTCTGTGGGCTTCCCTGTGAGGTGGTGTTCTGGTGGTGGCTACATATCTGACTGTGTTTGTTGGTTAGATTTGTGCCACTGCCTAGCTTTATTTGTTGTTGGGTTTGTACATGTCATGACACAGTTATATATCACTATGAAATGGCATGTATTGTGTTTATCTGACTGACATACACATCTTGGGATGATTCTATTTTTGTTGCTGTGGATTTGCTAAGGGTGCATGGTTTGACTATCCACTTGACAGTGATGTGTGTATATTGTCACACGATATTGGGTATATTGGTTGTGTACTCACCAGGCTCTGGGATGTTTGATAGTCCATATACGCTCACTGGTGGTAGGATGGCCTGCACCTTCTCTTCCCAGGGCCTGAGGTATACTGGTTTGGCAGGAGGGCCACTGCCGGTGTGTTGGCTCAAGGCGTAATCCTTCTTTAGTAGGTCCTTGACCCTCCTGCGCACATCATACCACCTGTTCTGGATGTCTTCCTTTGTGCGCAAACATGGTGATTGTGCGTTCACCCTGTCGACGATCCTCTCCCACATCTTGGTTTTCTGCGACATGGGGGTCTGTTGGACCAATGTACCAAACAGCTGTGGCTCTACCCTGAGGATCTCATCTACCAGGACTTCCAATTCACTGTCTAGGAACTTTGGATTCTTCTTTGGGGGCATGGTGATGGGTGGTGGTGGTGATTGATGTGGGTGTGGGTGTGCAAGTGAGGGTGTGTGGGTGTAGGTTTTGCTGGGTGTATGTGAGGGTGCTATTTGTTGGGGTGCTGATGGTGTGTGGCTTGTGTGATGGATGAGTTGTGAGTGTGTCTGTGGTTGCTGTCTGTTGGTGTTCTGTGCTGGCAGGTCAGTTGAATTTGCAAAGGATCATGGTAGGGATTTGTGGCCTTTATATGGGTGGAGTTGTGGGTGTGTCTTTGTTCCCTGTTTCCCCCCAGTATTTATTGGCTTTGTAATTGCTTGTTTGGCCTTTTTTTTTGTATTTTTCCCTTTGTACTTTTTGTGCATGTAGGAGACGTTCTTCTGACCGAGTCGGACGCTGCAGTTGTCTCGTGCGAGCTTCTCCGAGTCGCTCACGCTGTGTTTCATGTGCGGCGTACACGTCGGTCGCGGAGTATTGGGTTGCTTCGGCTCGCTGTTTTGTATGCGTGTCGTTCGTGCGGCTTGAGCTCCGTGCGACTCGGTCGGGTTTTCCACGCGTTGCATCGTACTGCGCGGGTCGGACTTCGCGGGTACGTTTCGTTCGGGTTCATTCCTGGTGCGTGTCGGTCGGTTCGATTCGCGTGGTTTTCCGGCCGGATAGCTATTTTCCGTGCGGTTCGGTCGTTCGGCTTGTGTTCCGTACGAGTCGGTCGGAATTTGCACGCATTTCATCGTACTAGGCGGGTCGGGCAGCACCGGTACGTGTCGGTCGGAATATATTCCCGCACCGAGTCGGTCGGTACGTTTTCCGGCCCGAATCGGAATCGACCCCTAAATGTTTTTTCTTTGCGAAGTTTAGTAGGCCGAAGTTTCCAAATTTGACCCCTCTTGGAAAATTCCTAGAATCAAACACCGATAATTCATTATTCTGTTCCTGCTTCTGATCATTGTCTGAAAGGAAGAAGTAGAGGGCAGAACCAAGCCAAGATGGGGAAGGATGCCTAGTCCGAGTGCTCCTCGCTGCCCCGGGGGTAAAGTGCCCTCCCTCCCCAAGATTGGCTCCCCTAGGATATCCCAGCTTGGTAGAAGCCCAGGGAGGGACTCCTGCAGGTGAAATCAGTGCGTGGGTCCCGGTAAGAGGGACCCTTGGTAAGAGAGCGCTGAAGTTGCTCCATATGGTGGACGCTGCATATCGAGGGGCTGAAAAGTCTGAAGCACAACAGAGGGCAGATGTCACTGGAGGCATAGCACTACAGCCCTCACAAAAGCAGAAGTGAATGGGGACCCCCGGTACTACTGAAAATCAGTGGTGGCTGGTGACATTTGAAAGTGGTGGGGCGTAAAAGTTGTGGCTGAGTGCAGTATGGCAATTGAGCCTAGCGAGCATGCCAGACCAGCATAAGAGGGGTTTGGGGGTATCCTCCCAAGAGAAAATTTTGAAAAAAGAGTGGGCAAATGGTGCACTTTCAAGCAAATTTGAGAAATCCAGAAGGTTAATAAAACAATTGTGAAAGAGCACATACATAGTCATGGCCCTTAACTACTTTGTAAAAATAGAATAGTATCAGTGCCCTTCCTTATACCCCGAGGCTGTGAAAAGCAGAAAAGAATGTTGGGTTCTATGCAACCCCTCTCTGTCCAACTGTCCAAACATGTGCCCATCCTCAGGCTGTAAGAAATGCAGAAAATGAAAATATTACAAAATTAGCGATGGCAATCATTTCTTTAAGTGGTATTGTTCCCATTCCATGCCCTCTAATTCTACTACATATGCAAATCAGTCTTGACCCTGCTCCATTGGAGCAGTCCAGCCTCGGAAATTGAACACATCTGTTAATGTGCTGAACACTACCAATGCTTTAATATCGGACACTGGGATGATACATTTCTACTGTGAGGCTAGCAGAGCAAGTTGATGTAACAAAAGCAGCCAGGTCAAGTAGAAAAGTTAATAACTCTGGAAAGCACTTTTAATTGCTTAAATTGTGGATGGAACGGGCCGAGCATGGTCATTGTCTGATCTTTCATGGTCGGATGCCACATTTCTTGAGTGTCACAACATTCTGCGATTCCATGAAGAGCAGACCTTGTGCAAACACAGGAAAGGAGAACACACTCTGCTACTGCTGTAACACCCAGCAGGTGGTCAACTTAAAACCAATACTGTATTTGCATAAAGATTGTGTTGGTATTTATAAAGCGTGAACCTAGCTGGCAACATCAAAATGCAGCATTTCTGGTCATCAGGGCACTGGAATTTGGAGGGGACATGATTTAAGAATGAGGAAGTCATCAATCCCTTGGTAGATGAAGGTGATGTTGGCCCTTATGTGTGGATTATCCTTTCATAGTGTTTTTATGTCAATTAGTGGCCCCACACTGGACTGAATGTAATCGACTGTTAGCAACAGTGCATTCACTGCCCACTCCAGCTTTTGCAGGCATGGACTCGTAAATCAGTTGACATTAAATCCACAAGCGATGGAGCATGCAAGGTTTTCAAAAAGTGCCCCTGTACATAATGGTAACAGAAACAAGTAGACTAATACACAGACACACACAGGCGCACACTCACAGCCCCAAAGAAACATGCAAATACACACGCTAAAACATCCACGCACTCTAATGTACACATAAATATACTGTCACGTGAAAAAGTGCACCGCACACACACAAAAGCCGCGTTCAGGCAATGGATACACACAAACTCTCAGACACACTCTCCCACATATGCATCTGTACAAACGGATAACTCTGCTCTGTTTAAAGCTCTGCTGGTTACCCTGAAATGCTCAGAAGTTCCCTGTGTTGATACGAGGCCCTGGTTCAGCTGCAGTGAGCAAGGAAGTTGTCTATTTAGTGACGTGTCGGTCTGGCAGCTGAGGCCTTCAAGCATTTTTCTTATTACATTTTATTTTGCCCCACATCGCAGGAGCACCGGCCCAACGCGGCCCTCAAAACCTTCTTACCATGGAAATAAGTGCACATGAGGCTGAGGGACAGGGAAAAGTTCAAAGAGCTGCCGTATAAACAATGCAAGTGTAAAGATGAGAAAAACTGCAGTACTGTGGTGAAGAATCGTCGCTGTGCATGTGTGCGTGCTTGTTGATGAAGCGGGGTTGTAATGGAAGGGGATAACTTGAAAAAATGCACAAATAGTAGCCCTGCTTCAAAATGTTCTGAATTTGCACTCATTTTGAGTGGTATGAACAATTGCATCGTTAAAATCCAATGAATGGTGTTTTCACCCGTTTTGGGTGTTTTAAATAGAGAGGCCTTCTTTTCCACCACAAATTGTGCAGCACGTCTTGTGTTATATACCCTGGGATGGTTCTGAGGCAGGCGCTGGGTAACGTGAAAGGAATAATTGGGGAATCATTTAATCAGTGGGCTGAACTACAGAAAGGAGTCGCTTTTACATTAGCATGAATTTGTTGCTTTTACTGTGCACGAGAGGGAGAGAAGTTGAGAAATATGTTTGTGTGTGCATGTAGATATGTCACATATGTGCACAGGCACGTGTACACACATTAACACGCAGAGACCATAGAGTAAACGAGAGAAGGACTGCAGATGCCCGATAAAAATTTGCTAGTGAACCAGAGAAAATGGGAAGTGAAGAAAGATTAGAGTTGGGGAGAAAGGGAAAGAAAAATGGAGTGCTGAGTAAGAGGAACAGAGGAAGCGAGAGGGAGTAAATTAGAAGGTGCAGAAAAGGAGACAAGGAGTAGGAGAGAGTGAGGAAAGAAAGCAGTGATGTAAGAGGTATTGATTGAAGGAGACTGATGGAGAGATTTGTGAGAGGGGCAGGCAAGAAAGAAGGGACAAAGACAGGTGGCCAGGGACAGAGGGGTGGAGGAAGGAAGAGATAGCTACGCGAGAGAAACAAAGTGCTAGGACGGCGAAAACCATAAAGGAACAGACAGTGCATGACTGCGGAGAGTAAAAAGACATGAGAAACACGAATGAACATTCAGTAGGCGAAAGAAGTGCGACTCCAAAGATGTAGAAATTACTTCACGGCAGCCGGCAGGGCCTCAAACTGCAGCCCATTGCCCAACAAACGAAACCAACGTACGCCACCAGGGCAGGGCCCCTAAGCCCTCCCGCCCCCAACAACTACCGCCACGGCCCACAGCACAAAGTCAAAGTCACCCCCAGCCTGGAGTGACGTCAGTAATTATCGCAGCAAAGCAGGCAGCAGACGCAGAGACAAAAACAAAAACACTAAAATAAACAACAACAGTGCCCCTGTAATTAATTAGGAGGTTGTTGTGGGGGTGGGTCGTGACTCGCTTTCACGTAATCACTTACCTTTGTCACTATGATGTTCTCGAGCAGGGCTCCTCGTCGTGACCAGCCTGCTCGTGAGGAAGGGCTGCTCGAGAGTCTTCGCCGGCAGCCTGTCCTGTAATCGCTGTAAATGTAATAAAGATGCGGTCGGAGCAGTGTCGCGGCCTAACCAGATTTCGCCTAGAGACCGATTTCATGCTTTTCTCACCTCCCTTCTGTCCTTCTCGAGCAGAAGAATCCCCGATGCTCTCTCTGTCACTCTCTCCCACTCCTGTGTTCGCTTCTCCTATTCATTTTGACAGGTCTGCTCTCTCCTTAGCCATGCTCTCCCCTCGCCCTTCATGCGTTCACACTTTCTGCCTTGGCTTTTCTTGTACCATTTTCGTTATAGCTCCTCCTTCCACTCTCTTCTTTTCCTTCCCTCATTTCTGCAGTCTGATCTTTCGTTTCTTATATTTCCCGAGCCGTCACCCACTTTCTCTTCCTCGTTATGCTCCTTATTTCTATACTATGCCGCCCGCCAGACGCGGCTCGCGGGGGGGTTTGTGGGGGGGTTGTGCCACTGCCAGGGGCCCGGGGATTAAAAGAAAATAAATCCTACCTGACTCTGAGGAGGTCCGCCGTCCGCGCCGCCTCGGGTCCGACTCCGTTTGGCCCTGCCTACAGCCCTCTCAGCCAATCCTGGCGCTGCTGGCAGCGCCAGGATTGGCTTAGGGCACGGTTACCTCTCGCCCGCCTGCCCATTAGGAGACCGAGGGTTGAGCCCCTCGCTCTCCTAATGGGCATCGCTAGCCAGTGCACACACAAGTGCGCATGACTGGGCACGGCGCGAAAATTCGGTGCCCTTGCCCACTCATGCGCACTTGTGCTGCAGTGCTGCCTGCTGCCCCTGGTCCCTCTGACAATCATGTCAGTCAACATGACGCAGGACCGCCCACCCCCTTCAGACTCTGAAGGGGTGGGCGGTCCGACGTCATGCTGACTGACATGATTGTCAGTTCTCCCTCGGCTCTTTGAACTTAAGTAAACTGATTCAGTTTACTTAGGTTCAAAGACGCCGAGGGAGCTGCAGGCGGGGGGGGCTACGCCCCAACGCCCCAATGGACGCACCGCCCCTGCTGAAAATTACGGTTCAGCCTCATAAAGGGGACGAGAAGGCTCGCTTCATCCTGAAACCAGGGTGGAGAGTCAACCAGCAATACAAAAAGGCAGGTGAAGGTACGGTTATGTGTGAATGCTAGGGGGCGATATCCAAAGAGAGTGGCTGGAACTCTGGGTGCACTGGGAACTTGGACTCTAAATGAAAAGAACACCCAGGAAGTAACATTGCAGACCAGACTGTGCCGCTCCAGATTGACCATAAGAAAAAGGCCCATCCAAGCAAGGGCAGACAATTGGGTAGCGGGGGTGCAGAGATGAAGAATGGTCCTTCCAGATTGGCACTCTGGGCCCTAGATTGGGATCTCCTTGATATCCATCAGCAAAGAATATTCTGGAAGGTAGCCAAGCGAAGAGGTGAGATGACAGAAACAGGACAATGCTCAAAGCCAGCTGGAGTGAGCAATAGAAGTGAGAATAAGACAGGGCCCTTTGAGTTGGCGAGTGCCTGCCCGTGCACATAAGTGACTTAAGAGAGCCACAGAAGGTCAGACATGCAGTAAAATTTTGACCAGGTGCGAACAGACCATAGTCTGGGTGGGAAGTGACCTCCTCCGCTGCCTCAGTTCTCAAAAAGTCAACAGGCCCACACTCTATGGTGAATCAATTTTTATTAGAGGGAGTTCATTTTCGGGCCTACTGGCCTGTTCTGGCGAGTTAGTTCAGGCTGGCAAATGACAGGTGTTTTGTTCATTCAGAAATGAATGAGCAATAAAGATGCTTTTACATTTTTTTTTATCTTGTCCCGTTTGCTTTGCGTTCAAAGACAGAAGCCAAATGTCCGGTTATGCCTTCTTACATTCTTCTGCTTATTTTATCATAGTCATTGGTGTTTACCTTTCTTTCTCTGACTGCAAAGTTAAAGTATTTTGTAAAGTGAACTGCCTGTGTGCTGGGGTATAGTGACTGAAAGGAATGGCTGTAGGATGTCAGTAGTTTTCTAATACACAACTTTTAAATAACTTGCAAATTAACTGTACAGATATTTCAAAATATATCAACAGTTAGGAAAGCACACTTTTTTTGTCATTTTGAAGTGTGACGGAAACAAAGATTTTAATAGAATCTAAAGAAATCAGAACACTTTACTTGATGATGTGCAAGTGATAAATATTTGCTGAAATTGGATTTCCCCCCACTATTGTTTGTATGCTGTATAGTTTTATCTGTAAAACTGCATGTCAGTGGGCATTTGTTATGGCCATTTCAATGCAAAATGTGCTGTTCTATAAATGACAGTGCTCTACCACATCATGCTTTAGTAATATATTTGTGACAGTGTGCTCCAAAATGCACCACCGGCTACATACCTTACCACTCTCCAGCTGCATGAACATGGCCATTTGCTATACTTGTGAGAGTTTTTAAACCTGAACTAAGAAGCTTTCCTACCTCGCCCTGATGACAATGCTTTCATTGAACTAAGAGGCAAGTCAAGGGTCATGTGTACCCTATGTGTGGGCTGGATTCTTATTATATATGGAGCTAAAGGTTAGTCTATTAAATCAAACAAAAGAGTTTTTTTGTACAGCACACATGCTGAACTCATGTATTTAAAGGAGCTTTCATATGTTATAATGGAAAAAAGGAGGCTCGGTGAAATAAAATATTTGCCTAGGATCACACTATTTGAGGCCAGTTTATGGGTCAAGATCATTACAGTTATGTTAATTATATTATTCAAGTCACCATACCTGCAAATCTGGTAACATTTTAATGATTCTTTCAAAGCCTTGCCCTGTGCCTGTACTACACATCCAGACTGGTGGGCACCTGCTGCAACACAAAATGTTCAAAAATTCTGAAGGTCCGTCCTGCCACATCAAACAAACAGATGGAGACAAACAGGCTTTGAAAGATGAAAACCGGGAAGAGGACGAAACTATCACCAAAAGCTTGAGACAGTTCTTTCGAGAGATAATGGCAGAAATAGAGGCAGTTAGAGGCAAGGAAAGGCGTGGAGGAACTAGGAAATAGATTCAACACAGCGGACACCATGATGGATGAAATAACCTCTAGACTGGAAGATTACAGAGCATGATAATGGTTCTGGACAAATAAGATATCAACAATGAGGACATAGAAAATCACCCCAGACTAAACAACCATCACATCAGACGAATTCCAAAGGAGGAGTCAGGCAAAGTCACAAAGAAATATGTGCAAGACCTTCTTGATGCCATCTCATAGAGGTCAGGGAGAGCCCATCTGAATTGACAAAACTCAGAGGAGATACAGGGAAGCACTAAAATGAAACGACCACCGAATATCATGGCATGCATACACTAGTTCAAGGACAAGTGGGGGTCCAGAAAGGAGGTCAAATATTTAAAAATGGAGCTGAATGACAGATCTTCAGGACCGCTCAGCAATCACATTACAAACAGGATAGCTTTCAGACCTGTTGTATCGTTCCTGATAAGTCATTGAACCAGGTACAGATTGGTTCCCCCTTTCGTGTCATCTTCGACTGACAGGAGAAGCAGAAGATGAGAGAATCTCTCACAGCAGCCAGCTCCATCTTGGGAAGAAGCCCATAGAGAGCGAAACAAGAGGGAGACCAGCGGAAGGCTGTGCCAGAACCCAGGAACCTGGAATGGCATAAAGTTTCAGGAAGCGCCGCAAGCAGAACTAAGGACAAGACGAAAGTATGTCAGGCCATAAAGCAGTAATACAACAACTAAAGAAGGTTAGCACTAAGCAGCCCAGGGTCAGAGTAGATTTATCAGACTCTAAAGCGGATCAGAGAGAAACACTACCGGAACAGGAAAAGTTAGAAACTTGCACTAGTATGCTGAAAAGAATTAAATGGAAAGGAGGTTAAGAGGTGAGGGAATCTTATAATGATGAGAATTCGCCTGGTGGCAGCTCGGTCCGATGCCTGGGGCTCAACACAGCAGCATCCACTCTTTTACCCTAGTACACAGTTGACAGACAACCATCATCTATGATAGAGTTTACCACAAATGACAATGGAGGGGTTGCCAACTGTTAGATTGCAAGTTGATATTGTTAGGAGGGGAGTTACAACAAATGGGTTAATGGGAGGGGAAAGTACTTTGGGGGGAGATTTTAGACCACCCTACCATACCTTGATACAGTTGATACCAGAAATGACATAGGGGAACATGACATACAGCTCCTTTGCAGTATGCATAAACAGAGAATACATAGCCTCGGTAAGGCCCATTGCACAGTGGGAACCCGACAAGTCGGACTAGCTGTGTCAAATTTACTCAAATATTGCCAGGCCTCACACATGTGTGAAGTCTTCGAGTGGACTAGAAAGGAAATGGAGAAGGATGCAGTATGATTGATCACATATTATGCAGGGGCCATTCTTTGATGATCCCATGGACCCCGAAAGCTTACGGAGACTCCAAATTATGCATATTCTGCATTTCAGGGACCACCCTGCGAATCTGGGATAGCATAAGTCAATAAGGAGACCTTCTGCAATTCCCTCACTTGTCTAGCCCTTATGGGGAAATAGGGAATTCACACCTGGTGGTGGCAGGCAAGCCTTGCTTTCCACAAACACAGGAAGATGGGGGACTGTAAAACATTGCAGGGCATGTTTGTTGTGGGGTTTAAATCCTTTAAACAAGGTAAAGGAGATGTCGACCTGCCAGAAACTGAGAGATTCAAATATTTTCGAATTCAACAAGGTGTTCATCAACCTCTGGTTAAAAACAGCAATTACAGCTCTCACCCATTTTGAGAAGCTCTTCCTTGACAACAGTGATGAGGGTCGTTCTGTTTCCAGCATCTATCATTTGCTGGATGTTGCAAAATCCGGTGAGAAATTGGAATTGGAGATAACCCTAGAAATGGAACAGTGTTCTTACAAGAGCTAACAACTTCGGGGCATATTCTCAAGGACTTATCGCTGAGTTAGCGGCACTTTATCGCAGCCAAAGTGGCGATAGATTCATCGCACCATTCACAAGCTGGTGCTAACAGCCGATATCACCAGTTTACATGCGATAGCAGTCGCAAAAAACATCGCCACGGATGACACCAGCAACTAACGCTAATGATATGCATAGTAGGCGTTCCCGTGCAAAAACCAGCGAAAACACCACTTCGCAACATTCCCAATGACCAGCCAGATCGGCGATAAGACCACAAAACATGCGATAAGGCACGTTAGCAGCAGGGATTTAACACCTGCTCTTACCTGGTGTTAAGTCGGACGACAACCTGCACCACAAAAGGGAGCCCAGCCCACAGCCACACCAGAAGAACAACAGATGCCATGGAGCTACTGACCATGCAGCTCGGAGCCCCAAGAGGCCCACAACACCCACCGCCACCACCCCCAGGCCCGCCACCCCCCCAAGACCCCCCCCCATGGCCCTACCCCGGGCACCCCCACCCCGGACAAAGATATTTCACATCTACCTCACAAATTCATGAACACAACAATTCGCCTAATGTCGCACAAGTACACCAACCAACATCCATGTGTGGTTCGAAAAAGGAAAAACATACACACATCTCAGAATTCCAAAAATAATCAATTTATTCAAATTCAAATCAACATCAATAATTGGAAGAGTCATGGTGGGTCTTCTCCGGACAAACCGTAAGTCACAGCCTGCAAGACAAAATTGAAGATAAGAAGGTGTGTCATGCGCACAACAAAGGACAGAGAGAGAGAGAAAGAGAGAGAGAAAGAGAGAGAGAGAGAGAGAGAGAGTGAAAGAGAGGGAGAGAGAGAAAGAGAGAGAAAGGGGGAGAGGGAGAAGGAGAGAGAGAGAGAAACAGAGGAAGAGAGAGAGAGACAGCGAAAGGAAGAGAGGGAGAAGGAGAGAGAGAGTAACAGAGGAAGAGAGAGAGACAGTGAAAGGAAGAGAGGGAGAGGGAGAGACAGTGAAAGAAAGAGAGGGAGAGAGAGAGAGAGAAAGAGAGAGAAAGATAGAGAGAGAGAGAGAGAGAGAGAGAGAAAGAAAGAGAGAGAAAGATAGAGAAAGAGAGGGAGAGAGAGAGACAGTGAAAGGAAGAGAGGGACAGGGAGAGACAGTGCAGACACTGCGCATCCAGGTTGCTGCACCCCAGGCCCTCCCACCGCCCAGCGGGGATTGCCCGCCCCTGCGCACCCAGGCCTCACTGCTCACCTGCTGCCACCGGCGTGTCTCCAACCACGTGCCGGTTCACACTGCAGGCCGCCAGGTCCCTCATCTGAAACAGAGTCCACAGCTAATGATGGCAGAGTACATATCATTGCACACGGCAACATCGCATGGCCGCCCCTGCGCACCCAGGCCGCTGCACCCCAGCCCCTCTTGCCGCCCAGCGTGGATTGGCTGCCCATGCGCACCCAGGCCTCACTGCTCACCTGCTGCCACCGGTGTGTCTCCAACCACGTGCCGGTTCACACTGCAGGCCACCAGGTCCCTCATCTGAAACAGAGTCCACAGCTAATGATGGCAGAGTACATATCATTGCACACGGCAACATCGCATGGCCGCCCCTGCGCACCCAGGCCGCTGCACCCCAGCCCCTCCCACCGCCCAGCGTGGATTGCCCGCCCCTGCGCACCCAGGCCTCACTGCTCACCTTCCGCCACCGGCGTATCTCCAAGAGGGCCCACCACGTGCCGGTGAAAGCTCCAAGCCCGGGGCCCGCGACCTTGGCAGCCTCCACATCACGCATCCCCGCAGCGCGGGCCACCAGGTCACACACTTGATTCTGGGTCTTGATTTTGCAATGGCAGAGATAATATCAGTGCACACATCATCATCGCAGGCTGCACACCCGCTCAGCTCTCTATGTGCCACTAACTCTGTGAAACGCGAGGCAACGCCACGTGGCGGTAGGCCCGCGCTGCCCACTGGCTCAGGCCTACATTGCGCTCCACCAGGCGCACACTTGACTCTGGGTCTTGATATTGCAATGGCAGAGACCATATCAGTGCACACGTCATCATCGCAGGCTGCACACCCGCTCAGCACTTTAGGTGCCCCTACCTCAGTGCACAGTATGTCACCGTCCCGTGGCGGTAGGCCCATGCCGGCCGCAGTGCAACCGGTGCCACCGACTCCGTGCAACGCAAGTCATGGACCCTATATGATTGAGTCTCGTCGTAGGCCAGGCGGACGCAGCCATGTCACCTCAGGCAGTGGGGAAGAACTGGGACACGTAGCGTCGTCGTCCCCCCCTTTATACGTACGCCGAGTGGGCTGGCTCGGCGTACACCAGGCCAGCGTAGGGGTGTGAACAATTATCCCTGGCCTCTGGGCGTGGTTCATATCTGGGCTGCACAGGAAACCAACTGATGCATGTGTCTCTGTTGCAGTGTCTGCGCCACACGGCCCGCAATTGACAATGTTGCAATGTTGCATGCAGCCGGAGGGCGTCCGCGCACGAAGGGACTGTACAAGGAGCGCAAGGCCGCTCGGGGTCTTGGCTCATACATGGCAACTGGTGTGTGTGTTCATCGCTTTTGGTGCACCATAAGCCCAAGGCCTAGCCTCAATTGTAGCGCGATAGCCACATCACATTCCCAGGATACAAGCAGTTGTCTGACTAACATTAGGGATGAAAGCCCCTTTGTCTCAATACAGAAGGCGGAAGGACATCTGCACCCCCGACCTTGGAAATGCATGCGGCAGGCACCCCCTAAGAGAGATACCATGGCAGACGAAGACGACTCTCACACTGCACACGGCACCAATGAAAGATCAACGTATCCACACCCCACACACAGAAGTCCTTGCTCGAGGTACTCCTGCATGGAACGGCCTTGACACTTACGTACAGGACAACCCATACGTACAAACTTTGCACACTCATACGACTCATTGCTCCGAGCTGTGGCATATCATCCACATAACGGCCGCAGGTCAGAAGAGTGCCGGTTCTACGAGTGCGAACAACGCAATGTCAGAACATCCCGGGCACATGCACAAACCCTGTCACGTGGAACTGTACCGTGACCGAATGCTGCATTTGTTGGGGGCACTGCCACTGGCAGTGTTGCGCATCAGTTACCGTCTGAGCTTCCGTCTTGCGTACATCACCTGCGTCCAGCCCTGGTTCCACTGCCGATCATGCATATTCGAGTGGCCCATGGATGTCTGCCTATCCAACACAACGGTAGATGAACTGGATTATGACATGTGTGTGCGCCCCCTGTTGGACCACGACCAGGAGTGTAACCTGATACCCGTTAATGGGATGCCTTGGTATTGGGCGTATGTGCTGGCAGTTGGGCATGTGAGATTGCACAATTCCTCGTGTGCAGTGACCACATCGAAGCGCTCCCCTATTGGGCTGTGTTGCGGATTGGTGAAACGGCGTGGACGGAGCACATCTGTCCGGACCAGCTAATGGATTGGCTCGCCCCGTGTTCGTTGAAGTCAACAACGACATATTCTTGGAACTGATTGCCCAGGAAGCTGCGCTCGCTTTCATGGACGTGTAACTATGTTCCTGCAGCCACAAAAGATTGTAACCCATGGCTCAGGTCCCAACACCCTTTTGCATCTTGGGGAAATGGACACATACCCCTCCATGACAGTGGACATGTCTGCATTCGCCTGGACTCAGAATGCATGTGCGTGCAAGACTGTGGGTTGACACACACCTGTGCAAGGTGAGTGGACAGCGGCGCCGGGCAACGTTCCTCAACCTGACACACCGCTGGAGGGAGAGTACACACATGGCAATGTAGTACTACATGTGACCTTGTTGGACTCCTTCACCTGCTCACTGTCAGCAGAGCAGACAGTCAGCGCTGTCCGGTGGTACAGGACTATGCAGATCCCATGGGCTGTGAGTGGTGTCCCCTGACACGGTGCAATGAGCATTCGCCAAACACCACATGACTCGTCCAGCAAGGCAAGGTGGGCTGAGACCGTTGGCATCCGTCATGGTTGGTGTTCATTTGTGCCTCCCCATGTCTTGCACATCTACATGTTCCTTGGCTGCCTGTTAGTGTATGATGCATTGGTCTGCATGTTGTGGCCCTTGTCTTGCCCGTACTGACACGCACATGCTAATAAAGTGTACGCAGCTTCACTAGTGTTCAACTGTGATGAGTGTTGATTTGCATGCCAAATCGTGTGCCCCAATGAGCATTGTCCGTACACAGGGAGGGACTGACTGACGCATTTCACTTAGGGGTGAGTCCCTATTGCCAGCTCCACCTCTGTGAGCCAGACATTGTGGTTGGGAGAGTTGCTGGTAGACCTGTGCGCTTACGTGTCTTCAGCAATGTGAGTATGGTGTCCAACTTCTTGCCATGTGGATCAATGTGTTCCATCACACCAGGCTGTGTCCACACAGTTGAGTGTGTGTAGGTATGCAAAGAGATGTTCTGTTGTCACATGTGATGTGGGACACTACTTTAGGCCTCCTACCGACTTTGACATATTTACACACAGCCCTATTTAATACATGGACGTGGGGCTACATTGGGGGGTTGCGAGATTGTTGTTCATGATCAATGAGGCCACAGCTAGTTCACACCTCCACAGTCATGTAATTGGCCATGTGTGTCACGGTCAAACATGCGCATTGATGTCATTTCCCAGGGTGTACCTTTTTGTGCAATCAATGTCCCTCCAGTCATCCATACTGTTATACTTGATTGAACATAGACATGCCACATCTGTGTGATTAGGAATGTTTTATTCACATCCTGTGGAGTGTCGGAGCTGGAGCAGTACATGGCCATGCACACCCCACATTACATGGTTGCCCAGTGGAGGGCCAAACAGAGTCCTTTAGGGGATGACAAGTTAATCGGTAGAGGAAGGGTTGAGTTCCCAGCCTGTTTGCTGTGTCATTGGTAACCAGAGCAGATATGGCAGTCCATGTCGGAGTCCAGGTGAATGTCGCAGAGTGTTTCGGGGGACAGTGGAAGGTGTTGTACCAGGGCATGATGCAGAGGGCTGTACCAAGCAGAACAGGCCATATGGCGGGGGATGAATGCTACAACCTCCTTTTTGACACAGAGTCATTACCGTCCACATCTTCGTCCTCTGATACGTCTTCTGTGTCAGGTGTGCCAGGTGTGTGTGGTGGTGTTATGGCTGCATCACTGTGTGCCACTAACACATCAGGGGGCGGAGGTGGTATGGCTGTATCACTGTGTGCCACTGACACATCAGGGGGCGGAGATGTGTGTGTTGAAGTTCCTGCAGCAGTCATCTGGGACAGGCTCTGCGGCAGCAATGGCAAGATGAGGATCTGCAGGGCATGGTAGATCCCAGCTACATCTCGCTGGTGTTCAACCGTGGCAGCCATCCTTCCTGCCTGCATCCGCTCTATGTTCTCCATTGTCCTGCGCATCTGTGCCAACTCTGTGCTGTTGTCGCTGGAGCCTCTCTGACCAGACAGTTCTTGTATCTGAGTAATGGCTCCAGCGAGGTCAGCCAAGGATTGTTGTAGGGCATGGAGCGGACTGTGGGTGTCCGTTAGGGACTGTAAGTGGTCCCTGATGGGACTAAGACACCCACGTATGGCATCTAGTTTGGCTGCCATGAGGTCGAAACCGAACTGCTTCCTGCTGCATGGTCTGTGCAGGGGGTGGGATCACCTCGAATGAAGCTGGGCTGCCCTGCTCCTGGAGGTGGGGTGCGGAGGCTGTCCACGAGCCGTTGGAGAGTGTCGGAGCAGATGGCCAGGGGGGCCTCCTCATCATCACTGAAGAGTTGTCTGGTCTGCTCTGCAGCAGGTGTTGGTTGTCCCTCTGCAATGTGAAGGGGAGATGCAGGTTAACAGTGTGTTCCATGTATGTGCACGCATTGTACATGTTTACATACTGACTGCATGACAATGTACATTGTGACTGTTTTGGAGGAGCTGGATATTTGGTGGGGGACAGTGGACATTCCGACTACATGACGGATGTGAGTTTGTACTCGTACATTATCATCTGACAGTTTCCTGCTATGCCTGATGTGATTGGCCATTTTCTACGCACATGCGGCACCAGTTGTGTCCTCTGTTCTGTGGTGTACGTGTGGCACTTTCTACCACATTGTGGTCAATGTTGATGTGCTGTGATTGCTATCTGTGTGTGCTGCATTGTGGGAGAGTCTCCCCTGCAGCTCTGATTTAGCGGCCCCTTATCCCTTTGAGGAGGTGTGCCTTTGACTTGTGTGCTTTTACGGTGCTGAGATGTTGGCGACTTGGAGCATTTATGCTCCTGTACGGATTTTGGGCTCTTGTGCATTGTTTGTCTGCAGATGTGTTGTTGACGTCAGGGGTTGTATGTGCACGTGGATGTGTCAGAGTGTGACCTGCTCCTTTGAGGATGTTATCCACACTGGGCCACCTCAGTGTCGTGGCGTGCACCATGTCATGTATTTTGACTGCAGCCATGCTATTGGTCATGCAGTGTCACTTGCATTGTCAGTGTGGCTCACAGAGCCGCTCCTTTGCTGGGTTCAGCACATGTGCATGGGTAGGTTGTGAGATTGGTGATTGGGGGGGGGGCATTTGTGCACATGGTGGACGGGGGCCTACTTGGTGTTTCTATGTGTGCCGCAGTGTGCCAAGGCCATCAGGGACAGGTTCCACAGTCATTGTGGGTGTGCAGTGTGCTATTCTTGATTGTGCATGTGTGCCATTGTGCCCGTCTCCCCCCATCCCCCCAGTCCCTGGTGGTTACTCACCCTGTTGCTGTTGGGTCAGGTCATTTCGAGCAGTGTCCGGACCCCCAACTCCTTGCACCGTCTCCGCACTGATGACTGTGGCCACCATTTCCTCCAGCTCATCCAGCTCCTCCTGTGGCGCAGGACTCCCACCTCCAGTCGCCGTTGCTGCCTTCCGGTTGGCAGCGAGTTTCTGCTTGGTTTGGCTTTTCACATCATGCCAACGCCTCTTGACCTCCTCCATTGACCTCCTCGACACTCCGACTGAATTCACGGTGTTCACGATGGACTGCCATATTTCCGTTTGTGTTGCCGATGACACAGTGGAGGTGACAAACAGTTGTTGGTAGTGTTCGGTCACCTCCGTGACGGTGATCCGGTTTTCCTGCAGACAGAACCCCGTCTTCCTCTTCCTCTTCTCTTTGCCCTTCTCCGGCCCCGGGGTTCCTGGCTGGTCGTCTGTGGGGCTTGTGGGGTTCGCGTTGTCCTCTGCACTCGGTCCGGGTGCATCCATGGTGCTACGCAGTTGCATTTTTTTGTCTTTTTTTTCCTCTGCTTTTATAGTGCATTCTCACGCATGGCGCGTGGGAATCGCAGGCCTGTCGCTGGTTTTCGCTGATTTTTGTATCGCCATTGGGGTCATCGCAACTTTCTTCGCGTTTGTGTTTCGCATTTTTTGGGCTTCGCGTTCATTTTAACGCGGGCATTTGTCGCGTTATCGTCAGACTATTGCATGGTGCCGCCGGGTTGTGAATACTGCGTTAACACTGTGTTATTTTTCCGCAATAGACTGCGATGTGAGAAGTTGCGTTAAGTGATTTTGGCGATAGTTAACACATGTTCTTGAGAATATCCCCCTTCGTTGGTTACACAGGGGGGATAGAGGCCCTTTTAAAAATTCTATATTGGCGGAATTATACACTGACAAGATTGGCCCTACCCCTTGCAGAATCAGCACCTTGAAGTGGTCAAGGGGCTTGCGTATCTCATTGATCTGGAGAGCTATGCCGGTGGAAACTTCATTACCTGGTAGGGTCGCCTAACCCAGAGAAGTCAAAGGGTAGAGACCAGACAAAGAGCAATCTACTGGCTCTTCAGGTGGAGGGTTTTGGCAGAAGGCTAACAACCTTGTCCCATAAAATAAGCACTTGTTATGAGAATAGCCACAAGAACCACTAAAGCTTCTGTGCACAAGGGACTTCCAGAGTCCCTTCATTAGACATGAATTATTGACAGTATTAAAGCCACAAGAAGGCTACTGACAGGATGACGGAAGTTCTGAGTGTCAAGTGCAAGACCGGAATTGTATTCTGGAATGTAGGACTATGTATGACACAGGAAAACTGGCTCAAGTAATATCTGAGATGAGGCACTACAACCTACATATCCTGGGGGTCAGCGAAAGAAGGTGGATTGGATCTAGCAGAATGAACACCACCACAGGAGAGATGGTACTGTACCCAGAAAGGAACAATGACCAACATCACGAATGAGTAGCCATCATCCTGTGCAAGGGGGCAGAGAAGTGCCTAATTGAATGGAAGCCTGTCAACAGCAGACATGACAGCCAGTTTAAAAGTCACGCACCAACATCACTATTATTCAGTCCTATGCTTCAACAAATGGCACAGAGGAAACAATCAAGGAAATATTCTACCAGCAGATGCAAGCTGAGCTTGAAGCAGTGCTGAACCACGACCTGAAGATTGATATGGGGCAGTTGAATACTAAAGTGGGATATCAAACAGTAACCATGACAGAGCCACGGGAAAGGAAGCTTTTGGAACAATGTATGACATTGGCGAAAGACTGTTGGAACTTGGTACCTCAAATGATCTGGTCATAGGAGGAACTCTCTTCCCCACCATGATATTCACAAACTAATTTGGTGTTCACCCAGTGGTAGAGATAGAAACCAGATTGACCACCTTATGATAAGCAGCACTTGGAGACACTTACTGCAGGATGTCAGAGTGAGGAGGGGAGTGGATATTGGCAGCGATCACAATGTAGTGACCGCTCTTGTGCAGCGGATGCTCAGAAAAACATTACACAAAACAGCAGGACAGTCCTTCGATGTGACAACATTACAGGACTCCAAGGCCGAGAAGGCATTTGTCTTACAAATCAAAAATAGGTTCCAAGTCCTGGCAGGCTCTGAAGATCAGTCCAAGCAAGCTGCAGACGCATGCAGGAAATGGGAATAGGTCTCTTCAATATATGGGAAGAGCAGTGAAACAAGCCTGGGGCAAACACACACAGGATGAGAAGCTGTATGAAACTGAGAGCTGTTGGCATGGCTTTGAAGTCCTTGCTTCCATTCATTTCAACATCAACAAATCTGATCAAAACTCACAGCACAACCACCATGCACTGTAGCAACAAGCAGGGAGGAATAAGGTCAAGGCAAGCTCAAATGATATGGCGCTGTGTACCTCCAAAAAATATTTATCTGGCAGCAATACACCTCGTAGTTCTTCAGAACAGGACAGCAGGCAAGCTCAACCCATATCTTTTAGAACAACATTAGTGGGTATTGGACGATAGCACCTTATAAGACATTGTTCAAGAATGGGGCACTGCGCTAACTGAAATGTTCACCACATATGAAAAATCATAATGCAATACTTTCACACTAAGGTTTCCAGAGCTCAAGATGAGGGTAATGCCCATTTGATAGTTTGCTCAAGGTTATTGTCTAAGCTTTACCCCTGACTCCTCTACTTCCCAGAGCTATTGTCAAGATCATGCAGTGTGAAATGACAATGATTCTCTTTGCTCTGGACTGGCCAAGACAATGATGGTATTCAGACCTGCTTACCTGTTGCTTCGATTTCACAAGAGACTACCACATAAGCAAAATTTGCACTACAGGATGTCTGGAAGAATATTTAATTTTAGCCTGCACTCTCTGAACCTGGCTGCCTGGTTCCTGAGTACCTGTAATACGGACAGCTGAATCTTTTCATGACTGCATGAAAATTATGAAAGAAGCAAAGAGAACATCCACTGGCTCATCTTGTGTTTTCAAGTGAAAGACATCTTGAGCATGGTGGCTTCAGGGAAAATGGATCCAGAACATGTCAAGAGGAGACTGGCTTATCGTATCTTCTATATTGGGCAAAATCTGTCCTTCAATTATTTTCTCTCAAAGTCCATTTGGTTGTCATCATTGATAACATTAAAAGTCTGTCTCAAGCAACTTATTCTTCATCCCAGTGATTAAGAATTTCCTTTAATGGCTCAAGAAAGGCTACCCTCCACCGTAAACCCTCCCCTCCATGGCAGCTTCCCAATGTTCTCTCCAAATTAATAGGTTGTCCATTTAAAACCATGCACAAGGCAGATTAACACCACATTTCCTGGAAACTAGCTTTTCTTGTGGCTTCAACATCTGCTAGAAGGGTGAGGGAGCTTCAAGCTCTATGTTCAGAGGAACCATATCTGGCTCCACAACATCACAAGGTATCCTGAACACCTCATCCTTCTTGCCTGCACAAAGTGATATTGAAATTTCATGTTAACCATACAATCTCTCTCCTAGCTTTCTTTCTGGAACGTTTCTCTCTGGTAGAAAGATCACTGTATATCCTGGATGTGATTAGGGCTCCAAAATGTTGCTTGGCAAAACCAAAGCCATTAGAAAAAACACAACAACTCTGGATAGGGATGGCTTCAGCTAGGTAAATCATAACTAGATGGATTGTGTCCTGCATGCCTGCATATATTCTGCATATTTTCTGCATATATTCTGAAATCCAACTGACCCCTTCTCGGTGGGCCTAAAGCACATTCTACTTGGGAAAGCGGCCACCACTGCCCTGATGAGAAATTCACCAAAGAGACCCGCAGAGCAAAACCTGAAGGTCTGTTCCTACTTTTGCCAAACATTACTCCATTGACTCTAAATCCAGGGCCTGCATTACATACGGGGTGCACTGTTCCTGCTATGGTGCAACTTTAACTGGGTGCGTCTTGTGAAAAAGGCAGTGCATCCTCTTAAAGTTTCTTCAGATAACTCTAACTATAGCTGCTGAATTTCTATGCTTTTGTGTGTGTAAAATGTGAACCTAACTATAATGTCCCTGTGACCCTTGTTTTTTCAGTGAATTTGTATGTTTTTTTTAATGTAAAGTAATATATAATTGGAGCTGCCGGTGCAAGTGCTCGCGGAGGATCTGCATCCCTAGATATACAAAGTTTTATTTCCTTAATAACTCCAAAACTACTGAACAGATTTAGATCAGATTACAAACAAGGCTCTTCCTGGACCAAGAGCTAGCTATCTGCCAAATTTTGTGTAAATCTGTTCAGTAGTTCAGCCTGTAGCCATGTCTAAAAATGTCAAAATCCCCATAAACATTGCATGTGGAAAATTGTTTTGGGACCCCCCCTTTTTCTCGGACCCCACTTGATGAATCCCCCTGAAACTTTCCATGCAGAACTTGGCAAAGTAGGGCACTCTTTTTGTGAAGATGTGTTTAACGGCACAAAAGTTATTAGCAAAACAAAAAACGCTTCACCATGGGAAAAGTTGTCCTAGCTATAACTACCTACTGGCGGTCCCAAGTAGGTAGTTATTGTTAGGACCTAGTTCCATAGGAAAAGCATTTTTTGACTTGTCAATAACTTTTTCGTCATTTGACCAATCTTCATGTAATTTTCCCAAAAAAGTGTCAAAGTAGGTTCTGTGTGTCATGGAAAGTTTTGGGGTGATCCGTGCAGTGGGGACCAAGAAATAGGGGCACGAAATAAGGGTGCGTATGTAATGTTAATTCCCATAGGAATGCCTTGTCAAACATACAGCCCAAACCGCTGGACGGAAGTACACCAAATTTGGCAGAAAGGTAGATGCTGTTACGCAGATTGTGCTTTTTGTTATTTGGTGCAAATCCTTTTACCACTTTTTCAGAAATTTAAGTTGAAAATTATAGTGATATCTCTGGTCGCGAAGCCTTCGCGATAAAAGACGAACTCGTACAGGGAAATGCACTGCTCTGATTGGCTGCCAACACTTTAACCAGGAAGTGTTGGCAGCCATCTTGGGACTCGACTTCACCGAGTCCCAAGAATAAAAATGGAAATTAAGAAAAGGGGGCAGGGTAGGAATACACTGACCCCCAAGCCATGGTGTTGGGGTCCCCGCAACAGACTAAAAGCGAAATCGCGATAAATGAGAACTAGAGGCAATTTTGTTTTTAAAAAAAGCAAGCGCTGACTCCCACGCTTGCTTTAGACTAACTCCCGGGTGAACCAAATCCCAGGGACATGGTAAAAATAAAGGAGGGGGGCACACGTGGCCCCCCTGCTTGGGCTATTCAAAGCCTCGGGGACCACCACCTCCCTGGGGCTGTGTTATAATTATATGCAGGGGAACCTCCCCTGCATCCCCCGGGGTTGCCACCTCCCCAGGGCAGTAACGTAATTATAAGCGGGGGAGCCTCACGCCATCTCCCCGGGGCACTGTTCCATGCAAATGCTGGGGGCCCGCTCACCCCCCCGCTGCTCTAGGGATTGCCACCTCCCTTGGGCACATACTTCAATTATTTAAAAAAAAAAACAATGTGGGAAAGGCCCTATGACTTCCACCGCAGCTCCGTGGACTGCCACCTCCCCGGGGCTAAAATAAATCATAATGCATGGGGGGATCTGACCCCCCACGCACTCCCTGGGGACCGCCACCTCCTCGGGTTCAGAAATACAATAATGTAGGGGGTCTGTTGTGGCCCCCCGGCCCCGGGGAGCACCACCTCCCCGGGGCTTACTGAGCAAAGGAAGGGGGCTGCTCGGCCCCCCTCTAGGAGCCTTACATGGCCCTGGGGACCACCCCCCAGGGCCAGCTCCAGCAATTGACCGGGGTGCCCACCCCAGGACATTGCAGTTGGCTATGGCCAAGCCATTGCAAACACTGCTCCGCTTCGTGGAAGCAAAAGCATTAAAAATGGATGGTGTCATCAGTGATGTCATCAGTGATGTCACTGACCATGTCATGAGTAAATGTATGATGTAATATGTGAGGTCATAAGCAGTGCATTGCGGGGCGTAAGTTATAGTTAGCTCAGGTTAAATTGCAGTATTGCTGAATTTCACTTGTTTTCTACGAGTTAAATCTGACCCTAACTATAACATCCCTGTAACCTTTGATTTTTTAGTGAATATATATATATATATATATATATATATATATATATATATATATATATATATATATAGATATATATGTGTATAGTAATAATATTGCTACTGTAATACAACCAAATCTAATCTCCTTTTGTTAAGTATTCAATTCCTATGTCTCTGGACAAGCACGATGGTACCCATGATATTAAACTACATAGCAGACATGTAATAATATGAGGTTTCACCATGGTAGCAAATACTTGATAACATTGGGCCTGATCACGATGGCTGTCGGACGAGCGTCCGACCGCCATCGCCGCGGGCAGGTGAATGTCAGACAATGTGTCTGCAGTCCCGCCTACTCTATTACGATACGACCGCCGTGCAGGTGGTCGTAAAATTCTTTTTCTCTTGCAGCTGGTGCTGCAGCCCAGGAAAAAGGCTGTAGCACAAGCCACACTAGAAAAAAACATTTTGTGCCATCCATGCACCGTGTGCCAGGCACCATGTGGTGCCTGGCACACGGTGCATGGATGTGTGGAGTGGCACAACATGTTCCTCCCAGACCACTAACCCGTGGCCCACGGGGGCCCTGGTTGGGGCCCCCAAAGTTCCTTTTGGTCTGCCTACTCATAGCGGTGGGACCGTCATTAACAGACAGTTAGAAAGCGATATCATAATCCCTACGGCGGTGCCTGCGCACGCAGGCTCCGCCTCCATTGTAGGGATTAATATCTGACCGCCACCCCGACAGGCTCCTTGAGCTTGTCGAAGGCGGTGGTCTTCCCACCCGAAATAATTGCTTTGACTGCCGGTATTGTAATCCGGTGGTCGCACCGAAGGCCTGGATGCCGGCCGGCCCGCCACTGACGGCCTGTTGGTGGCGGTGCACCCGACATCAAAATGAGGGCCTATGTCTTTAACCATGGTGACAATCTCATTCTGTATGTGATAAGGTCAAACATGCTGTAGTCCTACAAAAGCATATGTGCTTTCTGAAAGCTCTGAAAATTATATTCAAAATTAAGGCCATCAACGCCTGCACCCAAGGGACAAGGAAGCCCGTGAGAGAATGGACGTAACTTGTCAAATATTTATTAATCATATAAAAAAATTTCACTTACATTATGAGAAATCTCAATATAGTATTCAAAATTAAAACAAATCTTACATCCATGGGGCTGAAATTCAATGCATTTAGAGAAAGGGCAATAGGTCCAAGACATCATGATGGCACAGCGGATACAGAGGCTAGTTGCATGCCTATCTGTTACGATTAATTATAATTGTTGTGCTTCGTTTCTAATTGATTCTCAGTGGGTGCTTTGGGTACGGGTTGCTCTGCACGACTTTAGTGTAACTAGGGTAACTAACCCCATGTGCAGTTATATTGTGCTTCTTTTACATGATGTGTTTTTAAACTGCTTACCCTCTAACTGCACCTTCCCCAGCTCATCGGCTTCTTCGCTCGCACTCCGGTCCATCGCTGGTCACTTCTGATTGAGTGGAGAGTGCGAGCAGTCTAGTTTTTGTTTTCCCCCTATTTTCGGTCACGCCACTTCCGGCCACGGCGCTCCAGGGCGGGCGGGATAATTGACCTCAGCCTGTCTACTTAATGGACAGGATCCTGCGGACGCGCGCAGTGGGCGCACCGCTGGCAAGCCCATCTGCGCCCGTCCGCGCCCTGCCGTCGCCAGGAGCCAGGACCCCTGACTCTGGTAACAGCCATTCTCTACCGAGTTACACCTACACAAGGGCAGAACTTAACTGCATAAGCCAGTCGGTAAACTTGGCTGTCGTCTCACCGGTGTGTCATGCAAATGCTCTTTCAGCCAACCTGGTTGGGCCGTTTTCTTGTATATACTGCCACTTCCAGAGTCTTATAGCAAGATCTACGGGAGGTGCACAATACCCCTCCAAGACTCGGTTGATGATTTGAAGCTAGTAACAAGCACTTCTGTGAACTTAGGCAGAAAGGCTTCTCTTTGTCCTACCTATAGTTGGAGAGCCTTTCTAATAAACGTTAGATCCTTGCCCAAACATTGCACCGAAATATGGGATTTACTGAACTCCCAGGCCCCCGACGTAGGATTTCTAACAGAAACTTGGCTCAAACCCTTCTCCATTCCGGCCATTGCATTAGCCCTCCCAGACCAGTATCGAATTTTGCATCTAAATAGGGACAGTAAAGTAGGTGGAGGTGTTGCTATTGTTTTTAAATCATCCCTGAATATCACTATAATGGATACTTCCTTAGACAATTCGATAGAGATTTGTCTTTTTAAGATTGAACTTTCACCCCAGGATTGCGGGAAAAGCGCCTTAGTATATGGCCCACCAGGGCCTCTTAAGGACTTGTCTTTAAAATTATTGGAAAGGATCCCCCACATCATTTCTTCTAAACAATTCCTCCTACTTGGGGACTTTATCATACATAGTGAAAATAGTGAGAATACGGACGCCGCTCTCTTCCTGGCAGACATGGCCTCCCTAGGGTTGGAAATAATTAACTCAGGGCCTACCCATGCAGCAGGGCATACGTTAGATCTTATTCTTACCAATTCTACCCACATACATTCCAACCCCCGGTGCCAGTGATTTGGTCAGACCACTCTCTAATCAACTTCCAGATTAATAACACTCATCAGATTGATGCCAACGACCCTCCCATCGGGAAGATCACGCGACAATGGCAAAAATCTCAGAAGAAGCTTTCTCGAAGGAGTTCAGACCACCTACTTTTGCCAAGCCCGGGGATATAAATATCAAACCCAATGATCTCCATCATGCTATAGGGGCAGCCTTAGACATTTTGGCTCCACTTAAGGTACAGCAGCCCAAATCTCAAAGAAAGCATGCAGTCTGGTTTACCCCAGAACTACGTAGGGAGAAATCTAAGTGTAAAAAGCTGGGAAAAAGCTGGCGTAAAACCCAATCACAGGCAGAGAAAGAAATATTTAAATCAGCTGTAACCACCTACCATAAAAACATTAAGTTAACTCGGAAAGGACATATTTATGCGCAATTAAGCGAAGCAGGGAATTCCACGAAGGATCTTTCCTCGATCCTTAAATCATTTACGTCTCCAACTGCCTGCGCTAATCCTATACCTGTTTCTCAGATTTTATGTGATAATATCTCAAGTTCTTTGATAAAAAAATTGACAAAATCTATGACAAATTTCCCAGAGACGCCAGTATCTCTGACACTCTCATTCCTTCTTCTATAGCCTCCAGAAAGAAAGATGTTGTTTTAGCTGGCTTCCCCCCCTTGCAGGATTCTAAAGTAGAAGAGATGCTAAAAACAGCTAAATCAGATTCCCCTACGGACATCATGCCAGCTAGACTATTCGCCCTGCTGGCACAGCATCACGCCCCTCCAATATGCACTTTATTTAACTACTCCCTGTGTGAGGGGAAAGTGCTTCTGGCTTGGAAATCTGCTCAAATCTTTCTGATTTGTAAAAAGATTAACGTGCCTCCTGCAGAGCTATCTAACTACCGGCCTATTTCTCTCCTTCCGTTCATGAGCAAATTTTTTGAGGGATATATCAACTCACAGCTTATGGAATATATTGAAGCCCAAATATGTCTTGACCCCTCACAGTCTGGTTTTAGACCAAGACACTCTACCAAATCCACCCTTATAGGTGTGACGGACTTTATTAAACTTTTTCAAGATAATAATACGGAAGTATCATTAGTGCTGCTGGACCTGTCCGCAGCTTTTGATACTGTAGCTCATCATAGGCTACTTCAAAGACTGATGGAAATTGGTGTGGTAGGACCGGCTCTTCAATGGCTTTCCAGCTTTTTAAAGCAGCGCACGCAAACCATTAATCTGGGTCCTTTTCGATATGGTGCTAAATCCCTTACGAAGGGGGTTCCTCAGGGCTCATGCCTCAGTCCTACTCTTTTTAATATATATATGGCCCCCCTTGCAAATATCATCAGAGACCATGGCTTTGTTCCCTTTTCATATGCGGATGACACGCAACTTCTTCTTTCGTTTAATAATAATACGGTGGCAACAACAGAGCTCTTTGCAGACGGTATGCGAGCTATCTCTGACTGGATGACGAAGAATTTTCTCCAGTTGAATGCCGATAAAACGGAAGTTCTTCTGTTCAGCAAAGCACACATTCTGTGGTCCCCCGATTGGTGGCCGTCAGAATTAGGCCCTGCCCCCACCCCTACAACCAAGGCAAAAAATCTGGGAGTGTATCTGGACCTCTCTTTATCTATGAAAGACCAAGTGGCTGCTGTTTCAGGCACATGTTTTCATATGCTGAAGCTCCTTCGGAGAGTGTTCTACCTTCTCCCTTTATCTGTCCGTGAGACGCTGATCGAAGCTCTGGTAGTCAGTCGACTTGACTACTGCAATGCACTTTTGGGAGCTGCAAATGATGCAGTGTTAAACAGGTTGCAAGTAGTCCAGAACACGGCAGCGCGGCTGGCTCTTAATATGCCTCCCAGATCAGCATCCTTGCCGTTTCTGAAATGCCTCCACTGTCTCCACATCCGTGACAGAATCAAGTATAAAATCTGCTGCTTGGTCCATAAAACAATCAATGATCGGGGGCCCAGATATCTGGCGGGAAAACTCGTCCATTACCGTCCTAGCAGATCTCAGCGCTCTGGAGAGAAGGCTCTGCTAGTAGTCCCTCGGTTTAATAAACTTCGAACAGGTGGCAAATCTTTTGCCTATCTTGCCCCTCGTTTTTGGAACTCGCTCCCCATCGCTTTATGCAAGTGCCCTAATCTTCCTAAATTTAGAAAACTATTGAAAACTGAATTTTTTAATAACTGAGCGTCCCATTACCCTCTATTTCTTCTGCTGTCAGCGCGGAGATATCACTTCGGGGGTGATTCCAGCGCTCTACAAATTCTTCATTCATTCATTCAATGTATACACCAAAGAAGCGTTGGTAATGGTTTGTTGGGGAATTTAACCTTTGGGACACTACAATTAATGACTTCAGGCTTAGAACTGAATGGGGTAGCATGACTGGCTTACTGTGGCCAGGTAGATTTTAAGCCATACCATTAAACACCATGCCAGAAATCTCCGCCTCCATAACTCTGGTGAACAGGATGTTGTGTACAATATAATCAAAAGCTTTTAAAAGGTGCAGTAGGACAAGGGTCCCCATATTTCACCTGTCCACTAGTCTACGTAGATCATCAAGGACAAAACAGCCACCAATTTGGTACTTCTGCGTGCCCACATCCAACTTGAAAAGGGTCACAAAAGTAATGTCTTTCCATATAAAAGTGAAGTTGCCAAAAGACCAATCTTTGTAACAGTGAGGTCCAATAACTATAAAAAATAAATAGGTCTAAAGTTAGTCAAGTCTGCAATATCTCTAAAATGCTACTATCTTCCAAATTAGGGAAATTACCAAATGGCAAAGAATTGCTAAAGTTCACCGGAAGCTCAGTAATTATAATAGTGCTGAAGCAACAAAGCTATAAGGCACTAAAGAAGAGTCAGAAGGAAAGCTGCTATTAATAGTTTCCAATACAATTTCTTCAGAAACAGGTTAAAAATGTCTAGCCTACAAGCAGCCTTAATTTGGTTAGACTCCAGTTCCTAAAAAGATAGAGAATGCTATTGAAGCAATAATGTTCCTTATGTTTGCAATTTTATTTTGAAAGTAGGCTGCCATATCCTCTCATAGAGCCTCAGAGGGAGTTATGCTACATAACATTAAGACATGTTATTGAAGTTTATCTATAACCAACCAAGAACAGGGCAGGGTCCCATGTTTTCAGGTAAGCAAGCAAGAATCTATGGCAAAATCATTCTATCTGGTTTTATTAGTAGTTCAGTTTTTGTTGAACTTAGCTTCTGAAAGTTTTCTCATATCCCCCAACGTACCAAAGATAGATTGTGTGCCATGATTGAGTCATTAGAGGATTTCCAGGACAACCCAAAGACCATTTTGGTATCATTTTCATACGTATAGTATCTCAACCCCATATGGGTAAGATGTTGAGCCAGTGGTCAGATCTAAATATTAAACATTTGGAGGGAAAGGAGGAAAGAAATGAAGCTTTTGAGAAACCAAATTTCATGCCTTTGACTTAAGGCTTTGAAATGAATGAGGGTAGCATGACTATTTGATAGCTGATAGTTAACATGAAGCCATCCATTTAAGTGCGGTTCCAGAAATACCTACATCCATAAGTCTGGTGAACAGAATGGTGTGGTTGAGATGTATCAAAACCCACAGAAAGGTCCAGCAGGGCTAACCACCACCAACAATAACAATCCTCATGGTTGCAATCTAATTTTTGAAGAAGGCTGCCAGATCCTCACATAGAGCCTCGGAGAGATTTATGTTGCATAACTTTGAGACTGATGTTCATCTACAATACAACAGTATTCTTTCGCAGTATTTGAGGCTTGAGAAATTCACTCATTATAATAGGCTTTCTTTGCCTCTTTAATTTGAGACTTATATACCTTATCTGTTTCAAAGTAGATGTTTCCCAGGTCGACAAAGTAAGCACTTTTGCCATTTACGCTCTAGGCAATGAGTGTCAAGCTTAATGTATCTAGCATTGGTGTAAACCACAGATTTCTACTATTAAACATCTTTGCTACTGTAGTCTGTAATGGTACCTCATGTTAAGGATTTATTGTAAAGATTGATTCAAAACGGACAACATAATGGTAGGATTATTATCAGGGTTGGATTGACATCTTGTTTCAAAATGATCACAACAGGGGTTTCATTTATCTCCTTGGGGACTTAAAATAAGGCTGAAGAGACAAAATAAAATGGTACAGTGTGATGATCTGATCATATTAGAGGATTTGGGTCCCCAACTACCAGATGACCTTTCATGTTAGTTGCCTTGAAGGATTTTGGGTATTGATTAAGAACTTCTATAGCCTCTTTAAATTGGCTAGTGGCTCCCTTCGGATTCTCCAACCATAGATTAAAATCACCTAGGGGCCGATTATGATGGCGGGCGGACTTTGTCTGCCCGCCATCGCCCCGGTAAATGGGACCGCCCGCTATGTGTGCGGCGGTCCCGCACATGTGATTAGGATGCCACCGCCACGGTGGCGGTGGCATCCCCATTTCCAGCATTGTGGCGGGCGGTGCTCACAACACCGCCCGCCACAGTACTGGAAATGCATGTTGTGCATCTGCATGCACAACGTGACAGGCACCGTGCGGTGCCTGCCACCTTGTGCATGCAGATGCAGGGGGTACCATAGGTACCCCCATGTGCAGCCCCCACCCCCAACACCCTGGGGGCCCGCAATGGGCCCCCAACAGCAAAGACCGCGAGCCTTTCCATGGCGGCGACGCCACCATGGAAAGGCTCATCTCCGCCGGCATCATAATATGGATGGCGGTGTCTTGCAGACACCGCCACCATATTAAACTCTTTCCGCCCGGTCGACTGTTCGGCCGGGCGGAAAACATGCGGACGGTCTTACCGTCTGCTGGGCTCCCCTTCGCCATGGTAATATGGCGGGGGAATTTGTTGGCGGACGGGCGATTATGGCGGGCGGATCGCCACCGCCATGCGGGCGGTGGTGATCTGCCCGACATCGTAATCGACCCCTTAAATTGGTCAATTTTTTTTGTTAAAACAAAAGATCCCAAAATCTTCAACCAATCTGGCAAAATGGACGGTAGAGTCATGTAGGGGCGATAAATCAGAAGAAAGTGGTGTTCAGAGTTATGAAATTTAAAAGACATCCAAGCTGTCGTATAGATGTACCAACCCAAAATGTACCGCTTTTAAACAAATCTCTAGTGACAACTGCAACCACGTTTTAGTGATAAGTATACATCGAGCTGATATGTTTCAATGTGGTCATAGACCTCTTCTCTGTGAGCTATCAAAGAACATGTATTACATCGCATAGCATTGGGATTCAGTGAGTCATAAGAATTACTCGATTTAGGGGTCGATTCCGATCTCGGCCGGAAGCGCACCGAATACGATTCGTCCAGAAAAAATACAAGCCCAACGCGTTTTTCCCGACCGATTTGAACAGTTGTCCGAGCAAGCAAGTACGATGCGCATTACTGATAAAATTCCGAGCGAGCCGTACGTACCCATTCCATCTCCAGTTCCCCGACCGAGCTGGATCCGGAAACGCCGATTCGAGTCGCACGGAAGTAAATACACAGCACCTTCCGGCCGGACAAGTACGATGCGCAATCCGTACGCGCCGAACTGGTCGGCACGTCAGAGCATCCGGGAGAGCCGCACATAAGCTCCGATTCGCGCCACAAGACGATTCACGGCTACGAGACGAACAAGCCAGCTACGAGTACGAGTCGAAGCCACGAGAAACCCGAACAAGACGAACCAACCATGAATCCGATCGTGCAGGTCCTACCAATACTCTACATCTATTACCGGAACCGGTACGGACGCGTACGGCGCAGACGGTAAGTCAAACACCCACTACACAAACAAACGACACGTACCCAACATATGTCACACACACATAGGGATGCAGAAATGACGTACACTAGCAACATCAGAACCATAGGGGCGGGATGGCTATCACCAATGCCATACACACCCATAGGGGCCTGGATGCCTACCACTACCACCACCCCTACTCATGGGGGCTGGATGCCTACCACTACCACCACCCCTACTCATGGGGGCCTGGATGCCTACCACCACCACCACCACCCCTACTCAGGGGGGCTGGATGCCTGTCACTACCACCACCCCTACTCAGGGGGGCTCGATGCCTACCACTACCACCACCCCTACTCATGGGGGCTGGATGCCTACCACAACCACCAGCCCTACTCATGGGGGCCTGGATGCCTACCACCACCACCACCACCACCCCTACTCAGGGGGGCTGGATGCCTGTCACTACCACCACCCCTACTCATGGGGTGCTGGATGCCTGTCACTACTACCATCCCCACTCACAGGGGAATTGATGCCTACCACTACCACCACCCCTACTCATGGGGGCCTGGATGCCTACCACCACCACCACCCCTACTCAGGGGGCTGGATGCCTGTCACTACCACCACCCCTACTCATGGGGGCCTGGATGCCTACCACCACCACCACCCCTACTCAGGGGGGCTGGATGCCTGTCACTACCACCACCCCTACTCAGGGGGGCTGGATGCCTACCACTACCACCACCCCTACTGATGGGGGCTGGATGCCTACCACTACCACCACCCCTACACAGGGGGCTGGATGCCTACCACTACCACCACCCCTACTCAGGGGGCTGGATGCCTGTCACTACCACCACCCCTACTCATGGGGTGCTGGATGCCTGTCACTACTACCATCCCCACTTATAGGGGAATTGATGCCTACCACTACCACCACCCCTACTCATGGGGGCCTGGATGCCTACCACCACCACCACCCCTACTCAGGGGGGCTGGATGCCTACCACTACCACCACCCTTACTCTTGGGGGCTGGATGCCTACCACTACCACCACCCCTACTCATGGGGGCCTGGATGCCTACCACTGTAGTGTAGCTCCTATTTCCCTAATAGGCTCTGCGCATTGGAATAATATACCCTATAGGTTTGACATAGGACTAAGGTCGGTATGTCCCTATCGAGTATATTAAACTTAATTACTTGTGCCAGCTAGCTCAGAGGCCACTAGAAACTCCTTGGATAACAAGAAGGGAGTAGTTTCTGGCAGCCGCAAAACATGACAACTTTGTTTCCCTTTAGAATCAGAACGTGTCCCAGAGTCGTGGAAACAATAGATAACCGTTTCACTCAGCTCAATCGTGCATACTTAGTTTTCCTCAAAGTTACACAGAAAGAATAGACGGGTGTTTCAATAAAAGGATTTATTGAACAGTCTTGTTTCTCGTGTAAGTAATATGTGCTGTTACAATCACAAGACAGTATGCAAGATAAATAACGTACAGCGTAAGCAGTATAAATAAATAGTACTGCGTTAGCATTATCTTTTAGCGTATATTCACATACATAAATAACATGAGCTAAAAATGCGAGTACTCATACGATGCGTCTCTAAGCAAGTTCTACCCCAATGTACCTAACCTAACCTAGGTGTAGGGAGAGGTATGAAGTAGGTGAAGTATTCCTTACTATGGTATACTAAGAGTATGTTACACCTAGTATGTCTAGTATGCCAAGAGTCTAGTATGCCAAGAGTCCCTCTAGGTTCTAGTCAGCTCCATACCTTTAAGAATGAGAGAGGTGGGAATCTCTTGCCAGACTCGAACTCCAACACCCCGCAAGGGAAGTCAGATCACTGGAAGCTGGACTCTCTGCGTGCAGGGATGACAGTGTCTTCTCAGTGCGTCAGGCCGGGATACGGGCTCCTCTGAAGTCGAGGTCTCCTCTAGTTTACAAGGGCTAGGGAAGGTATATTTATACCTGAGAGGTACCTCAGAATGTTAGCATTGACGTGAATCGGACAGCGGAAGACGTCATGAATGAACCCTTAAGGTATAACGGTTCATGCATAATAGATGAGTCCTTGAAGAAATCAATAGTCCTGTGCTAGGGAAACTCCCGAAGCCTAAGGGTCTGTTCTTCAAGAACTCGTTGTGACGTTAGGGTGGACGGATGTCGGAGACCATGCCTGTATTTGGAGTGCACGGTTTAATGCCTAAATAAGGACTGGGATTTTATGCCTATATAAGGGCAGGGCGAATTGTGCCTATATAAGGACATGATACAGGAAAACCTATATACGGACACCCTAAGAGGAATACAACACCCACTCCACTTTCGTGTGTACGATAATAATATAAATGCTAAACATTTAAAATGCTAAACATAAAATGGAGTACCGCATATTGCTAAAACATTTCTTAAAAGCATTTAAAAAACCTATTAGAGTGCAAAAAGTACTGTACATTTTAAGCATTGCTTCTCATTTCAGGCATGTATTTGAAAATAAAATGCAATTGGAATGAAATAAGCAGTAATAATTACATGTGACAAAATTTTTTTCGATAAGTTGTTCAAAAAATCAAAGTCATTTCATGTCATGGAGATTAATGAACTTTTTAGACTAACCAGATGACAAAGTGTCTGTGGAAGTACCGCGAAGTCCGTACTATAAGAATAGTTCTACTTCAAGCAGATTGTCGTGCCATTTGGTTTGTAAAATGGAAAAAGTTCAATTTGGGAAGAGTTCCAAGTTTTTGAAATATGAAGGCCAAATTGTTATTGCATCTCTGGAACACTGTGGGCTGAATCAGAGTCAGTGTATGGGTCTGGTGTAAACATGAGATCATCTATTTCTGTAGACAAGATATCGTCCACTGTAGTTGGTGACATTCGGAACACCTCGTGTAGTATATTAATTGCACAGAGATGTGAAGCATCGCTTTCAGCATAGGATGCCGCAGCAATGTTCGCGTCCGTTGTTACCTGTGTGTCTGTAGATCCATCTCGTACCTCAGCAGCAGCCGGAAGCGTCTGTGAGATCTCAATGAATGCTGTCATCAAGATTGGTAGCCTCTGGGGACAACACAGAGCATGGGCCATTATCGGGTCCAGCAGAGTATCGATATCCGTTGGCGTAGCTGATGGAAATGTTAGACAGGTGTCCAACACGCATTCTTTACCGCATAGCAGGCATCGTAGAACAGGTAAGATGCAATCTTGCCAGATTGGTCTGAATGACAGGAACCACGTGGTATTAAGTTCCCATAGACGATTTATGCCAAAAAGCTGTACTATTCGCTCACGGCACTTTCGTTCAAGGAGAGCTTTCTCCACTTCGCTCGGAGTGATGTGTGCGAATAGGCTGGCCATAGCGTAATAGCAGGAAGAGAAATAGAATTCCGGCAACAAGTGCTAGAATTAATGGTATGCCACCAAACACCGAATGTGCAAAGTTTGGGATGATTCCGAGGACTGCCTGGAAAGGTGCTAACAGTCCGGAACAGATGGTCTTAAATACATGTACAATTCCGCTTGTATCTGACATGTTAAAGATACGTCCTATCATTTCTACGAAATGTATAGGGCAGTTTGTACGTATTAAAGTTTGTATCTCAGCCGAAGTCCTTGCAATTTGTAGATCATAGGTTTCTTTGGCCGAGGTCAAAGGCACTGTTTGTTGTAAAAGCATGGCTTTCATTCTGCTTAAAGTATCAAATCTTATAAAAGAGACGTTCAGCGAAGGCCACAAAGGCGACTCCCTGACTGTGTCTATTGGGGCAAACAATACTTGCATACAGCAAGTGACCCTGGAGTTTACCGTTACTAGATATGGGATGCCTGGCAACATGCCGCAGCAACTCTGATCATTCAACATGAGGTAACTCCCATTAGAAAGTTGTCCAAACGTTGGATTAATCACAGCAGCTGGTGTACCCTGCTGGTGGCAAGACAAATTTGCCACAGCACCATTACAAGCCCCGTGTAAAGAAATGTCCTGACATATTAGTGAACCGTTCAGTGCATTTCTACAGTGTGTACCGCTCAGAAACATTTCACGATCCCCACTCCAACATCTATATGTGTATGGTAAATTCCAAGATGTCTTAATGTATTCCTTACCCAACCTTTCATATTTGCCTGCTTGCATTTGTTTGAGGCAATACTGAAACTGAAAAGTAGTCACAGGTAGTGTGATTTTGCCATGAATAAGCCATTCTGTAGCTGGTTTTTCTGCCACTGTGAATGGTAACTTTTCCAGTTTTTCAATGCCCAGCACTGTATACTTTGCTCCTCTTTGTGCCAGTTCGATCTGTTTATCAGTTAGATTGTATTCTGCAAACAGAGCCGTTGTGTTGATAAAACGCCAAGGCACATAGCCTGCTCGCAAAGATTGCAGCGTCCAGCTTAATAACACCATAGAACGTAATTGAGATTGGCCTTGTTGTAAAATTGCCAGATCTTGTTCTAGTATGTCGATAGCAGAGGATACAATACTGTCCAATGAATAAATTCTGGAGGACAAAGTTGTTAACCCATTGTCAACCACAGAGAGAGTTTTCTCTAAATTAATACGATCAAGTTCACGTATTCGTTCTGTGGCCTCCATTTGTGACACTTTCCATGCTTCATTATAGGCAGCATAAATGCCGGCATATATGAAACGTTTTTGACGCAGTTTTCTTGGTCCAAGCAAGAATTCCCTAAGGTCTGCGTCTTCTTTAAGTAAGGATAAGTGTTGTTTCACATCCTGTAGTGTAGATTTCTGCAGCCAATCGAAGAATAATTTTCCTACACTGTATGTTGTTACTACCTCCGGATGTTGTCTTTGGACGTATCTTGGGTCTGGCCTATGAATAGTAAAGCCCTGAGTTTTATTCAGGAATCTTTCCTGACAGTTGTTCGTGTCTGTGGGCCAGATCAACCATTTTCTCCAATCAGGATTAGTTCTGTTGAGTTGTAGTATTGTGCCAACTGTAACCGCTGCCTGTGTATTGTTATCACTTGCAGGTGTTGGTACAGAAGGTGTTTTCATCTCTTTGATCTTGGCTAGTCCAAGACAAGATGTTTGTTGGATAGTTTCATTCAAAAACATTATTTGCTCAGGGATGATGCAGGCTCTAAATAAAGCTTCTATCTCCTGCACTTGCCATTCTTTAGTACCCCAGACAGTTTTTGTGTCTATTGTGTCTTTCCAAAAGTCGAAACCCTGTATAGACATTTGAGCAATAAATGCTGCAGAATAAATCTGTTTTGTATTTGTGAACATAATTTTCAGTCCTGTCTTGTTTACATTTCTATATTAAAACGTTTCTGGATCAGATGTATTGTAACCTGAAAAATATGGAAACTTATTAGCAAATGTTCTTGAACTACCTTTTGGTGGTGTAGGACAATGCTCCCATTGGTTAAACATAAACACATTTCTAGGGTATGCAGATTTATGCAAATAATGATGACCATAGTGGTTATAGCAATACAGCTGTTCATAGTCTGATGAACCCTCTAAATATTCATTTTTAGAAAATGCAGCAGATTTTTCTAGGTCAAACATTATGTCGTTAACAGTCTCAAAGTCCCAATCATCAGAATAGGTACTGGACAAAATAAGATCACTTAGTGAAATTTTAAACAAATGTGGAATGTTCAATTGTTCCGTTGGACCGAATATATCAAAATCAGTTTTGTCCCACACTATACCATCCTGTATAGGAACGGCTGTGATGTTCACTGTTGACAAGTCTCTTGCTTCACAATGGGAAGATTTATGAGGTTTCAAAAGTAAGTTCACATCTTTTCTTTCAGTGTTCACACGGATGTATCTGCCATTTATAAGCACGCTCATAGTCATAACCAAAGCTAGCCAAAGCAGGAAAACAAATATTCCAGAAATAATCCAGAGTTCAATCCATTGTGAAACCAGATAAGTATTTTTCAGAAAGTGAAGAAAGTCTTTTACTTGCTGTTTGAAAGTTAATGATGCTGGCGTCGTTTCAGGTTCACTGGGATATTCTGAGAACGTATCAAAGTTAATGAAATAGCCAGAAGCAGTTCTGTCAATTGTTGAAATTGCATCAGGATTCGTTGAAATCGCTGGAACCAGTTGATCACTTGCTACGTTGGTGTAGACAGGTGTATTTGGACGAACTGTTACTTGAGTTTCAAGAGGGATGAGTTCCATAGCATTGTTGCTCAGTCCTTCATCTGTTACTGCTGAATTCTCGATGGTTATCAGTCTTTCAGTCTGAACCTCTTGGATAGTAGCGAGAGGAGTGCGTCTGCTACTAGATCGGAGTCCACGAGGCCTACTATTTAGTATTGGCCACATACTGTGGTTTGATGAGGTCGATGGACACAAATCTTTTCTCCTTTTTCCAGCAAGGGGCGGCAGTAGTACTGTTCTTGTTCCTTGAATAGCTAGGACAGGTACTGGTTGTCTGTAAGAAGGTCCAAATTCCTTCTTGACCGCAATCTTTTCTCTGACTAGATCCCCAACTTTTGGAATCCAGACAGGCCTTGCTGGGACAGCCGGTTGATCCCCAGTGGTGGTTGGCTGCAGGAACATGTTGCTTTGTTTCGTTCTTAATTTGTTTAAGTCCTGTAAGACAGCCAAACGATCTTTGATATCAAAGGGTTTATTTTCCACCACTGTGCCTACGTGTTCGAGGTCTGGTACCCACATCCTTGTCCCAAATAGGACCTCATATGGAGTGACCCCCCCTAGAGAACTTCTTGGCAAGTTGTTTAATGAGCGTTGGACCCCATATAGATGTTTGACCCACCCATCAACCAAACCTAATACCCTAGCTGTTATAGACTGCTTTATGTCCCGGTTTTTCCTTTCCACAACCGAATTTCCCTCAGGATGGAATGGAGAGGAGTACCGCAATGCAACGCCCAGACTGGCCATGGCTTCTTTGTAAGAGCTAAACGCAGGGCCCTGGTCAGAATGTAGTGTGCCTATTGCGTATGTGCCGATAAAGACTCGCAAATGTTTTATAACAGTTCCAGCGTCAGCCGAGCGCTGAGGCCATAACCATAGGAACCTAGAGCATGAATCCACTGCAACCATGATATATTTATAGTTACCGTCCCTTTGCAAGGGACCGCAGTGGTCCAGGTAAACACAAGCTAATGGTTTGTCTGAAATTAACAGGGGTGTCTGCGCAGGACGTTTCACTGTGGAGACTTTCATCTGTTGGCATATATCACATTCTAAAACATAGTTCTTTGTTTGTTTTCTAATGCCAGGCCACCAATATCTTTGCTTGAGTAAAGATACTGTTGCAGAAACACCTGCATGGGCAGAAGCTATCCCTTCGTGTGCTGCTAGGATTAGTCCTAATCTACGTTCCTTGTTTGGAATTACCGTATCCCCCACTCCAGGGATTCGAGCAAAAGGAACGTTGTTCGCATCAATTACATAAGAGTACTTGAGTGGAAACTTTTTTGGTAACGCTGCACCACTGCCTTTGCTTGTAGCATTGACAGCCAACATTATCTCACTGTCTATTTTCGTTTTTGAACGAGTGATCGCAGCTACGGAAGCCATCTGAACAGCCCCCTTTGCGGCTTCGTCAGCCAATGAATTCCCTGCAACGTGAACGCCATCACGTTGATGACTCAGTGTGTGTATCACGTGAGCCTTTGGTAGTTCGTTTTTCAACTGAACTACTTGTTCCCAAAGCATTTTATGCTTTATTGTGCCACCTTTTGCATCTTTGAACCCATTTTCAAGCCAGTTTTGTATATATTCATTATACGACCGAACACAGTAAAAGGAATCGCAAACTATTAGTGTGGGGAATTCGCGATCTGTACTTTCAAGTGCCAGTTTGAATGCTTGTAGTTCAGCTCGCTGAGCTGTACAATCTCCTAGAGATTGAGGGGCCGATTCCGATCTCGGTCGGAGGCGCACCCAATACCATTCGGTCGGGAAAAAAGCCATGCGAAAGCCTGCTTCCCGACCGATCCGTACAGCACACCGAACGAGTAAGTACGATGCGCACAACAGCACATAATCCGGCCGAGCCGTACTCACCCAAACCAGGTCCTGTTCTCCGACCGAGGCGAATCCGGAAACGCTGAATCGAGTCGCACGGAAGGGAAAATGCAGCTCCATCCGGCCGAACAAGTACGATGCGCTTCCCGTACGCGCCGAACCCGTCGCTACGCACGGCACGTCAAAGCATCCGGGAGAGGCGCACATAAGCTCCGATTCGCGCCACAACACGATCCACGGCTACGAGACGAACACGCCAGCGACGAGGACGACGCGAAGCGACGAGAACGACGCGAAGCAACGAGAAGGATGAACGACACAAACCAACCATGAATCCCTTCGTCCCGATCATACCAATATTCTACATTTACTACCGGAACAGGCACGGACGCGTACGGCGCAGAAGGTAAGTCAGACACCAACCACAAAACACATACAACACGTACACGACACATCACACACACACAGAGGGATACAGAATATACTTACACCAGCAACAGCAGCACCATAGGGGCGGGATGCCCATCACCAATGCCACATATGCACACAGGGGCCTGAATGCGCACCACCACCCCTACCCAGGGGGGGCAGGATGCCTACCACCACCCTTAGCCAGGGGGGGCTGGATGCCTACCACTACTACCACCCTGAGCCAGGGGGGGCTGGATGCCCACCACCACCCTTAGCCAGGGAGGGCTGGATGCCCACCACCACCCTTAGCCAGAGGGGGTGGATGCCTACCACTACTACCACCCTGAGCCAGGGGGCTGGATGCCTACCACTACTACCACCCTGAGCCAGGGGGCTGGATGCCTACCACTACTACCACCCTGAGCCAGGGGGCTGGATGCCTACCACTACTACCACCCTGAGCCAGGGGGGGCTGGATGCCCACCACCACCCTTAGCCAGGGGGGCTGGATGCCCACCACCACCCTTAGCCAGGGGGGCTGGATGCCTACCACTACTACCACCCTGAGCCAGGGGGCTGGATGCCCACCACCACCCTTAGCCAGGGGGCTGGATGCCTACCACTACTACCACCCTGAGCCAGGGGGGCTGGATGCCTACCATTACTACCACCCTGAGCCAGGGGGCTGGATGCCTACCACTACTACCACCCTTAGCCAGGGGGCTGGATGCCTACCACTACTACCACCCTTAGCCAGGGGTGCTGGATGCCTACCACTACTACCACCCTTAGCCAGGGGGGCTGGATGCCTACCATTACTACCACCCTTAGCCAGGGGGCTGGATGCCTACCACTACTACCACCCTTAGCCAGGGGGGCTGGATGCCTACCACTACTACCACCCTTAGCCAGGGGGCTGGATGCCTACCTCTACTACCACCCTTAGCCAGGGGGGCTGGATGCCCACCACCACCCTTAGCCAGGGGGGCTGGATGCCTACCACTACTACCACCCTTAGCCAGGGGGCTGGATGCCTACCACCACCCTTAGCCAGGGGGGCTGGATGCCTACCACCACCCTTAGCCAGGGGGGCTGGATGCCTACCACTACTACCACCCTGAGCCAGGGGGGCTGGATGCCTACCACTACTACCACCCTGAGCCAGGGGGCTGGATGCCTGCCACTACTACCACCCTGAGCCAGGGGGGCTGGATGCCTACCACTACTACCACCCTTAGCCAGGGGGCTGGATGCCTACCACTACTACTACCCTGAGCCAGGGGGCTGGATGCCTACCACTACTACCACCCTTAGCCAGGGGGGCTGGATGCCTACCACTACTACCACCCTTAGCCAGGGGGGGCTGGATGCCCACCACCACCCTTAGCCAGGGGGGGCTGGATGCCTACCACTACTACCACCCTGAGCCAGGGGGGGCTGGATGCCCACCACCACCCTTAGCCAGGGAGGGCTGGATGCCCACCACCACCCTTAGCCAGGGGGGGGTGGATGCCTACCACTACTACCACCCTGAGCCAGGGGGGCTGGATGCCTACCACTACTACCACCCTGAGCCAGGGGGGCTGGATGCCTACCACTACTACCACCCTGAGCCAGGGGGCTGGATGCCTACCACTACTACCACCCTGAGCCAGGGGGCTGGATGCCCACCACCACCCTTAGCCAGGGGGCTGGATGCCCACCACCACCCTTAGCCAGGGGGGCTGGATGCCTACCACTACTACCACCCTGAGCCAGGGGGGCTGGATGCCCACCACCACCCTTAGCCAGGGGGGCTGGATGCCTACCACTACTACCACCCTGAGCCAGGGGGGCTGGATGCCTACCACTACTACCACCCTTAGCCAGGGGGCTGGATGCCTACCACTACTACCACCCTTAGCCAGGGGGCTGGATGCCTACCACTACTACCACCCTTAGCCAGGGGTGCTGGATGCCTACCACTACTACCACCCTTAGCCAGGGGGCTGGATGCCTACCATTACTACCACCCTTAGCCAGGGGGCTGGATGCCTACCACTACTACCACCCTTAGCCAGGGGGCTGGATGCCTACCACTACTACCACCCTTAGCCAGGGGGCTGGATGCCTACCTCTACTACCACACTTAGCCAGGGGGGCTGGATGCCCACCACCACCCTTAGCCAGGGGGCTGGATGCCTACCACTACTACCACCCTTAGCCAGGGGGCTGGATGCCTACCACCACCCTTAGCCAGGGGCTGGATGCCTACCACCACCCTTAGCCAGGGGGCTGGATGCCTACCACTACTACCACCCTGAGCCAGGGGGGCTGGATGCCTACCACTACTACCACCCTGAGCCAGGGGGGCTGGATGCCTACCACTACTACCACCCAGAGCCAGGGGGCTGGATGCCTACCACTACTACCACCCTTAGCCAGGGGGGCTGGATGCCTACCACTACTACCACCCTGAGCCAGGGGGCTGGATGCCTACCACTACTACCACCCTGAGCCAGGGGGGCTGGATGCCTACCACTACTACCACCCTTAGCCAGGGGGGGCTGGATGCCTACCACTACTACCACCCTTAGCCAGGGGGTGCTGGATGCCTACCACTACTACCACCCTTAGCCAGGGGGGCTGGATGCCTACCATTACTACCACCCTTAGCCAGGGGGCTGGATGCCTACCACTACTACCACCCTTAGCCAGGGGGCTGGATGCCTACCACTACTACCACCCTTAGCCAGGGGGCTGGATGCCTACCTCTACTACCACCCTTAGCCAGGGGGGCTGGATGCCCACCACCACCCTTAGCCAGGGGGCTGGATGCCTACCACTACTACCACCCTTAGCCAGGGGGCTGGATGCCTACCACCACCCTTAGCCAGGGGGGCTGGATGCCTACCACTACTACCACCCTGAGCCAGGGGGCTGGATGCCTACCACTACTACCACCCTGAGCCAGGGGGCTGGATGCCTACCACTACTACCACCCTGAGCCAGGGGGCTGGATGCCTACCACTACTACCACCCTTAGCCAGGGGGGCTGGATGCCTACCACTACTACCACCCTGAGCCAGGGGGCTGGATGCCTACCACTACTACCACCCTTAGCCAGGGGGCTGGATGCCTACCACTACTACCACCCTTAGCCAGGGGGGCTGGATGCCCACCACCACCCTTAGCCAGGGGGCTGGATGCCTACCACTACTACCACCCTTAGCCAGGGGGGCTGGATGCCTACCACCACCCTTAGCCAGGGGGGCTGGATGCCTACCACTACTACCACCCTGAGCCAGGGGGGCTGGATGCCTACCACTACTACCACCCTGAGCCAGGGGGCTGGATGCCTACCACTACTACCACTACTACCACCTGAGCCAGGGGGCTGGATGCCTACCACTACTACCACCCTTAGCCAGGGGGCCGGATGCCTACCACTACTACCACCCTCAGCCAGGGGGCTGGATGCCTACCACTACTACCACCCTGAGCCAGGGGGCTGGATGCCTACCACTACTACCACCCTGAGCCAGGGTGGGCTGGATGCCTACCACTACTACCACCCTTAGCCAGGGGGCTGGATGCCTACCACTACTACCACCCCCACTCATAGGATGGACAATGCATGACACAACCAGCACACCACAACCTAGGGAATGCAAGAAAAAGACATCCCCCCAACACCATGACAAGCGTGTGTAGACTGCGTCAAATGCCTACAACACCGAACATGACTTTGAACATACAATGTGACCCCCTAGCACATGTGCCACACATATATGTGTGTGGCACCCACAATGCAAGCAGGCCATGACCATTGTGGCAATGGGGTCCAAACCCCATCATCACAGTGACCAAAATGTAAGTGTGGGGTCCATAGCTGAAGCACATTTTGAACATTGTGGCAATGGGGTCTAAACCCCCATCATCACAGTGACCAAAATGTAAGTGTGGGGTCCATAGCTGAAGCACATTTTGAACATTGTGGCAATGGGGTCTAAACCCCCATCATCACAGTGACCAAAATGTAAGTGTGGGGTCCATAGCTGAAGCACATTTTGAACATTGTGGCAATGGGGTCTAAACCCCCATCATCACAGTGAGCAAAATGTAAGTGTGGGGTCCATAGCTGAAGCACATTTTGAACATTGTGGCAATGGGGTCTAAACCCCCATCATCACAGTGACCAAAATGTAAGTGTGGGGTCCATAGCTGAAGCACATTTTGAACATTGTGGCAATGGGGTCTAAACCCCCATCATCACAGTGAGCAAAATGTAAGTGTGGGGTCCATAGCTGAAGCACATTCTGAACATTGTGGCAATGGGGTCTAAACCCCATCATCACAGTGAGCAAAATGTAAGTGTGGGGTCCATAGCTGAAGCACATTTTGAACATTGTGGCAATGGGGTCTAAACCCCCATCATCACAGTGACCAAAAGGTAAGTGTTGACAAAGAAAGAGGTGCAACTGCCAAACTGCATGGATGATTCCTGGTCACAGAACAAAAAACACATCAGTGGCAAAGTAGTGTATGTGTCCCATTGCAACATAAATTGGGTGAGCCAAATACTGCAGTGCAAATAAGACATACCTTTGGCCATGTGCAGACAAACAACACCCATGGGGGCTGACACCGTCAACATTCATCAATGACACAATGATAGAAGTGACCATCAGAATGCAGACCCACATATTTGCACCAATGGGCACACAAATGCAGATACCCTGTGGAGACTGCAGATGTGAGGTGAACAGATACCATACCATGGCAGCAATGGGACACACAAACCATGATAATTGTGCTGACCGATGACCTAGGAGTCCCAGGGACAGCAGGGGAAACCCACCAAACTACATACAGCCAATGGCACACCCAAGATATGCCAATGCAGTGGTGCAGATGCACAAACACAAACAGGCAGACCCACAATGCACATCATACACAACAGGTGAGGGGGGTGCCAGTGTCCCCAGGCAACCACACAACACATGAGGAGACCTGAATACCAATCATACAGATGTGCATACAGTGCCACACAAAGGTAACTCATGGATCCAAATCCCCTATGTGGGCAAGCAGGCATTGTCAGATGAGAGGGAGCACAAATCACACATGTCACACAGGCACGTAGGAACAGCAACTGACTCAGCAAGACACAGACACACCACAGCACCACCCCCAGGGCCCCCACAATGTGGTGACCCTGGGCTGCATTACAATCCCACTGTGATGACAAAGCTAAATGTGGTTCACACTGTGAACCACAGTCATGTGTCCTGAGCAACAAACTACCATCACACCTACACAAGCACAAATCAATCAGCATGGCCAGTAAGCCAAGGCCAACATGGAGGCAGGGGCCTAGCCGGGCAACAACTCTCATCTGCACACACTCAACACCACACCCCTCGACCTCCAACAATGTGCAGCAGTGAAGTACACATGCACTGGTGACATTGCACATGCACCCATGACTATTCCAGGGTGGTGGGTGGGAACCAAGGTGCAGAAACACATGACACATGGCCACTCAACAAGACTCCTGAATGTCTGACACACTGCACACTACGCTGTACATGGACATGACAGCAATACCACACCAACCAATGGGATCCCAGCCACAGTCACACACCAATGAAGAAGCCAAGGTCACCCACAAAGAACACACATAGACAACAACCAACATTGCAGCCCGGACCCTGAGGAGTGCCAGCAGTCACACACACAACGTGTCACAATCACTGAAAGATAACACAAACTGGAAATCACATGACAGGGGCAAACAACAAGTGCCAAGGGGAAACCTGACTGTGACCCATCTGCGTCTGCACACAAACTCAGCCCTGACAGCAAACACACCTATGGGTGACACCCTGATGACCAGTAATGTGCCATGCACCCACATCACAGAGAACCCAGGGAGAAGACTTTGGGGGAACATAGGTCAACTCAGCTAGCATCACAAACAGGTACAACACTAGGGATCACAGCATGCACAGCTAAACGGAAGTGAACACACAGACATGCACATACAACACACACCTTGGGCGCAGGCAATGTCACAGGAGTACACACTGCCATGAGGGGACTCCACTCCTGTGTGAGGAAAGCTGTGCCATATGTTGCCTCAGTAGGGCCCCATCATGTCAGCTGAGCACTTGGTCACACAATCAACAATTAGCACCAAATGAGGGCTCCCGTCACATCAGCATGGTCATGGAAGTGCCAACGGAATCATCAGCACAGATCCAACACACTTGTATAGCAATGTTGCACTGACAACACAGATGAGTCCTTCCCCATTGATGCCCAAACCTGCATGTCCAGTGGAGATGGCCACACGGTCAGGGAAGTAGACGAATTGAACAATGGCAGGCACAACAGATGTGCAGGGGTGGAAGCCACAGATGTGAAATAGCTAATCTAAGTAGGAAATCCCATTGCCAAATACTGAACACATGACACCCTCAGATGCTGCTATGGATGACATGGATACACCACAGGATAGGACACATTCCCCCTGGACCACATGGGTTCCTGCACAGTAACACTTCATTATCATGAGACCAAATATCACCATCACTGCAGCAAGGGCATGGTTAGCATCATCAACAACATGTACATCAGAAGCATAAGCACTAGAGAACAGAAAGTTGCTTTATTCAGCATATGTGTGAAATGAAAACAAAGTCCAGAAAAAACACAAAGGCCAATGGCCAGTCCATTGTAAAAGTCCAAACAGGGTGACAGTGGCAGATGCCACCCTACGCATGCCTGCACAAAACCAGGGACAATCCACTAGGAGGGGCAACCGGGGGGGCAGGCCAGGCACCACAGGGACAGGATCAGGGCTCACCAGGAGGAAGCAGGGAAGGGGTGGTGGGTGCTGGAGAGCCACTGACAACTGCAGTGGAGGTGTCTGACATGGTGTGTGCCGGCACAACTGGGGGCATGACTCAGATGTTGTGGGTGCCGGCACGACTGCAGTGGACCCTGCAGATGGAGTGGTCAGGTCCGCCACTGCAGTGCCCAAGTCAGACAGGGTGGTAGTGGACTCCACTGCAGTGCCTACCACCAGGGGAGGAGAATGGGGAACAGGCAAGGTGGGCTGGACAGAGGGGAGGACACCCTCACCACATCAGTGGCACAGACAAGCGCAGCGGGGGTGTGGTGCCGGGAGAGAAAGTGCCAGGGGGAGAAGGCCGGATCCTCTTGGGGATGGTATATCTGTGGGTGGGGGAACCTGGGGCAGGGTGTGGTGGGGGCACCTGTGGAGTGGGGGCTTGAGGGATGGAGGAAGGAGACCTGGTGCCTGAGCTGCAGGGCGGTGGCGGGGTCTTGCTCTTACGACTCCAGGGGGACTTGCGGGTGGGGGCCTCAGTCTGTCTGCGCCTGGGAGAGGGTGTCCGGGGGCGAGGGGCACTGTGCTCCGTGTGGGTGGGCTTCCTCTTCCCCCTGGATGCTGGAGCAGCTGGATCGGAGGGGAAGAGGCCGAGGTCACTGAGGAAGAGGCGCTGGGTCTTTGGGGTTGCAGGTGAGGCAAGGGAGGGTGTTTTGGAGGGAGAGGCAACTGAGGACTGCGCAGTGCTCGTGGATGCGTGTGTGTGTACCAGGGCCCCATCCCCTGTGAGTCTGGTTTCAGTCCCCTGACTGTGCGTGCGTGTGCGTTTTGTTTGTGGCGTGTGTGTCTGTGTGCTGGATGTGTGTGTGCTGGTGTGTGCCTGTGCCGGTGTGTGTGTGCTTGGGACGGGTAAGGTGCTGGGGAGTGTGGATGGAGCAGAGGCAGGAGGGGTGAGGGACTGTCTGAGGAGGGACACTGCTGCCGTCAGGGAGGAGTCCATGGACCTATTGCCCCTCTGTAGGTCAGACATGCCCGATGAGATGCCCTCCATGAACGACACCAGCTGAGTCAACAGAGCGGTGTGCGCATGGAGGACACTCAGCATGGCTGTCTGCCCTACATGGAGCTGGCGAAGGAGGTACACAGACTCCTCACTCAGGGCAGCAGGGGACACAGGGGCAGGGGTGCGGTGCCTGGCCCAAAGGAGACACGCTCCCGAACATGGGAGCCTCCACGGACCTGGGGAATGGGAGCCGATGGGAGGGCGGTGGTGGTGCTGGTGGTGGCGGGGACAGCAACACTAGCTGGGGTGTGGTGGCTGCTGACACCCACCTCCATAAGGGAGTCATCCTCCGAGTTGCTCTGGTCCTCAGCTGAGGTGGATGGTGCTGAGGACTCCTCGGTGTGGCTCCCCTCGCCCTCCGTGCCACTGGGCCCCTCCGACCACTCCTTGGCTGCTGACCCAGTCTGGCTCTCCGGCTCCTCCTGGTCCGTAGAGCTGTCCCCTTCCGTGGCCGTGGATGTATCTGCAAACAATGGGGAAACAGACAGACATCAGTCACCTGCACCAAACGCACACACCACTGTGAGCACAGCACATTACAGAGCAAGCCCTGGCATCATTAGTTGTACATTACTAAAAGTGCCCTAACTGAACAGGAGCAGCCAATTGTCAGTCTGATGCCAACCATGGCACTCACATCCCACATGGCCTTGCACCCATCTGTCTGGTGTCTGTTGGATTGCAACACCCCAGTGTGGACACATGCACCAACTACACAGTAGTTGGACAGTGCAGAGGACACGGTGTGGCATGTGGACATGCACACATCACAGCTCTTGCCACTGAGTCAGTACAGGTTTCCGGATGAAAGGGATGCCCAGAGTCAAATAGGAAATGCATGTGATGCATACCAGCGACAGACACCATGATGCACCCATGTCCTGATAGCCATCGCCACAATGGTGTGCATGTAGCACATGTCACTCCCCTGCAGGATCACCAATAAGTAGACACATGCCATGGCGGAGGCATGACTGCTAAGTCATACATCACTGTCTCAGTGATGTATGACTTGGCAGCCAGACAACAACACTCTGCACTGTGTCACAATAGTAGGTCATGGGGAATGCAAGTCCTGGAGCTGCACAAGTGCACATGTACATCCCCCACACAACACATCATCTTAACCCTCATCTGTCCAGGTCATACCGATTGGACATATGGGAGACCTGTGACACTACCCTCTGAACCTGAGCCCCTCACAATCTGCTGTGAATGGGGAACAGCTGCCTGAACTTCACATTCGCATACCCCAGTCTGCACGGGCAGCTGATCAAACACCTATGTGACACACAAGTATCGTCTCCTATGGTCACATCTCCAGTGGCATGCTGAGCCCCTACCAAGAAACACCCCAGCAGTCCTGGCAACTAATCCACAGCACACTGACACAGAGGCAGACACCTGAGGGGTCAAATCACTGCGCACAATGTGTCAGCTGATACACGGGAGTGGGAGTACAGAGTGCATTGCATGGCCTGGAGTAGGCATGACTGTCCTGCCCCACATGAATGAGGGATGAGCCCTGGACAGTGGATAGCTGGCTATGTATGTGTGACACACGTAATCTGCACACTCCTGGGGCCCAAACATTGTTCCCACCCGCTGCATGGGCGTGTGCCACATACCCCAGGCACATGTGGTGGCTCAGCTCAGCAAGTGGACCGCATATCAAAGCAACACGCAGATTACATGTCCGAACACAGGCGTTGTGTGAACAATGGACCCACCCATGATGCCCACAACAGAGTTAGGGAAACAGATGCTGTCCCCCACCTTTAGTGAAGCAAACTGCAAGGACACAGTCCCAAGTGACACAATTCCCTGAATGTAAGGGCCACACCTGGGTATCAGATGAGGAGTGGGCAGTGCACAATAGAGGGACATGGCTCCTGGACAACATGACTGCTGCACTGTGGCAGTTGAACCAGGCCAGAGGAGGGCACAAAGCATGTAATACAGAGTTCACAGTGCAGTCTTTGACTCACCCCTCCTTGCTGCTGTCTGGCCTTCAGCTGCCCATCCAGGTCTGGAAACACCACCGCCAGGATCTGGAGCATGTGGGGGTCAGGGTCCGTGTTCCGCCCCTCCTGCGAGGAGGCGACAGCTTCAGCTGGACCCGTGCAATCCTCCGGGTCCAGCCCGAAGGTCCTGCCACCTCTTCTGGCAGTTGCGGATCCGGCGCTTGTAGACCCCCACGGACCGGACAGCCCGGACGATGTCCTTCCAGATCTCCTGCTTCCGATGGGCATTAACCTGTCAGGATGACAAAGTGAAAAGGCCATTACTACACATGCAACATATCCGTGCATGACACAGTTGTATATACATGTCTCAATCACAGGGGCACATGATGTACACAGGCAGTGCAAAGCTGCCCATGGACAGTTTGCCAGACGTCACTACATGGTATCATTGCATGGGAAGTAAAACCTTGTTCAAATGCACTGTCACTGCACCATACCTGTCCAGTGCATGTCACTACACACTATGGGGGGTGACAACTACTCAGTGAGCCTGCTAGCCAGTGGCGTGCAGACTTTCAGCCTTGCTAGTCAGACAATATGCACATTCAGAAAGGCAGTGCACAGAACACTCACCTGCTCCCTGGTGTCCCATACAGCTTGCTGTACTGTGGAAGTAGGCTGTCCAGCAGGGCCTGGTTCTCCTCAAGGCTGAAGGCTGGGGCTCTCTCCACAGTACGTGCCATTGCAGGGTCCAGAGGGGCAGAGACAGCAGCAGTGCAGTGGCAGATGTCGTCCTGGAGCATGTAGTGCAGGCAAGTGAGCTCTCAGGGGAACAGCCAGCAATATATATGTGCTGGAGAGGCAGATACTGTCCCTTGTGTCCAAAGTGATAGGTCCAAGTCGTTTGCATCTTCTGAATCTGGCCAATCCATGGAATAGCAGCACCAATACACGCCCACAGCATCCTTCAAATCTTCAACTTCATGACATACATGATTTTGCAACATTGTTGTGGGTGACCAACTGAATTTCCAGCAACCGACTCGTTCGAAATTCGAAAACGCGTCCGTTGCCAGGCAAGGCCATTGTCAATGGGTGCGCACCGATCGGTCCATTGCTGTACAACGCGTACAGGGTACAACGCGTACCCGCACACATTGAATGCAATGGGCCGGCCGGGGCACCGATCGGTCCATTGCAGTACAACGCGTACAGGGGTACAACGCGTACCCGACACATTGAATGCAATGGGCCGGCCGGGGGCACCGATCGGTCCATTGCAGTACAACGCGTACAGGGGTACAACGCGTACCCGCACACATTGAATGCAATGGGCCGGCCGGGGGCACCGATCGGTCCATTGCTGTTCAACGCATCCCTGTACAAGTGACTGGCATATGTCACCATGCCTGTCTCAGATGGACATATGCCAGCCACAGATAGCTCCCAGGAGTGAGGGGCACACCTACAACACGACAGCCTGTCCAAACTGTATCATAAGGCATGTAAGGCTGCATTTCCTATTGTGTGTATGTTGGTGTACATGTTGTCCTGTGGGTGTCACCTGAGGGCAGCCACCCCCAGGCTGTGCACGTGTTCATGGGGACAGGATCCTGGGTGTTACGTGTACATGACCACTGTGATGTGCAACTGTTCATATCTGTGCATGTGCCATGGTCACATTTCACGGTGGTGTATGTGTATGTCATGTCACATACCCCGTGAGTCCCATGTGGGACGGTATGTTTGAGCCAGGGTGTCCCAGTGGCACAATAGTGATGGTCCTCCACAGTCTGTGTGCATGTAGTGTTTACAATGTCTCTGATTTCATGTGCACAATGGGAGACAGTCTCCACATCCACGTTGTGTGTGCATGGACTTTGATGTTGTGCGTGTGTGTGTCACAGACGTCCATGTCTGTCCTGCCGTGGCAAGTGGGACCACTACCTGTGGGGGTCATGGTTGTTTTGCTGTGGTGTATACATGATACTCCATGTAATGCCAGTGTCCATGTGGCAATACAGGGTCCCTGGGAATGTACCTGTCGTTGAGCTGTGATGCCTGGGGCACACCTGTCCTCACATGTCACTGTGGGGGTGATTGTGACACGGCAGCAGGAGATGGGAACTGTGACACGGCCTCATGATATCCAATGGGCCAACCTGGGACTAATTGATGCCACTTGTTGGACCGTGATGACAGATGTTGGCCATGTATGTACCATACATGTCCTTACGGAACTGCACACTTCATGTAGTTGTGCCTCATAATGATGTATGTTGGGATATTGAGTGTGTTCAATGCCGCATATGTGGGCTGACTGACAATCTTGCTTACTTCTCCTCTGCACTGCAGGGCTCCTGCTGTCCATCGACCATTCCCAGACCTGGCAACGATGGTGGAACGGGACAGCATCCGACGGTACCGCTTCACCAGGCAGCTGATTGAGGATTTGGCAGTGCAGTTGTCCCCACATTTGCAGCCTGGCCGGCCGTATCCTACAGCGCTGACCCCCAAGGTGAAGGTGATGGCAGCCCTACACTTCTTTGCCACCGGTACCTTCCAACATACTGTGGCGACTGCTGGTGGGATGTCACAGACCATGTTGAGCCGTGTGCTCCGCGATGTTTTGGCGGCAATGTTGCTATTCCTGAACCGGTACATCTATTTCCCTAGACTGCGACGACTCACTGACGTGAAGAGTGACTTTTATGCCCTGGGGAGGATGCTGCATGTCATTGGCTCCATTGATGGGACACATGTGGCTTTGGTACCACCACAGGCCCAGGAGCAGGCCTACAGGAACCGCAAGCACTACCACTCGGTCAATGCACTGGTGGTGTGTCTTGCAGACATGACCATCACACACGTGTGTGCCCGTTTCCCTGGTTCAGCACACGATGCCTTTGTGATGAGGAGTAGTCGCATCCCCAGGATGATGGCACAGATGCAGAACCAGCGTGCCTGGCTTGTCGGTGTGTACTGACTTTGTGCCATTGTGTGTGATCTGATCTGTAGTATTCCGCCCACTTTTCCAAGTCAGCTAATGTGCACTTGTCTGTCCGTAGGTGACTCGGGATACCCCAACATGCCGTGGTTGCTGACACCCCTCAGGAACCCTGTGACACCAGCCCAGATGCGCTACAATGAGGCACATGGTCGGACCAGGAGAGTGATTGAGCGGATATTTGGTCTCCTGAAGAGCCGCTTCCGCTGCCTGGACAAGACCGGCGGGTCCCTCCCATATGCCGCTGCGAAAGTGTGCAAGATTATCATCGTCTGCTGCATGCTCCACAACCTGGCAGTGCGGAAGGAGTTGCCTCTCATCCAGGATGACAATGACCAACATCCGCCACCTGTGGAGGATCCTGGCCTGGACCACGATGCCAGTGACGATGATGATGATGAGGGTGATGTCCGCACACAGCTCATCACCAACTTCTTTAGCTGAATGTGAGTATCCTGAGGTGTCATGTCAATGATGTGAGTTGGCATGATATGTGTAGGTGGTGCTCTGGTGCTGTTGGAGTGTGTCCATGGGCTACTTGACTGGATGTGTGTTGCGATGTGTGCTTACAGGTGGGCTGTACTCCCCAACAGTGTTGACATGCTAACTTGGTTCTGGGTGGGTATCTTGTAACATGTATTGTGCATGAGTTTTGCTGTTCTGTCCTGTTCTCCATTGCTTTTGACTGTGTGTCATTTCTGTCCTTCACAGGGTACTTTCAGATTCGTTTGGTCAACTGTGTCCACCGACGACGTGATTGCACTTCCAGGGTGGTAGCTGTTGTGTCCCTACAGGTGATGTGCGCCACACCCATGGACTTCCTTCTGTCTACAGTTGTTGACTGTGTGCCCGCTGCCAGGTGGGATTACCTTGCATCTGTAGTGGTTACGACATGTTGCAACTGTGTAATAAACCTGTGCTTCACTTTGTGATGTGCGTTGTCTGTGGTCACACATTTGACTGCCATTTGCTTACTGCACCTGTGGGCTACTTGACTACAACTGGGAATGGGTGTGGTGTCTGTGCATTGCACCGTCTTCCCTGGCAACATCAGTGTAGGCAATGAGTCAGATGGCCTAGGTGTGTATGTGTTGTGTAGCCCTGGTGGTGTGTCTCACTCATATGTGTCACGTTGCCTTTACTCACATGCCTGTGTTGTACTTGCTGTTGCAGTTCGCATACACAGTGTAATTTTGCAGTTCATCATCCCCATAACAGCACCCACGTTGGAATCACAACAGAGGCAAGTATGGTGTATTAGTGTGTTTATTGTGATACATTTGTGTGAATAGTGCATAGGATGGGTAGTGCTGTACATAAATCTTGCAATCAGAAGTTCCTAGGTGAATTGAAAGTCCTGGTAGACAAAATCCCCAGTATCGGGGCCACAGTTGTCTGAGACATTGGTCCAACTTGTACTCCCCATGCAATGTGTGGGAGTAGTGTTGCCGTCAACAGGGTGAACAGTCTGTGCACAAAGGTGAACATCCAGAACAGGTTCAGGCTTCCTGGGAGTTGCGCTTGGCCATCGGCCTCTCACTTGCCCCTCTTCGGACGACCCCTCTTCTTGGGGGGGGGCCCTCAAGTACAGGCTGCTGCGGTGCAGGGGACTCTCCGCCAGAGTCATCCTCCCTCCCTGTGGCAGTTGCAGTTTGGGCAGCACCAGATGTTGTTGGCACACAGGGAGGTGTGGACTGGTTGCTGTTCATCTGGCGGAGGCATTGTAAAATGTCCCTGTGCACCACCGTCATCTCATGCAGTGCATCCCACTTGGACTCCACGCGGGACATGTGTGAGTCCACGCGGGACATGTGTGACTCCACGTGGGACATGTGAGAGTCCAAGCGGGCATGATGGGCAGCCTGCTGCTGTTTCATGTCTCTGAGGAGCCCCACTACCTGGCTGAGGTCTCCGGTGCTGGACTGGTACGCATCAGCTATGCGTACCAGTTGTGGGTCATCATGCACACCAGCAACCTCTGCAAGCAGCGACCTCTGTCTCCCACCCCTCCCACCACCCCTGCTGACATGTGCAGTGCGTGCAGTGGCACGCACAGATGACCCTGGTCCACCTTGGGGGTTGGTGGTGGTGGTGGTGTCCATGGCCCCAGGTTGGTCCAGGGTCCCTGTGCTGGTGTTGCTCCTTGTTCTGTCCATGTCGGCAGGGATGGTATTTGTGGTGACAGTCGTTGGAGGGGTGGGTGCAGGGGGTGCAGCTGGTGGTCCTGCTGGTGCTGCAGCTGGTGGTCCTGCTGGTGCTGCATGTAGACTTGCACCGGATGTGCCAGGTTGGTCTTCTTCGTCCGAGGAGGGCAGAGGCTGTACGACACCAGTGAGCTCCGCATCCTCTTGAGCCTGGGACTGGGACTCCTCAGCGTCTGCTGCTGTGTCCCCATCATCACCTGTTTTTGGGAGACACACACAATGTATGTTATGTTTCTGCAGGCATCAATGGTTGACACACCTGACAGTTGTGACTGTGCCTCTGGGTGCGGGCCTGTACATTGCATTGTCCTAAGTCGTCACAGTCAGGGGTTGATTTTGGTGTGGCACATTGTCCTGCATTATTTGGGCATTTCTATGTATTTGTTGGGGTGTGCACATGGTCTGCATTGGTTGTGTTTGGTTGACAGCCGGCCCTCCTTCCCACCCACCCAGCCAGTCAGTTATCCCACCATGGACTGTGCTTGCATTGCAGGGAGTGGAAGTTGTCTCTCAGGATGTCAGTCAGTGGTGTCCTGCTGTTTGTTGGTGCACAGTTCCCAGCAGGGCCTTGTGCTCCCCACAGCAGTAGCCAGTGTCAGCCATCTTGTGAGTCCTTCTCCACTCCCTGTGATGTGAGCATGGTTCAGGGTGGTGTTGATGGGCCAGTTGTGAGGGTGACCAATATCTGTGACTGCCACTCCCATCATGCTATTGCCTCCACCCCACTTGCCAGCATTCCCATACTTACTTGCTTTTGTGGGGAGTTCAGTATGTGTGGGTGTGAGAGCAATGGCAAGATGGCTGACAGTGGTGTCCTGCTGTTGGTTGGTGTGCAGTTCCCAGCATGCCCTTGTGCTCCCCACAGCAGTAGCCAGTGTCAGCCATCTTGTGAGTCCTTCTCCACTCCCTGTGATGTGAGCATGGTTCAGGGTGGTGTTGATGGGCAAGTTGTGAGGGTGACCAATATCTGTGACTGCCACTCCCATCATGCTATTGCCTCCACCCCACTTGCCAGCATTCCCATACTTACTTGCTTTTGTGGGGAGTTCAGTATGTGTGGGTGTGAGAGCAATGGCAAGATGGCTGACAGTGGTGTCCTGCTGTTGGTTGGTGTGCAGTTCCCAGCATGCCCTTGTGCTCCCCACGACACAGCAACAGTGTCAGACATCTTTGATGGGCCTTTCCACTCTCTGTGGGATGTGCATGCGTGAGTGTGAGCTTGCTGGGCCATGTGGTGGGGGATGTAGAGCTGTGACTACGACTCCCATCATGCTATTGCCTCCACCCCCTTCCCAGCATGCCCATGCTTCCTTCCTTTTGACTCTGCTTCCCTGTGGGGTGGGCTGGCTGTGCTGACAGGATGGCTGGGAGTGTTGTCCTGGCAGTTGTTTGGCTAAAAGTCCCAAGAGTGTCCCTGTGCTTCACACAACATAACCCAGGGTGGTGGTTCTTTGTGGGATCTTGAGTTAGGATGGGAGGCATTGCATTCTACCAGGTGGGTTCTGTGGAGTTTGTGTTGAGGGGGTGTGTGAGGGGAGGTGCTTGTGACTATGGTCAGTGCTGCAAGTCCTCCTTCCCACCCAGCCAGCCAGATATCCCACCATGGAACGTGCTTGCATTGCAGGGAGTGGAAGTTGTCTCTCAGGATGTCAGTCAGTGGTGTCCTGCTGTTTGTTGGTGCACAGTTCCCAGCAGGGCCTTGTGCTCCCCACAGCAGTTGCCAGTGTCAGCCATCTTGTGAGTCCTTCTCCACTCCCTGTGATGTGCGCATGGTTCATGGTGGTGTTGATGGGACAGTTGTGGGGGGGCAATATGTGTGACTGCGACTCCCATGATGCTATTGGCTACACTGACTTGGCCAGCATACACAGAATTCCTTCCTTTCAGTGGTCTTCACTGTGTGTTGGTGTTGTTGTGGTGGCTACATGTCTGGATGTGTTTGTTAGTTCTATTTGTGCCACTGCCTAGCTGTAGTTGTAGTTGTGTTTGTACATGTGATGGCACGGTTGGATGTAACTTTTTTGATGGCATGTGTTGTGTTTATCTGACTGACATACACATTTTGGGATGATTCTGTTCTGGTTGCTGTGTAATTGCTATGAGTGCATGGTTTGACTCTCCCCTTGACAGTGATGTGTGTGTGTTTTGTGGCAGAATATTGTGTACATTTGTTGTGTACTCACCAGGCTCTGGGATGTTCTCTAGTCCATATACGCTCACTGGCGGAAGGATGACCCGCACCTTCTCCTCCCAGGGCCTGAGGTATACTGGCTTGGCAGGAGGGCCACTGCCGGTGTATTGGCTCAGGAGGTAGTCTTTCTTGAGCAGCTCCCGGACCCTCCTGCGCACGTCATACCACCTGTTCTGGATGTCGGTCTTTGTGCGCAGACATGGTGATTGTGCGTTCACCCTGTTGATGATCCTCTCCCACATCTTGGTTTTCTGGGAGATGGGGGTCTGTTGGACCAGTGCGCCAAACAGCTGTGGCTCTACCCTGAGGATCTCGTCTACCAGGACTTCCAATTCACAATCTAGGAACTTGTGATTCTTCTTGGGGGGCATGGTGATGGGTGGTGATGGTGAGTGATGTGTGTGTTGGTGTGCAGGTGAGGGTGTGTGAGTGTGTGTTTTGCTGGGTGTATGTGAGGTAGGTATTTGTTGGTGTGCTGATGGTGTGTGGCTTGTGTGAGGGATGAGCTGTGGGTGTGTGGTTGCTGTCTCTTGGGTGCTGGCAGTGGAATGGCATTTGCAAAGGATCATGGTTGTGATTTGTGTCCTTTATATGGGTGGAGTTGTGGGTGTGTCTTTGTTCTCTGTCCCCACCCCCCAGTATTTATTGGCTTTGTAATTGCTTGTTTGGCCTTTTTTTGTGTGATTTTTCCTTTGTACTGTCTGTGCATGTTGGAAACGTTGTTGTGACCGAGTTGGACCCTGCATTTGTCTCGTACGGTGTTCTCCGTTTCGTTCACGCTGTGTTTGTGCAGTTTTCTATGCTGCGTACGCGTCGGTCGCGGTGTTTTGTGTTGCTTCGGCTCGGTTTTGTATGCGTGTCGGTCGTGCGGCTTGTCCTCCGTCCGACTCTGTCGTGGTTTTCGCGCCTTGCATCGTACTTTGCGGTTTGGAGTTCGCGTGTACGTTTCAGTTGGATTTGTTCCGGGTGCGTGTCGGTCGGTTCAATTCGCGTGTTTTTCCGGCCGGATTGCTGTTTTCCGTGCGGCTCGGTCGTTCGGCTTGGGTTCTGTACGTGTCGGTCGGATTTTGCACGCTTTGCATCGTACTTGGCGTGTCGGGCGCCACAGGTACGTGTCGGTCGGTATAATTTCCGGCTCCGAGTCGGTCGGTGCTTTTCCGGCCCGAATCGGAATCGACCCCTTAGTATCACTGACTACAACAGGTTCTATATTCTTGGTGCACTCCCCTTCCTTTACGTCAAGAAACACATTGCTGCTGGAATTGTCCATATGTTCCATCCTACCCTTCAACAAGGATACCCTATTAAGATTCCATACAGTCCCACCATTTACACGCACAGCATTAGTGAAAACTTGAATGACCCGAACAGGGTCAGACCAGATGCTGTTAGGTTTCCTAATGCGGACCTTGTCCCCAACTTCCACACTTTGTTTACTCACTCTACCCCTCTTTTCCTTCATGTCATGCTTCATCTTGAGCTTGAACTCCTCTATTTTGCGTCGAATAACTACAATGTCCAATTCAGTTGCCTTGTTACCCTTGTCCTTTCTCATCTTTAGCCACCAAGGAACTAACTTGGATCCTGGATTGCGTCCTCTCAATAATTCAAACGGACTAACTGAAGTAATAGCATTAGGAGATGTCCTATATGCCAACAGCATAGACTGTAAAGCATTTCTCCAATTGAGACCACCCCTAATAGATAATTGAATAGCTTCCTTAACAACACAGTTAAACCTTTCCACTTCACCATTGGCTTCTGGATGGAACACAGAAAACCTTCTATGTGTCACGCCACACCTTATGAAGAAATCCTCCATACATTTACTAATGAACTGGGGACCATTATCAGTAACTATTTCTTGGGGAATGCCCTCTCTACAGAAAACTTCATCCAAAAATTCAATTACTCTTTCAGAAGTAACTTCCTTTACCATTTTGAGTTCTGGCCACTTGGAGTAGTAGTAGTCAATTAAGACAATGTCATATGCCTCTTGATTGGGTAACACAGCAAATGGAACAATAATGTCAGCACCTAGTTTATGCCAAGGGGCATCAGGAAGCTTGACGGGTTGGGGATCCGTGCACAAAGCTGTAGCTGATTTGTCACTGAGAGAACATTCACTACACAATCTCACGTGACGCTCAACACAACTGTTGATATCAGGCCACCAGAAACCTTCCTTAATCCGTCTCCTGGTACTAGAAATACCCATGTGACCTTCATGAGCTAACTCGATAATTGCCTCTCTCAAGATGAAAGGAGGTACAAATTTGTCACCCTTGAAAATAATCCAATTTTCAATCGCCAATTCCTCTGGAATCTTGAAATACCCTATAATGTCACCATTCATTTTCCTCTCCTCAGGCCATCCATGTAAAATACAATGTGATACAACTTTGAGCTCATGATCTTTTTCATTTCCTTCATCCATTTCCCTTCCTGAACTATGGAAGACAAACTACCAACCATGTTTATGTCTCCTAATGTGAACGCCACTTCACAATCTTCCTTGTCTGCTGTCTCATGTTCAGTGCACTGTAAATGAAATCTAGACCTGCAGTCAGCATGGACATTGCTTTTGCAACTTACAAACTCCAACCGACACTGAAAGTTTTGTGATCTAGATGCTAATCTAGCTAACCTTGCAGACTTGGTCCTCCCACCTCCTGGTGCCATCATGTGAATCAATGGCTTATGGTCAGTTTTAATAATAAACTTGCTGCCCCACAGGAAAGTTCTAAAATGCTCAGCACCCCAAACACATGCCAGCAATTCCCTTTCAATTACTGAGTAATTATTTTCTGCAGCCTTTAAAGCCCTGGATGCGTATTCAACTATCCATTCTCTGCCATTGTCTCTCTGCATTAATACACCTCCCAGTCCACTATTGCTGGCGTCAACCATTACCACACACCGTTTCCCTACAATAAAAGGTTTCAAACACAGAGCATTTACAACAAATTCTTTCAAGTGAATAAATACATGCGTCATCTCTTCAGTCCAACTAAATTTTGCATTTTTTCTTTAGTAAGCCCCTAAATACCTCCACCTTGGATGCATAATTGGGAATGTATTTAGCATAAAACTCAACTAGGCCTTAGAATGCTAACAGTTGCTCCTTAGAAATAGGTACAGGAGCCTTGATGAAATTATCCACATGGTTTTTCTTTGGTTTAATACCATTTCTACTAATGTTGTGCCCCAAGTACTCTACTTCCAACCTCCTAAATTTGCATTTGTCAACTTGTAAAGTGATGCCGTTTAATTATAAAGCTGACAAGACTTTTCTCAGACTGCAATCATGGTCTTGATTATCCCTTCCGAAAACAAGGATATCATCTTGAAATGCCGCCGCACCCGTTATGCCCTCCAGATTTTCTTTCATGAGTCTCTGGAACACAGAAGCTGCACTGGCCAACCCAAAAGGCATACAACAGAATCTGAATAAACCTTCGGGTGTAATGAATGCAGTCAGATTCTTGGAATCATCATCAAGGACAACTTGGCGATAAGCACTGGCAAGATCAATACAAGAAAACACTTTGGCCCCTACTAAAGTATAGACCATTTCATGCAAATTGGGAAGAGGATGGGCATCGACCCAAATAGCACTATTGAGGCTCTGCAAGTCATTACACAACCTCAATTCGCCAGAATGTTTGACCGAAATCACCACCGGAGATACCCATGGTGATGAATCCACAGGTTCAATAATATTTTTGTTGCACATGTCATGTAACATATCCTTAAGTTTACCTCTGTATGATGGGGTACGTTTCAAACTCTATGTCAAATAGGTATGGCACCCTCAACAAGTTTGATGCAGTGTTTAAATCCTTGGTATTCACCTAATTTGTCACTAAATGCACTGGGAAAAGCTTTCAACTCTTGAATGAAACTAGAATTATCATCAAGATTAGTAGTGGAAGTACTAATAGCAAAAACTTGAGGATTGGCTAAGGGATCTAGTCTCATTCCAATCTCTTCCTGATGTGGCCATCCTAACAAAGATTGCCCTTTTCTTGCTACATAAATTTTCCCAACAGTATGACGACCTGCAAATTCCAAAGTGGCCCAAAAATATCCTACTAAGTCAATTTTGTGACCAGTGTAACCTCCAGGGGAAATATCTGGAGCACACAAGGACTTATGCGGCCAGTTCTTCTTGACTATGTCTAGGGGAATTATAGAGTACCAAGCACAAGATTCTACAAGTACATGTGTGCTAACACCATCAATGTAAATGTCACATGAAGGGAACTTCGCCACTTTACCATTTTCGCAAATGTTCAGGACCGTGTTGACATTCTCTTTGTCATTGTCATTTAAGTCTTCGTTGATCTCATAATCATGAACATAGTTTACTCTTTTGGGAGCAGACCAACAAACTCTGCTCAAGTGACCTTTCTTGCCACATCTTGAACAAATCTTATCAATTGCTGGACAGTTTTTTGCATTACCAAAGTGACCACTAGTGCCACACCTGTAACATACATACTTCTTGCTATTTTGCCTTGTCCCTTTGTACTTTTCCTGAGCATTCCTTTGAATAATATAATTCTCGGAAGAATATTGCTTTCTTGTTTTCTCAGAATCCTTAGACACAATAAACACCTAATTTTTCTCCGTACCTCTTATTTCTTGTACAAATTTTTCTGAATGCTCAATGGACTTTGCCACATCAATGGCAACACTTAAAGACATGTTAGAGGATGTCCAAAGTCTGTCTTGAATTTTCTTATTGTTAGTTCTCATTAAAATCTGATCCCTTAGTACCTGTTCATCAGAAATGTGTTCAAAATCACGTGGCAGCCAAAGATCTTAAAACCGAAACATACTCTTCAAAAGATTCATCAGAATGTTGTTTCCTTGAATAAAATATAAATCTCTCCATAACAGTATTGGTTTTCTTACCATATCTTGGGGTCGATTGTTTGGACGCATATTGATAAACATTAATGTCCCCTGGACTAACTAAAGCAGGTACGTTTTTAAAATTCTTTTAACCCCATTCCACCCAAACAGTGCTTTAATAGAGCAAGTTTTCTTTCAGGTTCGCACTCATCCCCTTCTAATACTACAACATATGCTAAAAATACAGGTTCCCATATGTCCCAGTTAGTAGGTGGTTCCCCAGGCACAGCGAGGAAAGCTGGGTGTGGCACAATTCCAGACATGTCATGAATGGATGAAAATGAGAAGAACCTGTAAGGTAAAATTGGTTGGTGAAACATAACAAAGGTAGTCACAGTTGAAAGATGAAAGTACTTTAGGTGTGTATATCACTGTAAGAACATACACAGATGTGGTATAAATTCCAATGAGAGGCAAGTGTTGTTATAGATCCTTCACTGGAAAGTACAGCATGATACTTAGCTGACTGACGCTGACACAGTGGCAGCAGAACTGCTCCTCAGGATGTTTGACATCGAACACACACAATGCTAACGTGTAAAAAATCTTCACCACACGCAATCCAAACAAGAACAAATGGGCGGTGATGAAACCGAAGATTTATTGCTGCCAAAGAGCAGAAACGATGATTTCCATGAGCAATGGACCAATTTTAACATGGATACACAGAAGACCAATCTGGTTCCTCCACAACTGAAAAACGCTCCAATCCGAGCGCAGAAATAGGAACAGATGCGACCAATCTGGTGCGGCAGTAGGCGGAAAGAGTAGAAATTCCCTCACACGCGTAGTTTCGCCCGCTCGTTGCCAGTGTAGAGAAGTAGAGATGGTCAGGAAATAACTCCAGGAAAGCAATGTTGTAATCCAAGGAGATCTTTATTCTAAGTTGATAAGGGGCAACAGCATGTCGGTGATCCCAGCATCGAATGCCGGTAACCGCCGGTCCCATCAACAAATCTATACGCAGGCACAATTCAAACCCTGCATGATGCCCCGGCCCCCTGAGCCAGCTGTTCACCCGTCGGTGTCACATACAAACATGCCAAACGCAGCCCACCACCTGCCAATGCCGCTAACACATTGGGAGTGACACGAGCGACAGAAGATTCCGCTCATGTCACTTTCATGGCGAGAGTAAGCTGCTATGAAAAGTAAACACTATTCAAAATGCGCACTTACATAAAATGCGCACATGCGCATGTAACAATTTGTGTTCGGTTTTTAAAGTATACAGTCTACAACAGAGAATGCTTAGATTTTCATGCTCATTTTGTTTCGAGTTTGTATGTTAACTGGTAATAACGTACAGGTACAAGACTTTTGTGAACAGTGGTGTAAGGACTATGAGATATAATTAGCTAAACGTTACCACATTTAAGCAATATTCAAATAAAAAAAAGAAAACAATTTGAACTTGAGTGGGTTTGTAATTCAAGATATTTGATTATACAACTTAGCATTTATACTCCATCATTTGTTCGTATGTGTCAGTGCCTAAGAGAGCTGCCAGAGGGGTGTAATCTTGGTCATCAATGTAGTAAGGCTTGGCTCTTTGTTCTCCTGTTGTCTGGTGTTCTCGTTACAGTGTTATCTGCCAACCCTATTACCATCTACCATTTCAGGATTTTTGGTTTACCTCTCTTTTGTCCATGAAGCCATGCGCTTGGAACTCACCTATTTCGTCCTATATACTAGTTGATTATGCTATCCGTTTTCCTTTCCCATGCAGTGCAACACTCTCACTCTTTGTCCAGTTTAACACAAGAGCTAGCTATCCGCCCACAGGGGCCCAATACCGGACTACCATGCAGGGCCATCTTAACAGCATTATAGGCCCCTGGGCAAAGCAGTGCACTGGGCCCTGTCTACACAACCACTCGCAGGAATAAAAATGTTTAACGGAAAATTAGTGTTAAATCTGTTCTGCATAGGGCGCCGATGCTCGTGGGCCCCCCGGGCAACTACCCAGCGTGCCCATGTATTAAGATGGCCATGCTACCATGCTATGATTATGGTATTCTCTGTATCGGTTTAAGGTCCAGGAATATATTCCTAACTTTTCGATGGTGCTGGCCAGGGAACTGAATGTCCTTTCTATCCTCGGTTTTAGCAAGATGATCTGTTGCCTCCGTCCAAAAGTGACCTATTGTTGACCATTTGCCCAGTGCTTTAAATGGCAAATAAGAAGTGCATGTACTCACCAAATTGAGTAGAATGTGCCTAGAAAGGTATCAAGAGGCGTGGCCATGAAGCAGGCATTTATAAAATCAGCATTTTCTTGGTGTGCATCAGTGGCTGGTGGTTGAGCTAAAAAGCGCAATTTCCCACACAGTTTTCTTGCAAAGAAGCCACATTTTCTGAAAGGGCAGCATACAATCATCTTCTAGCACAACAAATGTTGAAGATGTAGCTTTGTATTTGTGTGTCGTCTAGTGGACAAATTGTAACCTGTATAACCAGGAGACCCAAACTCTAATCCTGACTGTCTAATTATACCAATATGAGTGTTCCAAGCCTAATTAGGTTAGCGGCCAGTATGTCAGCTCCTTTTTTCTGCCCCTGTTGATGTTGGTAGCAAGCACATTGAATGCATTATTAAGAGCCCATTGTGTGTGTCGCATATCAGCCTGTTACCACACCCACCTGTAGTGCACCAGTGCCACTTCTCTAGGAGTAGAGCCTACTTACTTTGCGTTGCGTTTTACATTGCTTGTACTAAGCTGTACATGCTCATTACAAACAATCTAAATTGTGAAGATTTCATCAGATGCAGAAATTTTAAAGGCCAACGATACCCTCTAAGGATTCTCACCAAGAAGCTCAATGCAGATTTCTGCAGCAGGCACAACAACCTTTTACATTCTTTTTCCAGCAGGGTTGGCATTTACAAAAAAAGTGACAAGTTAGACATGAATCTTAACATCAAAAGTGGGATAGGGGGTGACTGCCATCTTGTCCCCTTAGCTCTTGTAGTGCTTGTGGGTCTGTGGCAGCAGGCCGGGGGCACATAAACACAGTCCCACCTCCATGCACACACATACAGACAAGCACACTGACAACATTCAAGACAGTTTTTATATGCATGTGTACAAGTGATGGAGCATGATTATTTAAGAATGATTTTGCTCGGCCAAATCCTGCTCATTGCGTGTGAATTACTAAAACATACTTTAAAAAACATGACTAACATTGTGTCTCGTTGAACAATGAGAATAAAAAAAAAAAAACTGCATCGTAAAAGCATGCAGAAGGGTCGCAAATTGGTGAAACTGAGAGATTTACGACAGAGAGAGACCAGCATTTGCAATGCAATAGGTCTCGCATTTATGTGAAGTTTAAGCTATTGGCATTGTAAATGACAATGTCTTTTATTTATGTTTTAAAACGAAAACAAAAATAAAAGGCATTGTCATTTACAATGTCAATAGCTCAAACTTGGGTAAATGCGAGACCTATTGCATTTGTTTGCGATAAAAAATGGAATTTATTAAAAGGTGATATTATTTTCGATGGATCCTACGAAATTGCGTTCACTGGCTGAAAATCTTCTAATTTACGCAGATTTATTTCTATTATGATGCACCATAGCAACTGCATGTGGTGAGTAGCAATTATACATATCAATGGAAGAAGCACAACGACACCAGCTGGAACATATAACCTATTTCGCAGATGCAGGCCATCATTTGATGCAATTTGTCATCTGCTACATCGAGAAAGGGTGAATGGAAATTGAGTTCCCGAAATTATTAAAGTTATGTCAAAACTACCAGTAAATCTATTTTACGGCTGGAACATTTTATATATATCTTTTTTATTTAATACGTAAAACTTTGTGTAGTGGCTACCTTCGTCAAGGGAGAGGGATTGTTTAGATAATAAAAACACAAGTGTGAGGAGATAATGCCGGAGTGCAAGAAAAGAGGTAACGAGGCGTGTTGTATGTGGAAAACAAAACAAAATTACAAAACATGGCACAAAGCACAAAGAAAGAAAATAAAACCAGGACGAAATAAAAGTGAAGAAAGGTGATAACACTGACGAACTGCGAGTGGAGCAGGTGGTGCGTGCCCCTCCCTGGGCACACAACGAAGGGTGTGGGTCACTCTGCACAGGGGGGGTGCTGCCCACGTACATGCTGTACCCCTGAGAGTGGAGCAGGTGGTGCGTGCCCCTCCCTGGGCACACAACGAAGAGTGCAGGTCACTGCACAGGGCGGGGGTGCTGCCCACGTACATGCTGTACCCCTGAGAGTGGAACAGGTGGTGCTTGTCCCTGCTCTCTGTCCTGGCACACTATGGGGGGTGGAGGGAAGTGCTGCCACCTACTTGCAGTGCCCCCGAGAGTGGCGTGGCTCCACTGGCTGCTCTCTATCCTGGCATATTTGGATGGGGGGGGAGGCGGGGTGCTGCCATCTACCTGTAGTGCTGCCGCTCGTTGCTAGCACACATAGGCGAGGCTCCGACACTGTCTGCACGAGGAAGTGATCACTGCCAGATGATGGATGGACGGAATGCCGAGCTCCTGCAGACCAGGGTATTCCACGACGCAGGGGTGGGTGGTGGAAAGACCAGGAAGTGACGTATGGGGAGTTGCGACTGAAGGGGCAGTGCACTGGGGGAAACACAGAGTGGTTCCTGGGTAATTAGCCACTGGACCGCGAATGTGTATGCAGGAGCCATGATGGATGTGGTAAATCCTTGCTTTTCCTCCTCCTAAGTTTTACTAAACAGGAATGTCCACCGAGGGAACATGACAACTCCACTCGTCTAAGTGCACTGTGAGCAAGAAATAAATGCGCGCGGCCAAAAGTGAAAGCGGCGCGATTATTAAATAAATAAAGGTGCCCCGTGAAAAGTGAAAACGGCGGTATTAATAAACAAGCATTTGCAATGCAATAGGACTCGCATTTACGCGAGACCTATTGTATTGCAAACTGGAGTGCGGCGGGCGAGAAGGCACGGACTGCGGGAGGGGGAGGCACGGGAAGAAAATAGTGCTCGCAGTTTAAATAAAACATACTGTGCAACACTCGAAGTAATGGGGCCAGTAGCCATGGAAGGATACAAATGATGACATGCTCGTCATAAGGAGGGACTAACGAACCTTAAATCAATCGGAAGGCAGCATTTAGGAACTAAGCCAATTAAAAAGATGGGCGGAGCTTCCACGAAGCTTCCACGCAATACTGAATACTGCATGCCTCGCAAAGCGAGCAGCGCATGCGCTGCAACGCTAGGCTCGACCTAAAAGCCTACTAATGTGTTATGATAATAATGTGAAAAGTAATAAAGCAGTTGGTGGATTTCTAGCAGAATATGATTTGAAAGGATTTCTCTATTGAAATGTGTTTTGCTGTGTTTTCTCAAAATGTATATCTGAAACTGTAAAGAGAAACTGTCTGTTTATTAATGAAATATGATTAGACTATGCTTATGAAAATAGTGAAATGGTAAATATATTAGATTCATATGCATTTATATTTTCTTCAAGTGCTTTAAAGTAAGCACGTTTTATGGTTTTCCATGTAGGCCTCAAAAATGTATTATGTTTTTCCATTGCAGGCCTTAGAAAAATGTATTTTGTCCCTCATTACATCCTTCGAAATAGAATACAATGCTGACTTGACTGCTCTTCTTACAAGTATTATCACTGAAGTTTCTTTCTTACAGTCTGAATATCCTCTCTCTATGAATAAATGTGTCAACTTTGTTGCAAGCTAACTCGGAAGCGAGCGCGTGGACATGTTGAGTTGCAAGTGTGCTTCCTATTTCCGAGGTGAAAATAAATATTGTTCATTCTTAGAAAACTATAGACAGAGAACAAAGGTATTACGTGAAGGTTCCGGACGATTTGGGCTGAAGAATGATCATTCCATGATCACACCATCAGGGCTTGACTTAGAACTGAAACCGGCCCTGACAAACTGCTCGGCCGGCTCCCGGGGAGTGTAAAGGGGGGGTTCAGCTGAGCTGTTTGCTAGGGCCGGTTTCAGCCGATTTTATTACAGGGGGACGATATTGCCGGCCCCGGTAACAGAAATGGCCCCCAGGGGCCCAAAACTGGCCCCCACCCTGGCGGCCCACCGGGGAAACGCCCGGTGCCTGCTACGGCCAGTTCGGCCCTGCACACCATGGATCCCAACCAATAGAATCATGTAAAATTGTGAAGAAGCTACTTTGTGGGCGAGAATTGTGAACATTTCAAGGTATAAAAATTATTGGGCGTGACATGCTGTCGGTCCAAACTCTGACTATACTGAACTGAAACCTCCTGATTTCCCCTACACTTCCTCAATTGGTGAAGTTGAGCAGGCTAAACCTTTCGGCTGAAGGGTTAATTATTCAAGACTATTGCACGCTGTGCATTAGTTCACCTTTGCGTCTCGGTTCTGATAATCTACAACTGAATTTTGGTTTGTCTTAGTTTTGAAATTGTATACTGAATTTGCAATGCATGTTTATTCTTTCTCTTTCTCTCTCTCCTCACGCCAGTTATTTGATTTATGATGTATTTTGCTTTAAACTGTGATTATGCTGTGATTTTATCTGTATTCAATTGAATAACCATGAATTGAAAATCTAATGTGTTTTTGTGTATTGACCATTCATCTTGAAGATTAGATAAAGGTGCCTTGATAACTATATACTGAGTTTTGTTTTACTTATTGATGAATATTATTGACAAGTTACGGTTATTGATTATTGTTGTTAGATGGACATTTCTTCATTACAGGTCCTCATGAAGGAATGGCTTCCGTCTCTAATTATCTGAGTCCCTATTAGCTCTTACAAAGATCTATCGGAGGACCTCATGATTTGTAAGTGTAAGTAGAGTTTCTTTGGGCCCAAACTCTTGTGTTGCTGTGAATTACATTATAAAGGTTTGAGTTTATGGTGTGGTGGGTAACTTACATCCCTGCCCACAAAATTTACACCGCTTCCGCTGGATCACCAGTGTCAGGGGGCCTGTCTGCTGTGCCTTGACCCACGTTCTGGCTGCCTCATTACCTCCCGAAACAGCGTTGCCACAGAGCACTCTTAACCATGATCTTAAATATTTATTTCCAAATTCCTGCGTATCATGAGACAATGAAGCCCCAATGTCAAACTTGCAGTTTGATTGACTGCGCAGGATCCAATTGGAACTGTCAGCTAATTAAGAGTGTGACGCTGCCCTTCGCAACCACCCCCCTCCCAGCTTTGAGATATAATGCACATCATTAGCAGCAGCTAAGCACAACGCTTCAAGGACAAAGTGGCGCACGGAACACGCTCCTCTGTCAAAGCCTCAACGCCAGCAGCACTTGCACTAGATGTACCAATACAGCCGAGCCTGCGCAGCTGCCAATATTGAGTACCGGTTCTTTCCTGTGCCAAGGAGAAGTTCAGGTACTCAAGAGGAGAAAAGGAAGAAGTACTTAGTACCGGCCTATTTAAAGTACTGCATTCGCCTAATGTGAAAAGGATTTGCATCAGTTCTTTTGCATCGTGTTCTATGTCCCCCTTTCCCCATTGTTTCTGCATTTAACCCTTTATGAAGCACTGTATCTGGAATGGACCATTTGGAAGGCCATATGCTTCAGTCACGTCTGTTTGGGAGTGATTTTAATCAGAAGGGATAACAGTTGCTCATTGTCAGTAACTATAACTATGTCCAAGACTCCATCTGCTCGATGTCGGAGTATCCGTGTGTTTTCAAAGTCCCACCCGGGGCAATGCTGGAGTCTCAAGTCAGAGAGAGTTTTTTTTCTGTAAACATCTTATCCAGCTTTTAAGAGCAGCCTGCAGTAAATGAAGGTAGCCATTGTACACTTGTCTTCCTCTGGCTATCGGGGTAGATAAGATGCGTACTTCTAATCTGTCCATATGTTCCCCTGTTTTTTATATGTCCACGTAAGCAAACCACCTGATAACAGTAGGACAATGTCCCTTTTTGCATGGTCACCCTCACTTTCTGGGAGATTTTATTGCTGGGGTTTGGACTCTGCCCAGTGCTTGGTTTAGGGCAGTGCCACCGGTGCCGACACATTGAGTGCCAAGTTCAAGGAGATGCCCTCTGCATGACAGGCTGGACCGAGATAAGAACAGCCTGCAGAGATCTTTGTGTGTGTGGCATTTTCAGGGGATAATTACGATGGCATGATAACTCTGGTGGTTAATGCATTTGGGGGAGAGATTTGAGATTTGTCTAGTCTTTATTTTTTTTATTTCACATAGTTATATTTTTGACTCCTGATATAGTAGCATGGAGGATTGATGTTCCTACTGGAAAGCACAACACGTGACATGCAGATTATAGATAAGTATTTTATGTAGATAGCTTAGTGGGTTATTGCTTTTGTCACATAGTTCCTCTTGTTCCATGGAGTTCATAAGTAACCCTCCTTCTAATATAGCACATTGAGATATGAACTGGCATCAAAGTGCACCTTATTGTTTTTTTCCATTCAATTTTTCATCATTCTAAGGTTGCTAAAATGGTTTCTGTGGGTAGTAAAACAATTTTAGTGGTTTGACACCCCAAACATTGTGTTGCATATGGGTTTGGATTTACTAAGAGTTTGCCCAGGGTTTGCATCACAAAAGTGATGCAAACCTGGTGCAAAGTATTGTCATGGTCTTACTTTCCAGCGCAAATCCTGAATTGCATTGGACAGTAGCCCTAAAGTAACCCAAAGTAGCACTGTGCACTACTTTATTTCAAGGAGACATACTATGGCTGGTATATGGAGGTTCTCATGAACTCACCAATGATTTTGACTCTAATCCCTATCTACTAATTCTGGTAAAAAGGGGTTGATATTAAAAAAAATAAGCCTTTGCAATGCAATCGGTCTCGCATTTGCGAGAGTTAGAGCTATTGTCGTTGTAAATGACAATGTCTTTTCCCCATGCGTTTTGTTTTGGAGTGGAGTGAATGTATGTGGTTTGGAGTGGTCTTATGTGTGTTGAATTGGCATTGTTAGTTGTGGAATTGTGTGGGGTAGAATTGTGTGGTGTGTAGTGTATTTGTGTAGTGGAATTATGTGGGATGGTGAATAGAAAGGGGTGAGAGTTGCACAGAATAGATGGAAAGGAAGATAGAGAGGGATAGGTAGTTTGTGCACAAAATGGCAAATGAACTCCAGACAGAGGAGCAGAAAGAGTGTGCAAGAAAGAGAGAAAGAATGGGAGAGCAGGCCACCGATGCATTTGTGTGGCATGGAACTGTGTGACGTTGCGTGATGCTTATTGGAATTATGTGTCATGGTGAATAGTAGTGCATTTATGTGGATTGCTGGTATGTGGCATAGAGTGCATTTATGAGGGGTGTTTTCTGTTGTATTGAGTAGAGTGTAAATATGTGGCGCTGATTGGTATTATGTGGAGTGTAATTATGTTGTGTGGTTTAGAATTGTGCGGCATTGAATTGTGTGTTTGTGGAATTATGTGGGATAGTTTGGAGTGGTATTATGTGGCATAGTGTGGAGAAGCATTCAAAGGTGTGGAATTATGTGGCATGTTAATTTGAATTTATTTTGTGGAGACTAATTATGTGTTTTGGAATTTAGTGGAGAGATGTGGAGATACATTCTGCAGGACTGCAGCATGTTCACTGTAAGGTGAATTCTTGTGCCTTTTGTTTGATGTTATCTTTTAGTTTCCTTCCTAAGTCACCTCCCTAGCTATCTTTATGCTTCAGCTTTACAAATAGTCAACAGTGTGCTATGTTGCATCAGGGGCGTAGCTTGGTCAGTGAGATTCAGGGTCCGTACATCATGACTTTGCAAAGGTTTATAAAAGTGAGCGGAACATTTCTCAACTTTCCTGCGTGTCTTTTATTGACCACAGAAACATGAAAAGCTGAGTCGGCACTAAGGGGCTAAAGCGTGTCAACTGCATATCACAGGTAGATTGTCCGTCTGCACATTAACCCTCTGAAATATCTACTGTTAAAACGCAAAAGGCTTGCATGCAATATAAACTGTGACTTAATATTACTGTTAACTCATGTAAGTGATATTTGAAAAGGAGTGTTACACGAAAGAAAGATACACTATTTACAGAGTAATCAAACGGGACCAGAATGCAGTATTACAGATCTAGGTGCAATTATATTATTGCATGTCTAAGGTGTGTGGGCCGGGTGCATGCCTGAGCAGATATAACTGAGAACCGAATGCCAATCAGATTAAATTCCCTCATTGTTTGATCAAAAAGAGTGAGGAAGTGGAAAAGGTAGGAAAAGGAAGTGTGGCTTTCCTGAGTCTGAGGGGGCGTGGAGGTGGGCTCTGCCAACAATGAAGCCCGGAAGGAGAGCCAAGGACAAACAAGGTATTTAAGCTATGTGAAACGCACTTGTGAAAATAGAAAACGGGGAGCAGTCACAGTGGCAGGAGAGTTCTGCTGTGGCATTGATTTGGACAAACACACGGTGCTCATCCTGTGACCTGCATTGTCAAAAGGGTGTGTAGAGAGAGGGGTGTCTGATGCGCACCGAGGTGTCTCAACACAGCCACCATAGTATAACAGAGCTCTGCAGACCCACCAGTGCAGCACAGCTTTAGTTATCATCCGGTAGACGAGTAAAGCACAGCCTGTGGTGTGTAATACAGAAGAGGTATGCAAAAATAGCAAAAAAGAAAGTTACGAAAATATAACAATAATTATAAATGCAGTTCAACTATTTAACAGTAAAACTAAAAGTGGTAGAATAGAGTTTCTGCTCATTTCGACTTGCTATAGTCAGGAAGTTTCATTTAACAAAGTGATCTTATAAATATGTGACAACAGAAACCAAACCTCCCCAAATACATGGAAATAAAAAGAAAAAAGCACATGTGTAGCTCCAATTCAAACTGCCACTCTTTACCTGCCTGCTGATTTTTCTGCTGCCTATTAGTCTCTTTTTGCAGCTATGTGAGGTGCACTGGCACATAGTGCTGTACACAGAGTAAAATACATAACTGCAACTCCCTAAATAAAGTACAGACATGGGACGCTTGGATCATAGTGACATACCATTCGCCACATGACACAGTTGCATGCGTGTTAAGCAGAACATGACCAAAACATATCGGAATTAATTGGTCAAGAGCACATAACTGATCAGGCAATTTCACAACATACTAAAAAAATACATAATGTCAGAATTACGCATGTGCACAAACACACACACAGAAACATGCACACACAAACATAGACAGATGTCCGAAGGCGAGACAGGATGCTAATGGCAGCAGGCCTCTTCCTTGGCGGCCAAAAGGTCAGGACAAGACCTCTTGAGAACAAGAGCCTCGGTGTGTGGCTTAATTTATAATTATTTAAGCTTCCCAGCATAGCAGCAAATAGCTGATTCAATCCATTCCTTAAGAAAAAAAACCTTGCGTAATGTAACCTGCAGTTACGTCAAACTAGCATGTTTTGCATTAATAAAATTAACTTTGGAGATGTTCTTTCTTATACGCAGTGTTTCAAAGGAGATTTGTGTCAGGCTGGCTACAAAGATTTCTTTGAAGTGCTGTCTGCATAGGTATGTGTGAGGAAGGGAATAGCGCAATATTTGTGGCTTGCATTGTACCACTCCATGCTTCATAGTGGTAGGTTTCTGTTGGGAGAAATGTGTAGGCACATTGTTTGGCTAATTTGTTTCTTGTGGGGGAAGAGAGACACGCTACCAGCAGGAGGGTGGGGTGGTGGAAGAGGACTGAATAGTTTATAGCTGTCTTGTGAAAGGAGAGGCATAGCTGTAAAGATTGCTATCCCTCTCCTGAACTGCATATGGGTCTTGTTTGGGAACATTCAGTGAATTCGTGCAGTAGAAAAAATGAAAACATGATGCATGTTTATTCTAAAAGTTTATATAAATAAGCAGATACTTTTAGCAAAGGCACAAAACGGCGTTGAACGTAAAGAGTAAGAGTATCTGAACTTACATTTCGCAGTGCATTTGTTCAAATTGAATATGTAAGTTGGGAAGGGGATGGCCACGCACGCTGGTTTCAACCTCTACTGTATACACCAAACAGAAATGACATAGAGAAGTACATCCTGAGTGCTACTTGAACAATCAACGGAGTGGGAGGCAGGGCAGGGGAGGCAGCAGTAACACAACAGTGGCATTAAGAGGTGGTGGGAGGAAGAATGCTATATTTAAATGCAAGCAGCTAGGGCGCTGAAGCTGAACACAGACAAACAGTAACAGAGCAGGAAACCAAGGAAGAAAGAGTCCCCCAGAGAACAGATAAAGAACCATAGCGGAATGAGACAGTACTAAGCCCCTGCTCTATTGGAGGAACAGAAGAGAGAAAGGAGGGACATAGAGGTAGGACTGACCACTAGCAAGTAGGGATTTTTAAAGGACACTGACATAGACAAATGGCAAAAAAGGGGATGAACTTGATGCACACATACTGATTACAGCAGGTCTCAAAGAGACAGTGCATGCACTGTCTAGCTCGACCTAATGACACCTCTTCGATGTAAGCGTAAAGTTTGAGAACATTTATTTTCTCCAAAACTTTGAATTTTGCATGTGTGCTCCACTGTACAACACGTATACAAAGTGGTAAAGTATTAAACTTTGTCAAAGCATAGAATTTCATACTGGAAGGGTACCCTTCCAGCATAAAACCTAAGCTTGACATCACTCATAGACCCTTGCACTATGATGCCAGGCTGTGTGCAATGGCACAAAGCAGCCTCAGGTACACCAGCACTAGAGGAGAGAGCAACTGAACCATATCTAAATAGATTTGGCACTGTTGTGCTCGATCATTTTCATGCAGCACAGCACAGCAACTTTGGTCACTGCGTAGCATAAAAACGTTGTTAACCTGCCGCTTAATTTCTTCAAACCAAGCACTCTTAGCATATAATGCCTACTATTATGGAGGACATCTTACTTCTAAGCCTTACAGTCCTTATTATCTTAAGTAACATTTCCTGTTCATTGACACACTTGTATGACTCATTGTCTCTTTACAATATGTTTGTGATTTAAAGCACTCAAAGTTTACATTGGGATCAGGAGAGCTATGAAATAAAAAAAAATGTGAGAGAGGGGCTAAGGATAGATGAGGGGCACCACATTAGAATAGCAGCAAGGGAATCCTTAAAGAAGGAGGTAATTAGCGGGGTGCCAACAAAGATTGTAACACCTGGCACCACCAACGTTAAAGCTAGCCCTTGCCCTGCCTGCCGGGAAACTGCTATCCAGTGCCCTGTGCATGTACTCTGCCCCCTAAAACATGGCAAATTGGCTATGCTCCTAATTGGCATGTTTAACTTACCAGTAAGTCCCTGGTAAATGGTACAAAGTGTACCCAGGGCCTGTAAGGTAAATGTCTCTACTGGACTGCTGCACACATTATGCCACCCCTAAAGCAACAGTGCAAAACATGACTGCAGGTTTAAAACTGCAATTTTCACTTTTGTCTATTTATAAAACCTGAAGTTTTAAAAATAACCCCTTCTGACATGTCTTAAACCCTCCTTTTAAACATGATTAATTCACCCCTAAGTAGGCCTTAATGCCTAATATGGCAGGGAGCACGGTATTTAAAAGTAGGACATGTAAAACATGTCCATACTGTGACAAGGCCCCTAAAGCTATTTGCACTGAAGCACGGTTAGCTGTTCCATAGGAAAGCACTAGGATATAATATATTCTGCTTAGGAACCAGCTAGAAAGTTCATTCATAGACTTTTACAAATATTTATTACAAACCCAATTCATTGATGAACTCAGATTTGTACTTCTTGTTTTAGAAAATGTACTTTTAAAAAAGACACCGTTTACCAGCTTAAAGCCTCTAGAAGCCCATTTGCATAATCTTTCAACTGTCACCCTGGAGCTGAATAGCCCTTTTGATGAGGTGTGAACTTCCTCTTAGAGCAAAGGCAAAGGCCTTGGCTGTGGGGAGGTGTTCTGTTCATCTGAAAAGATGACAAACTGTGAAATGCCCAGGAACCTAATTAACTTCAAGGAGGCCTACCCCGTCACAGGCAGATAAAGCTAACACTTAGGCTTGTCCCCTTCTTTGTCCCTCTAGTCCACCAGGCACCAGTCTCAATGGGAAAGGAGCTGCCCTCAGAACCAGCACCGAGTGACCACAGAGGAGGGGTTGTTCATTTCCTTGGCCACACCTCTAGGGAGGGCAAAGGAGCTCTACACAGGGGAAGAAAGGTTCTGTCATGTTGGATTTAGGTAGAATGGGGCATTGTGGGATTGTTTACAGTGGAGCACACAGGAACTGCTGCAAACATAAGTAGGGTTACCACTGGGAACGGTTTCCCTTTTGGTTAGAGCGGGACCAAGTGTCACCCTCACCCACAGGCTAGTACCAGGCATAAATGTGGCACCCCTTAATTCCCCCTTCAGAATACTATTGGACCTGTGGAAGACAGAAGAATGACTGCACCTGCTGTTGAAACCTATGAGGAGACACCCTAAGGCAGAGGTCTTCAAACTTTTGTAGGTTGAGCCCCCCCAGCTGAATTTTTTTTAGATGTTGGGCCCCCCCACCACCTGACAGAAATTTGTGGAATCTGGTACACTACATAATCGACCGCCACGCGCATATCCCGGGCCATATCCAGCAAATAATGTTCAACACAATAATAGTGTTTAGTAAACTGCAGGTTTGTGAGTGGGTGTGGTGAAATGACAGAGGCTTATTACACAGCTCAATACTCAATTTTCCAAGATAAAATGTGCGCAAATTGTTTTTACTAGGATGCTTTGTTTTACACATGACATAGATTGATAATAACACCACCAACATAAATGTGACGGGTGTGCCTGTTTTTCGCCACAGAGACAGTCAATCTGTGGATGGATTTTTGCTACTGCTATCCTCAGGTTGTGCTCCACATCAAGTCTTGAACGGTACTTAGTCTTTAATACCGCAAGTGCTGAGAACCCAATCTCACATAAATAGGACGAGCTGAAAGGCAAGAAAGTTTTGATAGCAGTTTCTCTCAAAGCTGAATATTCTTCAGACATTTTCAGCCAAAACAGGGACTTGTAAGGGAGACAGTGTTGTCAGATTTTTCGAGCACTCACTAGCTCAGAGCTGGTACACGAGAAACAAATGTTCTCTAGAAATCATTAACAAACGTTTTAGGCAGCATTATAATGGGATAATTGCCCACCAACCAGTTATGGATCCGAAGACAAAGGTGAAAGTCCACAGAGAGGGCCCTGAACGAACACTTAATTGAGAATTCCTTAGTGGTACGATAAGTTGCTTGCCTGAAGCAGTGGGGGTTTAGGACACGTCAGGCTTATGTTTAAAAAAAATAGAACTGATAATAAATTAATGGTCTATTTTACTTCAGAACAATGTTGTCTGATAGATTTTGTGGTAGCAGGGACATGTTAAGGATTTTGGGTGCCCTGGGCCAAAACTATTTTGGGTGCCCCTGTTCACTATAGCTTTGAGTTTAAATGATTTACTTTCAGCTCTGCCATACCCTCTTTAGCCAGGCTACTAACAGTGCCCAGGCACTATGGTCGAAATTCTAAAAGCGTTTACATCTAATATTCAGAGATAGTGATGTGTTTTCACCGTTTTAACAAAGCAGCAGCCCACTAATTTTACAGCTAATAATATCTGTGATATCCTCTAATTTCTCATATGTGAGGACCCGCTCGGATCTAAAATAAACTTTTTTTATGGTTGTTGCATGAAACAAACACATTTCTCTGCAAATAGTAATAGACTCCCTCACATCAATCACATTAAAAAGAAATAAAACAAAACGGTATTCACAAGAATCTGTTTAGGAATTATTCCAGGCCATCAGGGCAAAAACAGAGCTGTCTCTATCAAGGGGCCCCCTGAAAGGCTGGATTGCAGTGCATGTAAATGTGTCCTTTTGTAATTTAGGACGAAAACCTTGATGGGGCACGACATGCCCATACTTGCGTACAGGGGCGCAACTAGACCCGAACTTCGGGTGGGGGCTAACACTCCCAGCCAGGGCAGGCCCTAGCACTTGTCGCACACAGTACAACAGTCTTTTTTGGCGCCCCCTTCCCCATTTCCTCCTTCTCCATGAATTTCCTCGCTACCACTCACCAACGATGCACCTCGTCTCTCTATAGCACCTTTCTGGCAAACATTTCATTTTTTTTATAGCGCTACTCATTGTTTACTCACAGTCAGTTCAGTCATCTGCATGGTACACATTCTTTGTAGCAGGCACATTAAACCTCTGCACTGTGTGGGTGGCAGGAGTGCCTATGTGAGTGCACGGTGAGCCATGTGACAGTGTGAGAGTAGGGTAAGAGGAGTGACTGCAGGGTGAGTGAGGTGACCATATGAATTTGGGTGCGGATGTAAGTGCAGAGTGGGGCGAATGAATGTATGATTAGTAGTGGGCTTATTTGAGTGAGATTGCAGATTGAGCAGTGAGGGGAACAGGTGAGTGAAGTGTCACATGAGTGCAGGTTGAGTAGTGTGCTCATGTGACTGCAGGGTGAGGTACAGGGTGAACAGCGCAAGTGCATTGTGAGTGCAGAGAGATCACTGTGAGTGCAGGGTAAGTGGGTGAATGGTGTGAGTGCATCGGAATCAGTGTGAGCGCATTGTGATCACTGCGAGCGCAGGGTGAGCGCGAAAGTGAAGGGCGAGAATGAGGAACGAGTTGTCTGAATGCAAGGTGCATTCTCAGACACTTGAAGTAACTCAGCATGTTATTGACGGCAGCGTAGGATTTCAAATGTGTTAAACTATTGGTATTATGGCAGTAACCAGGGATCAGGGTGGAGGAAATAAATAATGTGCTGATCCTGCAACAAACTTCCAGTTTTATGATTAGGGTTGCCAGCTCATTATTTTGATGTCCCAGGCAGTACAAAAATAAGCAGTCACCTAAAGCTGTATTGTCAGCACTTGTCTGTGCATACTTTGAACAGCAAATATAAATAGAAAGTACTTTTAATTGTGTTCTAGGGCTGCCTGAATGATCCATGACTGATAATAAAAGGGAACAAAGACAGAAAAGTCACATTACAAATGAATACATACTTCTTTATTTATAACCATATTTAGTGTCAAGACAAGCAATTTGCAGGCTGTTTAAACAACACATGGCTGGCTGGCATTTTGCGCTCCTTCCTGTGTAATTTTAAAATAAACTTTGTCTCCTTTCTGGGAAGAGCTAACCCTCCCAGGAGGGGGTTAATTCATAGAGCTGAAATGCTCCAGCTGCAGTGGGAGGCAGGACGTCTCCTCTGCTTAAACTGAAAGCAAACGAAAAGACAGTCATTTAAGCTGTAGTGGGAGGCAAGGATCGAATGTGAAGGAACAGGACTGTCTGTTCGTTTGCTTTCGATTTTAGCAGAGGAGACTTCCTGCTTCTCACTCCAGCTGAAGCATTTCAGATCTATGAATTAACCCCTCCTGGGAGGGTTAACATGACAAAAGCATGGGCACATCGTGCCCCATCGATTTCCCTCCTCCCCCTCCAACTATACCGGAGTTCTCCAAGAAGACTTGCGACGCAGGGAACAAAGGTAAGATTAGAGTGGAGTGCGTGCCCCCCCTGAGTTGGTGTCGCGCCCCCCCTGGGGGGCCCGCCCCACAGTTTGAAGAACTCTGCCCTAAGGGCTGGACCTGCTCCCACTTGTACCCAGGACAAAGAAGTGGACTCCAAGAGTCAGTTTGCTGACCTCCTGCTAACCTACCGTAGCACAACAAGCTGATAGAAGCCCTTATCCCGATGAGCCCAACTGACCACTTCCATCTGGAACAGCCCTGGACCTTGATGGTGGCTTCTGCTGGAGTGAGTCTTTTTTTTTTTTAATTCTCTTTATTGAATTTATAGGTGCAGAACAAAATTATATTCAACATTGCACAGTATTAGTTGGTCATGTCATCCGATTACAAAAGATTGTATGTCCACACGGTATTCAAAACATTCTGGGCAATCCCTTAATAACAGATCACTTTGAGTGTAGATTCTATTCATGCGGGAGTCGATATAAAGAGAAACGGTTTGATGGTGAGTGAAGTGGGGGGGAGTCAGTCATTGGTGCTGTGCTCTAGGGTGCGAAGGTACATGTGAAAGGGTAACCAAATACCTTTAGGGCGGGACGTAGGGGGTTGTAGGTTGGTGTAGTCTTCTCCTATAATCTCAAATCTGCTCATATTCTCTAACCATTCTTTAAAGGTGGGTGGTCTGGCACTACCTCATCGCAGAGCTATCTCCCTCTTCCCCAGTAGAAGTGCCATTGAGACAAGGCGACGAAATGCATGGGGTACATTTTGCATATATCCCAATAGGGCGACCACGGGGTCTGGGGTCATGGCATTGTCAATCATGGCAGAGATGTGCGTATATATAGTTTCCCAGTAGCTAGCTACCACCAGACATGTCCAGGTTAAATGTGTAAAGTCCGCTCCAGGGGCTTGGCATTTTAAGCATCTGTCGGATGTAGTGTGGTTGAACTTGGCGATGCCAGATGGGGAGAGGTAATACCGGTCGAGGTATTTAAAATGTATCAGTTTGTGTCTTCGGTTAATGGAAATGCGCTTTGTCTGTGTGCAGAAATAACTCCATATCTGATCCGTGAGTGGGGTCCCCAACTCTATCTCCCAGACCTCCTGCACCCATGTAGTTGTGTCCAGTTTCAGGGCCATGCACGAATGATAAAGTGTTGATGTCATGTGTCTGCCGTCTGTAGCTGTAATTACGAGGCTCAGGGGCAGAAAATCATCAGATGTGAGCAGATAAGAGGGTATGAGGGACCTTAGGGTGTTCTGGAGTCTCCTGAAAATAAAGGGGTCCATAAAGGGGATGTCTTGTACCCGTGCGTTGTCTGTCAGGTGTAGAATATGGCCATCAGGGAATAAGTCGCCCATAGTGGATAAGGAATGTCTCTCAAGTGTGCGTTTGACCAGCGCTTCTTGTGTAAGCGGAAGCCATGGGTTATCTTGCAGAGGGATAGCGGTAGAGTAGAGGAGTCCTCCACCCAGCATGCGTCGTAGCCTACGCCATGCCCAGCAAGTTGTGGAGACTGTTGGATATCTCCAATCTCCAGCGGCGTGCCCCATGGTAAGAGCTGTGAGTGCGATAGTCCGTCCATCTGGGCACGCTCGGGGTGAATATATGGAATGCGGGCGTCTGGGTGATCCGCATTGAGTGGCCAGATAGTAAAGGCAGACATCTGGGTCTCCAAGACCTCCGCATTAGCAGGGGAGAGTTAAAGTTTCCCAGTGAACCTGCGGGCATCACCCGGCCCATACTAGGTGCAAGAGGACCCCGCACGAGCTACCGAAAAAGGTCTGCGGGAGCAGAATGGGAATGTTGGTGAAAAGATCGTGGTAGCACCACCATCTTAATGATGGCCACTCGTCCCGCCATAGAGAGGGGTAATCTTATCCATCTGTCTAGCTGTGCCATGAGGGCTGCCACTGCCAGGCCATAGTTGCGATGGAGGATCTGATCTCTAATTCTGTGCAGGTGGATTCCCAGGTAATTGGCGCCATCATCGGCCCATCTAAGGGGATGATCACAGACAGTGATTTGGCGGCATCTGTAAGCGGGAAAAGCTCAGACTTAGCCCAGTTGATAGAGTCCTGAGAGTTCCCCGTACCTAGCTATCTCCTGCATAAGTGGTGATAAATTGTCCTGTGGGTGCCTGATGAATAGCAGGATGTCATCTCCGTACAGAGACAACAGCAGAGGGCCATGTGGGAGTTGCAGTCCGCGGTGAGACTGCCTGTCTTGTAGCGCCCTAACCAACGGGTCCATCGCAATTATGAAAGGAGAGGGGATAGCGGGCACATCTGCCTGGTGCCCCGTAGCACAGGGAATGCATCTGTGAGCGTGCCGTTTACCCGGAGGTGGGCTGTTGGTTTGGTATACAAGAGCTTAATTAATGCAAGGAACCAGGGAGGTATTGCCAGCTTTTCGAGGACTGCTCTCAAGAATAGCCATTCGAGTGAATCGAATGCCTTCTCAGCATCCAGCAGGGCCACAGCCGCTGGTGTATCTGGGGCAACTTTCTTAAGCACCACAAATATGGTACGTAGATGGAGGGAGGTCGAACGATGGGGAACAAAGCTGGACTGGGCCGGTGAGATAACCCGCTCCATCAATAGGGCCAGTCTAGTGGCAAGTACATTGGCTAGTATTTTATTATCTAAGTTAAGCAAAGATAGGGGGCGGTAAGAGGCACATCGATTGGGATCTTTACCCGGTTTCAGCAATATAGTCCGGACTGCCTCCCGGAGTGTGGGTGGTAACTCGCTAGTGGTTAGGGATTCATTATAGAGGGCGAGGATTAGTGGAGCCAACTGTTGCTTAAATGCTTTATAGAAAGCTCCGGTCAAGCCATCTAGGCCCGGTGCCTTAGATCCATCCAGTGCGGCCATTGCCTGCGTCACCTTCTCTAATGTTAGAGGTTCACTAAGAAACTTCGTTGAGCATTCGATAGCCAGACCATTGAGATTTCCTCGAGATATGCGGTGATCTCTGAGGGGGTTTCGGTGATGGTGGAGGTATATAATTCCCGGTAGTATCTCTGAAATTCCTGCAGGATATTTTTGCCTCCGGTGATGGTGGCTCCGGAATCAGAGCATAGACCAGCAATGTAGGTTTGTTGTCTGTTCAGGCATAACTGACGAGCCAGGTTGTGACCAGGTCGTTTCCCCTCCCTATAACGGCGGGCCCTAGCGTGTTTGCCCAAGTATGCAAACTCTCTGTCTGCTGAATCATGGAATTCTGCCAGAAGGGTCGAGCGTTGGTGTATCCGGTCCACCCCCTCACCCGGGGCCGCCTGTTCCAGGTCTCGTAATCTATTTTCAATTCATTGCAATTGGGTGCAGATATCGCAAAGTATGCCTGCCTGTTTGGAGATGCATATTCTGCGAATGTATGCCTTAAAGGCCTCCCATAGGGTGGCCTGGGTGGACACCATGCCTGTATTCAGTGTGAAATATTCGGTGATGGAGGTTAGCAGTTCATTGAGGAACACGGGGTCTTGTAAAGTTTCTCCCCGGAACCTCCAACTGTAGGCGGTGGGGCACGTATATGGTATTGTTAATTGAAGCAGGACTGGGCTGTGGTCGGATAACGTCCAGGGGAGGACCATAATTTCAGATATTCATTGGTGAAAATTTGTTGATTGTAACCAATAGTCCAGGCTGGTCCAAATTGGGTGCGAGGAGGAATAAAAACGTGAACCCTGGGATGTGCAGGTAGCGAGTATGCCATGCATCTAGCAGAGGATATGTGTCAGTAATTTATCGGAAAACCGCCGTAGCCCGAGGTTTGTCAGTGGATTGTTTACTAGTTGTATCTGTCTGAAGGCAGTGTGGCATGTTAAGGTCACCTCCCATTATCAAATGATTTACCTCAAGGACGTCAAGGCAGGTATATAAATCTTGAAAGAAATTGGGATCATCTATATTGGGTGCATAAATGTTTACCAATATGATAATTTTGTCCGCTAGTGTGCCCTGCAGGAGCTGATATTGGCCATTCAGGTCTGAATTGTGGGTCTGTAGGACGAACGGGACACTTTTATGGATCAATATGCAGGTGCCTCTGGAATATGAGCTATAACATGAGAAGTATCTATGGGAGCCCCATTGTTTGGCGAAGACTGGATCATTATGAGGAGATAAGTGGCTCTATGTAAAAAGGCGACCTTAATGTCGTGCCTGTTCAGATAGGAGAGTACTTGTTTTCCTTTCCGCAGATTGTTAATGCCGCGTATATTCCATAATATGATAGAGTGATCTACTTTTCTGGCCATCGTGTGAGCTGTTCATATCTGGGGAGGCAAGTGGCTCGCGTGGTGGAAATTATCTGACCGCGTGCAATTGGAGACATGTTGTAGCATAAGACAATCAAAGACAATTGAACTTCTAACAGAAATTAACAGTTCCCAATGTACCCATCCCCCCCTCCCACACCAGATTCAACATCATCCAGCAGAACCCATGTAAACTAATAGAACAAAATGATAAAAGAGAGAATAGTCCCAGTGCAGAACATATGGCATTCACAATGGGGGCACATCAGCAACTCGGCCCCGGCGGCCCGTCTGGAGTTAGGCTGATGATACAATGTAGGAACAACCGCTAATAGAAAAGAGTTATGTGAGCCAAGCATTAAGTCATTGGTACTATCATCATGAAGTGGATCCTTCAGCTAGTTCGCTGTGGAGAAACCCGCGAACCCTCCAGGGTGGTGCACATCAAATCGTAGTGTTATGGGTCAAGGGAGGCGAATGGCTGGAATGTTCTGGCCCTGAATGCGCAGTCTCGGATGGCTGAGGCGAAGGGGACCCAACGCGGATATCCCTGCAGAAGGCAGCCACTTTGGTGGGAGTGTCCATAATTTTGGTGCGACCTTTTATATTCCACTCGCAGAAGTGCCGGGTACAACATGGCGTATTTAATGCCTAGCTTGCGGAGAGTATTTTTAACATCACTGAATTTCCATCTGGCTTCCTGTACCATAGGCGTGAAGTCGGTGAATAGCGATATATTGGTGCCCTGATGCTTAAGAGGGCCTTTCTCGCATGCCAGCCTGAGGTCAGTGTCTCTGTCTCTATAGTTGAGTAGGTGCACTATTATGTACCGTGGTGGGGTGCCCTCCAGCGGACGGGGGCACAGTGACCGATGTGCCCATTCCACCACAAATGTAGCGGAGAAACTGGTGCGGTTGAACAGTTCTGCTAATAGGTTTTTGACGAAGTCCTCCGGGCGTCCCATGTTTGTGGTCTCTGCTAATCCTGAGATATGTATGTTGTTGCGTTGTGACCTAGCTTCAAGGTCTTTATTTTTTATGGCCACCTGCTTCAGAACACGCTCCATCTAGTCTAGCCGCTTCAGCGTTGCTGTGGAGGTATCCTCCAGGTCGGAGACCCTCTACTCCACTCCCTCAAGGTGGGCACCCTGCCTGTCCAGTCGCTCCCCCAAGCTATCAATACAGCCCGCAAGTGTGTCGAAGCAGGCATCCATTGCACTGAAGTCCGCCTTGAGCTCAGCCATGATGGTTGTCATATTGCTGGTCGTGGTAGCGTCTAGGCCCCTATCCATGGGCTTGTCTGTGTCAGAATGGGAACTGCGGCCCTCCACGGATTTTGTACGGTTAAACGTGAGCCTCTGTTGTTTGAGGTCTGTTCTTCCCATAGTGAGGTTTTCGCCACGCGCTGCTGGCCTGGAAGTTCAGTGGTTGGAGAGCTGCTATCACCTCGCAGCCTATGGGTCCTTTAGCTGCAGTGGTGGTAGAAGACCTTGCTTTCTTCTCCTGCGCATGGCATTTGGGGCGGTTTGGTCAGTAAAGGGGTCCCACCAGTGATTCACAAAGAAGGGGATTTCTTGGGGAGGTGCGGCCGCAGTGCCCCACCCGGGGTGCCCGGCCCCCACCCGGTTGAGTATGTCTTGAAATGGGCCATCCGTGTATCTATGGACGCGTTGGTGCTTGCTATGGACTAGTATTGATATATTAGGCTGATGGGAGATAATGCAGGGCATTGCACTCACCTCCGCAGGCCTGTCTCTGCATCCGGTGTGTAACCACCAGGGGAATCCCTCACCCGGCCTCCTCGGGCAGTGCCAGCGAGTCCCCAGTGGGCTCCGATTCTCTGCAACGCCCGTTCAGGCCCGCCCGACGCCACGAGCCAGGCTCCTCCCGTGGACGCCATCTCGGCCAACTGTCGTCTTCCTCGGGGGGCGAGCCCCATGCAGCGATGCACTCTGGCTGTTCCTGCCAGCCCACAGGTCTCTAGGCCGTGTCCTGAATGGTGGGGGAGGGCAGGGAGCTAATGCGCATGCTGACGGGACCAGGCGGTCCCGGTTTCAGGCTCACCCGTAGCCCCTGTCGCCGCGTGGCCTCCAAGGCAGTGTCCGCCGCACCTCACTTCTCTGCCATTCCAGTGCCATCCATGCCTCCAGTCAGTTAAAGCACGGGTCTGCAGTTTCCCCGGGGTCTTCACGAGTGTCGCATGGTTCACGCGGTGTGTTACAGGTGATTTTTGCCACGGTTGGTGTCCAATACGGACCGCCGGTGCCGAAGCCTCACAAGAGTGCGTGCATTTTGGTGGCGGTCGCAGCCACGCCCCCCCCTGCTGGAGTGAGTCTTGACCCTCAAGCGCTGGTCCTGGGCCCTAGGAACCTTGGCTGTGGCAAAGTGTACTATTCCTAACATCCTGGGAATACATGGGACTTAGAAACATTTTGTCTTCAAAGACCTCAGGAGAACCGGGGCAAACCTGCCAAATCAATTCAATGAAGGTGCCTTACAGCTGGGCAAAAAGTTCAGGTCGTTCCCACACAGTTCCTACACAGAGCTTTCTTGCAGCAGCAAATTTATTTCAGCAGGACATCACGGAAAGCATATAAAGAGTGACTTGTGAGCCCTGTTCAGCTACAACTTGCATCCTTGCCCCGCTAGAGAAATATGACCTCCAAAAAAGTGTTTAAGTCAGAACATAGAAATCTTCACCGGGTGAAGGCGCCAAAAGTATGTGGCCCACGAGGGAACTTCGTTGGATGCGAATTTTGAATTTCCCCTGTTGTAAGATTTCTGACAAAGTCAACAGCCTCACCGGGACTTCACTGTCTGGCCTCATAGAGCCCATGTCAGCCACATCCTGCTGCCTTGCCCCGCTAAGGTTTTTTGACTTCCATTTCAGAAACTAAGGGGTCTATTAGGATGGCGGGCGGAGGCACCACCGCGGTGCTGGCGGGGGTGGAAAATGCAATTTTCCGCCCGCGAACAGCGGTCCACACGTCCGCCATATTAGCATGGGCAAACCTAGGCCATTTCCTGTCCGCCGCGGTGTGACGTGAACCGCCATCTAAAAGCGCCCGCCACCGCGGTGGTGGGAGCCAATGGAGACCCACCGCCGTGCGGAATGACGTCCCGTCCGCTATACAAATCAGGATGCCCCAAATAGCCAGCCGCAGCGGAGAAACCTGCTAACCAGAGACGGCAGAAACACCACAGCGGAGCGAGCGCAACCAGATTCACGGCCCCCACCACCCGGTCACGACGCAATGGACCCAGCCTTACATGTTTTCCCGGTGCTGTATGTGATACACCACCAGCAAGTCATGAACCGTCACGGCCGCCGCCGCAGGTACGCAATGACACAACTCCGCCCACAAACAGAACACACAACTCCCGGGATGTCACAGGGTTCCTGTCCACACCAGACACCCTGGTGGGGACAGGAACAAACCACAAGTGCACCCACACATGTCCTACCTGTCAGTAAATCACCCCTCCGCATCCAGGCCACCCATCCACCGCAATCTTGCTGTAATGTCCCGGTCAAGTCACCGCAGCGGTGAAGACGCTGGAAAACATGCGCACAATGCAGGAAGGCAGGGTCTGCGCCAGGCATGGGCTGTGCACAAAGATCACAGGGCCACACCTCCACCTCCACACACTAGCCCCCTCAAGGGACATGCCATGTGTCCCACCTGTGCCACCCCATGTACAACAACAACCCAGGTGACCCCACAGCCTGCATCACACACTCCAAACAACTAGGGAGGCAGCCTCAACAGGTAGGGCTGCAGAGGAACACACAGCACAGAAACACATGTCCAGGGCAACCCTCACACCACACAGACACTACACTCATGGCAGCAAAACTGAGTCCAAGCACAAAATGAACACTGATACAGAATAGGAACAAACACTGAACTGGACGCACAGCCTGTCAAGTTACACAGACATACCCCACACAGCCACATACACAGACCACATGTCAGCAGCAATGTAGGACCACAAATAGGAAAGCAAAAGTGAGGTGCACACCAATGGAAGGCCAAGGACACAACCACTAAGCTTGTGTACATCACATGCAAGATAAGGAACATTTGATGACACCCTTACCCCATCAAACCACACATGGCTGCCACAGTGAGTGAAATTAAACCACAGCCACCACATCTGCAACAACTCGGGGAGACAGCAAGGCAAAACATGTATAGGTGCAGGAATGAAAGGAAGTCTCAGAAGTCAAACAGTCAACAGCCACACATCTGCCTCCAACTACTTGATAGGTGTTGGTCAGCAGCACTACACACAGGGCCCATTGACAAACTCCACAACTGTCAAACACAAGTAGGATCCTCCACACATACCCCCACCCAAACCACACCCACATCACCAGTGTCAAACACACATAAGGGGGCCAATAATGTCCAGTCAACACATTGACAAACAATCACACTCCCTGGGGGGCAGACACAAACATCACACACACACTCAGGGATGCCTGAACCAATGCTGACACCAAAACAACAGCCATACACCAACATCAATAACAACACACACAGGAGTACAACAAGACCAGACCTGACCTGTGCAGCAAAACTGTAGAAAGGCAATGGGAGCACAGACAGAACAGGAGAACCCAACATCATCACCCAGCAGCACTGCACAGACTACATACCCCAACACAGACAAGAAGTGCAGGGGCACACACACACACCAACACCACTGACAAAGTCACCCCTTCACACTGCACACTTCATGAACACCCAAGTGCATACATTGAAATCAACACATGTGACTAGGACGCCTGGACATCACTGCTCTGCACACATCAAGAAAGCACACACAGACATTGTTAGATCTGGCATCATTGGCACGGGTCTCCCTTCCTCTTTTAGCTTCCTATCTTTTATGTTGGCTGGATTTAGATGCTCTGGGCGCTGTGCCACTGCCAATCAGTGCCACAGCGCGAATGCTCCCTGTGTAAAGATAACTGTATGAATTGGGATAACCATAATTGGCTCGGTTGGTTTACCTGTCAGTCCCTAGTATAAGTGCACTGTGTGTGCCCAGGGCTGGTAGACCAAATACTGCTGGTGGGCCTGCAGCGCTGACTTACGCTACCCACCGAAGCAGCTTTTAAAGTATGTCTGTGTAGCCTGTGCTAATAGCGAGTTACCCTCCATTTCCCTGTTTACTATTGTGAGGCTATCCATTCTCATAGGCCAGAATGGGCAGGTTGAGTATTACTTCCCATAATCCTACCTGCCCCCAGGAACCTGATAGGAAATTCGAATTTGATATGTTTAAGCTCAGGACATTGAGATACATCTTTTAGTAAGGATCATTTGCATAGCCCGTGTTCGAACAATGCCTCTGCTAGAAACTAGGTATTTTCTTGCCTAAACTTTCCTGTAGGCTTTGTTAGTGTGTGTATTGGCCGTCTGGTTTTGGAACAGCAGGGCCAGCTGGGTCACACCTGGCTGGAGAGAGAGATCGGCATTTAGAGTATGGGGAGGGGTGACTCTTTAATCTGAGCAGGGATATGCCTGGCAAGGTGAATGATGGCTCCACCTCCCACTGGGCGTCTGATAGCAGACCCCCGGATTCTCAAAGGGCAGGATGTCGCCTCGTAAACCAAGTGCTCCCCGACCCCACCGAACTGGTTCTGGCTGGATTCAGTGATTTGTGACTGTAGAGAGCAAAGATTTTTTAGGTATAAAACGCTGCTCTGAAACCTTTTTCAAGTGTGTTCCTTCTGGATGTCAAGACGAAACTCTGTCCGAGTGAACAGAGGAAAGGACTTTGAAACTTTCACCAAGCTTGCTGAAGAAACTACCCGAGGGCCTGAATTGAGAGCGCCTCCTGCTGAAGTCTCAGGGACATTAGACTTCACCCCGTCAGCCATCTGAATTCCTGTGCTAGGGATTCTACTTGCAGGTGAGGCCTCCGTCGAGTAATCCGGAACCTCTAGTTCTACTGTGAGGAACGCGGACGGGTAACCCTTGTTAACTCTGTGTGGGGGCCGCCGCAGCTAAGAGAGAGCTGCTGCCGCTGAGCGCCCACCTTAATTTGAACCTTCGGAACCTTCGCTGAACCTGTGTGGGTCGCCGCAGCTAAGAGAGAGCTGTTGCCGCTGAGTGCCCGCACTTGTGTCAGCTGTGCATCATCGTGATTCGTCCTGTGGGCCGCCGCAGCTAGGAGAGAGCTGTTGCCGCTGAGTGCCCGCACTTGTGTCAGCTGTGCATCATCGTGATTCGTCCTGTGGGCCGCCGCAGCTAAGAGAGAGCTGTTGCCGCTGAGTGCCCGCACTTGTGTCAGCTGTGCATCCTTGTGATTTGTCCTGTGGGCCGCCGCAGCTAAGAGAGAGCTGCTGCCGCTGAGTGCCCGCACCTTTGCATCATTGTGATTTGTCCTGTGGGCTGCCGCAGCTAAGAGAGAGCTGCTGCCGCTGAGTGCTCGCACCTTTGCCAACTTTGCATCATCGTGATTTGTCCTGTGGGCCGCCGCAGCTAAGAGAGAGCTGCTGCCGCTGTGAGCCCACCACGGAGCTGCACGACGAGAGTCATCGCCACCACCAGCCCGGGCCGCCGCAGCCGCGTGCTGCTGCCGCTGAGAGCCCGCCTGTCCCCGAGTGCCCGAATCATTGTGAGTGCACGTTGCGGACCACTGCAGTCAAGAGTTGTGGTCGCTGGGAGTCCGCCTGTCACTGTCTCCGCTTCTTCGAGAAGCTACGTGCTGTGTCCCCGTCCAACGGCAGGTATCTGGTGCGCAACTGGTCGCGTAGACCCAGGCCTTGAACTCAGTCAGTGCCACGTTCTGGTGAATACGTTATTGCCTTTTTAAGTCCCTACTGATTTACGTGCATTGTGACTGGTTAAAACGCTTTTGAGAGTCTCGTGCTAAACCTTAGATAAAGATACTATTTTTCTATACCTACTTGAGTTGTGTCCTTTTGTGGTGTTGTTACTGCCTTATTGTGCATGGTCATAAATGCTTCACACACTGCCTCTGAGATAGGCCTAACTGCTCGTGCTACGTTACCACAGGGTTGAGCAGGGGTTATCAAAGGGGGTAGCCCACTTGCCCTGACTTAGGAAGATGGGTCCCTATTTGGACATTGGCGCCAGCCATTGCCAACTAGAGACCCCCATTTCTAACAGACATGATTACCCTGGCCTGCCAGCCTGCAATACTGTGTATAGAATCCCACTTTGTGCTGGCACTGCATACACATATGACATGTGTCCAATATAGCTAAGATGACCAAAGAGTGACCAATACAACAGTAGTCCATCACAAACCAACAGCATTGCACCCCCAAGCCTCAGAGTCCAGAAGAACTGAAGTGCATGTCACCCCTGTCAAACCCAGAATGAAGTGACCCCAACCATTGGCAATGTTGAAGTGGCATATAGAGCATGTGTCACAGTAAACCATACCCACACAGAATAACGCTTTATTCATGAAGGACACTGACAATGCAGACAACAGGAGTAACTTGGTTTATTCACATATCACAGTGATAGGCACCAGAAGTGGACAAGAGCAAGGCCAGTGGCCACGACAAAGTACTGACTGTGTCCATGAGATCCTGCACAGGGAAGGGGTAAACAGCAAGGCCAGTGGCCAGTCCAAGGTGCAGACTGTGTCCAGGACATCCTGCACAGGGAAGGGGTAAACAGCAAGGCCAGTGGCCAGTCCAAGGTGCAGACTCTGTCCATGAGATCCTGCACAGGGAAGGGGTAAACAGCAAGGCCAGTGGCCAGTCCAAGGTGCAGACTGTGTCCATGACATCCTGCACAGGGAAGGGGTAAACAGCAAGGCCAGTGGCCAGGAGAGAGTGCAGGTGAAGTACATGAGAAGCTGCACAGGCAAGGCTCGAACACCAGTGAGCAACAAGACCAGTGGCCAGGAGAAAGTGCAGGTGAGGTACATGAGAAGCTGCACAGGCAAGGCTCAAACACCAGTGAACAACAAGGACCAGTGGCCAGGAGAAAGTGCAGGTGAGGTACATGAGAAGCTGCACAGGCAAGGCTCAAACACCAGTGAGCAACAAGGCCAGTGGCCAGGAGAAAGTGCAGGTGAGGTACATGAGAAGCTGCACAGGCAAGGCTCAAACACCAGTGAGCAACAAGGCCAGTGGCCAGGAGAAAGTGCAGGTGTGAGGTACATGAGAAGCTGCACAGGCAAGGCTCAAACACCAGTGAGCAACAAGGCCAGTGGCCAGGAGAAAGTGCAGGTGAGGTACATGAGAAGCTGCACAGGCAAAGCACAAACACCAGTGAGCAACAAGGCCAGTGGCCAGGAGAAAGTGCAGGTGAGGTCCATGAGAAGCTGCACAGGCAAGGCTCAAACACCAGTGAGCAACAAGGCCAGTGGCCAGGAGAAAGTGCAGGTGAGGTACATGAGAAGCTGCACAGGCAAGGCTCAAACACCAGTGAGCAACAAAGACCGTGGCCAGGAGAAAGTGCAGAGTAAGTACATGAGATCCAGCATTGGGAATGGGGGGAACTGTACCCTGCCATGGTCAGCAACACACTCAGGGCGCCAACAATGGGAAGTTCATGGCACCACTGTGGCAGAGACATGTGTGTGAGGGGGACTAACACTCAGACTTGGCTGACAGTCTGACTGGGAGGTGGCTGTGTATCGGGGACAGTTGGGGGACTGGACCGGGGAGAGAGAGGCCCAGCTGGGGTTGAGCCATCAGTGGTTTGGGAAGCCTGAGGGCTGCTAGAACCAGGTGGGGTGGTGGCACGTGGAGGTGGACTCATGCTGCCCTGAGACACAGTGTGTGTGGGAGATGCTGGAGGAGTGCCCTTCCACTTCTTTGGGATTCGAAATGGCACCCCTGTCTTGGGATTCATGCCAAGTGGCGTGTACACAACAGGCACACTCACCACAAAAGCAGGATCATGTGCAGACGGTGGCCCTCCCTCTGGGGATGTGCTGGATTCAGCGGTGCGCTTGGCCCGGGATTGCCTCTGCCCCTGCATCCCCTGTTCACCATGTGTACCCCCTACAGTGGGCTCCTTCCCCTGCTTCACAGGGCTCTGGATGGGAGTGGATGTTATGGGTGAACCTGCCTTGGAGCTCTTTTTACGTGTACTCTTTACAGGCACATGTTTCTCACTGGGCACGGAAACTGTCTGTTTGTCTGCGCGAGACACTTTTGGGACAGGTGAGTCCTTGGCTGGGGATGCCTTTGAGGCATGTGATCCTGAGGCCTGCTTCTTGGCTTCCTTGCCCTGGGTGTCGCCTGAAGGGCTTTTGCCTCTGCGGTCTAGGGTGGCTTTAGCGTTCTGTGGGGATGGTGTCTGTGCCCTGGACTGCTTGGGCTGCTGCTGTCGTGTGCTGCATGTGCTGTATCTCTCCCTTGATGTGTGGGATCTGTGGTCACTGTCATCAGACGTGGCCACTGGCAGGGTGGTTGACCTAGGGACTGGAGGTGGACCATGAGATTGGGCCAGTTGAATGGCTGCCGTCACCGCAGAGGACAGAGACTGTACAGTACGGTGTAGCCCACCCATGTCTGAATGAACGCCCTACACGTAAGCAACCGGCTGTGCCAACTTCTTGTCGTGGTCAATGAAGGCATTGAGGAGAGCTGTCTGCCCCACACACAGCTGGCTCCTGATGGCAGCAGGGGGGGCAGAGGCAGGGGCAGCGATGCCTGGGGTGAAGGACACCCTTCCCTTTTTGGTGATGCGGACACGGGCAGCAACAGTGGGAGTAGCTGGGAGGGTGGGCACTGGACGCTGTGTGGTCGACGATGAGTCAGAGTCCACGTTCCCTGTGCCCGACAACATAGATGCGTCTCCACCGTCGTCAGATGATGTTGAGGTCTGCGTCTCTGGCTGCGACTCCTCCAGAAGACTCCTGTCCCCCTCAGATGCGCTGGTGACATCCGTGTCACTATGCTCATGTGCAGCAGTTGTGCTTTTATCCCTCACCACCGGTGTCCGTCCCCTGTCCTTCCGTGCCCACGGGAGATGCTGCATGATAGAGCGAGAGATGTAGGATCAGTACATTGGCATCAACATCAAAAATATATGCAAGCAAAGCATCACAAAAGATGATGAATTCTCCATGTTGCACAACACCATGGGCAGTAACATTGTGCAACCTCAATCCAAAAGTCGAATCTTTCTTGGCATCATGCATACTTGGCATAAGTCACCCATGTGATGAACACACAGACAAATAGCCTGTTGGTGGCTCCGTGTAACCAGACCCACAGATCCCTCTGTGCACACCTAGGGCCCTGAGGGGGAAAAGATGTTCCTCCCAACATGTTGCCACTGTCACATCTTGAGCCAGCAGAAGTGGCCAACACAGGGACAGCCTCCAAAATATCAGTCCACAATGGCCATGAGCACATGCCATCCGCCATGTCGTACCTTGCGGCACAACTACAGTTGCACATTGGTGCCAGATGTGTAGTCCTCACAAATCTGGCGTCAGAAAATGCACACATTGATGATGGCACACTCAGATGAAGCACTCTGCCGGTCACTGCCATGGGATGTCCCTGACTACCCCAATGAAGATGGTACCAGAAGGCCACAACTACAAATGCGAATCCAAGGGCCATTACACCTATGACATGGGAAAGTACATGTAGGCAGAATGCATGACAGCTGCACCCAACACCAAGGCCACTTACATGCCATTGCATCACACTAGCAACATCAGAGCCCTGCACTGGCCCAGGCTTGGAACACATGCAGCCACTCACCACCCAAAGTCACACTCCCAGAATACTCACCCCCAGCTTGCTGCTGATGCTCCTTCAGACGTGCATCCAGTCGTGGCTGCGTCACAGCTAAGATGCGTGCCATGAGTGGTGTCATGCTGCGCCGCGCCAACCTTCCGGCCCGAGGGACCAGCCCCAGTGTCATCTCGGCCACGTTCTTGCTCAGCCGACAGATGTCATCCCACCTCTTGTGACAGTGGGTGCGCCGGCGGTTGCAGACACCCAGAGCCCGCACCTTGCATGCAATGGCCCTCCACACGGCCTTACGCTGGTGTACTTTGAGCTGCAGGCATGGGAGACAAGAGGGTGAACACATCAGTGACACAGTGTTATGTACCAATATCTCTCAGTACAGGAGCATGATACTAACTCATCCCAAATCCACAGATATGTCTAACAGAGACAAGAATGCATCTCACATGGAACATCCGCATGGGAGAACCACACGTAAATGCATGCAGGTGTGAGGGTGGACACAGTACCTGCCCATCTCATACACATGCAGGATGCCAGCACATTAAGCCATGTGTAGTCTGTCCACATCTACTATCCATTTTCATGCAGAGTAAGACATACATCACATATCAACATATGTATGGGGGTAGACTCACTGGGTCCAACACTGCACAGCCCTCAATGCACTTGCCCTTTAACTGGCTCACTGTGTCGTGGAGGTCACATTGAGGGACATGATCTCACAAACGCAACCCCCCATCACAAGGCCTGTCGTGCTTGAACTACATGGCTGAAATGGATCATTGATGGAGAGTCCAGATTAAAAGCACAACTTTGACACTCTGTACATTCAGTGATGTGTCCCTGTCAGTTTGTGCGGTGAATGTGCAGGCCAGGTGGGGTCACACAGAGGTCCAACGTGGGGCATCTGAACTGTCACATGAAGGGAAAATTTGGAAGCACAAACAGTGCCAACACATGCGAGTATGTGCACATGCTGGTGGTGATGGAAGGGTCTGTGCACAATAATGTGGAAATCTAGTGTCATAGGTGAATGACCAACAAGAGTGTCACCCTCGGGTATTGAGGTCCTGAGCATAGTGCAGAACTAGAGATGAGGCACATATTGAGTCATATACAATTCCATCACTACCCTCTGGACAACAACCCTAGATAATGCCACAGATGGGCCTGTGAAGGACATCAGGGACCCACACAGACCTTCACACTAGCAATCACTGTCCTGACTCCTGCATTCCAAACTTGCTGCGTCACTGTATGACTGACAAGACAAAACATGTCTCTCAAATCTGGATGTGCAGGCAGGGAAACGTGTGGAATAAGCTAAACACCCCTTCCCCTGGGGACAGCATGCTAGTCAGTGCATGACACAACCCCACACTCTCACGCACATACTGCAGCAGATCAACTTCATGTGTGCCCCCCCTGCACTCTCACTCCCACTCTGAGTGACTTACCACGACATTTGGCGCACCATATAGCCTCGGATAGTGGGTGAGAACCTCGTCCACCAGGACTTCCAGCTCCTCGGTGGTGAAGGGAGTGGCACGGATCTTCTCTGTCCTCGCCATCACTGTGTGCACAGGAGTCAGCAGCAGCAGCAGTTGCTGGTGCTGGGTGGCAGGCAGCAGGCCCTGGAGACAGCAGCAGCAGAAGCAGTTGCTGGTGAAGGGTGGCAGGCAGCAGGCCCTGGAGACAGCAGCAGCAGAAGCAGTTGCTGGTGAAGGGTGGCAGGCAGCAGGCCCTGGAGACAGCAGCAGCAGAGGAATTTGCTGGTGAAGGGTGGCAGGCAGCAGGCCCTGGAGACAGCAACAGCAGAGGCAGTTGCTGGTGAAGGGTGGCAGGCAGCAGGCCCTGGAGACAGCAGCAGCATAAGCAGTTGCTGGTGAGGGGTGGCAGGCAGCAGGCTCTGTGAGCTGTGTAAATCTGTGGCTCTCACACACATATATAGCCCCCTGAGCTCGTTTCAGTAGTTCTAAGCTGCTGCAATTGGTGTTCCAGGTCTGCATTATTCAAATACATCCAATGACCGGCTCCGCGTTGGCGGAGCACGCCTACCGCGATTTTCAAAATTGCATCAGGCTACTGCGATTGCGGTTCCCATTGGCTGTAAGGGCATGGTTCATGGCGGTGACACACCGCAGGGGACAGGCGGGCGCTACCGCGGTGGTGCATCTTTCAAGTGCATCCAATGACCGGCTCCGCGTTGGCGGAGCACGCCTACCGCGATTTTCAAAATTGCATCAGGCTACCACGATTGCGGTTCCCATTGGCTGTAAGGGCATGGTTCATGGCAGTGACACACCACAGGGGACACGCGGGCGCTACCGCAATTCCGGGGCCATACATTGCAATGAGTGACCGGGATCTGGGTGGCGGAGCATGCCAACCGCCATTTGTCAGTACATATGTTTCTCTCACTACCGCAATTGTGTCCCAGGGATTGGTGGTGACACACCGCTGGTGGCAGGCGGTAGCTTCCGCAATTTGGGTGCCATACATTGGTGCCTGTGACCGTGATTTGGGTGGCGGCACACTTTGTCAGCACCTATGGACCCATGATGCTGGGTCAATGGCCAATGGGCAGTCATCTACAGTGCACGGTGGCCACATGATTAATGGCACCTCATTGTGCACACAATGCCAATGTGACATTTAACACACTGCTGACTACACATGCCATGTTTGTGTATGTGATTTAGTGCATTGGCATGTACTCCCTCACATGTCACTTGTGATATTGATGGGCATGTACACAGAACAGTGTTGTCATGGACTCTCCAATGTGTACACATGTCAATGTGTGCAAGTGCTGTGAACATCACAGTGTTGTATGTCTTAATGAAGAATGTGCAGATTTGACTGTCTGGTTTTCTTGGTTCATGCACACACTTGTTGTTTATGCTCGGCCTGTGGTCATTGTGTTGTTGATGTGTGCCATGTTCAACTTACGCCTGAAGGTGGGTCAGGTACAGCAGCTAGGTATGGGACAGTAGTGTTGCAGTTTTACACATATGCTGTATGAAATACTCTCAGGCCTGCTCATGCTAGATGTGGCCATATCCCTATGTGCATTTGCATAGTCATATGTTGTTTCAGAGGTACTTGCTGTGTGAGAGGGGACAAGTGTACGAGTAGTGTAGCTGAAGGTGTCCCTACATGTAGGCTGCTCTGTAACTCAATTGTGATGACAGTCATTGTCAGTCAAAACGTAAGATGTTGTACACATCTCATGGTGTATTGCATTGACATGTGTCCACTTTCATCTCAACTAGGAGGAGATCAAATCTGCATCGTCCCTACACCGTGCTGGCAGACATGGAGGATGAGGAGGTCATCCGGAAGTTCCGCCTGGACAGAGCCACCCTACAAAACCTCTGTGCTATGTTGGAGCCCCACCTGCAGCCTCGCAGGACATATCCAACAGCTTTCACCCCAACATCCAAGGTGATGGCGGCTCTGCATTTCTTTGCAGCTGGGTCATTCCAAAACACGGTGTCCAGTGCAGGTGGGATGTTGCAACCCATGTTCAGCATGGTGCTGCGTGATGTCCTGGCCGCCATGATGATTTACAAGGACAGGTACATCCATTTCCCCAGGGTGCCGGAATTGGCGGCCGTAAAGGGAGACTTTTATGCCCTTGGACACATCCCCCATGTTGTTGGGGCCATTGATTGCACCCATGTTGGGCTTGTTCCACCACAGGCACGGCAGCACATTTATAGGAATCGCAAACATTTCCACTCCGTAAATGTGCAAGTGGTGTGCCAGGCGGACATGATCATCACGCACGAGTGTGCCAGATATCCAGGCTCAGCCCATGACTCCTACATCATGCGGAACAGCATTGTACCCCAGCTCATGGCTAATCTGCTTCCTGAGCGTGCGTGGATTGTGGGTGAGTACGAAGAGTCCAGTAGGGTGGTGTGTGTGTGACATGCTGTCCTCTGCCACAGAATAATTACAAGGTTTATCTGTGTCTCTCACACCTAGGTGACTCTGCATATCCCAACCATCCGTGTTTGCTGAGCCCACTGCGTAATCCCAGGACACCAGCTGATGTACGCTACAATGATGCCCATGGGAGGACACGTCGTGTGGTGGAGCGGACTTTTGGTCTCCTCAAGTCACGATTTCGCTGCCTTGACAAGACGGGAGGTGCACTCATGTACTCGCCCAGGAAGGTGTGTCAGATTGATGTGGCATGCTGCATGCTCCACAACCGAGCCATTCACAAGGAGATCCCCCTGATCCTGGATGATGATGAGCAGCCAAGGCCCCCACCTGCAAACCAACCCGTGTCCAGTGATGAGGACAGTGGAGAGGAGGAAGGTGTTGACCTGCGTCAACAGCTCATCACCCGCTACTTCACTTGAAGGTGAGTGACAATGTACAATGGACCCATTATTGTCTGATGATGTTGCTGTTGTTGTGAAGGTGTATGTGAGCTTTGTGACTGCAGCCGGTTGTTGACTCAGTGGTGGCTGACAATGTTTATGGGACAGGGTGGTTTGGAACATCTACAGGATGTGTATGTTGTCACTTGTTGCTCATTGTGATGTGTGCATGTTGTATTTGCTTGATGGTAAGTGTTGCATGATGTCTGTGATGCCACACCCAGACTAGTGAATCTTGTTCTGTTGTGTTTTCCTAGGTCCCTTCAGCCTCTCCTTGCCTACATACATTCCATGCTCCTGGTACATTTTAATCATGGTGAAGACTGCACATCCTGGAATAAAGACGGAGCAGTGACAACGACGTGTGTAAGGAGTATTTATTTACAATAGTGACATGTGAGTGGGGTGAACATTTACATTGAGGTGATTAGTGAAGCAGTGAGTTGACAGTTATGGGAAATGAGAGTATCGAGTAGTCACCACATTGGTGTGGTGACCCAGTCCAACAGACAGATGCCATTCACAAGGCAGTGTGGGGAAGGACAGTCCAGAAAGTCAATGCAGTGGTGAGGAGTGTTGCCATCATGGCTGGCTCCGTGACGGACGTTTGGCAGGTGCTTTGCCACGGGATACTCCCAGGGATTTCTTGGGCCGGCCCCTTCGTCGCTTGGCAGGGGGGGACTCTGCTGTAGGGCCAGTGGGGTCTGAGGACTCACCCCTCTCTGTGGCTGCAGGGGAGGATGTTGAACTGTCATCCTGCGGCACAGCAGGGGGAGGTGGAGGTGTTGTTTGTGGCGCTGGCCTGTCCCTCAGTGCCGCCACTATCTGGCCCAAGAGGCCCACAATTTGTCCCATGCGGGTGTCCATGGACCTCCTCAGCAGGAGGAGCTCGCTGGAATTTTCTTCTGCCCGGCCGTTCGTCCCTGGGCCCGTTCATATGCCCCAAGGACTCTGTTGATGCTGTCCAGGGCTTCGGTCCCAGGCTCCGGTTGTCTCTGAGTGACCCTGCCCCTCCCACCTGCCCTGCTGCCATGGACCTGTTGCCTCACCACTGTAGGCACCCGCATCCTCTCCCTGCCCTCCTCAGTTGTTGGTGTGGGGTGGTCATCCTCTGGGACAGGAAGAGTGTTGCAGGCAGCACTGGTGGTGGTTTTAGTGGTGGTGTAGGACGCACAGGCCATAACAGCAGGGGTCTGCATAACTGTTGGTATTGCTGCAGATGTGGTGGGGTGGACAATGGGTTCCTGGGACCGGTTGTGCCCTGGCACACCAGATGGTCCGGCTACGAGCTCCTCGTCCTCTGAATCCCGGGAGTCAACATCCAAGAGTCCATGTTCTGGGGGGGTGACTGGCTCTGCAGGTTGCTGGTGTTGTCCTCTGCAGTCAGTTCTTGGTCACCTGTGGGACAGATGGGAAATGGTCATTGTAGTGCACCACGCAAGCTTTGTGTTAGCTGTGTATTATTCACTGTTTGTACACCACACAGTTGACTGATCATCACATTGTTTGTATGCGCACTACTGTGCCTCCTGAGATGATGTTGAGGTACATGCATTACTTGTCCATGGTGTGAGGTGTCAAGACATACCATGCGCCACATGCATGTTTTGTGATTACAGGGACATGTTGCCATCTAGGGACAAGCGCAACAAAGATTTTCTGTGACGCCTCTTTGTTGATTACTCTGCCCTGGCAGACGTTACATCTGAGCATGAACTGGCCATTGACATCTCATGCATACCTTTGTCATGTCATGTGCAAATCTGAATTTGTACCACCAACCATGCTTTCTTTGTTTACATATGGTCCTTGCAGCTCTGGCCACATGGCACTTACACATGTCAGTCAGTGCTGTGCATGATTGTGCACAGACTTTCTTCTACATGTGAATTGGTGTGTCACACTTTTGTTGCTGTGGCCGATACATTTGCTTGGCTGTCTGGACACTGTGAGTGGCAATTGGATCTGTGGGTATTTTAGTGTGATGAGAGGGCTGGTGTTGTCATATGGCACCATGCTTTTGGGAGGAATGGCTGGGTGCAGGTACTGGCTACTTACCTGTTCTGGTTACACATTTGGGTTGGATTTGTGTCACGTCTTTGTGTGTGTGTGGTGGAGGCTTCCATCCTGCTCAGGGATGGGACAAGAGGGCATGAGATGTCTACCTACCTGTTAGTTTGAAGTGGACAGTGCAATGACTGACACATGCATCGGGGTGGGAGGGAGTGCTCCATCTTGATGCGCTGGGGGACAGGGGGTTATGGTGGGAGTTGTTGTGCAGGCCTCCCACCCCCAAACAGCCCTCCCTGTTAAGATGGCTACCTACCTGTTAGTTTTGTTGTTGTGATACAATGGCTTCCCAATGCTTCTGGGTGTGGAGTGCTCCATCCTGCTCAGGGGTGGGACAGGGGGCCTGGTGGGAGTTGTTGTGCAGGCCTCCCACCCCCAAACAGCCCTCCCAGGGAAGATGGCTACCTACCTGTTAGTTTGTTTGTAGTGAGACAATGGCTTGCCAATGCTTCTGGGTGTGGAGTGCTCCATCCTGCTCAGGGGTGGGACAGGGGGCATGGTGGGAGTTGTTGTGCAGGCCTCCCACCCCCGAACAGCCCTCCCTTTTAAGATGGCTACTACCTACCTGTTAGTTTTGTTGTTGTGATACAATGGCTGCCACATGCTTCTGGGTGGGGGGGTGCTCCATCCTGCTCAGGGGTGGGACAGGGAGCATGGTGGGAGATGTTGTGCAGGCCTCCCACTCCCACACAGCCCTCCCAGGGAAGATGGCTACCTAGCTGTTTGTTTGTAGTGAGACAATGGCTTGCCAATGCTTCTGAGTGTGGAGTGCTCCATCCTGCTCAGGGGTGGGACAGGGGGCCTGGTGGGAGTTGTAGTACTATTTTCCTGGGCACATACAACCCTGTAAATGTTAGCTACCTTTTGGGGTGATTCAGATGTAGTGGATATTACATCTGTGGGACATGTGTTGGATATTGTGGTGCATATGGATCTACTTGTGCCTCTGAGATGTAGCTTTGTAGTTGTGCTTGACAGTACATTGCTGTATAATGCTCTACATTTGTTTGTACTTACCAGCCTCCACTCCACCGGGTATTCCTGTGAGACTCTCTGGATGCAGTATGGCAAGCACCTTCTCCTCCCATGCAGTGAATGTTCTTAGTGGAATGGGAGGGCCACCGCCAGTCCTCTGAGCCAGCTCATGGTTCTTGCTCCTCTTCTTTTTGACAACACTCTTCAGGTCATGCCACCGCCTCATGATTTCCTGTCTGTTGCTTGGGATGGTCCCTACTGCATTGACCTTATCGACTATCCTTGCCCACATTTGATTTCTTCTGGCTAATGGTGTCTGTTGGACCAGGTTACCAAACAGTTGTGGTTCAACTCTGACTATCTCATCTACCATGACTGTCAACTCACTGTCTGTGAATTTTGGCATTTTCTGTGGTGCCATGGTGTGTGATATGCTAAGGGGTTTGAGGTGCAGGTGTGTGAGTGGTGGGGGTGGGGGTGATGTGTATGGTGTGTGATGTGTACAGGGATTAGAGGTGCAGGTGTGGATGTGGTGGTGGTGCTGTGTGTGGTGTGAGTAGTGATGGTGTGCAGATTTGCCTCTCCTTTGTGTTCTGGTGTTGGGCCCTTCAGTTGTGGAGTTTTGCAAAGGATTGTGGTCAGGGAAGGGGCTGGTTTTATGCTCAGCTATGTGGGTGTGTCCAAATGGGGTATTGCTGTCAGGTGTGTTGTGTGGGTTGTCCTGGGATTTGTATTTTTGTAGTTGCCATGTGGTTGTGTCATTGGGGTGTGTTATGGATTTTTGGGTGCATGGCTAGTTTGCTGTGTGCACTTTGTGGCCTTGTTGTGTGTTTTTTCTGTCGACCGCCATATTTGTCACGAAGCGTCCGCAGCGGTGGCTCTGCTGCAGTTCTTCCGGCGGCTCTCCCATTCATCACTGTTGGCGTTTTCGGCAGTCGGATTCAGCGGAACATACCCCGGTCACATCGGGGATATCCTAATGTTCCGTGCGGTGTTTCCACTGTCGTGGCGGCTGTTTAATTTGTTTCCTCCGGGAATCCGACCTCCGCGGACGGGTTTTCGCCTTCTCCGCTCGCTACGGGCAGTTTTTCGGTGGCTCTCACCGCCGCGGTCGTTTTTTTTGGGCGGGACATCCTAATCTGGCCGCCGGCTTTGCCGCGGTACCTGCGGGAGGTTGTTTTCCGCTACCATGGCGGTTGTGAGGTTTTCCGACCGCCATCGTAATAGGCCCCTAAGTTAGAAGGTAAAAGCCCGACCAGGACGAACCTGGTTTCAGTATCTGACCGTCACTCCATCATGACAAGCCTTAATTTACCACTACGTTCCAGTTAAGCACAACCAGATGACCACAGTTGCTGCTTAACCATTTTTGGAATTATTTTCATATAACATTTTAAAAAATCATATCTCTGGTTCCCTTTTATTGCATTTTTGTCATTTTGGTGCAATTTTGTTAATTAAATTAGTCTCTATTTTTATAAATGAAAGTGGGAATGAAGGATGGTGTAGTTCAATGCAACGGCTGCAATTCTTTGGCAACTTATGTTCTAAAAAAATTAATGGAGAAGGACTAATACTAAATAAATAAGATATTATTAAACGAAATGCATGCTTGATGAAGTGTTGCTCTTGAAACACTTGTTAGACCTTGAAACAACTTGGCTTTGAGTAACAAGTGCGGGCAGTTTTACAGAAGTTAAATGATCGCTGTCTGTATGCTAAATTGGAAAAGTGCTCTTTTCATGTTATTTAAATAGCGCCAGGGAGTGAATCACTAGATTTGTTTCCAGAGATCAGATAGTCTTTTATGTACTGCGTCTACCTCCCCTTCTGCCTGAACTTGTTGTACATGCTCTTCTTCGGTCCCAGGATGCTTGTTTCCAGTTCAGGGAAGACCTGGCTTGGCAGTTCAGGCTGGACTGTTCCCATGAGGCACAGGGTCAAGATTGATTTGCATATAGCTGGGTCTGAACTGAGGTGGCAAAGTGAGCTAAAAAAACGATGATGGATTCAACCCAGATCTGTGACTGGGGCTGAGTGTCTGAAATGTTTCAGCGATCCGTCCAGCATCTCCTTGTGTTTGCTTTGTTCGCCCTAAGTTGGCAGGGTATACCCAGATGTGGGTCCCTTGTTCACTTTGCCACTGGATTCAAGCTAGTCTGGCTGATAAGGGGTGTTACCCCAAAACCGGTCCCAGGATGCTTGTTTCCAGTTCAGGGAATACCTGGCTTAGCAGTTCAGGCTGGACTGTTCCCATGAGGCATAGGGTCAATATTGATTTGCATATAGCTGGGTCTGAACTGAGGTGGCAAAGTGAGATAAAAAACGATGATGGATTCAACCCAGATCTGTGACTGGGGGTGAGTGTCTGAAAAGTTTCAACGCTCCGTCCATCATCTCCTTGTGTTTATCTTTGTACACTTTGACAAAATAATCTATATACTCCCTCACAGCCTCATAATAAAAAAAAAACTGGAATGCTGCAGGTGTTACAGAGCCTGAAAGGCATGACACAGTAGTCATATGGCCGAAACTTGGTACAAATAGCAGACTTTCACTCATTACCATCTTGGACTCTAACAAGATTTTAGGCTTCTCAGAAACCTAATTTAGTAAGCACTTTGGCATGGTGTAACTGATCAAGTAAAACAAAAATCAAGGGTAAACATGTACCTGTTCTTGATTTTTACTTTATTAAGGCATGATAATTGATGCACACCTTCAAGTCTCTGCTTTTTTTGGGTATAAACAAAAGAGGGGAGGTCTTGGGGATGGGGAAATGTTGGTTGAATCCATTTGCCAGTAACTCATCTAAGTAAGTTCTCAAATATTCTGACTCTGGCTCAGTGAGAGCATAAGCAGGACTACGAGGCAACACTGCCTCTGGGAGCAAGCCTATTGTGCAGTCAAAGTTCCTTTTGAGAGGAATGGTAGTGGCCTGGTGTTTATCAAATAAATGACAAAATTCTTTATATTGTTCTCGACAACCTGGGTTTATCTGATTCAATGTTTTCAGATTTTACACAAGTGAGTAGTAAATGTATATAGAGTAGGGGCAGGGAGAGAACTCCGCTCCGCTGGCGGATGTTTGCCTACTCCGCGTTCCACTGAGAACGCGGAGTTTATGCAAAACTCCGACTCCGGAGTGGAGCTCAGCCCCGGGCCCCACAGTAAAAGCTCCCCGCCTCCACCCACCCCAATAAATATAAAAAAATAAAATAAAGAAGATTAAAAAAAACACACTTGCCTCTATTGCGGCGTCTCCGTGTTCCCCCCTCCTCTTCTGCAGAAACCCCTACGTCAGACGTACGTCAGACGTATGTCATGGTAGGACTGCGCATGCGCGCGCAGTCCTACAAGACGTACGTCTGACATAGGGGTTTCGGTTTGCAGAAGAGACCACGGCGAGGAGGAGGAGGAGGGCAGCCCAGAGACGCCGCGATAGAGGTAAGTGTGTCTTTAGGGGGGGCGGGAGTGGAGGCGCGGAGCGGAGTTCCACTGAGTTTTTGCCCAACTCCGTGGAGCTCCGCGTAGTGCAACTACACCAGCTCCGCCCAGGCCTGATATAGAGTTGTTTGTTATAATTCATTTAGCAAAATATGGAGAATCCAAAGTTATTCTTCTACTCTGCCAATCTATTCCGAGATTGTGAAAGCTAAGCCATGATATTCCCAAAATTGCCCCATAGAGATGTGTTTGAATAAAATCAAAAGTTATGCTTTTGAAGTGTCTATTATCACAAGTGAAAAAAATGGGCGGTTTGAAATGTAACTGAACTGGAGGATAATTCTGACACATCCACGACCCAAAACCTTTTCGGTTACCCTTTCTAATTACAGGTAAATGCAGGTATTTAGCCAAGGTCAAATAAAAAAAAATAACTAGCATCAGAATCAAGGAGCATTTGAAGTGGGATCTGTGGTTGGGGGGGGGGGGGTGGAATTTCGGTAATTCTGATTAGACTATGGAAGACCATATTAATTGGGAAACCCAACTGTGAGGTACCAAACCTAGCTGGCATTCTCAACTTTCCGCAGTTTCTGTCTTTTTTGGGACTGCCCTAATAATTTTAGTATTCTTGGGTTTCACCAAACCATCTTTGGCGAAGTGTCCAGAACGGCCACAATAAAGACAAAGATTCAGTCTTTGTCTCTTGTTCTTTTCTTCTTTATAGAGGGGGCTCTATTTCTTTCCAATCGGACCTGATGATTACCACATTCCTTTGACTCCCTTAGAATGCAGTAAAATGATAGTCAAGCTGAGTTAGTAGGTCAATAACTTTTGCACAATTGTCGTGAGGATTCACTACTTGTGCTAGAACATCTTTGATGTCATCCCATAACTCCATATAAAACAGAAAGCCCCCTTTTGTTTCTGGTCAATTTGTCTCTGTGACTAACCTATAAATCACAATTTATTTGTTTTAAATTTAAAAGCTTGTTATCAATAGCTTGCATAAAAGTATTGTTAGACCTGTCATCCTCCCCCAACATTTTGCCTGCTTACCTCCACTTTTTGCTGTATCTTTTGTTGGCCTGAGGACTCTGAGCACTTTAATACTGCTGACTAGTGCTAAAGTGCATGTGCTTCTCCCCTAAACATAGTAAAATTGGTATATTCCGGATCAGCACATTTAGTTTACTTATAAGCCCCTTGTAAAGTGGTATACCCTATACCCAGGGCCTATAATCTAAATGCTACTAGTGGGCCTGCAACACTGATTGTGCCACCCACCCAAGTAGCCTTTCAAACCTGTCTCAGACCTGCCATCACAAGGCTGTGTGTGCAGTTTACTTCCACTTCAACTTGGCATTTGAAACCACTTGCCAAGCCCTAAAGTCCCCTTTCATTACACACAGGTCATCCCTAAGGTAGGCCCTAGGTAGCCCTAAGGGCAGGGTGCTGTGTAAGTAAAAGGTAGGATGTGTATTTTTAAGTTCTACATGTCCTGGTAGTGACAAACAGCCACATTACATTTTCACTACTGTGAGACCTACTCCTCCCATAGGCTAGCATTGGGAATTCCTCGAAACACTTTTGTGCTGTAATTCCTCATTAGAAAGGAGTAACTCCATCATGTTTCATATCTTTGGTGTGGTAATGATACATCCTCTTTACTGATAAAGCTGGATTTAACATTACTATTTAGGCATGGCACTTTTAAAAGTGGACATTTCTCTGCTCTTACTGCTCTGTGTGACTTGCAGCATGTCTGCAATACACGTCTGGGCTGGGTGACAGCTACACATCATTCATTCCCTCTAGACAGTCACATAACACAGGAAGGATGGGTGTGACAGAGGACCCATCTGTATTAATCTGCATTCTGATAGCCTTCCTGGGCAGTAAGGGGGAGTGGGAGCTGACACTAACATCTGATTATGCACTATCCTGTGTCCCACACAGAGGGCTGATTGCCCCCCACAGATAGTCTGGCACACAAAGCTGTGATAAAAGGGGACATGTACACTTCAGAGAGCTGCTTTGAAGTCACTCCCACTTCAATGGCACATTTGGGCATAAGTCCTGGGGCTCTGACCCTACCATGACAGTACACTACCGGACCTGTGAAGAACTCTGACAGGAGTAAGGACTGCTGTGCTACAAGGATTGTTACTCCGCTTGACTGACTGTTCCAAGGAACTCGACCCCTCCCAATCAGGATTCTGCAGCAACCACAGCACTGAGACCACCCTACTCGCCACCACAGACGACATAGACACCCTCCTCGACCAAGGCCACACGGCGGCCCTGATCCTACTTGACCCCTCTGCAGACTTCGACACCGTCTCCCACCGCACTCTCACCGCCAGACTCCATGACGCCAGAGTTCATGGAACCGCCCTCAACCGGATCCGCTCCTTCCTCACCGGCAGAACCCAAAGAGTCAGACTTCCACCCTTCCTCTCCGAACCCACAGAGATCAACTGCAGAATACCCTAGGGATCGCCACTCAGCCCCACGCTCTTCAACATCTACATGGTCCCCCTCGCCGCCATCGTCAGACAGCATGGACTCAGCATAGTATCCTACACCGACGAAACCCAGCTCATCCTCTCCCTCACCAAGTACCCCCTTACCACCAGACTCCGTTTCCACGAAGGAATGAAGGATATCGCATGCTGGATGAGCAGCAGCTGCCTGAAGGTTATCTCGGAGAAGACAGAAGTCCTCATCCTCGGACCCTTCCCCTCTGCATGATACAACACCTGGTAGCCCACCACCCTCGGCAGCCCCCTACACCCACAGACCACACCCGGAACCTCGGCATCATAATCAACTCCTCCCTCACCATGACCTGACAGATCAATGCAGTCGCCTCCACCTGCTTCAACACCCTCCGCATCCTTCGCAAGACCTTCAAATGGATCCCACCAGAATCCAGAAAGACCATCACCCATGCACTCCCAACCAGCAGATTGGACTATGGAACAAATCTCTACTCTGGAAGCTCCAGACCATACGGAACACCGCAGCTAGACTCGTCCTCAGCATCCCCCGACACGAACACATCACCCAACACCTGCGAGACCTCCACTGGCTCCCCGTCGAGAAGAGCGTAACCTTCAAGATACTCACCGATGCCTACAAATGCCTCCACAACACCGGAGCCCGATATCTCAACAAAAGAATCTCCTTCCACGTACCCAAGAGAAACCTCCGTTCTGCCAACCTCGCCCTCGCCGAAACCCCACGCATCCGCAGAGCCAGAACGGGTGGAAGAGCCTTCTCCTACACCGCAGCAAAGACCTGGAACGAGCTCCCAATCAACATCAGACGCGCCCCAATTTGCAAATGTTCAGGAAGACCCTCAAGACCTGGCTTTTCGACTGACCGGAGCTGCACCCCGCCGCACCTTAAGACCCTTACGGGTGAGTAGCGCGCTTCACAATTCCCTGATTGATTGAAGGAACTGCTTTACTGCTGCCCGCTGATCTCTGCCCTACTGAGAACTAGGACTGGACCCATCTCACTTGAACCCAGAGTTACTCCAAGGGCTTGTTGGCTTTGCTCCTGTTTTCTGAAGTCTCAGTGCCATAAAAGACTTCTTTCAAGTCTGCGGGTGCTGCAGGACTCTCATCTGTGAGTCCTACCCTTGCCTCTGGTCACCCTTCCCCCCACAATTCTGGTCCTCAGAAGTGGGTTTTTGCAGCTTTTCCTACATTGATGTAGACACAGTGGCCACCTTGTGCCGATCAGAACCGACGCATAGCCCTTCAAAGTAGACAAAGCGGCTGTTTGATGACAGAGTTTCTATAACTGGCACAGCTCCATGATGACAGACAGCATGGCTTGACGTGGGTTTCCGGTCCAGGGAAGCAATGGCTTGGCAGTTCGGGCTGGACTGTTCCCATGAGGCACAGGGTCAAGACTGATTTGCATATAGCTGTGTCTGAACTGGGGTGGCGAAGTGAGCTAAAGAACGATGATGGATTCAACCCAGATCTGTGACTGGGGGTGAGTGTCTGAAAAGTTTCAGCGCTCCGTCCATCATCTACTTGTGTTTGCTTTGACGACGATACAGTGCCTGCATCATACAGAGGTTCATTGACGAAGCTTCCATCGGCGGTGCTAATCGGTGCCGACGCTCACCTCCATCCATGGGATCGACGCAGCACCTCAACTCCTCGCCTCGATGCTTTGTTCCACCCAAAGTACTTTGTCAGTGGGACTGGTCTTTATCCTGTAGCCGGCCTGCCCTCAATGCGGTCAGCCTGAACTTTGGATTTACCCCGGTCTAGTGTGACCTCAAGTAACCTTTCAGCACTTTTGACTTCTAATCAACATTTTTGGTTTATTCTTTAAAAATTCACAACTTTAGTTCCACTTATTGGAATTTTGTTGTTCTGCTCTTGATTTTCTCATGCAAATATTTGCTATTTTTCTAACTCTGTGTGGACTTTTTGTAGTGTTTTCATTGTGTTACTGTGTGTGTGTGTTGCACAAAAACGTTACACATTGCTTCTTAAGTTAAGCCTGCCTGGTCTGTGCCAAGCTACCAGAAGTTTTATCTTTCAACTAGGGGGGTGATTTATATCATGGTGGGCGGAGTTTACTCTTCCAGGCCAGTAGAGTAAGTTACTTCATCGCTCTGATGGAGTTACCACCAGACTAATTTAGAATTGACTGCCAAGCCGGTGGTCATTTCAAAAGCAGTGGCAGCAACCACCTTCATGGCGGTTTCTGTCAATGCTTTAAGTTTTACACATGGCTCCATCAACATGACAGGGGCGTCCATCAACATTTTTTTTTTGTTTAAAAAAGAAAATACCAAAGCGGGCTTTTCTTTTGAGAAAGAAATGCCCCCTCGCCATGAGGGTTATCTCTCATGCCTGTAGTGTCATCCCCAGCCTGGGTACTCGCCAAGGACAATGCCACACACAGAGCTTAGTAGTAAACATTTATATTCGTTTGGGTGTACCTTCTAACTCAACATTCTAAACCAGCCTCCATTACTTTCCTTTCTAACTCGTCACAGTTCTGTAGAGTCCATCTGGCGCTAGAGGGGTTCCATCATTTTTAACTCACACAACACTACATCTCCCTCTATTGTAAATAAAAAATGTCAATTTTTTACAAAATATATATAAATAGTCGTATACAAACAAATCTCTTCAATCCATCTTTTTGACGCTTTAATTGTTCGACCTGATATTGTTCTGGGAAACTAGGAAATGTCATTACCAATGTCCAGGATCTGTGTCAACAATGTAGAGTCAACAGTAGTTATTGATGTTTCAGGCACAGTCTCTCCTTCAACAGTAAGATCTGATGAACGATCAGTTAAGTGCCTAAAATGAGAAACGTTTCTGGTAATAGACTTCCCAGCAGTTGAAAAGGATCTGCAACAAAGGGAGCATCAGATTTTCTTCTCTGCATTTCTTGTAGAAGCACTGGATCTCCTTTCTTGAAGACAATTGTTTTCGCATGTCGTCTTGTGTCAGCATATGCTTTCATCTTTTGTTTGTTAACCAAGTCCTTCTCATGAGTTGCTGTCTCATCTTTCTTTATCTGATTGCTCCATTGCTCCAATGTGTTCATTGCTCTCCCAATCATCAATGTCACAGGACTTTTACTTGTGATCAATTGGGCTGGTGAACAATAAGCTCAAGGTAGATTTCAACACAGTTTTTTAAATTGAGCTTCTCAAAAGTAGCATGCTGCACTGCTTTCTTTTGCATACTCATAAAACGCTCAACAAGTCTTTGTGTCTGTGGCCAAAGAGGCGTGGTCTTCTGATGCTTTATATTCAAATGCTCCATGAAATCTTTGAACTCTCGACTATTGAAAGGTGGGCCATTATCCGACTTTACTGTGGCTGGAACACCTTATGTTGCAAAGACGCAGTCTAGTCTTTCAATGACTCATTCTTAAGTAGTAGATAAAAGATCTTCAATTAATGGAAATCGTGAGTATTCATTCATAATCACCAGCAGGTGATGTCCATCATAAGTGGACCAAAAAAGTCAATGGCTATTCGCTCCCATGCATGCCTTGGAGTATTGGCGTGTTCAAGGTGTGGTGATTAGTTTTTGTAATAAGGCAGTTGCATAGAGGACAGGTCTTCAGGTCTTCCGTTTCAACCCTGTCATCAAGATAAGGAAACCAGACTGTCTCGGAGAGCTTGTTCAGTGGCAACAATTCCACAATGTCCTTCAAGGGCCACTTAAATTATTTTCTGCCGCACTCTCCGGAATCAAAATTCTCGACCCTTGTAGTATAACTCCTTCCTGAGTTCTGGACAGTTCATCCTTGACATTTTTGTATTTTTGATATTCACCATCACTGGTGAGTGGCTGAGGGTGTTGGTTCCATGACTGATTTGTAATTATATCCTTCAATTTTAACATGTCGCTATAATGACTTGTGGCAGTGATAATCAGGGCTAACGAAATAGCAGCTGTTGTGTTTTATTTTACAATGAGGTTGATATAGGTCTCAGCTGTTTTGGATAGAGTACCGTGGTCTTGTATAGGTACTCTGGAAAAGTAGTCAACAGGGTTCTGATCCTTCCCTGGATGATGCACAATGGAATATTTATACTCTTGTAACCATAGTCCCCATTGTTCAATGTGAGGAGGTATTTTGTCCTTTGGATTTTCAAATATAGTCAGTAAAGCTTGATGATAAACTACCAACCTAAAAGGTTTACAGTACAGGAATTCATGGAAATGTTCACAGCCCATACAACGGCTAGGAGTTTTTTTTCAGGCTGTGAGTAAGCATGTTCTGTTTGGGACAAACTTCTACTTGCATATGCCACAATATGCCTTAGAGCATTCGGGTGTCCACTGTGCTGTGCAAGGATAGTGCCTAACCAAACTGGGCTAGCATCAACAACAACCTCTGTATGAAGCTTTAGATTAAAGTATGCCATTTCAGTAGCATTCTCAGACGATTGATTGATTTTCGTAAAACATTTCTCACATTCATGTGACCAATGAGATTAAACCTTCTTTTTCATCAAGTCTCCCAATGGAGTACTTACTGTGGCAAAGTCTTGTATGTATCTGGAGCAGTAACTGGCCATGCCAAGAAATGAACACACCATAGAAGCATCTTCTGGGGGATCAGCATTTTACAGTGCTTGCACTTTAGCAGGATCTAGTGTCATACTCCCATCAGAAAAGATATGGCCAAAGAATTTTGTCTTTGTCTATGGAACTCACACGTGTCTGCATTCAAAGTCAAACCTGCTTCAGCAAGTAAATGACAAACTTGTGTAGGAGCTATATTGTGTACTTTTTGGATAGCTCCGAAAACCAATATGCCATCATCCTAAGTGAACGCATTCATGACAGGCTGTATGACACGTCAAATGAGGTCTTGAAACAGTTCTGCAGTGGATGACACACCAAAACATAGTGTTTTTTATTGAAACAGACCAACATGTGTGGAAAAGGTTGTAATGTACCTGCCATATTCTTTGAGTTCCACCTGATGATAACCTTTATTTAAATCAAGGCAAGAGAAGACATTTACACCATTTTGTTGCATTATCATGTCAGCAATGTGTAGATGTCGCTCTCGTTCAATTGCCTTGTTTGCCTGATGCATGTCAACGCATATACGTACAGCTCCTTCATTGTCCTTTTTAGGCACTACTTCTATAGGAGAAACCCATAGCGTTGGACCAGAAGAAAGCTCAATAATATCATGCCTAAGTAATGATTCAAGTTCTTTCTCAAAAGCTTCTTGCAAATGAAAAGCAGTATGTCTGTCTTTGAGCTTTCCCAAACCATGAAATAACAAAGGGAACGGACTTACTATTTCATGGTGAGCATTCAAGTTGTAATTCATAGAAATCAGTCCCATATCAGCAGCTGTGCTGAAACAGAGTAGACACTGTGCCTTGAAGCACATGGGTGGCTGCTTGCACCTTCGTTTTCTTGTGTTTCATTGTCGGAACAAATGAACCTTGACTTTTCAAGGGCATCCGTGCTTCTCATGTATACACTTTGGTTTTCGATGGCGTAAGATGCAGCAATGGAGATAAACATTATGCCTGTGGAGAAATACAATAAATTATCAATGTACCACTGTCGATAATGAAAGGTATCGAACAACCATTTACTTTCAGTGTAATCTTCGGACAATGTTTGAATGACTTTGATGCTTTGGCATGTCGATCTTTCTTTGACTGACATTTTTCTTCACAAGCTGTCACACCAACATTCACATGCTTTTCTGAGATAATCATCAACATGGCACAATCAAGTCAAGTCAAAAGTACTTTATTCGGCAGCCAAGAGCCATAAAAGCAAAAATACACATTTAATCAAAATACGTTATGTGATAAAAGGCGTCCAGCGTTACTATGACAATGGTCATGTTGGAAACCTACAAAGAGTATATCATATAAAGTGCAACAGTGCTAAAACAGTGAGCCAAGACCATAAATACTATCTCATTAAAAAAACATTGCATAGTTTAGGAGAACATATTTACACTGACTGATAACACAGAATAACTACTGCAATGACAGCTTAGTCCTGTGTCTGATGGCCCCAATTAAAAAACTTGCCACCCCAAAACAAACCCTGGGTGAGGCTAGCATTTGAAGATAAAACCAGGCCGGCCTCACTTGAACGAATTGACAATCTCTGAGAAGGGGAAAAATGTGCTTCCTACGCAAGGGGTCGTAATAGGCGCAGAAGAACGTTAGATGGAGGGTATCCTGCTCCGAGAAATTGTCACAAGGGCAGGGTTTTAGTAATTCTGGTTTTGAGTAACCTTTGGGGAATGCCAGTAACCAGGGAGCCATGTTTAGATGGAATCTCGTCAAAACAAAACGATGATATACTTTGTTGACATAGGATAAGTATGATTGCATCTGCGGGCCCAGGCTCAGTGTGACAAACCTTCTCACTGAAGGTTTGGCTAGTTCGATCTCCTCTCTAAGGCCTTGCCGCCTGTCCATGAACTGCTGTTTAAAATCTCTAATAGCGGTCTTGCCCAGGGGCCTGGGGGTCAGGAACAACTCGGGACAACCGAGACATCTTGTCTGTTCCTTTATGTATTTCAGCCAGGGAATGTGTAAGGCCCCCTCCAGTGCGATGCAATCCGAAATTATGAGTTGGTTTAAATTTGGGGTCGGTTGAGCTCAAATTTTCAACCAACGTAACAACGGGGCGACCGCAATCTGATCCGAGATGTAACCCGCCCCCAATTCTTCATGTAGGTTCAAAACGGGGGTAGCAACAGGGACCGCAAGGAGTTTACGCATAAAATTATTCTCAGCCCCTTGGATTCCCTTTGCATCCTTGTAGCCCCAGATGTCGCATCCATATGTGGCCATAGGGATACATTTTGCATTATAAACCTTCAATAGTGCGGGAAGGGGCTTTGACCCAAGTTTCTTTGCAAAATCCAGAGTAGCCCCTGCAGCTCTGGCTAAGAAGTTCTTTTTGAGTGTTCGTTGCGCGCACCAAGCGCCTTGGTCATCAAAAAGTACCCCTAGGTATGGGACCGTGGACACTTTGGTTAGCTCGGCCCCCATTACAATAAAATTTGGCCTTGGCCGCCTTTCGGGAACCTATGGTCATAGCATGTGACTTCTTAAGATTAGTAATTAGATCTAGTGAATCCATAAAATCTATAAAACAATTTAAAAGTTGTTGCAAACCCCTTGCAGTTCTGGACAATAAAACTGCATCATCAGTGTACAGAAGTGCGGGGATCATCTTAGTACCGGCCCTGGGTATATCTTTACAACAGGATATTAAAGAATCCCCCAGTTTATTAATATATAGCGTAAACAGCAGGGGAGCCAGAATGCACCCCTGCCGGACCCCCCTTCCTACTGCCCAGGAATCTGTCAGTCTGCCGTCTTTGTTAAACCGTACCGTGGCCGTGGTGTTTACATGAGCAGTGTGCAGGAAGGAGATCAGTTCTGCATCTAGCCCCATGTTGCGCAGGATCAACCACAGCTTAGACCGATTGACAAGGTCAAAAGCTGAGGTTAGATCCATAAAGGCCAGGTGTAAACCCCCCCCCTTGGCAACAGTGTACTTCCCGATCACCAAATGAAGATTAAGGCATTGGTCCAGTGTCCCTTTCCCCTGCCTGAATCCATATTGGAGATCGGAAATGATGTTGGCGTGATCAAGCCAGGCTGTTAGGCGATCCAGTACTACTTTCCCCATGAATTTTGCCGCGGAGTCTAAGAGCGAAATCGGTCTATACCATGCCGGGTCATCCCGGGCGCCCTTTTTAAAAATGGGGATAATGACCGCCTTTGCCCATGACAAGGGGAAACCACAGGAGCATGCTGCGTTGAAGACATGTGTTAAAATCTTGGCCCAGACTTTGGAGTCGGCCTTGTAAACCCCATCAGGGCCAGGGGCCTTTCCACCGGATGTTGAAGTGATGGCTTTGTGAACCTCATCTGTTCTAAAATAAAGGGAGGAACTTGCTAGTCTGGGAACTGTTTGTCCCACGGCTTCTGCTAAGTTGGTATCACTATAAATATTGCCAAAGTGCTGGACCCATTTCTCGGCAGGTATTGTGCAGTCTCTGCTAGAATTTGACGTGTCAGAGAAGAGAGAGCTGTTGACCACAGACCAAAATCTAGAGCTGTCAGCCAAGACACTAGCTTGACTGAGCTCCTCCCAGGCCTGCTCCCTTATCTGTTTTTTCCTCTCCTGAACTGCAGTTTTATAGGCCTTCCTACAGCTCCTAGTTAGTGTTGAGTCCCTCGAATTTTGCCTAAGGGCCTGCATTAGCTCCTTGTGGGCAGCCGAAAAGGTGTCGTCAAACCACCTTTTAAGTTTTGGGCATCTTGCTCTGGTTTTAATGGATAGATTAGAGGCAACCTGCTTAGTGATTGTACCAAAGGCATCTAGAATAGCTCTATCGTGTGTTGCCGGATCCATACATACTTGAAACTCCGGAGCGCAGGTGGTATACAAGTTCTCTAAAAAACTCTCTGGGGGTAATCCTTTTCCACTTCAATCTTCGTGCTTGGTCTTTGGTGCTGATGTTTATATTAGAGATTTGACTTGCAACCCCCCCTTTAAGAGCAGCCGAGAGGAGGAGAACCAAAATTAAAGGATTGTGGTCACTGAGGCAGTTCCAAGTAACACTTAGGTTCTTTACAGCTGGTATTAATAGAGCAGATAACAAAATGTGGTCAATTGTGCTTGAGCTACCATTGCCTACATAAGTAGGAACCAGGGCTGACGTATCTGTTTGCTGTAAACAATGCAGATTATGGGCTGAAAGGAAGCCTTCTAAAAATATGCCTGACGATGTGTTGGAAATGGCCCTTTTGCAGGGTCATCCCTAAACTTTTTGCCTTCCTCCTGTATTTTTTCTGACCTGCTTTTGTTGGTTTTATGATTCTGGGCACTTTACCACTGCTGATCAGTGCTAAAGTGCATATGCTCTCCCTTTGTAAATATGACTATGTGAATTGGTACATCCATGATTGGCTTATTTGGTTTATCTGTTAGTCCCTAGTAGAGTGGCCTGTGTGTGCCCAGGGCTGGTAAACCAAATGCTGCTGGTGGGCATGCAGCGCTGGTTTGCGCCACCCACAGAAGCAGCTTGTGAAGTCTGTCTCAGACCTGCCACTGCAGAGTCTGTGTGCAGTCCAGAACTGCCATCTTGGCTGTGAAGTGCACCCACTTCCCAGCCCCTGAACCTTCCCTTGGCATCATGTAAGTCACCCCTATGGTAGGGTGCATTGTATGTGTAAGGTAGGACATGCCTTGGTGTGTGTAGCATGTCCTGGTAGTGAATTACACCCAATTTCTGTTTTTCACTACTGTAAGGCTACCTGTTCCTCATAGGCCAGAATGGGCAGTTTGACTATGTATGTAAGGTACACTTGTATAGCGCAGCTGCCACCCCAAGGGTATCCTGGCGCTTAAGTTACCAATCATCCATTGCGCGTAGCTAAACTAAGATAGGAAGGAATCAGTTTCTAGGAAACAGTCTGGTTTTCAATTCCTTCCTGAAGCGTGACAAGGTGTTCAGTTGTCTGATTTCCGGAGGCAAAGCGTTCCAAAGTCTAGATGCTGTAAAGCTAAAAGATCTGCCACCCATTCGTACTTTACTAACATGGGAACGCAGACCAGATTAGCAGAAGAAGAGCGCAAGCATCCTAACAGGAGAATACCATACAAATTTCTTTTGCAGTAATTTAGGTCCAGTTTTATGTATTGCCCTATATACAATACAAAGTGCCTTAAATTGGACTCTTTGCGCGATGGGCAAGCAATGTAGGTCCTTTAACGCCAATGAGGCCGAGGCCCTACGCGGTCGATTTAATGCCAACTTAGCCGCCATAATCTGGACTCTTTGCAGTTTTATTATCAGGGATGCTGGGGCACCCAAAAGGAGTGCATTACATGCTATAGTCCTAACTGACCCCAGGAACATGGTAGAAAAACGAATTTAGTATGCCTGAGCTCAGAAAATTAAAATACACCTTTTAGTGAAGTTTATTTTTATATTCTGTGTTTGAAAATACCACTTTTAGAAAGTAGGTATTTTCTTGCCTAAGCCTTCCAGTGTGCTCTGCTGTTATGTGTATTGGCTGTCTGGTTTTGGAGGGACAGGGCAGGCTGAGTCAGACCTGGGTTGAATAGAGAGATCTGCATTTAGAGTATGGGGAGGGGTGGCTCCTTGACCTGAATAGGGCTGTGCCTGGCAAGGTGAATGCTGGCTCCACCTCCTACTGTGTGTCTGCTAGCAGACCCCCTCTTTCTGAAAGGAAGGATGCAGCCTGGTAAACAAAGTGCTCCAGGACTGAGCAGAACTGGTTCTGGCTAGGTTCAGTGACTTGTAGCTTCTGAGAACAAAGACTTTTGGGGTATAACTATCTGTGCTCAAACCCCTACAATTTGTATTGCCCCTGGATCTGAAGAAGAAACTCTGTCCGTGCCACTGGAGGAATCTGCAGGAAGTGACTGTGCTTGTGCTTGTGTGTTTTCTTGCACTGGCCTGCAGCAGTGACCACTGGACCTTGAAGAAGAGAGAAAAGGACTTTTGAGAGAACTTTTATTTTTGTTACAGCAATTACCCAAGGGTTAGGAAAAGAGCTAGCCTCCTGCTGGAGTCTCAGGCACATCAGACTCCACCACCAACCTCCTGCTTCCTCCCTGTGAGGATTGCTATCTGCTGATGAGGCTCCTGTGAGTTCCAGGGCCTCTAGTTTGCTTCAGAGAAAAGAGTGCTGGAAATCTACGCTAAAGCACCTTTGCGAGCCGCTGCAGCCGAGAGCGCTGGAAAAATCATCGCGCTGCTGCCGCTGAATGCTCACAACACGAAACCATCGCTAACGCCTCTTTGCGAGCCGCTGCAGCCGAGACGCGCTGGAAAAATAATCGCGCTGCTGTCGCCAAGCGCTCGCAACCCCTACAGAAATCATCGCTTCAAGACAGCGCATTGCGGACGCCGTGCGTCCGCCATTTTGATCGCATCGCACCGAATTTCGTCACTCCCTCGCGGAGCGTCTTCTCTTCGCATCGCAACACTATCGCACAACGCAACAGGATCATCGCATCGACTTCTCCCTCGCGGCAAGAAAGTCATCGCATCGGCGGTCCAGCGTACAGAAGTTTGTCGCATCGTCCCCGCACGCATCCCGCAGATCGGCGCATCATCCTCCCTTGCGGCAAGGATTTCAACGCATCGCCGGCCTCGCGTGCCGAGAACCATCGCTACAGCTTATTTGCGACACTTTGTTGGTTTTGCTACTAAACCCAGGTACTTTGTGAGAGAAAGGGTCGCAGAGACCACTGCTTTGAACTTGAACCTTATTTTTGCAACCTTTGAACTATTTTTTGACAGTCCTTCAACAGCAATCCTATTTTTGACAGTATTGTGGCTTTGACAGTTATTGGTCTTGTGATAAGTCTATATATATATAAAGATACTTATTTTTTATAACTACTTGTGTGGTGTTCCTTTGTAGTGTGCCTCACTGTATTACTGTGTATGGTCATAAATGCTTCACACACTGCCTCTGAGATAAGCCTACCTGCTCGTGCTACGTTACCACAGGGTTGAGCAGGGGTATCAAGGAGGGTAGCCCTCTTACTCTGACTTAGGAAGAAGGGTCCCTACTTGGACAGTGGCCAGCCATTGCCAACTAGAGACCCCCATTTCTAACACGATGTATGTTCAAAGTGGTTTGACACCTGCAAGCCATCTTCCTCCTCCAACGTTGGGGAGCAATTAAGGCAGCATTTGCAGGTGTTAAAATCCCCTAAGATTAGCGTGTCATAATAGGCTTGTCTTCCTTCCCCATAACGTTCCAGAAAATCCTCTAAAGCCAGAAGATGTTCGGTCTCATGAGTTCTGGAGAAGGAATTATAAAAATGTACCACTAGCAAAGCGGGGAGATTCTTTCCTGACAGTTCCACTGCTAACACGTGGGGTGAACGAGAGTCAATCAATTTGGCTTGGTAGGAAAATTCAAGACTAAACATTAAAAGAAGACCCCCCCGTAGCTCTACCCATGTTCGAAGGGATTGCATGTTTACAGAATGAAGTAAAGCCATCCAAATAGAAACAATAATTGGGCTCCCACGTTTCTTGTAAAGCAATAATATGGTTTGTGGCAAGAAAGTGTACCCAGGAAATATCGCCCTTCTTTGACCTAAGGCCAGCTATATTCCAGGACAATACCTTCGTTGGAACATCATCAAGGATAGTTGAGGTAGGGATGGAATTTGGAGGATTTACCAGCGGGAGTTGGAATATAGGAGCAGGTACAGTTGGCTCGATAAGAGCCTTAGATGGCAACTTCTTAGCCTGTGTTGTCCCTGCTACCATCATTAGTCAGTCATTTGCATCAAGGCCCTGGGGGTTAGCTAGCGGTAGGTATCGGTTTGTTAAAGGTAGTATAGTGTTCAAGTTTCTATTTTGAGGGGGCTTAACCAGCTTAAACGGCAACTGCCAATCGCGATTTGCTAGGGGATGTTTAAAAGGATAAAAAGACTGTAGGGAGACTGTTCTAATTTTAGTTTTGCTGCCATTCTTGTATTGGCAACCTACTAGCGCTTTAGCTTGCGTGGAGTGTCTAAAGTTAATAATTATGCAGTCCCCCTCAACATTTTTCCTAATCCTGTGGCCAATCCAGCCCACTCTTCTGGCCATGATGATATCAGGAGATATATTGGGGCCATTGATCACATTATTATTGCACCAGTGAGTGGTCTTATGGATAAGGTCCAAGGAAGTTTCCTTGGTTCCCAATGTGAGTGGAGGGACCCCCAATAGCACAGCTACTAAAGGCGCTGCTGATTGGGGAGGGAGATCAAGTATACATTTGTTTTCAATCATGACCGTTTTATGATGGGATGGGGTATATGTAGATAGTAGGTCCTCATTGGCAGTTTCCTGCCCTTCCCTATGGGCCGCCTGGGATACCCGCACTTCCCGATAGGCCATCTGAGATACAGTGACCACCCCCCCTAGAATGTGGTTAGTATCAATTTTGCTAGGATGAGACACACCCCCTGGGGCCTGAATACTGATTGCCCGGTGAACTTGGGTGCTGCTCGCCTGGGGGACAAGGGCCGAGCCGCTAGATGCCTGACAAGAGCCCCCCCTCCCTCCAACTGCTATATCATGCCCTGAGAGACAGTTATTGTGTATGGAGGCCAGAGAATTCAATTTTAACTCAATTACTTCCAGCTTAGAAATTACAGGTGCTAACAAAGCTTTGGTCATAGTCTCTAGCCTTACAAAGAGGCTACCCAGCAGCAGTTCCAGATTGAATTCAGCTGGTGGCGGAGTTGTTTTTGTCCGCGGAGACTTTCTCAGGGCTCTGCTTCCACCAGTTCGTTTTCTCTTGGTTGGAGGGCAGTCCAGATCATCGCCTGCTGTTAAGGTGGCTGCAGTGGTACAAATAAGTGAGTCCAGATCACCCATTAGGCCTACCGTCGATATGGCTGGGGGTATTGTGGGATACATTTCTCATAATGGGACCCTGATTTCCTCCTGTGTTAGAACATGCCCAACAGTACCCAGTGCTAATTTCTCATTCTCCAAGGAGAGCCTTTTCTCGGTCAGAGCTATCTCCTTCGTTATGACATTAGCCGCTCTGGTTAGAAAGGAGTCTTTCGTCCCAACTGGCCCTACGGCATTAGACCCTGGAGGGCCCCCAACAGCTAATTTCCTTTTGCCCATTACTAGCTAGTCAAGAGTCGATTTGACTTAGATAAACCTGCAATACAAGATTTAAACACTTCAGCTTCAGAATAGGGAAAACAGGAGGCACTTCTTGGGCTTAGAACCTAGGGACTAAAGATAACACTAAGAGGGACACAGTCACCAATCACCATGAAAAGAAGTCATGCAAGTACCTTGTTCCTGCCCATAGGGGCTTCAGACCAACTAACCGTGTTCTGGGGAAACGGAGACCTGACTACAGGGATTCTGAAAAGATGAGTCAAGAGACCTGGCCCTGCCCGGCCTCCTCCGGTCTCTGACGGGCTAAGACGGGCCCGTCTTGGCCCGGTCTTCGCCCGGGCACGCCCCGCACTGCGGGAAGCCTGCGTTGCTTTTAAGACGCTCCTGCGCCCATCACAGGTCGCAGCTCCTCCCCCTCTCGGTCCGGTGCAAGGTGCTCGAGGTAAAGTGCAGCAGTGCTGGTGTCCGTGGGCTCCCCTGGCACAATCATTTTCTACTCTTTCACTTGATACTGATACAGAAGAACTATTTGACGATGATTTAGATGATGATTGACTTCATCCTGATGTCGCTGCTTGGCATTATGGGTGTCCATCAAACGTTGCTTCTGGTACGGTCTGGTGGCCATTTTGTCTTCACGTCGTGACGTACTTACCTTTTCCTTCACTTTGCAAACCATCGCAAATTGTTTTTCCTTCCCACAGCCTTTACATATCTGTCCAAGAGTGGGATATTTACCTTCATGTGGAAACAAAAATCCACATCGATAGCACAACTTCTTTTTACGTGTTGACATCACTTTGTGTCCTTTAGTCTTTGGTTTTGGCTACTTTTCACACTCATGACAGATGTATTCTGGGCACCTCTGGCCTCAATGTCAGCATCTTGGCTAACAGCATGCTGGCAGCCATTAACACTCACTCCAGACTAAGAGTTCAGCATTCATCTTCTAAATAAATCTGACAAGTATCCGTCAATAACTCTGACGCATAGCTTCTTCATCATTAAATTAATTGAACTTACAATGTCTGAGGTTTCAAGTCTCCCCACAAATTCATCAATGGTTTCACCAAGTTTCACCAACTTTTTGGCATTCTTAGTTGCAGATGTATCGTTCGTAATCAACATTGGATTAAACTTGAGATTCAATACTTCTTTAATCTGACGATATGGGACCTCTTCGTCAGTTTGCAGCATTTTCTTATGACTTCTTTTACAGCATCACCAGCAAGATTTTTGAGTTAATTGATAATCTTTTTGTTATCAGTCTCTTCAAGTCCATCAAAGAAATCATCAAATGTTTCTATGCAAGCAGTCTATCTAACACCAATATTTAGCTTTTTGATGGTATCCAACGGCAGTGGTGGTTTCAGGAAAATGGCAGCGTTGTAACCATTTCTGTGAGTGGCTGACATTGAGGGTGGTGCTCTCTCGACACTGTCTGCTAGGACCTGATACAGGCATACCATCTCTAAGGCACTGTGCTGTTCTGGCCTCTGGGACTTCTTGGCCAGTCAATGGAACTTTGACCTCCCTCTTGGTCTCCATGGGAGCCCTTCATTTTTCTGAAGACCTCGGGAGTTGTTCTGAGCCACCACCGAGCAGCTTTGATGGCATGCCGCTTCAGATATGAACACAAAAAGAAATGATGATGGACAGAATGCTGAACAAATCAAAAATTCACCCTGCAGTCACAGATCTGGGTTAAATTCATTGTTTTGTTTGCTCGCCATGAGCTTCAGATATGAACAGCTCCTTAAACACAAACCCGGGAACTTCTTCTGGGGCTACTCTGCCCAACACTGTGGTACGACTCTCATTACTGGTAAGCAAATGACTGTATCTTGTATTTGACTTGCTTTGTTTTTAGGCCTCTCTTTGTACTGTCTGACACCTGGTTGATCTCTGCCTCACAGCGATTCTGATCACAGGGTTATCTTGCAATCTGCTGTCGCTATTTGCTGCTCTTATAAAACCTGGTTGCATCCAACTTTAGCGTTATCACTCCATATTACATGTGACTGTATATTGCACAACAGTACGGTACCTTTATGTACGGTTTGACCAGCATATGTAGATTTCTTTGGGACGCTTTCATTGTTTTAAACCTCTTTACAATAGCTGGAGTTGCACTGCGACACCACATGTGTTAAGCTTTGGTTCCTTACTTCAACTGTAACACACGTGGTATGCAGAAGCAGTTTGCTTGGACCACAGCAAACTCTCTGGGAGAGCACTGTCAATCTTCGGGTTACTTATCCCCTAACTTGTTACCAGTTATAGCATTCTCCCCAGCCTGGGCACCCATCGATGACTACGCCACACACAGAGCTTACTATTACATGTCTTTATATATCTGCATGTAACTGTGAACTCAAAATTCTAAACCAGCCTTCATTGCGTTCTGCTCTAACCCTTAAGTCTCAGTACTACAGAGTCCAACCAGAGCCAAAAGTGTTCCATTATTTTTAACTGGCAAGACACTACAATGGCAATGGGGGCATTAGACAGTTTTCCCTGCTTCTTACAATGAGGGTTTTACTGGTGGTGTCGTGTAGTTCCTATATTATCTATACAGGATCTGCGCATTTGGATAACATAAACTGTGGGATTGGTGGCAGACGGATTCCGTGCACCCCCACCGGATACGTTAGCCTGTCTGTATTAGCTAGCTCAGAGTGCCACTATAATCTCCTCTTAACTGGGAGAGAATAGTTCTTGGCAACCTCAGAACATGACAACCCTGATCCCTCAGGATCGTGGAAACAATACACTACCTTTCGCTCAGTCACTCGTGCTCACTTAGTTTGTCTCAGAGAGATACACAGAATAAACAATCTGGGCGTTTCAATAAGTATTTATTGAACAGTTATTCTAGTGTAGAATATATGAGCTGCAACAACTATTAGACAGTAGCAGAGATATATGATTAGGAGTACTATGAAAGTAAAGGGATGGTATAGTTCTACCATCTTGCAGAAATCATGAATATATACAAGTACATAAAACACATGATAAAAAGTGCGTACTCCTACGATGCCTCCCTAACTAGATGTACCTAAATGTACCTAGCATCTGTGTAGGTGTTATGCCAAGAATCCCTCTAGGATCTAGTTCACCCCATTACCTGAGAGTTTAGAGAATGTGGGACCCCGTCCTGGTCTCGAGTTGGACACCCCGCGAGGGATGTTAGACCACTGCTTAGCTGGAGCGTCTGCATGCAGGAACCTCAGTGTCTCTGGTCAGTGTGTCAGCCGGGAAGTCACGGTCTCCTCTCTCTTCCTAAGCAAGATGTGCTGTATATATACCCATAGGTCTCCCCGGGGTCCTACCTTGCTGTGTTACTGTGTCGGCCTAAAGGATGACGTTGGGCCTGAACTTTATACAGAGATATTATACAGGAGATGGTAATCCTACTGTTAGTCCTGCTGTGCTTCCAAGAAGCCTCATGCATAATGTATGAGAATCGAACCAGGGAAAAACCCGCGTTCTGAGTGCAGTGTCATATCTAGGTAAAAGGTCAGTGCCTAAGAACCGTTATGTATGCAATGTAGGGAAGGATGTAGGTGAAAGGTTGCAATGTTACCTGTGCCTATATAGGGTACCTATATGGAATATAACACCCACTCCTCTTCCGAATGGACAACATATGTAACCTATTACTGTACTACTAACATTACTAGATAGTGGTACGCACAAAGTTTATAAAAACATCTTTTAACTAAAATGTTTAAAAACTTCTAAAAATTTTCTAAAAAATCTTTAAAAAGTTTTAAAAAAAGTTTGCAAGCCCTAGCTCTAAAATGTCCGTTTGTATAGTCCGGATCACTATAAGCATTATAAAGCCATGTATGCCCAAAAAATGAAAGGAATGTCAATTTAGTTTCATAGTTCCAAATTTGAGCTTTTAAAAAAAAAAATAATAATAATTTCTTCCCAGCACACGACGAGCCAAATGAGTCAAATGTTTGTGTCCTGGCTGGTAGACGCATCATTACCGTTGCTTGCTCCCGCAGTAGACGCTCCTGTAACACCTCGCACAGAATGTCTATTGAGCACAGATGATGTTCCATACTGTTCACAGCCGGTGCTGTGGCAGCCTGTGCCCCGTCCAAAGCCTGGGTGTCAGGGGAGGAGCCGGTGTTCATACCAGCAAGTGCAGTTACTACCTGCGGTGGCTCAAGGAATGCCGTCATCAACATTGGAATACGCTGGGGACACTGCAGAACATGGGCCGTTATCGGGTCCAGTAACGCATTCAAGTCCGGTTGCGCACATGATGGGAGTGTCAAACACCGGTCTAGCACGCATTCTTCTCCGCAAAACCGGCATCGGAGGACAGGTAAGATGCAGTCCATCCAGACTGGTCGAAATGACAAGAACCAAGATGCACTTAGTTCTCTTAGGCGAGGTGTGCCCAGATGTTGTACCATACGGTCACGGTATTTACGCTCCTGGAGTGCTTTTTCCATCTCCTTGGTGACTGGGACGTCCATTGCGTAGCAGAAAAATAACAATCAGGATTCCTGCTATTAGAAACAGGATCAGCGGAAGTCCTCCAAAGATGCTTCCGAACACGGAATGAATGAAGTTTGGTATAACTCCAAGTACCGTTTGAAAGGTGCTCAGAAGTCCAGAACCTATGGTCTTAAATAGGTGGACTATGCCTGTCGTATCAGACATGTTAAAGATACGATTTATCATTTCTGCGAAATGGAAAGGGCAGTTTGTACGAATGCGCGCCTGTATCTCTGCTGAAGACCGCTGCGATCTGGAGATCAAAAGTCTCTCGAGCGGAGGTTAAGGGCACATACTTCTGTAGAAGCATGTGTAGGAGAGTAGGATCTGCCTCTTATGTTGCCCCCACTTTTTTTCTGATGTTTACACTGGTTTCTGGCTATAGTCTGGCTGGGTCCCTGCCAATCAGGGCCCCAGCCTCTCTGTTCTCTCTAAATGACTTGGAGTGCACTCTAGGTGCACTAGTGATTGGATACTGTGGTACCTTATGAGTCCCTAGTATATGGTACCTTAGGTACCAAGGGCATAGGTACTTCACAGGCCTACCAGGGGCTGAAGCATGTATTATGCCACCCCTGGGAAGCAGACTAAATCGGACACCACAGGCCTGCTACTGCAGCCTGGGTGAGGTGGTGCTAGCACTCCTCACTGAGATATAGGTTTCCTATATCTCTCCTGCACACACATTTAAACCTATCAGTCACCCCTAAGGCAGGCCCTATCAATCCTGAGGGCAGGGTGCTTGGTTCCTATGTGAGAGGGTGCCTCTGCCTGAGCAGGGCCCCTCTGCAGCTCTCAGAGTCCATTCTCTGGGGCTGTTTGTGGATGCGGTTAAACCATATACTCTTAAGTGCATTATATCCTCGCGGTAGAATGCTAACTTTGGAATGGCTGCATCAAAACATGTCGTGTTTGGTGTCAAACATCTTGGAATACTACCCCCCGCCAGTTCTGGCGGTGGGGGTAGCATTCCACCCTTCTAGAGGGATATTCATGTACCTACTGTGGAAACGCGGTAGAATCCTGCAGAGCCCTGGCATCACAAAATGGATGCCACCAGTCACAGACACTGGGTTGCCCTCCTGCTGATGACCGAAACTCGCAGTGGAGGAAGCCCAACAATAGGTATCCTGTCACAGGAGGGTGTGACCACCTTCCAGACAGGGTTTAGTGTATTGGGGCTGGGTGGGTGCACTTTTAGAGTGCTTTGAAGTCCTGCACTGGGGGAGCAGAAGGCTCCTCTGTGCATATGCCAGTTCAAACCAGCTCAGGGGCTACCTGCCCCTGCTCTGGCGCGAAACTAGACAAAGGGAAGTGGGTGTAGCCACCCACTCCCCTGACCCTCCCATAGGTGGGGTCATAGAGCTAGTCCCTCCCTTTCTTTTAGTATAAGAGGGGGAACCTGTGCATTGCAAGCTAGATACCCCTGGACGATGCTCTACAAGAAGAATCCCGGACCTTTGACATTCCACTACCTTTGGAAGACTGAAGAATCTCCCTTGGAGTCAAGGAGTGACTCCCCTGCTTGGCAGGCACCAAAACGACAACGACGGTTGCAAACTACGCCTCTCCTGCCAGAGCCCGAAGTCCCTGCAGCTCAGGAAGAAAATTTCCTGACTTCTCTAAGGCCATCGTGAGTCCCCAGCGAAGCTGAGGCAAGTGGACCCCACGAGCAACGAGGAACCACAGACCCTGGGTACCGTGCACTATTGTCGAGTGCAACCCCTTCACGACGTTCTACGAACTTGTGCTTTGGACCACGTGTGGTCCCAGCCTCCAGCAGAGATTTCTCACAAAATCAAAGGCCTACACCGTCCCGGGTGACCGTGGACCCCTGTTGAGTGAATCCTCCTGAGGCGTCTTTGAAATCCCTTGCCAGCCGGCTTGTGGGTCCCCAGAAGACTTTCCAAAGAAACCAAAGGGCTCCCCTGGTTGCTCCAGGCCTGCCCTGACCTACCCTCGCTGGGTAAGTTCCTCAGACCTTGCTGGTCTGCACCATTGACTTTTCTGTTCCACCACGAGACTTGCTGCTACCAAGGCTTGTTGGCTCCAATCGGGTCGCCGACACCGCAGTCAGCTGCAGACTTTGTGGGATACGCTGAATCCAGCTCCTGGCCATCCTCAACGCCTCCTGGACCTCGTGGTTGAAGAGTCAAGACACCAGTGAACGACCTGAATCTGCCGACGACGGTGGGCATTCATCTTCCTTGCCCCGGGTCACTGCCAAGTGCCCTTGAACACTGCCCCCTCTGCTTTCAGGTCTTCCTCCTTCCGAATCCAGGCTTGGATTCCAACGGACACTTCTTCTGTCGCCGCAAGTCTTCACTGGCTCCCATTGAAAACGACGCCGCAACCCGACACCGAAGGACACCCATGCACCCGGCTCCCCTGGGTGAGGTAACTTTAGCATTACGGTGCTCCCGTAGGTGTGGTCCCTAGAACTACTTACCCTGTAAGTGGCTTGCTTGTAGCTACCCTAGAAGTGCCCTAAAACTCTTATTTTCTAAGTGCGACAATTGCGCTGACTCGTACAGGGTTCGCATCTGTGTTAGACACACCGCGTCCATCTCCCTTGTAACACTATCTATAACTGTGTCCTTCGACTCGTACTGAGTCCGATCGGTGTTCGCCTCGAACACACAAGGGGCCTGTAACATTGAAATCTCCATTACGCTGACTCGTACAAGGTTTGCGTCTGTGTTAGACACAGCGCGTCCATCTCCCTTGCAACTCTATCTGTAACCGCGTCCTTCGACTCGTACAAGGACCGATCGGTGTGTTCGCCTCGAACACGCAAGGGACCTTTAACATTGAAATCTCAATCGCATCTGTTCACATAGACTCGCACCGGTGCCAGGACACCGCGTCCGTCCCCTGTGGGTCTCCTACAACTACCTGGGGTGGTTCTTGGGCGTCCCTCGATTCTAGATGCCCTAGAGCTAGGTCTAGCCAAACTAAGATTGTGATATTTGATTGTGCTAACTTATTTTTGATAACATTTGATTTGTACATATGTTCCTGACTTCTAATCTCATAAAGAGATTAGTAGAGAGTTGTTTATTAATAAATACATATATATTTGATATATATACCTGTGTGGTGTCTTTTCATTTGGTGATTCAAGAGGTTGTGTGGTAAAACAAGCTGCTTTACATTCCTCCAAGACTTAGCCTGAAGGCTGCTCTCCACAGCTACCACTAGGATAGCTTTCTATAAAGGTTGTCTTAAACCTACCAACTATAAGAGTCGAATTGTTCTGGTGCAAGGTGTCCACTTTAATTAGTGAACAGCATATACCAGGCCAACTTCTCACATTGGTGGCAGCGTGTGGGATTCCAGCTTGCTATTGTTTTACCAGAAAATCTCTATTTGAATTACTAACTGAAAACCACTATAGGTACTCAAGGTACATATAAAGTCAAGCTTAGTATCAATAAGTTCTACTGAACTTAGAGCTGTGTGAAAAGGGATAGCACACCCTGTCTACAGCTCAAGCTAGTATCAGTAGGCCACAAACTAGTGTAGGTAGTACAACACTGCACAACACTAGAATGTCCTCAAGGGATGGACCCAGTGGATCCACCCAGCTTCAGTATAAGGACATGACTTTCGTTGACTTGAAAGCCATGTGTGCTGAGAGGCACCTGAAGATAGGACAGAGTCCCTCCACACTACACTTGATAGATCTGCTAACAGCAGATGACCTTAGATTAGCTCTAGGAGCTAAGGGGTCTGGATCAGTGGGTGGGTCAGTTATAGTGTCTGGGTCAGATGATGAACATCAGGATGACCAGGACTCTGTGATTGTAGGGCCAGGCCCAAAGGGGTCTGAACCAGACAGAGGAATTCTCCCTAAGAGAACTGACATAGTGGAAGACAGGCACAGGTCCCTTTCCAGGGAATCTGAGCACTCCTTTCACTCTGGCAGGAAACTGTCTACCAGAGGAACTCCTTCTTCCCAAGAAGAGAGACCTCCTCTGAAAGGATGTACAAACTGCTGCAGTATGAGGAAGCAAGATTTGCCCTCAAAACCAAGCAGTTGGCATTAGACAAAGAAGCCTTTGAGTTCCAGAAAGCTTCTAGAAGAGAGGGGTTAGAACCCCCTGGTGGCAGCAACAGTGTCCCTAGAGGTAGAGAAAATACTCCAGACCATAGGAACCTGAGCAAGGTTGTTCCTCCCTACCAGAGTGGGGATGATATCCACAAGTGGATAACTGCTATGGAAAGGGCCTGTAGAGTACAACAGGTCCCCCAAAAGCAGTGGGCAGCAATCTTGTGGCTCTCCTTTTCAGATAAAGGTAGAGACAAGCTCCTCACTGTTAGAGAAGAGGATGCTGATGACTATGAAGTCCTGAAGAGTGCACTGATAGATGGGTTTGGCTTAACCACTGAGCAGTACAGGTTGAAGTTCAGAGACACCCAGAAGGCACAGACTCAGGACTGGACTGACTTTGTAGATTGTGCAACCAAGGCTCTGGAGGGTTGGCTGGTTGGCAGTAGGGTTACTGATTTCAAGGGATTGTATAATCTAATGATGAGAGAACAGATCCTTAATAATTGCCAGAACCAGTTGTTGCATCAATACCTGGTAGACTCAGATCTGACCTCTCCCCAAGAATTGGGAAAGAAGGCAGACAAGTGGGTCAGAACCAGGGTGAGGCAGAAAACCCAGAACCAAGGGGGTGACACCAAGAAGCAGGATCCTAAGGGCTCTGAGAAAGGTGGGAATAAGTCAAAAGACCAGAAGTCTTCACAAGGGCCCCAAAATCTGCATCTGGTGGGGAGTCACAATCCAACAAGGGAAAAGGCCAAAAGAAGCCCTGGTGCAAATTCTGTAAACAGAAAGTGCACTGGACTTCTGATTGTAACAAGTTCAAAGACCAAACCTCCACCACTCCTGCCCCTAAGGCAACTGTTCCCCCTAGCTCAGCTACTGGTGGAGGTAGTACTCAGAATAAGGGTGTAGTAGGGTTGACCCTGGGTTCTGAAGTGGACTCTGACCTAGTCAGAGTGCCCACTCAGGCAATGCTGATTTGTGATGGAGACCTTGATATGTCCTTCCTAGTAAGCCCCAGTAATCTGGGCAAATACAAACAGCAGCCTGTAATAAATGGCAAACAGGCTTTGGCATTTAGGGACACAGGTGCTAGTGTCACCATGGTGGCAGAGGATCTTGTGGACCCTGGACAGATCATCCTGGGCTGAAATGTACCAGGTGACCAATGCAAGCAATGTCAGGACCAACCATAGTCTGGCAGTTGTGAATTTCTCCTGGGGAGGGGTAACTGGCCTCAAGAAGGTTGTAGTCAGTGCAGACCTCCCTGTAGAATGTCTATTGGGCAATGATCTAGAGACTTCAGCCTGGTCTGAAGTAGAGTTATGGACTCATGCTGAGATGTTGGGCATCCCTGCAGAGGTATTTGCTGTGACCAGATCACAAGCAAGAATGCATAACACTGAACCAGCTCTGGATCCTGGAACAATGGACCAGATGCTTCCCAAGAGGAGGAGCAGTAGGGTAAAGGCAGTGCCTTCCCCTCTGTCTCAGATCACAGATTCACCTCCAGAGGGAGGTGAAGCAGATCCTGAAGAAGGAACTGCCCCAGAGGGACTTGAGCCTGATCAGGTTGAGTTCTTGGGGGCAGGGGGCCCTTCTAGGGAAGATCTGAGTAAGGAGCAACAGTGCTGCCCCTCTCTTGAACCCCTCAGACAGCAGGCTGCTGCTGAGGCTGCTGGGAGTGCTAGTGGGTCCCATAAAGTTTATTGGGATGAGGGACTCCTATATTCTGAGGGAGAGACCCAGCCCCTGGAGCCACCAGGAGGTTGGTAATACCTCAGAAGTTTAGGGGTTCCTCTTGACCCTAGCACATGACATCCCTTTAGCAGGACACTTGGGCCAAAACAAGACCTGGGACAGGCTTGTTCCACATTTTCATTGGCCACATATGTCAGAGGACACAAAGGAGTTTTGTCGCTCCTGTGTCACATGCCAAGCCAGTGGTAAGGCAGGTGGCACAACAAAGGCCCCCTGATACCACTACCTGTGGTGGGGGTACCCTTTGAAAGGGTAGGGATTGACATTGTTGGTCCCCTTGACCCTCAAACTGCATCTGGGCACAGGTTTAACCTGGTGGTAGTGGATCATGCCACCAGGTACCCAGAAGCTATTCCCCTGAGGACCACCACAGCCCCTGTGGTGGCAAGAGCCCTCATTGGAGTCTTCTCCAGAGTGGGTTTCCCAAAGGAGGTCATATCTGACAGAGATACAAACTTCATGTCAGGATATCTGAAAGCAATGTGGAAGGAGTGTGGTGTAACTTATAAGTTCACCACCCCTATCACCCACAATGCAATGGGTTGGTTGAACGTTTCAACAAAACCCTGAAGGGAATGATTAAAGGACTCCCAGAGAAGCTTAGGCGGAAATGGGACCTTCTTCTTCCTTGCCTGTTATTTGCATACAGAGAAGTTCCACAGAAGGGGGTTGGTTACAGCCCATTTGAGCTTCTGTTTGGGCACCCTGTAAGAGGTCCATTGTGTTTGGTTAAAGAGGGCTGGGAGTTACCTCTCAAACCCCCAAACAGGATGTGATGGACTATGTACTTGGTCTCCGCTCCCGGATGGCCGAATACATGAAAAAGGCAACCAAAAACCTGGAGGCCAGCCAAGAATTGCAAAAAGCTTGGCATGACCAAAAGGCTGTGCTGACTGTGTACCAGCCAGGACAGAAAGTGTGGCTGTTGGAGCCTGTGGCCCCAGCAGCCCTCCAGGACAAGTGGAGTGGCCCCCATACAATAGTTGAACAGAAGGGAGAAGTCACCTATCTGGTGAATCTTGGAACTCCCAGGAGCCCCCTGAGGGTGCTCCATGTCAACAGATTAAAGCCATATGTTGACAGGGCTGACATGGGCTTGCTCATGGCAACTGATGAGGACCAGGAGGAGGAGAGTGACCCTCTCCCTGACCTGCTCTCTCAGAACCCTGATGATGGGTCAGTAGATGGTGTTGCTTTGGCAAGCAGCCTCACTGACCATCAGCAAACTGAGTGCAGACAAGTTCTGCAACAGTATAGACATATGTTTAGCCTGACCCCTAGTCAGACTACCTGGTGCACCCATGAGGTGGACACTGGAGACAGTCTGCCTGTCAAGAGCAAAATCTACAGGCAACCTGACCATGTCAGGGACTGTATCAGGACTGAAGTCCAGAAAATGTTGGAGCTAGGTGTAATTGAGCCTTCAGATAGCCCTTGGGCTAGCCCAGTAGTCCTGGTACCCAAGCCTCATACCCAGGGTGGTAAGAAAGAAATGAGGTTTTGTGTAGACTACAGAGGCCTCAATGCAGTCACTAGGACTGATGCCTATCCCATACCAAGCGATACAAAAGGGGATGATGGACGGAACGCTTGAGCCAATCAAACACTCACCCCCAGTCAACTGATCTGGGTTTAATCCATCATCATTCTTTAGCTCACTCCACCACCCCAGTTCAGACATGGCCATATGCAAATCAGTCTGACCCTGTGCCTCATGGGAACAGTCCAGCCCGAACTGCCAAGCCATGTCTTCCCTGGACCGGAAACAAGCATCCTAGGACCGGTTTCTGGCATTCCAGCCGTCATCAGCCAGGCTTGCTTGAATCCAGTGGCAAAGTGAGCAAGGGACCCACGTCTGGGCATACCCCCGCCAACTTAGGGCGAACAAAGCGATACAAAGGGGATGATGGACGGAACGCTTGAGCCAATCAAACACTCACCCCCAGTCAACTGATCTGGGTTTAATCCATCATCATTCTTTAGCTCACTCCACCACCCCAGTTCAGACATGGCCATATGCAAATCAGTCTGACCCTGTGCCTCATGGGAACAGTCCAGCCCGAACTGCCAAGCCATGTCTTCCCTGGACCGGAAACAAGCATCCTAGGACCGGTTTCTGGCATTCCAGCCGTCATCAGCCAGGCTTGCTTGAATCCAGTGGCAAAGTGAGCAAGGGACCCACGTCTGGGCATACCCCGCCAACTTAGGGCTGAACAAAGCGATACAAAAGGGGATGATGGACGGAACGCTTGAGCCAATCAAACACTCACCCCCAGTCAACTGATCTGGGTTTAATCCATCATCATTCTTTAGCTCACTCCACCACCCCAGTTCAGACATGGCCATATGCAAATCAGTCTGACCCTGTGCCTCATGCGGAACAGTCCAGCCCGAACTGCCAAGCCATGTCTTCCCTGGACCGGAAACAAGCATCCTAGGACCGGTTTCTGGCATTCCAGCCGTCATCAGCCAGGCTTGCTTGAATCCAGTGGCAAAGTGAGCAAGGGACCCACGTCTGGGCATACCCCCGCCAACTTAGGGCGTAACAAAGCGATACAAAAGGGGATGATGGACGGAACGCTTGAGCCAATCAAACACTCACCCCAGTCAACTGATCTGGGTTTAATCCATCATCATTCTTTAGCTCACTCCACCACCCCAGTTCAGACATGGCCATATGCAAATCAGTCTGACCCTGTGCCTCATGGGAACAGTCCAGCCCGAACTGCCAAGCCATGTCTTCCCTGGACCGGAAACAAGCATCCTAGGACCGGTTTCTGGCATTCCAGCCGTCATCAGCCAGGCTTGCTTGAATCCAGTGGCAAAGTGAGCAAGGGACCCACGTCTGGGCATACCCCCGCCAACTTAGGGCGAACAAAGCGATACAAAAGGGGATGATGGACGGAACGCTTGAGCCAATCAAACACTCACCCCCAGTCAACTGATCTGGGCTTAATCCATCATCATTCTTTAGCTCACTCCACCACCCCAGTTCAGACATGGCCATATGCAAATCAGTCTGACCCTGTGCCTCATGGGAACAGTCCAGCCCGAACTGCCAAGCCATGTCTTCCCTGGACCGGAAACAAGCATCCTAGGACCGGTTTCTGGCATTCCAGCCGTCATCAGCCAGGCTTGCTTGAATCCAGTGGCAAAGTGAGCAAGGGACCCACGTCTGGGCATACCCCCGCCAACTTAGGGCGAACAAAGCGATACAAAGGGGATGATGGACGGAACGCTTGAGCCAATCAAACACTCACCCCCAGTCAACTGATCTGGGTTTAATCCATCATCATTCTTTAGCTCACTCCACCACCCCAGTTCAGACATGGCCATATGCAAATCAGTCTGACCCTGTGCCTCATGGGAACAGTCCAGCCCGAACTGCCAAGCCATGTCTTCCCTGGACCGGAAACAAGCATCCTAGGACCGGTTTCTGGCATTCCAGCCGTCATCAGCCAGGCTTGCTTGAATCCAGTGGCAAAGTGAGCAAGGGACCCACGCCTGGGCATACCCCGCCAACTTAGGGCGAACAAAGCGATACAAAAGGGGATGATGGACGGAACGCTTGAGCCAATCAAACACTCACCCCCAGTCAACTGATCTGGGTTTAATCCATCATCATTCTTTAGCTCACTCCACCACTCCCAGTTCAGACATGGCCATATGCAAATCAGTCTGACCCTGTGCCTCATGGGAACAGTCCAGCCCGAACTGCCAAGCCATGTCTTCCCTGGACCGGAAACAAGCATCCTAGGACCGGTTTCTGGCATTCCAGCCGCCATCAGCCAGGCTTGCTTGAATCCAGTGGCAAAGTGAGCAAGGGACCCACGCCTGGGCATACCCCCGCCAACTCAGGGCGAACAAGCGATACAAAAGGGGATGATGGACGAACGCTTGAGCCAATCAAACACTCACCCCCAGTCAACTGATCTGGGTTTAATCCATCATCATTCTTTAGCTCACTCCACCACCCCAGTTCAGACATGGCCATATGCAAATCAGTCTGACCCTGTGCCTCATGGGAACAGTCCAGCCCGAATGCCAAGCCATGTCTTCCCTGGACCGAAACAAGCATCCTAGGACCGGCTTCTGGCATTCAGCCGCCATCAGCCAGGCTTGCTTGAATCCAGTGGCAAAGTGAGCAAGGGACCCACGCCTGGGCATACCTCCGCCAACTTAAGGCGTAACAAAGCGATACAAAAGGGGATGATGGACGGAACGCTTTGAGCCAATCAAACACTCACCCTCAGTTCAGACATGGCCATATGCAAATCAGTCTGACCCTGTGCCTCATGGGAACAGTCCAGCCCGAACTGCCAAGCCATGTCTTCCCTGGACCGGAAACAAGCATCCTAGGATCCATCATCCCCTTTTGTATCGCTTTGTTCGCCCTAAGTTGGCGGGGGTATGCCTGGCTGATGACGGCTGGAATGCCAGAAACCGGTCCTAGGATGCTTGTTTCCGGTTCCCATGAGGCACAGGGTCAGACTGATTTGCATATGGCCATGTCTGAACTGGGGTGGTGGAGTGAGCTAAAGAATGATGATGGATTAAACCCAGATCAGTTGACTGGGGGTGAGTGTTTGATTGGCTCAAACGCTCCGTCCATCATCCCTTTGTATCGCTTGTTCGCCCCTAAGTTGGCGGGGGCATGCCCAGACGTGGGTCCCTTGCTCACTTTGCCACTGGATTCAAGCAAGCCTGGCTGATGACGGCTGGAATGCCAGAAACCGGTCCTAGGATGCTTGTTTCCGGTCCAGGGAAGACATGGCTTGGCAGTTCGGGCTGGACTGTTCCCATGAGGCACAGGGTCAGACTGATTTGCATATGGCTATGTCTGAACTGGGGTGGTGGAGTGAGCTAAAGAATGATGATGGATTAAACCCAGATCAGTTGACTGGGGGTGAGTGTTTGATTGGCTCAAACGTTCCGTCCATCATCCCCTTTTGTATCGCGTATCCCATACCAAGGGCAGATGAGCTGATTGATACTTTGGACTCAGCCAAGTATCTGAGTATATTTGACCTAACAGCTGGCTACTGGCAGATCAGATTAGCTGATGATGCAAAAGCCAAAACAGCATTTTCGACTCTAGTGGGCACTACCACTTTGTGGTGATGCCCTTTGGATTGAAAAATGCACCTGCCACTTTTCAGAGGTTGGTGAATAAAGTTCTGGCAGGGATGGAAACTTATTGCTCAGCTTATCTAGATGATATTGCTGTCTTTAGTTCCTCCTGGCAGGATCACCTGGTCCACCTCAGAAATGTTTTGGAGGCTCTGCAGAAAGCAGGCCTCACTATCAAGGCCACTAAGTGCCAGATAGGGCAGAGTCAGGTTGTGTACCTGGGCCACCTTGTAGGTGGAGGCCAGGTTCAGCCTTTACAGAGCAAAATCCAAACCATAATGGAATGGGTTGCTCCAACCACCCAGACACAGGTGAGAGCCTTCTTAGGCCTGACTGGATACTATAGGAGGTTTGTCAAGGGATATGGATCTATAGTGACCCCCTTGAATGATCTGACCTCAAAGAAAATGCCAAAAGGTTCAGTGGACAGCTAGCTGTCAGAAGGCATTTGAAGACCTAAAGCAGGCCATGTGCTCTGCCCCCATCTTACAGAGTCCAGACTACACCAAAAAGTTCATTGTCCAAACAGATGCTTCTGAGCTGGGTGTGGGAGCTGTACTGTCTCAACTGAATGATGAAGGTCAAGACCAGCCAGTAGCTTTTATTAGCAGAAGGCTGACCCCTAGAGAGAAACGTTGGTCAGCTATAGAGAGGAGGCCTTTGCTGTGGTGTGGGCCCTGAAGAAGCTGAGGCCATACTTGTTTGGCACTCACTTCATAGTTCAGACTGACCACAAGCCCCTCCTATGGCTTAAACAGATGAAAGGTGAAAACCCAAAACTTTTGAGGTGGTCCATTTCCCTACAGGGGATGGACTATACAGTGGAACATAGACCTGGGACCCAACATGCCAATGCAGATGGACTCTCAAGGTATTTCCACTTAGAACACGAAGACTCAACTGGTCAAGGTTAGTTTAGTGTCCCTGCGTTTGGGGGTTGTGTAGGAGAGTAGGATCTGCCTCTTATGTTGCCCCCACTTTTTTCTGATGTTTACACTGGTTTCTGGCTATAGTCAGGCTGGGACCCTGCTAATCAGGGCCCCAGCCTCTCTGTTCTCTCTAAACGATTTGGAGTGCACTCTAGGTGCACTAGTGATTGGATACTGTGGTACCTTATGAGTCCCTAGTATATGGTACCTTAGGTACCAAGGGCATAGGTACTTCACAGGCCTACCAGGGGCTGAAGCATGTATTATGCCACCCCTGGGAAGCAGACTAAATCTGACACCATAGGCCTGCTACTGCAGCCTGGGTGAGGTGGTGCTAGCACCCCTCACTGAGATATAGGTTTCCTATATCTCTCCTGCACACACATTTAAACCTATCAGTCACCCCTAAGGCAGGCCCTATCAATCCTGAGGGCAGGGTGCTTGGTTCCTATGTGAGAGGGTGCCTCTGCCTGAGCAGGGCCCCTCTGCAGCTCTCAGAGTCCATTCTCTGGGGCTGTTTGTGGATGCGGTTAAACCATATACTCTTAAGTGCATTACATCCTCGCGGTAGAATGCTAACTTTGGAATGGCTGCATCAAAACATGTCGTGTTTGGTGTCAAACATCTTGGAATACTACCCCCCGCCAGTTCTGGCGGTGGGGGTAGCATTCCACCCTTCTAGAGGGATATTCATGTACCTACTGTGGAAACGCGGTAGAATCCTTGCAGAGCCCTGGCATCACAAAATGGATGCCACCAGTCACAGACACTGGGCTGCCCTCCTGCTGATGACCGAAACTCGCAGTGGAAGGAAGCCCAACAATAGGTATCCTGTCACAGGAGGGTGTGACCACCTTCCAGACAGGGTTTAGTGTATTGGGGCTGGGTGGGTGCACTCTTAGAGTGCTTTGAAGTCCTGCACTGGGGGAGCAGAAGGCTCCTCTGTGCATATGCCAGTTCAAACCAGCTCAGGGGCTACCTGCCCCTGCATCTGGCGCGAACTGGACAAAGGGAAGTGGGTGTAGCCACCCACCTCCTGACCCTCCCATAGGTGGGGTCATAGAGCTAGTCCCTCCCTTTCTTTTAGTATAAGAGGGGGAACCTGTGCATTGCAAACTAGATACCCCTGGATGACACTCTACAAGAAGAATCCCAGACCTTCGACGTTCCACTACCTTTGGAAGAGTGAAGAATCTCCATTGGAGTCAAGGAGTGACTCCCCTGCTTGGCAGGCACCAAAAACGACAACGACGGTCGCAAACTATGCCGCTCCCGCCGGAGCCCGAAGTCCCTGCAGCCCAGGAAGAGGATTTCCTGACTTCTCCAAGGCCATCGTGAGTCCCCAGCGAAGCTGAGGCAAGTGGACCCCACGAGCAATGAGGAACCGCAGACCCTGGTACCATGCACTATTGTCGAGTGCAACCCCTTCACGACGTTCTACGAACTTGTGCTTTGGTCCACGTGTGGTCCCAGCCTCCAGCAGAGATCCCTCCCAAAATCAGAGGCCTACACCTTCCCGAGTGACCGTGGGCCCCTGTTGAGTGAATCCTCCTGAGGCGCCTTTGCGATCCCTTGCCAGCCAGCTTGTGGGTCCCCAGTAGACTTTCCAAATAAACCAAAGGGCTCCCCTGGTTGCTCCAGGCCTTCCCTGACCTACCCTCGCTGGGTAAGTTCCTCAGACCTTGCTGGTCTGCACCATTGACTTCTCCGTTCCACCACAAGACTTGCTGCTACCAAGGCTTGTTGGCTCCAATCGGGTCGCCTACACCGCAGTGAGCTGCAGACTTCATGGGACACGCTGAATCCAGCTCCTGGCCGTCCTCGACGCCTCCTGGACCTTGTGGTTGAAGAGTCAAGACACCAGTGAACAACCTGAATCTGCCGACAACGGTGGGCATTCATCTTCCTTGCCCCGGGTCACTGCCAAGTGCCCTTGAACACTGTCCCCTCTGCTTTCAGGTCTTCCTCCTTCCGAATCCAGGCTTGGATTCCAACGGACACTTCTTCTGTCGCCGCAAGCCGCAAGTCTTCACTGGCTCCCATTGAAAACGACGCCGCGACCCGACACCGAAGGACACCTATGCACCCGGCTCCCCTGGGTGAGGTAACTTTAGCATTACGGTGCTCCCGTGGGTGTGGGCCCTAGAACTACTTACCCTGTAAGTGGCTTGCTTGTAGCTACCCTAGAAGTGCCCTAAAACTCTTATTTTCTAAGTGCGACAATTGCGCTGACTCGTACAGGGTTCGCGTCTGTGTTAGACACACCGCGTCCATCTCCCTTGTAACACTATCTATAACCGTGTCCTTCGACTCGTACTGAGTCCGATCGGTGTTCGCCTCGAACACACAAGGGTCCTGTAACATTGAAATCTCCATTGCGCTGACTAGTACAAGGTTCGCGTCTGTGTTAGACACAGCGCGTCCATCTCCCTTGCAACTCTATCTGTAACCGCGTCCTTCGACTCGTACAAGGACCGATCGGTGTGTTCGCCTCGAACACGCAAGGGACCTTTAACATTGAAATCTCAATCGCGTCTGTTCGCATAGACTCGCACAGGACTCGCACCGGTGCCAGGACACCGCGTCCGTCCCCTGAGGGTCTCCTACAACTACCTGGGGTGGTTCTTGGGGGTCCCTCGATTCTAGATGCCCTAGACCTAGGTCTAGCCAAACTAAGATTGTGATATTTGATTGTGCTAACTTATTTTTGATAACATTTGATTTGTACATATGTTCCTGACTTCTAATCTCATAAAGAGATTAGTAGAGAGTTGTTTATTAATAAATACATATATATTTGATATATATACCTGTGTGGTGTCTTTTCATTTGGTGATTCAAGAGGTTGTGTGGTAAAACAAGCTGCTTTACATTCCTCCAAGACTTAGCCTGAAGGCTGCTCTCCACAGCTACCACTAGGATAGCTTTCTATAAAGGTTGTCTTAAACCTACCAACCATAAGAGTCGAATTGTTCTGGTGCAAGGTGTCCACTTTAATTAGTGAACAGCATATACCAGGCCAACTTCTCACAGCATGGCTTTCATTCTGCTTAGAGTATCAAACTGTATTAAAGAAACATTCAGTGAAGGCCATAAAGGCGCCTCCCTGACTGTATGTGTCGGTGGAAACAATACTTGCATACAACAAGTAACCCTGGAGCGCACGGTTACCAGATATGCGATGCCCGGGAGCATTCCACAGCAGCCTTGACTGTTCAGCATCAAGAAACTCCCATTCGAAAGTAGCCTAAATGCTGGAGTAATCACAGCAGCTGGGGCACCCCTCAGATGGCAGGACAGGTTTGCCACAGAACCATTACAAGCCCCGTGCAGCATTATATCCTGGCATATGAGTGATCCACTTAAAGTGCTCTCACAGTTTGTACCACTTAGAAACACTTCTCGATCCTCACTCCGGCATCGAAATCTGTATGGTAATACCCATGATTCCTTGATGTATTCCTTATCCATTTCTTCATATCTGCCTACTTGCTTTTGTTCAAGGCAATACTGAAACTGAAAAGTAGTGAGCGGTAGAGTTATGTGGCCATGGATTAGCCATTCTGTGGACAGTGATTCTGCCACTGTAAATGCTAATCTTCCAGTTTTTCGATACGCAGCATTGTGTATTTAGCTCCCCTTTGTGCCATTTTTATCTGTTTATCTGATAGATTGTATTCAGAAAACAGAGACGTACTGTTGATATAACGCCAAGGCACGTAGCCTGCACGCAAAGATTGCAGCGACAGCTTAACAACATAATAGAACGTAATTGAGATTGCCCGTGTTGTAATATGGCCAAATCTTGTTCTAGTATGTCTATCGCAGAAGATACAATGTTGCCTAAGGGATATATCCTGGAGGTCAATGTAGTTAACCCATTGTCTACCACTGCTAGAGATTTTTCTAGATTTATACGGTCTATCTCTCGTAGTCTCTCTGCGGCCTCTTGTTGTGATATTTTCCATTTTTCATTATAGACAGCATAATAGAAACGTTTCTGACGTGGCTTCCTGGGACCCATTAAAAATCCCTAAGATCCACATCCCGTGACAGTAAGGATAAGTGTTGTTTCACCTGTGTGAGTGTTGAGGTTTTTAGCCAATCAAGGCACAACTTCCCAACACTGTAGGATGTCACTACCCCTGGATGTTGTCTTTGTATATAACGTGGATCTGGCCTATAGATACTAAACCCTTCATTTTTACCCATGAGTCTTGCTTGACAACTATTTGTGTCTGTGGGCCAAATCAGCCATTTTTTCCATTCGGGGTCTGATCTGTTGTATTGTATGATGTCATCTACTGTAATGTTTTTTTGTGATGTCATGTTGCCCTCGGTGTGTGATGGAGTTGGCAACCGAGGTGTGTTCAAGTCTTTGCTCTTAGCTAGTCCAAGGCAAGATGTCTGTTGCACTGTCTCGTTCAAAAACATGATTTGTTGAGGGATGAGGCATGCTCTAAACAAAGCTTCTATTCCCTGTACCTGCCATTCCCTAGTACCCCAGACTGATTTTAGGTCTATGGTGTCTTTCCACAGTTCGAAACCTTGTTCGGACAACTGGGCAATAGAGGAAGCAGAGTAAATCTGTTTGGTGTCTGTCAACATATTTTTCTGTGCTGATGCTGGTGCAACCTTGTAATAAATGAGGCTGGGTCAGACATATTAAACCCCGAAAAATATGGAAACTTCTGTGTAAATGTTTTTGAACTACCTTTCGGTGGTGTTGGACAATGTTCCCACTGGTGGTAAGTGAACACATTTCTAAGATTAGCAGATTTATGCAAAAAGTGATGACCATGGTGTTGATAACAATACATAGCCTCAAAATCTGGTGTGTCTTCCAATGTTTCACTATTAGAAAATGCAGCATATTTTTCCAAATCAGATAACATGTTATTAACAGTTTCAAAATCCCAATCATCGGAAAATATACTTGAGGGAATGATATCACTCAATGATATTTTAAATAAATGAGGAATTCTTAAAATTTCAGTCAGAACAAATATATCGAAATCAACCTTGTCCCAAACTATACCATCAGGTATAGGAACTGCTATAATGTTCACTGATGACAAGTCTCTTTGTTCTCGATGAGATGATAGGTGTGGTTTTAAAAGTAAGTTCACCTTTTGGGCTGCAGAGCTTTGTCGAAGATATCTTCCATTAATAAGCATGCTAAAAACTATTACTAAGCCTAGCCAGAAAAGAAAGAAAAGTACCCCGGTAATTATCCATAGTTCTACCCACGGTGATACCAGGTAAGTCTTTTTAAGAAAGTGCATAAAGTCTTTAACTTGCTGTTTGCGTGATTTTTTGGCTGGCGTCGTTTCCGGTTCGCTTGGATCAAAAGAAAACGTATCAAAGTTTATGAAGTAGCCAGAAGCAGTTCAATCAATTGTTGGTATTGCATCAGGATTTGTAGAAATCGTGGTTTGCTCTAGTCGAGGCATGTTGACGTAGACATCTGTATTTGGTCTAACAGCTATTTGTCTGTCATTTTGAGTTTGATTTTGAAGATGAGCTTCAGGTTCAAGAGGAACGAGTTCCATAGCATTGTTGCATAGTCCTTCATTCCGTACAGGAGGCTCTTTGAACGTGATGAGTCTTTCCGTTTGAACTTCTTGGATTGTAGCGAGAGGAGGTCGTCTGCTACTTTGGAGTCCACGTCGCCTACTACTTAGTATCGGCCACATAGTGTGGTTTGATTAAGTCAATTGAGACAAATCTTTTCTCCTTTTTTCCGGCAAGAGGCGGTAGAAGTACAGTTCTTGTTCCTTCAATTGCTAGGACCGGTACAGGCTTTCTGTATGATGGCCCAAATTCTTTTTTGTCCGCTATTTTCTCTCTGACCAGATCCCCGACTTTTGGGATCCAGACAGGTGTTGCCGTGACTGATTTGACTTCCCCAGTGACGGTCTGCTTCAGTTGGACATTACTTTGTTGTGTCCTGGATTCATTTAGATCCTGTAAAACAGCCAAACGATCATGGATGTCAAAAGGCTTTTCATCCGCCACTGTGCCTTCACAATCAAGATCAGGTACCCACATTCTTGTCCCAAATAGGACCTCATATGGACTGACCCCCCCCTAGAGAACTTCTTGGCATATTGTTAAGAGCACGCTGGACTCCATACAGATGTTTTACATAACTTTCACACATGCCTAATACTCTAGCTGTTCAAGATTGCTTTAAGTCTCGGTTTTTTCTCTCCACAACCGAATTTCCCTCGGGATGGTATGGAGATGAGTACCATAATGCTACACCCAATCCTCGCATGGCCTCCTTCTAAGCCTTAGAGCTAAACGCAGGGCCCTGGTCAGAATGTAATGTACCAATTGCGTATGTCCCTATAAAGACTCGCAAATCTTTTATAACAGTTCGAGCATCAGCCAAGCGCTGGGGCCACACCCATAGGAATCTTGAGCAGGAATCCACTGCAACCATGATATATCTGTAAGCCCCATCACATTTTAAGGGGCCGCAGTGGTCCAGGTAAGTGCACGCGAATGGTCAGTCTGATGCTGTCTAATAATGGGACCTGTGCTGGGCAAGCTACTGCGGCTCCATTTATCTGTTGACAGATATCGCACTTTAAGACGAAGTCTTTGGTCTGCTTTGTTAACCCTGGCCACCAATAGCTTTGTTTCAGAAAAGAAACTGTTGCCGCAGCTCCTGCATGCACAGAAACTATCCCTTTGTGTGCTGCTTGAATTAAACCTAACCTACGATCCATGTTTGGAATTACTCTTTCCCCCACTCCAGGAATCTGAGCAAATGGAATGTTATTGGCATCTAACTTGTAGGAGTACTTGAGTGGAAACCTTTTTGGTACTGCTCCGCTGTTTTTGCGAGAAGCATTGATAGCTACCATAATCTCACAATCTATTCTCGTTTTAGAACGAGTGATTGCAGCTACGGAAGCCGTGCGTACAGCCCCCTTTGCGGCTTCGTCAGCCAATGAATTCCCTTCAACGTAAACGCCATCACGCTGATGACTCAGTGTATGTATCACGTGAACCCTTGGTAGTTCGGTTTTCAACTCCACTACCTGTTCCCATAGCATTTTATGCTTAATTGTGCCACCTTTTGCATCTTTGAACCCGTTTTGAACCCAGTACTGCAAATATTCATTGTAAGACTGCACACAGTAAATGGAATCGCACACAATTAGTGTGGGGAATTTTCAATCCGTATTTACCAGTGCCAGTATCAGCGCTTTTAACTCTGCCAACTGTGCCGTGCAGTTTCCTAGGGACTGCGTTTTTGTGTAACCTGGGTGGAACTTTCCATCCCACATGCGACCTTTAACGATTGCACATGCTGCGCTATATTGTTGCTTACTTCCTATGGCCGGTTGAGCAGATCAGTCAGTGTAAATTATATATTCATACTGATCTAGAGGCATTATTTCGTTTGAAAAGGTGATATTCTTGTTCGTATTGCAGAAATGCTTGTGTCTTTAAATTTGGGTCGTACCTGTATTCTACATCTGTTGCAGTGAGAGAATTAGCCCATTGTATCCATCTCGGATGTAAGGCTTTAGCGTTAGGAACGCTTGCCTTTGTAGCAGCCGCTAAGGCTGGAACCGGAGTTACTACTATTATTCGATTTCCCCTGAGCCAGTGCTCTTTCTCTCACTACAGCAGTCTGTACTGCTGTCAGAATCTTTTCTGTAGATGCGAAGCGCATCTCAGCATTTGTGTACAAATGTGATTTGTATGCAATTGGTACTGTCTCACCCTCATTATATGTTAGATAGGTGTACCCAGATTGACCCGCAACTATACGGATCACCAGGTTGCGTACGTTTACGCGTGTCTGTAAGTGTTTGGAAGCTATCATGTCAGCTTGTAAGGAAGTGTATCTGTGTGTTCCTGTGTCCATTGTTTTACTGAAAAATCAGGTTTTATTAAATCGTAGAAAGGTTTTACTCTTTCTGCGTAATCCAAAATGTATGTTCTACCAAAATTTAGCAGTCCCAGAATTGACTGTAAATTTTTCAATGATTTTGGAGGTTGGAGCAGCACGCATTTTTCTAAAAAAATGGCTGCCAGGCTTTTTCCTTCACTTGAAAGCTCATATCCTAAAAACAGGACACTGAGGTGGGCAATTTTTGATTTTTTAAAGTTAAATTTGTGGCCTCAGATGCAAATCCCAAAATAATGGTATTCACTCTGTTCAAGTGTTCCTCTAGGTCATCATCCGTTAGATAAATATCATCCACATATGACAATGCCTCTTCATCCAATTTTTGAAGTAACTCAGTTACTCTGGCCGAAAACAACCCCGGGCTGTTCTTATACCCTTGGCGGAGTCGACAAAATTGTCGCTGGGACCCTAGCGCTGAGAGGGCTGTTAGATACCTGCTTTCAGGCGCTATATTCTGGTAGAAAAATCCATTTGAGATATCAAGTGTTGTTTTATATTTTTTCCGCACGATGTTATTCATTAATGCGGCACTGTGTGCATTTTGGACTGCAAATGTCTTAGTGCAAGTGTTTAAATGTCTATAATCTAAAACTAGACGATATGAATTGTCATGTTTCATGACAGGAAACAAAGGATTGTTCATTGATGAGGTGCAATTTTCAATCACCCCTTGGTATTCAAGTTGAGTTAAGACCTCCCTGACCTGTTTTTTAGCTTCTTGCTTTATTGGATACTGCCTCTGTGCAGTTGGAGTATTTTTTATAGGAATTATGTGGTGGGTGGAATCCTCATCCCATCCAACATGGTTTTTATATAATGCCGGAGCCTGGGCTACCGCCCACTCCTGCGCATATGTGTGTTGTAGATGCCTGGGAATATGGTCTGAGAAAGCCGGAAGAATTACAGTTTCTCCTTTAGGGCAATCCATGACGAATGCTGGCGGCCAATCTTGTTCAGCTAATAAAATATCATAGCCAAACGTCCGGTTCTCCCAAAAGAGACCTCTTACTGTTCTACATTTGTCCCCCTCCATTTGGAGCATTATTTCATATACTTTATGTGGGACGCTTACCCTAGTATCGGGTGTTTCCACTGTGATATAATCATTCAAGTCCGCTGTCACCAGAAATTCCATCAGGTTCTGGCGAGCTATTGTTATTTCTGCCACACTGTCTAGAATAGTCAGAGCCCATTCCCCGTTCAGTAGTCGAGTCCTCAGAATTCTGGGCATGTCTGATCTTTAGACCTGCAACTTTCTTCTTTTTGAACTGTGGCTTTTGCTTTAGTTTTTCTGCTTTTTTAGAAGTGTAATCTTGAGCGAGCTGCTTGTCTCTGGACTTTGTACGCTCTTCTTGTCTGTCTGACCGTCCTTCCCTCTCGGAGTTTTTCGATGAACCCTGAAAGGAACGAGAGGAACGTGTATCAGTATCCTGGTACCTGTCAGGTTTCCTAATATTATCCCTATTCCTAAGGTTGTACCTCTTTTCGGAGGGCTCCTATGGAGGAGATCTACCTCGGGATTGAGATCTATTTCCTTTAAAGTTTTGTTGTTTTTGATTGTCCCACTTCTTCTTAGTGGAAGCAGGTGTCTGCTTGGAAGTGTCCTTTTCAGGACTGCCCATCAGTTGTGGTTTTAAAGCTTTCCCACCCAAACTGTCTCTGCCTAATTGTGCATCTGCAGTTTCAATTATTTTTGGTAGTTCGTGTTCCTGTTCTACAGGACTGAACTCCCTTAGGCGTTGGCGGATGGCCACTGAAGCTGCTTCCCCTTTAATGTTAGCTAGTATTATGGCTGATACCTGGGCATAGTTACCTAGTAACTTCATCCCCAAGTTTAGGGCAGGTTCTGCTCCGTACTTGTTTTGTAACTGTCTCAATACATCTGGTACTACTGCTAATGACGGGATACCATGAGTTCTGGTATATATGGCAGCAAAGACTGTACCCCAAGTGGTACAATCCTCTACTTGTGGAGTCATCCTCATGGGAAAGCAGATTGTTAGCATTCTGTGTTTTTCATACGGGGTAGTATTCGGGAATACTGCCTCTAGCTGTGTTATTTTCCTAGCTACCCAGAATGGTATTTGTTCACGTTTTGTGGGCATTTTACCCATTACCGCGTGTAATGTTTGTGGTGTAATTTTAGATGTTGTACCCTGAATTTGAGTTCCATTTGTTGCAACTATTGCTGGTTGGACTGTAAGTGTCCTTATGACGAATTGCGTCAAGTTTCTGTATATTTTAATTAAATCTTTGTGTTGTATGAGTAAGTCTCCTGGTGGCATTGTGTCAATGTCAGGATGTGGTGTGTAGGCTGCTAATATCGGCCATGTTGCCCCTTCTCTTCCGAGCGGTCCTAGTCTTACTCTTCTTATGTGTGGTAGGGCGCCTTTAAACCAGTATAAATGTTCCTGGTATGTGAGCGGAACCTCTATGTCCTCGAACGGACAATATTCCGTTAGTGCATCTCCTTCCTTGTAGGAGTGAAATGTTTTTGTTCTTGCATTTGCTGCTGGGAATGTAACCCACGAATAGAATACCTCTGTTCTGTTTGATTCGTGTGCCTCAATCATGAAAGCTACTATGCCTTCCCTAGCTGATGAACCATGTGCAAATAGTTTTAGGGTGACTGTATTTCTAAAGTTTGATGCAATTTGTATTGCGTCTGCATCTTCCTCACCATCTGTGAGGGGCAGTGCTTCTTGCTTTGGGTCTAATTCTTGGTTAGTCATTGTTTTTAGAACACTAAAATAGTTTTCAGGGAAACCAAGATACGGTGTTATGCACAATTTTAGGAGCACTGTGTCCTTCAAGCTTGATTAACCAACAGCCAATAAATAGGATTTTTTAGCCTACTCGGCTGTGGCAGAGTTTGTGCCCACCCACTCCAGACGTCTCTGGTGTTTTGTGAGTAGGGGTCTCTGAGAATAGCACGACTGAACTACTCAGATTCTACTGTTAAATTAGTACCCAACCAACGTTGGCGGTGCCATGTCGTTGTTCTTGGCAACCTCAGAACATGACAACCCTGATCCCTCAGGATCGTGGAAACAATATACTACCTTTCGCTCAGTCACGCGTGCTCACTTAGTTTGTCTCAGAGAGATACACAGAATAAACAGTCTGGGCGTTTCAATAAGTATTTATTAAACAGTTGTTATTCTAGTGTAGAATATATGAGCTGCAACAACCATTAGACCGTAGCAGAGATATATGATTAGGAGTACTATGAAAGTAAAGGGATGGTATAGTTCTACCATCTTGCAGAAATCATGAATATATACAAGTACATAAAACACATGATAAAAAGTGCATACTCCTACGATGCCTCCCTAACTAGATGTACCTAAATGTACCTAGCATCTGTGCAGGTGTTACGCCAAGAATCCCTCTAGGATCTAGTCCACCCCATTACCTGAGAGTTTAGAGAATGTGGGACCCCGTCCTGGTCTCGAGTTGGACACCCCGCGAGGGATGTTAGACCACTGCTAGCTGGAGCGTCTGCATGCAGGAACCTCAGCGTCTCTGGTCAGTGTGTCAGCCGGGAAGTCACGGTCTCCTCTCTCTTCCTAAGCAAGATGTGCTGTATATATACCCATAGGTCTCCCCAGGGGTCCTACCTTGCTGTGTTACTGTGTCGGCCTAAAGGATGACGTTGGGCCTGAACTTTATACAGAGATATTATACAGGAGATGGTAATCCTACTGTTAGTCCTGCTGTGCTTCCAAGAAGCCTCATGAATAATGTATGAGAATCGAACCAGGGAAAAACCCGCGTTCTGAGTGCAGTGTCATATCTAGGTAAAAGGTCAGTGCCTAAGAACCGTTATGTATGCAATGTAGGGTAGGATGTAGGTGAAAGGTTGCGATGTTACCTGCGCCTATTTAGGGTACCTACATGGAATATAACAGCGGTGATGGGCAGTGGAACCTGGCCTATATGTTTTGCTCATATAAATTAGGTGGGTGGACACATAGATCAGTCTCTGATGGCTCTGAGAGGTGTAACCATCATGGAGACAGAGTAGACTCCTCCATCGTTATGCCAAAGGTCCTCCCGCATCTGTATTCGGTGGGCAGACTAGCATATTGGTGGTACAGATATTCTATTGCCATTGCTATGGAGTATGGTTAGTGCCAATATATAAATCACAGCCTTAGTCTCTGAAGTGGAAGTCAGAAATCCTCAGCGGGGCAAGGCAGCAGGCTGTAACTGAGAAGGGTCAGAGAGCTGTCAGACGAGGTACCGGTAAAGAAGTTTACTTTTGGTGGAAAAGCTCTGAGCAGGAGAAATACAAAATTGGTGCCCAAGGTAGGTCCCCAGTCAGATAGTTACTTTTGGCACCTTCGCCTGGTTAAGATTTCTATGTTCTGACATAGTCTCTTTTTTTTGTAGTTTGGATTCCTCCTGCACAGTAAGGCTGCAAGCTGTAACTGAACGTGTCTCTACGAAGCCAGATACCCTCTCTGCGATGTCCCTCTGAAACGGATTTGCTGCTGCTGAATAGCCCTGAGCTGGAGCACTGTGAGTCTTTTGCCCAGCTGCAGAATGCCTTCATCGGAGTGACTTGGCAGGCTAGTCCTGGACCTCAGTAGCTCTTTTGAGCCAAAAGGTGTTTGTGTCTTAGGTTTCTCAGGATGTTTGGAGGAGTACAATTTAATACAGCCAAGTATCCTAGGACCCCAGGAAGAGAACTTTGGGGGTCAAGACTCACTCCTTTAGGAGCCACCAGCAGGGTTAATAGGCGGTCCAGTTGGGACTGGTCAGCTGTGCTCATCAGAAAAAGATTTCTAGCTGCCTGTTGTGTCCCTGTAGCTGAACAGGAGATCAGCCAAGTGAGTTACTGTGTCCACATATTTGTAATGTGTATAAGTGGAAACAGATCCACGCTTTCAGGTCCCCTCAAGTCTCAACAGCAGGTGCTGTCCTTCTTCTGTTGTTCACAGGTCTAGTAGTGTTCAGAAAAGGGTTCCACATTTATGCCTGGCACTAACCTGTAGGTCGAGATGACCCCTGACCCCTTCCTACCCAATAGGTAATAAGTTCCATGTGTAACCCAACCCACTTTTGCAGTAGTTACTGTGTGCCCTACTGCAAACAGTCCCACAGTGCCCCACTCTGCCAAATCTGAGATAGTGAAACCCTTCTCCCCTTGTGCAGATCCTGTGTGCCCACTCCAGAGGTGTGGCGAAAGAAATGACCAACCCCTTATGTGATCGCTTCAAACCAGTTCTGGGGGCTGTTTTTCTCCCACCGGGATTGGTACCTGCCTTTCTGGGGGAACAAAGACATAGCCTGCCCAGGTGTCGTTATCATTTGCCTGTGACAGGGTAGGCCTTTTTGAAGTTAATTAAGTTCCTGGCCACAGCCCAGATACCCATCCTGCCAGAGCAACAAAAACACTTATCCAATGACTTTGTCCTGCTCTGGGAGTAGTCTTCACACCTCATCAACTGGGCTGTTCAGCTACCAGATGACAGTTGGAGCTCATTTAAATGGACCTTCAGAAGCACGGAAAAGGACATTTTCTAAAAGTACATTTTCCAAAATTCATAACAATTCCAAATTCACCAGTCAATTGGGCTTGTAATAAATATTTAAAAATGTCCAAGAATGGAATTTGTAGCAGTTCCCTAGCATAAGATAACATTATTAAATGTAACCTTGTGTCCCAATGCTTTCTTATGGAACATCCAACCCTGCTGCAGTGAAAATCACACTCTGGGCCTTTTCACTGTAAGGCCATGTTTAACAATAAATATTTACATTGTTTCCAAGAGGTCAACACCAATTATAGTGCTGGACGAGGGGCGGACTTGTCCCCTTATCTCATACATCTATATGGACCGAAGACACATACTAACCCGATAAATCCCACTATGGAGGTGACATCGGACAATTCATGATTACTTTTCCCATGTTTGGCCCATTGGATGGACATTCTCAGGAATGTATATTATATTTCCAATGACAACATACGAACTGACCTAGTAACCTAACTTTTGGATGACAATCGTAATTTCTCAAATTTTCCCTGTGCCCTGAAGAAGTCCACACACACGTGGATGAAACGCTTTGGCTGGTTTTTGGCATATATTGAGGACGCAACAATAAAGAGAAGATTTCTAATTACTTCTGGAACTCTATGGACATATTTGGAATTAGAATTGATATTGTAAAAGTGGTGCACCTCTGATTGCTTTGTTCATCTGTTTTACCTAACTGCGGTTGGCACTTTTTGGGCACAGTGTGTCTACAAGGAGTACATACATGTCTAAATCAACTTTTTCATTTAGCTTTCTTGAGATATAACAGTTTGAGTGCGGCATCCATTTCTGTGGTCCACTGCCTGTTCTTTTCTTTACAATAAATATTTACATGTCCTTCTTTTAAATATCATGCACCCTGCCTTATGTACAGTAAGGCCTAAATAGGAGAGACTTATTCATATTTAAAAGGAATGCTGAGACCTGTCAAAAGGGGTTATTTTGACAGGTTCAATTTGCAGTTTTAAAACTTCCATAGTCAGGATACGTTAGTAGGCCATAAGCCATGCCTGCACTATCACTTTAGTGGGGGCACAACAAGTATTGCAGTCCACAAGTAGCATTTATGTTACAAGCCCTGGGTGTACTTTGCACCTTATACTGGGGACTTACAGGTAAGTTAAGTACACCAAATAGCTGTATACCAATTCAACATGTTTTAGGGGTCAGAGCACATACACTGGGCACTGGACAGCAGGGTCCTAGTGTGCAAAGTCCGAAAAAATGCAATAAAATCTAGCAAAAAGCAGGGGCGTCTCCAGAAAAAAGGGGCATTTTCCCCCAGGTGCTGATTAAGATTTTAGCTATTTCTTCCACATCCCGGGCTAAAGTATCTATGTCACTCAAACAGGTTGATTTTTGTGGGTTTGAGGTTTTGTCATGGCTCTTGACAATTAGATTTGTTAATAAAACCTCTATGGAGACCAACCTGTACCTTCTCCGAATCTGCAGGAGTTATTGGAGCTTCACCTGCCCCAGCAAAGTACCTACTCTGTTTGCACTTTGCTTATGGAGTCAGATTGAAACCCTGTCCCCATCTGGGAAGGGGAATTGTTTCCGGGGGCAAATATATGGAATGATGGAGATTTAAAATAAATTCTCTCTGAAGAACAGCTCTATTCTGTTCAGTGGGGGTTTGTTCCTTTTTATCTTCACCAGGTAAGTATGACTCATAGCCATCACTCTTTAGTCTGACTTAGTCCCCTGTCATAGAATAAACAATTAATGTAGTGTCTTCCCCATTGTCATTTTTTGATCAATATTGCCAGCAAATTAGTTTTACATTTAGATACTCTTTTTTTAACCTTTACCTGTAAACAAGTTTATCAAAAAGTTATTCCAAATGATAGTGAGTTGAAAAGTTTTATTTCTCCAAATTGAGCATTACTTTAATTTATATGGACATTTCGAAATAAAGTCTTGGAAAAATCTTCAGTACTGGCGTAATCAATTACTTTCTAATGTTTTTGCTTAATAATATTTAAATAATTGGAATCACATAGATTATTGACCAGATCAATTAATTTATGTTGCAATTACTTGTGTCTTCAGAGAAACAAATTATACAATTCTTTTCAGTAGTCCCCTTATATTTTCATGTGTAAACTTAGGGCTGTTTTGTAGCTCGCCTTAACTGCTTATAGTTTAAAATGACTCCGCATGCGACAGTCATTTACTGTTTTGCACGTGTGCGCTTTCGCCAATGAATCTAACCTTCTTAATCTTTTGTTTCTTTATTTTCAGATTCTGTGATCCAGGGCCACCATGATTGCAATTTGAGTCTGAAGGGCCGAAGGGGGACCCATGCCAATTCAGGTAGGTATAAGGGAGTTTCACAAAAAACACAACTGTGTACTCCAAGAATCTTGAACTCAAGCATTTTGGGCGGAGTTATATAGCATGAGATTCAAAATGACTGCCGGGAGCAAAATTGCACAACGACTCGCTAAATTTTAGTTTTTCTTTGGATCCCCACTTTCATGCTTAAGATTTGCCCAGGTCTCTTCGCATCGATGGGCTAAAGATGGAAGGTTCTGGAATACAAAGAAGGAGGTTTGTTTTTCCCAAATTTTTTGCAGCGTCATGAGTCTCTATCAGGGTGAAGCGATTGTTGAAAACTATTGGGTGCATGTGGTTTAATTGGGAAAACGTAGGGTATTGTCCAGTTCACTTTAAGTCCGGAGCTTTCCACTGCAACCTGGTTAGTTTGCTTTTTGAACTTTAAGGAATGCAAGGACAATGGTTGTCAGTGGGATGCTGTCCAGTTGGCAGGACATGAAGCTTTTTGGAAACCCATGGAACACAGACCTAAGTAGCCCTAGGAACGTCTGGTACTTCAAGGACATGGAGTTGAGAGCTGAGTGCTGAGAGCTGTTTGTTTCCTCCTGACTAGGAACAAGCCAGAAGGTACCAGTGAAGCTCTTTTGCCCTGCTTCTGACACTGCCCATATGAAAGTCCCCACGCAACAAAAACAAGCATTTGCAATGCAATCGGTCTCGCCTTTGGGACCTTATAAGTGTTTAGCCAGAGCTATTGGCTCTGCTAATGCACAAGTGTGGTCACAGAAAGGTTATGTTTCAACAACAAAAAGGCATGCACTAGGAGACTGGCACCGCATTCCATTTTTGTTAGATTCAGTTAATCTAACTCATTAGTGAATGCAGCATTTTCCCACCAACCTCTGTTCCCGTAAAGGCTTTTGGGCTCTTTCTACTTTTCACTACCAATGACCCCTGGTTTCAGTCATTTTCAAGAAATCATCTGGGTGCTCCTAACACACATCAGAAATCTTGAGAACATTCAGGAAAAGTACTGCAAGCCACATGCTCCCATAGAATTTCGAAATTATGAAAATGTCTCATGTAAGCAATCTGAAACCTTAGCAACTGACGTTCAGGTGTGCTAGAGAAAAAGATCCGCCCTGCACCTGTTCTAATAAGCATAGTAGGCATTGGGTATAGAGCACTGTGCAGCATAAAACACGCTGCAGTGAAGAGTATTAGTCACACAAAGCAAGCATACTGCAGAGTAATACATTAGGCGCAAAGCTTGCTCCAGTGAATGCACAGAGCACCGCAGCGAAAAGCATAGGGACTGAATATACTGCAGTCAAGTACACCAGACACAATGAACACTGCAGTCAAGTAGATTAGACACCGAGCACTCTGCTGCGAAGTACAGAAGTCCCACTACAGTGGAGTAAATCGGTGACCAGACGCAGTGAATTAAATCAGACAATTCACTGTGACAGATCACAGGGACAGAAACATTGCAGATAAACACCAATCACAGCACCAACGGAAGTCACGTTTTCCTCAATCTTCTACATGTAAATCAAATGAATAGAATCTCCTATATTTCATTGCTTAAGACAAACAACTGCAAAATAGAAGTTAGCAGAGTGGCACATGAAAGAGAATAAAGCGCCGCACCTCTATTTTGATTTCCAGAAATGGCGACCATCCATTTTCCAAAGCTTGAAGGCACACAGCAGACAGCTAGGAAACCTGCATCTCAAAATTTCCAGGAGAAGGGACTGCTCACACTGTGCACTCCAGCCTTCCTGTAGAGGGCCCCGGAGGTCTCTACATCATTGCTACAGGCCCTCCTGAGCTACAATTTGATTTCCTGGATAATTTCAGGCCCTTTGTGCCAGGTTGCGGCTATGGCCTGCGCTGACTCAGGCTCGACCTAATAACTTATGGGTTTACAAGCAGGTGAACTTCCTTATGCATCCAGTAGTTTTCAGGCAACAATAAAAAGGTCAAGATAACTATGGTAAATAATGTTCCTACTGATGAGAGATCGGTATTTTGTCCAGTGGTAGTTTTGACTCATCATAAATTTAGGGCAGAGGGTTAATGTGCCTGCTGCAAAGAACGCATACCATGCAGATCACAGAACTGCGTGTGAGTGAACTATGAGAAGTGCTATAAAAAATGAAATGTATGTCAGAGAGAGGTTATGGAGACATGAGGGGCACTGTCGGAGAGTGGTAGAGCGGGAATTCGGGGAGAAGGAGGTCATGGCTGGGGCACAAAAAAAGACAGACACACCGGGTGCCCCCAGCACTAAATCTGGCCCTTTCTATAAATGACCGTGTACTACCACATCATGTTTTGCTAATATATTTCTGACCCTGTGCTCCAAAATGCACTCCCTTACCACTCTCCTGCTGAATGGGCGTGGCTCATTTGCTACACTTGCTCTTTGAGTGGCGCTATAATTTTGCACAATCCCTATGGCTTCAGGGGCAAAACACTGATGGCAGCACCCCGACTGTGAAAACTGAGAGTACGGTTTCCCAATCTATTTCTGTAAACTCTTGAGAATTCCTGAAAGTTGTAAGTCTGCACCAGTGCAATGATATACACCTGTAGGAGCACTATAGTGACTTTCTCTAAGACCTGGGCCCCAAATTTAGTTCCATTTTCCCATTAAGTTTTTACACTCCTTCTCCATTATTATTATTCAAAAAAATTGCATGCATCAAATATGTTTTACTAAGTGATTCTTCAGGCTAAGTATAGCTAAAGCTGCACAACAGCTTAACCAAACATTTGTTTTCAATGTGCACATTTTTATGCACATTTTATTTTAAATGTAAAACAATCACCAATCTGGCTTTCATTTTTTTCTAGGTATTTGAACATAATATGGTAACATTCTGAGTGCGCTATAAATGTATATATTTTATTCTGGAACTACTGTCAGTAATGCGAGCTGAGCTTACAGCATTTTCTGAGAGCACTCACCAAAATACTAAAGACTTTACATTAATAAACAATGTATACAATTACGAAAAACGTATAGGCATAGACCCAAATCTGGTTTTATTTGCAGGTGATCCTCCTTCTCAGAGTCATACGGTGGTATTATAAACTGGCAACCAGAGAACTTGTGCTGGGCCTACTTGTCCAGTGGAGAAAATTGACATGAAAACTTAGTGTCCTTGGGCTAAAACAATATGTCCTAGGCATCGGGTCGGGTGATGGGAATACCACACCCTTGATTGAGTATTCATTTGTTTTCATATATGAGTAAATACGCCATTCTCATTTCAACTTTATAAAAAACATTGACAGCGATGGGCACATAAATATAACTTACTAGTCCAATCCTTATCACTAACTTACAGGCTTGGACCCCTTGGGTGTTACAGACTATAGCAATACCCCATGTGCTGACAAGAAACTATAGAACAGTTTCTATGGGGAAAAACTAGTACAACTGAGTCCCACAACCGTAAAGTATCGATAGTGTACAGTACCATTTTCCAAAACTCGCATCACTATGTGTACTAAGGCCCTGCACGCTGTTGGGGGCTGTATCATGACTGATAGGTGTAAAAGTGAGCAGCATAGCTCCAGACAGGAGTCAGAGACTGTAGTGTGCTTCGTGAGGCTTCAATGGATCTAGCATGGCTCCTGACAGGTGTCATAGTTTACAGCATTACTCTTAAGGTATAATGCAACACGGTTTCCGACAGATGTCAATAGATGTAGTAAGGCTTCTGACAGGCGTCAAAGGCTTTAGAATGGCCCATGGGGTATCCAAGACTGTAGCATGGCTCCTGATGTTGGGCTGAGAAGCTATAGTGTGGCTCACACTACCTGTCAGGCGCTGTAGGCGAAGTCCTACAACGTGTCACAACCTGTAGCGTGACTACTTACAGGAGGCAGCTTGCTTTGTGGCCTGTGGATCCTGCCTACTGTATGGGCCTGCAGCCGGACTCCTTCCTGCCAGGTGTCAGCGCCTGCAGCAGGATTCCTGCCTGCCAGGTGTGAGGGCCTGCCTGCAGCAGAGCCCCAGGCACCTGTAACAGCCTCTAGCGTGACAACTGACAGCTGACATTTGTCAGGTCCCGCAGCATGATTCCTGGCAGGGGTGAGAGCCTGCATGAGGACTCCTTACAGGTGACATAGCCTGTAGCGTGGCCCCTGACAGGTGAAGCGGCCTATAGCGTGGCCACTGACAGGTGACACGGCCAGCAGTAGGACTCCTGACCGACGTAAGTTACTGCAGTATGCCTCCTGACAGAAGTCAAAACGCTGAGCGTGGCTCCCGCGAGCGGTCCATGGATGTAGCGCAGCTCTGGTGAGGTGTCGATACGTGTCCCATGAAAACTAAGAGCACTATTACATATAGAACAACTTCGTTCTGATGTTAGCACCTGCGCAACGAAACATCTTATGGCAGCAGCGCACGCACTTTGAGCCCAACGACACCCTGCGAACGAGGCCAGTGCCACCAGTCGCTGCACCATGTCATGCCAGTAGCCATACAAAGCCCACACCAAGTCCGCCCCACACCCATGACTGAGGCCGGTGCATGTCAGAGGTGCCAGTACCTGCAGGCCAGCGTTATGCACTCGAAGAGCTTGGTGAGGGACGCGTCGATGGACAGGCGGCAGGTGCTGGCCTTGCCAAAGCTGTACGTCTGGCAGATCTGCTTGCTGATTGTATCGAAGTCGTAGCCCTTCTTGGGCGGGTGTTCGCTGTGCAGAGACGACACCATGAAGTGGCCGCTGTGGATGATCTGCGCCTCGGAGTTGTCAGGCTTCCTTAGCTGCAGCGCAGGCTCGTCCGTGTCAGAGTTGTCGTCTGGCTCTTGCTTGACTATAACGGGCACACGGCGGTGCAGCGGTAGCTGCCCGCAGTGGGCTTGTGGCACGGGAATCCCTCGGGTCAACATATTGAGCCCGTACCTGGCCTTAACGGAACCAGTTTAAAAGCAAAAACTTCTCCCTTTCCTTAACTGAACGGGGTGTCGCGCGCCCGTTAGAGCACAGTATGCAAGCCCCCTTCTGCCAGCTCGGCTCCCTCTAACCACACGCCAAAACACAGGCATGGCATGACATCACGCCCACCAGCCATCCAATCGGGGCGCGCTGACACCTTAAAGAGGCAGAGGGCTAACACTTTTGAAAGAGGACTCTGAAAACTTACCAGTCTGCGTGTTCCGTCTTGCGCCTTCGTCGCTCTACGCCTGCTTGGTTGAAGCCAGCTCCTCTGGCCGCCTCTTTACTTTCTGCTCTGTCACTGTGCATGGACAGCTGCCATAGCAACCAGTAGCAACGCGCCCTCCTACTCGGGAAACATTTGATTTGAGATGCCGCAAAGTTCATCGACTTTAACCAGAAGAAAATAAATACATCGATACGATAAAATAAAGACCTTGAGATGACTAAATGTGCCTTTTCTGTCTTCTACTTTCTGAACGGATGGGAAAGAGAACTTGCAGCACAGATCACTCATAGCAGCCGTGATTGAACGTAACCTCGCCTCATTCTAAAACCTGGGCGGGGAGGAAAGGAAAAACAGCTGAGGTGTTCAGTGCGCATGCGTAAAATAGCCGTCAGCAGCGCGCTAGACCAAAAAAGAGTGCGATCACCCAACCAATCCCACAACAAACAAGCATTTTTTTTTATTTTTTATATTTGTTTATTAAACAGCTTGCATATAAAGATCATGCATCACCCCGAACACCGGGGATACTAGGCCCTGTATACAATAACTTAATGCAAGCCGATTTTTCCTTAGTGTTACAGCTTAAAGCAAACATGGAGCCCCAACTAACAACCCTTCACCCAACCCCCCAAAACCCCGGCATGGTTGCATAGAATTATTACATCTTCTGACAGTACATTGTTAATATGACAATACTTCCCATCAAGCCTAATAGTCCTATCGCACCTAATAGCTCAGTACGTACACTGCCTCACTGCAAGTCTGGGTTCCCAAGAAGATACCCCGTCAAGGGGGCCCAAAAGTCCTTGGGTCGTGAGGCCTCAGGTAGCTCTTCAGCATACATGCCCAACTGATCCCTGCAATATAACAAATCACGAATCCACTTCTGCACAGTCGGAACAGCTTTTGCACCCCAACACTGTGCCACGGCCCGTTTGGCAAACAGGGTAGATATAGCTACTAGCCGTCTATTACAGGGCTTGAGCTTCTGCACCCATCCCAACAGACACACTTCCGGTACACACTCAACAGTTTCCAGGACTACAGCCGTAAGTATGCGCATAACCTTCACCCAGAAGTTGTATACACCCATGCAGCTCCAGGCAAGATGCATAAAATCCGCATCCGCCTGTCCACAGCGCACACATCATGCATTGTCCCGCAACCCAAACCTTCGCAACTGCAACAGTGTATAGTAAAGCTGGTGTATGTATTTGAAATGAATTATGCGAAGATTACAGTTCGCCATCAAGCGCCCAGTTAACGTACAACAAAACTTCCAGGAGTCTATCGAGAACGCGTCGCCCAAGATTGTCTTCCATTTATTATAGGAAGGTGAATCGGTAAGATCGGTTTCTCTTAGGGATGCATTGTATAATTTGGTAATAAGACCACTGCGTTCTGCACTCGCCAGCACCGCCCGCAGTGCCAGCAGAGTGCGCGGCTCTGTCGGGTATGCTGGGTATACCGCACGAATTGCCTGTCGCACCCGTACATACGTGATGCGCAGCATCAGTCCGGCATCGCGTCCGCCCTGGAGATCCGTCAGTGAGCGAAAGCGACCCTGGCTATATAAGTCTCCCAAAAGTTTAATCCCAACACCACTTAGCGCCTTCAGAGCCGCCGGCTCCTGCGCCACCGATATACCCGGATGCGCAGCGAGGGGGAGCGCTGGGGCATATAAATACTCCAGATCCACCCTTTTGGCCAAGGTTTTCCATGCCCAGGCCGTACAATGCACAGGGCAGATTTCTCCACGTGAACCTCCCGCTCCACCCATCAAGGCTGCAGCAGCCAGAGGCACCGGAAGGACCGAATCCGCCTCAATAGCAGTATGTGGCTGAAATTTCTGTGGATAGTACCAAAAGTGCCCATACTGCGCCTGTGCGCATAAGTAGTATAGTCGCAAGTCAGGAGCCTCAAACCCACCACGCTCAAACGGCTGGACCAGTACACTCCAGCTGCAGCGGGGCTTTTTCCCCCCCCCCACACAAATGTTAACATGGACGACTGCAAAGTATTGAACAGCGCGATATTCAGGCGAATGGGGATATTGATAAACAAATAAAGCAGCTTGGGCAAAAAGGTCATTTTTATGACCGCGATGCGGTCCGCAAGAGAGAGAGGGAGTTTAGCCCAGCGCTCAGCCCGTTCCGTAATCGTGGTGACAACACGACCATAATTTGCGGCAATCACAACCTCCGGGTCCCTGTGCAGCCACACACTCAGGTACTTAACAGGGTTACTCGACCACCTCAGGGGGAATTCAAGATCTATCTCCCTAGTGCCTGCTGTGAGCGGGAAAACAGTAGATTTGGCCCAGTTTATGCCCAGACCAGAGTATCGTTCGAACTTGATGTACTCACGTAACAGTTCCGATAGATGTATAGCGGGGTCTCGGACGTATAGTAGCATATCATCCGCGTACAGTGACACCACTAGGGGTCGCTGTCTAAACCGTAATGCAGCCCCCGCATGCTTCTTACGCAGTCTACACGCTAGAGGCTCTAGAGCTAACGCAAAAAGCATGGGCGACAGGGGGCACCCCTGTCGGGTACCACAGTGGATGGAAAATACATCAGTTACCCAGCCATTTACACGAATCCGGGCCACCGGCACAGTATACAATAGATGGATCCATTTTAGAAAAAACGGTGGCAGGCCCATTCGTAACAAGATGGTGAACATATAGTCCCACTGGAGCGAATCAAATGCCTTGGCAACGTCTAAAAGCACCGCCACTGCCTGAAAATCATGCTCAAAGTAATGTAATGTAGAAAAGACAGTGCGGAGATTATGCGACGTGGATCGAGAGGGCACGAATCCCGACTGGTCCGGAAGTACGAGATAAGGGACCAATGGCTGGAATCTGGTAGCTATCATCTTAGCCAGAATTTTGGCATCAATGTTTATGAGAGACAGCGGTTGGTAGGAGTCACAAGCATTTGCCGCCTTGTCGGGCTTCAGAAGAAGCACCAACAGGGCCTCCGTAAGAGAAGGGGGCAAAGCACCCGAGTCATACGCCTCCGCATAGACCTCCAACAGCCACGGCGCAATCTCATCAACATATGCCTTATAAAACTCATTGGGGAGTCCGTCTAATCCCGCTGCTTTACAGGTGGGGAGGGACATAATAGCTACCTTCACATCTTCTGCATCAAAAGGCTGTGTGATATATTCACGCTGTGCCGAGGACAACCAGCCCAGAGTCACATCCTCTAGGTACTCATTAACGTCTGCGGCAGGCGGAGAGGTGCGCTTACTGTACAGATTTGAATAAAAGTCCATCACCACCCTACTTATCCCAGAGGTATCATAATGTGGCACTCCCTCCCCGTCCAGCAGTTCGGTTATGTGAGCCTGGCTGCGCGGCGCCGCTAATTTCTGAGCTAACGAGCGACTAGGACGTCCACCCTCTCCATAATACCGAGCAGTGCCACGACGAGATCTATGCAACATTTCCTGGTCTACAGTTTTGTTATGCTCTGTAACCAGCTCGCGGATCTTAGAAAGAAGTGCAGGGGCGGGATTCTGGACATATTCACGCTCCAGCGCAACTATCTCCTCTGCAAGCTTACCAATTCTGCGCTGCAAATCTTTCAAAACCCCAGCCTGCGCGCCAATACATACTCCTCGAATCGTGACCTTGAAGGCTTCCCACAGTACTCCCACATTTTCGACCGTTCCAACATTGTCCTTGAAATAGTTATTTATGGCTTCACCCACAGTATGTTTAAATACCGGATCAGTCAGAGAAGAAGGCTGCAGTCGCCATGCAAAGGGAGGCCTAGCATACTCGGGTACTTGTATCTCAAGAAGTACAGGTGAGTGGTCAGATAGAGTTTTGGCCAAATGTTGAACATCCACCACATAGGGACACATAGCCTCCGACACGATCCAGTAATCCAGGCGGGACCAGGTACCGTGCACAGTGGAGATAAATGTGTTTTCCCTGGCGCCAGGGTGACGCATGCGCCAAACGTCATGCAAATTGCCAGCATCCATTATACCCCGAAGGGCATCAGTAGATAACCTGTGTCTTGCCACCCCAGAACCCTCTCTATATACAGCCATATCCAGACAAGTATTAAAATCCCCCCCATACAATGTCAGCAGTAGGAAAAACGGAGATACGGCGCCACACTTCATCAAAAAAGGAGCGATCAACCACATTGGGACCATACACATTTACCAAAAGAACATTCATGCCTCCAATCGTCCCGTGTACTATAGCCAATCGGCCCTGCTCGTCCACGTCTGTTCCATGTACTCGAAATGGGATACCCTTTTTCACAAGGATCATCACCCCGCGTGAATAAGAAGAGTAAGAGGAGGCCACCCTCACCCCGGCCCATCTTGTACCCACACACTTCTCAGAGACCTTAGTAAGGTGGGTCTCCTGCAGCAAGGCGACCTGAACATTCAACCGATCAAGGCATGCAATCACAGTGCAGATTTTCTTGGGACTATTAAGGCCACGAACATTCCAAGTAAGGAACCTTAATTTACTACCCATACAGCGTAGTATATACTAATGGGGCAAAGGAAGATATATAATAGACCAAGCATATTCTGTCATCAAGCTCGCCCAACGCCTCTGATTCCCCATTCCCTCCCCCCTGTGTACCCCCCGCCCACTTCGGCTGCCCCAACTTGCCAAAGCCATCCCAAGAATGCCTAAACAAACCCCATTAAAACAACAACACAATAGCGTAGTGCGGGGAACTCCCATACGGGGGCGTCAGAGTGCTACTGTCCTCCCATTGCATAGGAGGTGGCTGAACAGGTCTAGAACCTGTGTTACAATACATGTTCAAATGCTAAAACATAAGGCTTCCCTCAGCATACATATAACACAATGGAATTTGCCGGACCTTGCGATAGCAGTGTCAGTGCACATATACACCTATAAATGAGCAAGGCGGCCATTAGGAGACGTATTAGAGCCAACATAATAAGAGCCCTCATTGATCTTTATCAACATCCTCCCCGTGTTCAACTTCGGCCTCGCGCCGTTGTCTCTTCAGTTGCTTAGCGTGCTCCATCGCTGCCTTGGGGGTGGAGAAAACCTTGAAATTCCCCTCTGACCCCACACGAAGTCGCGCAGGATACAGCATGGCGTAGGGAACGTTTTCGGTCTGGAGAAATTTCTTGACTGCACCATACTCACGTCTCGCAGCCTGGACAGCGACAGTAAAATCGGGAAAAAAGGACAAAGTGTTCCCCTGATAGCTGATAGTCCCCCGCTCCCTGGCCAGCCGCAAGATAGTATCCCGGTCCCGATAGTTCAATAATCGAGCTATTATGGGACAAGGTGGGGCTCCAGGGACAGGGCGCGCCGCCAAGGAGCGGTGGGCGCGCTCCACGACAAACATGGAGGATAAATTCTCGGGACCAAATATTTCCTTGAGTAGGGTCTCAGTGAAGTACTCCATTCTCCCAGTGTTCGTCGACTCGGGCAGGCCCGTTACGCGAATATTGTTCCTCCGAGACCGGGCCTCCAAATCCTCATTCTTGGCCTGTATGAGGGCCAGTACCTTCTCCATATTAAGGGCCTTGCTCGTTACCTCACCGAGACCATCCTCAGCAGTAGAGACCCTCTGCTCGACCTCACCCATTCTCGCAGATTGTTTTTCCAGTTGGGAGGACATATGGTCCAGCCGATGATTGATAGTGGACATGCTTCCCTCTATAGCCTGGAGACTTTTCTGCATGGCTAGCAGCGTGGACTCCAGATTAGATGGGCCGTCTCCCTGACCATCAGCCTCAGAGTCAGAGGCCGCCTTCTGTTGAGCCCTGCCCGACTTTCGCGCCTCAAATGTGAGGCGGGGCTGCGACTTATCCGGCTTCCCCATGGTAAGTGTACAAGAGATCAACAACCACCCAGGGGTGCTCCAACGCGGCAGGCCCTGAGCAAATGGTCCAGTAGTGTAGTGCAGTTAGTGTACAACTATAGGCCAATTTCCATCAGGCTACCATATTCGTGCAATATACACAGTGCCACACTCCTGTGGCGCAGAGGGGATCCTATACCCACAGCAAGCTTAGAGGCAGTCCCACCACAAAGCGGCGATTCCTCAGAGAGCCAGTGATTCACGCTTCCAGGTGGCAGGTAGAAGTAAAAAAGGCTCCATAACCGCCTCCAGGCCCTTTAGTAATATCCCGCGATGTAAGATAGGTGCAGCGGGGATAAGCCCCACCACAGGCCCCCAAGGGATACCAGGGGGCGGTCTTATCGCATTCACAGGGCCACAAGGAGACAGCCAGGCCCCCGCAGTGTCTGCACATAAGCTCAAAAAAGAATGAATGACAATGATGCAACTGCACCACAGGCTGCAGGTATAAAGCGTGGTGTTAGTAGGGTCCCAGGCCCCAGATGCGGTAGCGCCAACTCCAATGCTCTGTCCTGGAGCCAACAAGTACACCGAGACAGCCACCAGGCGCCAGGCAGTTAGTCACACGAGGCCCACACCTCCAGGCCCACGGAGCAGGGAAACCGGGAACGGCCAGAGCACAAAAAGCAATCCTCCCCGCTTCCGCGTCGCAATCCACTCAGCACACAGGCAATCCTCAGGGTGGGGGGTCTCCAAGCGGGGGCCGCATTCAGGCACACACCAGCCGTGCACGCAGACCGCAAGCGGCAGGCCGCAACTCAGAACCTCGGCCCACACCCACCTCCACAGCCGCGGGCCAAGGCGTTGGCCGCACCCACCTACCGCAGCCCTCGGCGGGCGCCGATGTGCAGCCACCTCCGGGTCCAGGAATCGCCGAAAAGCCTCACAGCGTCTCTCAGTCGCAGCGCATGATCCAGGCCAGCAGCACCAGGTCAGCGAGCAAGTCGCAGCGAGGGGAGATCGCGGTGCAGTCCCGCAATGATGTACCAGTCTCTTCCGCTTGCACTCTGCACAGTCAGCGCTCAGGGCAGCCAGCCGGTACTATCCCAGGGTCCAGGCGCAGACAGCACAGGACTGCTGCTGCCTCCCACAAAGCGCCGGTTACTGGTCGGACTCGTCCCGCAGTCAGCTCAGGCCGCCATCCTGACCCCGTAGCGAGCGGAGCACACTTCGCCGATTTTCAAGGCGTCACAGTGTTCGCCAGCTGCACCTCCCGGCTCAATCTATAGCAGGGATGGCTCTGCACGCAGACCGGCAGAAAGGAAACTTGGATGCCTCTATAAATTGCCGATATTAGGCGGATTGCGGATCAGCCGGGCGGAGCAGCACTACAGTGTGGCCATTTCGCCTGATGCCCTCTAGCGCCCCCAACAAGCATTTCTAATGCAATAGGACTCGTATCTACGGGAGACCTATTGCATTGGAAACAGGAGGGCGGGCCTCCAGGAAGGCACGAACTGGAGTGGGAGGGGGTGAGGAGGGTGGGTGAAAAGTCAACGGACTGCGGGAGGGGGCAGGGGGGGGAACACAGGGCAGAAAATAGTGTTTGAGTAAAGGGGCCAATAGCCAGGGAAGGTTACAAATCAGAACATGGCCATCAGGAGGAGGGACTAACAAACCAAAAACCAATCAGAAGGCAGTATTTAGGATGTAAGCCATTCCAAAAGATGGGTGGAGAGTGGGTGGAGCTTAAACGAAGCTTCCCAGCTATAGTGTATACTGCATGCCTCGCAAAGCGAGCAGCGCTTCGCACTGCAACGCTAGGTGAGACCTAATGATACAGTGACCCTCCCTACCTCTCACGGAAATCACAGGATGTCTGTGCCAAGAATTGATGGTTAAGTAGAGATGAACTGATGGGTAACTTTGCAAGCCCACTCAATTCCTCAACATTTGTAATGTGTTTGTTGAACCTACCCTTTCTGTAAACGTCCAGAACCTAGTTGGTTTGCATTCTCAAGTTGGGCCTGCGTGGTCCTATGTGACTACTTGTGTACTGTATCCATAAGTCTGACTGTGGACTGTACCCTTCATCAATAAGTTTTTCCGCACTCTCGCTCAGTGTGGTCTCTCTGGCTCAAAGCCTCAAGTGCACCCACGTCACAAGGTATTACTCTCTTTTTTTTTTTTGTCATCGTGTTTTATTGAAGGAAGTTATACAACACATAAAAACATAGCAAAAAGTATAAAAATTGGTATTGTGCTATATAACAATGGGTGAGGGGGTGTAGGGTAGAGGGGAGAAGAAGGGGGGTAGCACAGTCAAAGGAACACATATCACAGGTAAAGTTGAAGAAGCTAAGCAAGTATATAGGCGTCAGGTGTGTGACAACCACCCCAAACAGCAGCAAGCGTTAATCCTGTGGGTCTTGGCTTCAGACAGAGAAGGGGGGTAGCGGATAATAGTCCATATGATCCATCACATGATGCCTGGGGGAGGGGGGCAGTCAAGATCGCCGCACAAGTTGAGCAGTAAGATCTGGGTCTCTGTACTTCCAATTTAGTCTGTAAGGAGAGATGTGCGTAGTACTGGAGTAGTGGAGACCTGAGGGGATGGATCAGAAGGGAGAGAGAGGGGTGGAGTGGCTATCCTGCGTTGGGGGGAGAAAGGGGTCCGTGGTGGAGGTTGCGATGGGAAGCGTGCGATCAGGACAATGAACGCCCATGTGGAAGAAAGAAAAAGGGGGAGCATCCACATACCTGCATGACCAGGGGGAGGAGATGAGGGGGTAGTGGGGAGGGGAGAGGAGCGGCGGGATGGGAAAAGAAGGGGGAGAGGTTCATGATCTAGAGAGGAAGGGGCAGACGGGGAGAAGGGGGAATGAGAGAGAAAGAAAGAGGAGGGGAAGGGTGGGATGTGGGGGTAAGGAGAAGGTATGGGTGGGGGACAGAGGGCATGCCTAGAGGTGGGACACAGCAGTGCATGGATATCGTGTCCAGAGAGTCTGAGTACAAGTCTACCGAGGGACTAGTGAGGGTCTTCTCATCTTTCTCTCTTATAGGCCATCCTCAGGCTTCCAGACGAATGGCTGTAGAAGGAGGGGAGGAGAGCAGTGGTAACTTTCACTTCAGGGGGTATCCCGCAAGAAGGGTGTCCATGTTTGTAAACACCTGCATTTGGTCCTGCATGCTGTAGATAACACGTTCATGTGAGGCTGTCTGTATCATCGCCACCATCCAGTCCTCCTGTGAAGGGGGCACGGTCGACCACCACCGACGAAGGATACAGATTTTAGCTGTGGCCAGGGCAATATCAAAAAAGCAGCGTTGTGGGCGGGAGATGTCTGGGAAGTCTCTGGTGTTGTGAAGGAGAATGGCAGGGGAGGGGGAGTTGGAGTGGCATAGATGCTCTTAAAGTGTCTCAGGCATAAGACCAGAAGGGCCAGATCGAAGGGCATTCACAAAGAATGTGGGTGAGATCGCAGTGGGGGTCGGAGCACCTCCAGCAGTTCACATGGGGAAGTAAACCGGCCCTATTCGATTTTGTTGGGGCCCAGTGCCATTTGTGAAGTGATTTGAAAAGGCACTTGCTTGAAAACTGCATAAGAGGGGTAGGGAGAAAAGATGACTCGAGAGCATGTCATAGAGTCCCGACATTACGCCCTTATGTCTGCCCCACGTGGCGAGGTAGGCCACCACTGGTGAGGATGGTAAGGTCCGGGGTGAGGGAGGAGACAGCATCTCAGGCAGTGCCACAGCTGCAAATACTGCTAGGTCTGTCGTGGGTGGAGGCCAAACTCCTCCTGGCAGACGGTCAAAGGGTTTCAGGGCACCTTCGTGCAGAATCTGGTCTAGGGTATGTATGCCCGCCTCCATCGAGCTTGTCTAGTGGAGGTGCTGGCCGTCAACGCGGACACACTTATTACCCCACAGCGGTGCCTTGTCATGCGATCTGAGGTCCACTCCCAACAGGTGATGAGGGAGTTGCCAGGCTCTGTGCTTGGCCTGCAGTCCAGGGTGTAGGGATCGCAGGTGGGGGGTGCGGTCCCCATAAAAGAAGCTCAGACCCTCGCCGCTCGACAGGAGCAACTGTTCTGTGTGGACCCATTGCGGGAGGTCCAGGGTACCCAGGAGCAAATCTGCCAGTTGAGAGAGGTGGAGGGAAAGAGCATAGTGCTCCTTGGATTTAGGCCCAGACCTCCATAGGAGCTGCGTGCCCCAAGTGTAGACGTGGCTAGACGGGGTTGCATGGAGCCCCGTATAAAGGACCATATCTGGGAGTCAATTGAGCATAAGATGGATAGAGGTATCACAAGGAGCAGCATGCCTAGTGTGTAGCGCGGCAGTGTGACCATCCTCACAGCTTGCACCCTGCCCCACTTAGAGAATCCCAGGGGGGATCAATTCTCGAAGTCATGCTTCATTTGAGTTATCAAGGGGTTCACATTATCCATGACCATCCTGTCTAGGCCCCTATGAACCAGTATCCCTATATATTTAAGTCGGGAGGGCTTCCCACAGAAAGGGTAGCTGTGGATAGCCGCCTCTGTGGTGCCAGACAATAGCGGGAGGGCCTCGCTCTTGTCCCAAATTACTTAATATCCATACAAAGGAGCAAAGTCATTAATGACTTCCAGTAATACCAGCAGGGAGCGGTGGAGATCTGTGAGGGTAAGCAAAACATCGTCAGCGTAGAGGTATACTTTGGAGAGGCCACCCTCAATGGGTACACCCGCAATATGCGGCGAGTGATGAATGACAGAGGCCATTGGTTCCATGACCAGGAGGAATAGGAGAGGGGAGAATGGGTAGCCATGCCTGGTGCCCCTCCGGGTTTGGAAGGGGGTCAGAAAGGAACCCCCCGCAATTGACATGGGCTGTCGGGCAGTCATAAAGCAGTTGCACCTTAGTGATGAATTGGTCTCCCAAGTCAAACCTCTTCATGGTGGCGAAGAGGTATCCCCATTCCATGCAGTCTAACGCCTTCCCAGGGTCTAAGGAGAGGGCCACTGCTTCAGTCGGGAGGTCCCCGCGGACCAGAGGGCGTGGGTCAGGGTGCGGAGATGGTTCCTAGAAGATCGTCCCGGCACAAAGCCGACCTGAGTGTGATGAATCAGGGAGGGAATATACTTACCCAAATGCACCGCCAATATGCTAGCAAGGATTTTAATATCACTATTCAAAAGGGATATGGCCCTGTTGCTGCTGCACAATAAGTAGTCCCTCCCGGGTTTGGGTAACACCGTGATCACTGCCTTGTTAGTAAGGGGTCCCAGAGAGGCCGTCCGTTCCACTTCCTGGAAGGCGTAAGGAATCAATCACCTCCTCCCCGACCACCAATAGAATTCTGCGAGGAAGCCATCCTCCCCGGAGACTTGTGATATGCGCTGGAGGTCGACCCTCTCCAGGAAAGTAGCTACCTGGTCATCCCTAGCCAGAGCCACCGGGCTATACAGTGTTTTATAGAATGACGCAAACTCATTAACAATGTCCTGTGGGCAGATAAGGACCTCCCCGGTCCCCAGAATGGCCATAGCAGCCTCTTGCTGTCTCAGTTGGGCCGCTAGAAGGTGGGTCACTTTCTCCTCCTGTTCATAGTGCCTTCCTTTCAGACGTTGGAGGGCGTATTCAGCTTTAGAGGTGAAGAGGCCATTGAGGGCCATGTGGGCCTGTTCTAGGCGGCGACGATTGGGCACAGTGGGGTTGGTGGAGTAGAGACGGGTAAGGGAGGCTATCTCACCTTCCAGTTCAGTCTGATGCATGGATGTCTGTATGTTGGACACAGCTGCGTCCCTCATTAGTCGACCCCGTATGGTCGCTTTTTCGGCTGCCATTAGAATCCTGTGGGAGTCCACAGAGCCTTTGTTGTCCAACATGTTGGCAAAAACGTGAGCTTTCAGTTGAGATTTGCCCTGGGAGGAGCGGTACCTTTTCCCGTTCAAGTGCCATTGTTTGTGGCCTGGGAAGGCCAAGCCCTTGTCAAGGGATACTAGGACCGGAAAGTGGTCGGATAAGGTGGCTTCCAGTATGCATCGAGATAAGAAAGTAATCCAGTCTGGATTGTGTGCCATGGACCGGGGACATGAAAGTATATTCCTTGTCCATCGGGTGGCAAAGTCGCCAGTGGTCCACCAGGCCGTGGTCTGAGGCTACATCTCCCAGCAGGGCCCTGTCCGCCTCATCTCCTTATCCAGGGGGCCAGTCCTATCCAGCACTGCAGCCCATGCAAGGTTCCAATCCCCCCTCATGAGATACTGGGACACCCCGATCTCCACAAGCAGATGATTCAGCTGGAGAAAGAAAGGGCACTAAGCCCCCATCATGGCATATACCGAGCCCACACAAAGGAATCTGTCTCCCATCTGCAATTTGGCAAAAGCGTATCTGGCATCTGGGTCTGACCATGTTTTTACCACCGTAAAGGACAGTGATTTGTGGAGCAGTATAGCCACTCTGCATTTGTGGGGCGCTGTGCCCTCGTTAGGGGCTAGTGCAGAAACGCTGCTATGTATCACCCTGCTCACCCTGCTCACCCAATCACGGCACATCTTGTCATACTCCAGTCCGTCCAGGTGTGTCTCCTGTAAATGAGCCACATCCGCCCTTTTGACCTGAAGATAGGAGAGCACCTTCTTCCGTTTGATGTAGTGCGTGAGGCCATTGACATTCCAAGATAGAATGTGCAAGGGGTGGGATGGACGTGAAGCAGGGGCAGACATGTTGAAACCTAGGGTTGACAGTAGTACCTGGGTAACATGGGGGGGATAAGCAGTGGTGGGGCTAAGCGTCAGAAAGGGGGAGTGGATAAGGTATGGAGATGTTCCGGGATGCGAGGTTTATGGGTCGGTGTGCTGCTGCAGGCTGTTGGATGCTGGGGGAGGAGTGGGGAGGGGAAACAGAAGGATAGTAAGGTCAGACCAGAGAGTGAAGAGATAATAGAAAGGGAGTGAGCACAGATAGGAGGGGTGGGGAGAGGGTAGAAGGTGGGTAGGCAGAGAGAAGGGGGTAAGGAGGGGGAGAGAAGGGGGAGGGAAATAAGGGACAGTACATGCAGGAAGGGTACCGTCCAAAGAGCACCAGCTGGTGTGGGATACGGGCCACCTGAGGGGCAATGAAGGCTATATCCAGGGGAGAGGAGGTGGGAGGGGGGAAGGGGCAGGAAAAAGGGAGAATAAGCAAGCCACGCAGGAATAGAAGTGAAGCGCAGGAAACACTGAGCTGTGTACCGCGGGTCTAGACTTGCGGAGGGGACGCGCAGATTGGGACCCTTCTGGAGGCAGGGCTGACCGAGGAACACAGGAGCATAGGCATGGTCATAATTGCAATTTTGCATGAGTAGAGGACAATTCCGGGGCTGGTGGATGTGAGAAGCTAATAATAAAGGTAAGAGTACGCCTGGTTTGTGGGGTGGAAGGGGGTGGGGGCTCTGCACTAGGCACCGCTGGCACTATGTAGAGCAGGGGCCATCATTCCCATCAGTAGGATATGGCACCCCATGCAATATAAGAGGCAGAGAGTAGAAGGGTTGGTAGGGGCGGGGGACTAGACGGAGCGGTATCACAAATCCGTCCCATGGGCCGACTCGGTGGTGTGTATAGGGGTATATTTTGGGGGCCCACAGGGAAGTTAGAGAGGAGGGTTTGCAGTGCACATAACACATAGTAATCATATACCAAATAGATAAGTAATGAGGTAGAAATATTGGACTAATGAAACATTGAGATAAACAGTCAGTGAAAGAGACATGACGATACTCAGCTAACCGACGTCAGCTGGTCTCGGCAATCTGTCCCTAGCACCTCTGACGCCCTGAGTTGGTGCTGCCTACAGTCTTTAGGGCTCTCATTCTGTGGCGTACATTGGTTTCAGGGGGGAATGGGACTTGTCCCTGTCCTGTTCCTGCATGAGTGTGGCCACCGCCTGAAAGGCCTGGTTCCTGTCTCCCAGGGAGCATACTGCCCTGTCATGGTCTCTGCCCCTATATGGGAAGCCACAGGTGTGTTAGATTAGACCTGCAATTGCTTATGTATTGCCCTATGTAAGTTAGCATTCACGGCACCATTTTCTGTTCAGACGCCATTTTGAATACTTGAGTGAAACTAGCTCTTTGCCATTTCCGAGAAAAAGCCTCTGTTAAGTTTTGTTTCTGAAAACATTGAAGCTTTGCCTCACTAATGAATAGACTGTTCATATTAGTGCATACCTTTCTTGCTAAATGGAGGCCTTCTCCCACTTGTCTGGTGGCGGGTGCATGGTGAAATGGGCTGTACTGGGTGATGTGAGATATGAGAACCGAAACTTATTTTTTTTGTATTTCACTGTCCAACTGCATCTGCTTGGAAAATTCCACTGTGGGCGTGTCTTTGCCCGTCTATGAAATGTACATAATGTATCTTTATGCTTGCTGACTTCAGTTCCCTCTGTACCACTCTTCGAGACTGTGCAGACGGGGCTCCGCTCTGAGTGTACCTGAATAAAATAATTACTGGTATATTCTCCACCCGTCCTCCGACTCATTTGGTATGGAAGGCTGAGAGGTGGTCCGGAGTGACCCGGTGGCCCCAAGCGGGTCGGGTGATTGATCCATCCCCTTGCCGCAGACGGGAAGGGAGGATGAGGACATCGTTGGGTTGGACTGACGGTTAAGGGATCCCTGCACAAACGTTTTCTGTTACTCGCAGCTGCCCTTCTGTCCCGCCGGACGGTGCCTCGCCCTGTGGTCATCCTACTGGAGTCCTGAGCTGCGAAACCCTTGATCTGACTGTTTGGTCCGAGGAGTCAGCAGTGCAGAATTGGTTCGTTCGTACAACTGATATCAGGTGAGTTTGTTTTGGTTCTTTGTGGATATGGTACCATTTGGGTTTGAGTTTGGTATGGTCTACGTACTGTTTCGATAAAAAGTGTTTGCAAACATTTTGCCAGGTAAAAATAACAATTTTGTTTTTCCTTTACAATGCCTGGCCTAAGTAAGTTTTGGAGTTTGTGTTGTCGTTGTTGTTCTGCAGAAGCTCTGCTGGAAGAAGCTCAGCCGATGCCTCCTGAGGGCAGCCCTAATTTTGATATGTACGTGAAACATGGTCTTGGCCCTACTATGTTTAGTACATTATGGCACAAATATACAAGGGACAATGCTGAGTTGCAGTGGCCTTTGACAGGCTCCTTTGATGAACAGAAGATTGGTTTCTTATAGGAACAGTTGTTTAAGAGACGAAGTAGACAGTCGATGTTTGATTCTCTTCAAACTTGGCAGTCGGAGGCTAAGCAAAGATGGTTAAAAATGGAGAAATATGCGCGGAAAGGAAGGATGCAGACACAGAAAGCTGTGGCATATGATCGAGAAAAACAGGAGACAGGAATTGAATGTAAGGATAGGAGATTTCGGTTGCATATCGATAAGTCCGATGTGGCCAAGTAGGATGATGATACTTTTGTAGAGGAGTTGTTAGATACTCGACCCCGCCTCCTTATGCCCCACAGAGGATATACCCCGTTGTTCCTTTACAGACACAACTGCCTATCTCATCTGCTGTAGCTGCCCCTGTATCTACGACTGTTATCCCTACTGCTCCGGTTACCGTGCCAACTACTCTTTCTCTCCCCTCGCCCTCTTTGACGACTGTGACCTCTGTCACGTCCACTGCCCCTACTCTTGTTTCCTCTGTTCTCTCTTCTCCAGTGCAATCATTCACTACAGTTGTACCTACTACTCCTGCTATCACTCCTTCTGCTGTTATACATCCTCCGATGCTATTGGATGTTGATACCCCTGTACGTGGGTTTGAACACAGGGATTTGGTGAGATTTAGGGAACGAATAGGTTCATTGAAGCGCTCTGACATAGGGGAGGAAGAGAAGAGGACAATAGCGAGTCAGGCCGTGCGGTAGGCTCGTAATGCGGTTTATAGTGTGGAGGACATTTGGTGAGTTATACGTGATTTTGAGCCCTTTTTACAACAGCATCCTCTTCAACACATGTCTGCTACATTGATTGATCTTTGGCATACACATATCGGGTCAGAGGCTCCCCAAATATTATTTGACATCAGAGACCATGTTTATGTTACCAATTTGGAACCAGGACAGGTGTTTGGTAATGTTACTACCATAGTTTCTTATAGAGGCCGGCTGTATGATAAGAGTCCTACTCAAACAACCCAGTTTCCTATGCATGAAGTTGATCCGATTTACCATCCAGAAATACCTGAGTTAACGGGCCAGCGCAGTAACGTCACTAGACCAGCCGTAGGTGACCATTTTCAGGAGCAATGGGTCTATACTCCATGGAAAAGAAGTGAGGTTTTAGCCCTTAAGGCAACGTTGCCCGACCCTAGGAAAAATCCCACAGCTTACTATAAGGAATTGACGTAAGCTGCCTCTTCTACTGTGATGACTCTTGCTGATATGAAAATGTTTTTTGGTCTTCTTGTTCGATATTTGGCGGCAGGTGCATACTCAAGATCATGTTGCTGAGTTAGGTGGTACATGGGATGTGATTAAGGGATGGGATCAGGAAAGGAAGCCAGGAGATAAGCCACGTGCGGAGAAACTTGCCTTGCCTGGTCGTATTATAACATATATGCATACACTTATTCCACCGAAGAAAGTAAGTTGGGATAGATTGACAGCTTGTCGACAGAAGACGGATGAGAGTGTATCTGATTTCTTCACTAGGTTTGAAGATACGTTTTTGGATAACAGTGGGCAGGATATGTCCACTGAGGGAGGAATTTGTTTGTTTGTTGACAGGTTTGTTACTAATCTTCTTCCTGAAATCATGACTCGTTTGCAGGCGTCTGAAAGTACTTGGTCTACGTCTTCTTCCTCTGTGATCCTGAATATGGCTCAATATTATGAGCATCGAGATCAGGAGGAGAAGGATAAAACCGATAAAAAACACAAGGATTTAAAGATGAAGGTGTTGTTGCAACAGGCATTTCAGGTAAATAACAGGGGACGGGGAGGTCCGTCTCGACAACTCCCACATACTAGGCAGCCGTCAACAACACCTTCGGGACAGAATCAGTGTATTGTAAGGAGGAAGGACATTGGCGTAGCCTGTGCCCTGTGCTTTTACAGAAGGTTTCGTCCCCAAGAGGACGTGGTTCAGGTGGAAGAGGCCATGGGACAGACAGAAATCAGAACGCTGCGGCTCCTGCTAGCCGCTCTGACAATAATTACTTCGATGACTCCAGAGATTGACAGTATTATCATGATGATTATGACATTGATGATGTGACAGGCATGTCTTATAGGTAGGACAGCCAAGGACAGGGTGAGGGACCAGCACAGATACCTGTAGATCAGCGTGGGCCTTATGTTTAAAACTATGAAACTGGCCAGGAAAAAACCCTCTGCTCCCTGGTTCACTACAGAACTTCGCTTGGAGAAAAGCAGATGTAAGAAGCTGGAGCGTGCTTGGCGTAAAGCCTACAATCCGGAGGCCATGTGTACGTTCAGAACAGCTTTAAAAACAATTCATGGGCTAAAACGCAATACCATCAGGGACCATATTGCCAACCAAATTAAGTCCTCTGATAATTCAGTCAAAGAAGTCTTTAAGATTGTTCAAGGCTTTATCAAGCCGAAGGCTTTGGATAGTACCATTGCTCCCTCAGCTACCCTGTGTGAGGACTTATCGGTTTTCTTTCAGGAGAAAGTACAATCTATCTATTCCTCTTTCTCCCCGGCAGGGTCATCAACTACGCAAAATTCTATCTTAGACCTACCAGGCATCTGGTCCGAATTTTGCCCGTTTGGCCCGGATGCGTCTCTGTTAGAATTGAGCAAATGTAAATCGGGCTCGCCCGGCAATCCATGCCCAGCTAAGTTTTTTTTAATTGTTGGCCCCTTAGCTCAACCTGCAATTGAACCCTATTTGGAACTCCTCCCTGATAACGGGCACTTACTTAACCACTTGGAAAAGGGCTTATGTCCTGCCGATTCTGAAGAATGCGGATGCTTATCCAGCAGAGCTCAAGAGTTTTAGGCTTATTTCCCTTCTGCCTGCACCGGCCAAAATTCTTGAGAAGGAAGTCCAGAAGCAACTATCCAACTTTCTGGAGGCTAACTACTGTCTCCACGACTCCCAATCTGGTTTTAGATCAGGCTATAGTACAGAGACCGCTCTTTTGGAAGTGGCGGAAACTATACATGAAACCTTAGACCATGGCAACTCCGCAATGCTTGTGCTGCTGGATTTATCCACAGCATTCGACACAGTGTCTCATTGGATCCTGTTGGAAAGACCGGAACATCTGGGAGTGACGGGAACTACGCTAGCCTGGTTCCGCTCGTTTTAGAAGGCCGGAATCAGCAAGTATTTCTCTGCCCTCATGTTTCCACACCAAAGCCCCTTATGTGCGGGGTCCCCCAGGGTTCAGCTCTGAGCCCAACTTTATTTAATGTATATCTTACCCCCCTTGCATCGCTAGTCGAGCAATGGGGAGTGAAAGTTGTCTCCTATGCTGACAATACTCAGCTGGTGTTCTCTTTTAGAGAACACTCTAAGGCAGCTTTCGATAACTTTAAGCACTGTCTGATCAACATCTCGACTTGGATGACGGATAGCTGCTCGAAATTAAATACTGATAAAACAGAGGTATTGTTTTTTAATCAATCGTCTCCAAAACAATTCTCTCCTCTGCTATCCGATCTTTGGTGGCCGCCGGAGCTAAACCCTCCACCGATCCCAGTTGATTCAGCTAGGAATCTCGGATTTAGGTTTGACAAGCGCCTGTCTTGTAAGGCCCAGATCTGCCAAGTCTCTTCGTCCTGTTTCTGGAAACTAAAAGCCCTGTGGAAATTTCTTCATCTCCTACCTATGGACTGTAGGAAGACTATGGTCCATGCTATGGTCACATCGCAGCTAGACTATGCCAATAGTCTATATATGGGTATTCCAGCTTATCTGATTCGAAGACTGCAAATCATTCAAAACGCTGCGGCCAGACTCATTAGGAATGTGTCTTTCCATCACCACATTTCTCCCCACCTGCGGAGCCTCCATTGGTTGCCTGTCCAAAACAGGATTGAGTTCAAGGCGCTGTCCATTGCCTGTAGAGCCACCAGGTTCAAGGCCCAGATTACTTGAGACAGAGACTCCAGAAATATCGCCAGACTAGGGCTCGGAGATCTAATAACCAGGAACTACTCAGGATTCCTCGTGTCTCTAAAGCCAGGATTGGCGGCCGAGCTTTCTCAGTGAGAACGGCGTCACTCTGGAACTGAATGTATGACGTTACTACGCATACACTTACAACGCGGTATTTTACATCGCGTTCGTTACAGCGCAAGTCGTTACAACGACTTGCGCTGCGCTGGACTTAGGAATAGTATGATTTACTATTCCAACTCCAGTCTATGTACAGTAGGGAAGGTGTTGGAATAGTAAATCATACTATTCCTTAGGTTAGAGCGCCATCCAGCGCAAGTCGTTGTAACGACTTGCGTTGTGAAAACCGCAATGTAAAAGCATCGCGTTGTAAAGGATGTCTCCCTTCTGGAACTCTATGCCTGACCACCTTCGTAAGTCAGAGACAGAACTAGCATTTAGGAAAGCACTGAAAACTTGGCTTTTCAGCCGACCTTAAGCTCCCCCCTTTTCTCTTACTGTTGAATCCGCTGCTAGCGCCAGGACACCTCCGTTGGAGGTAGCTGTGCGCTGAATAAATGTCCTATTGATTGATTGATTTATTGATTGATGTTACAGCGGATTTGCAAGGTTCGACTAAGGAATTTTTGGTGGATACAGGTGCAACAAAAAGTTCTGTTTCTCGACATATGGTCCCTGGGGGGGCCCCGTCTGGCCAGAATAATGTTTTGATGGGTTTTTCCGGTGTACCCGTCGTCAGCCCCATTTCACGTCCTCTTGCACTTACTGTTGGTCCTTTCACTGTTGAGTCTCCATCTTTGCTAACATCTAATTGTGGTGAAAATGTGATGGGTTTGGACTTGTTGAAGAAGTTGCATGTTACCATTTATTGTTCTCCTGATGGTGTTTGTTACTATGGGTCCGAATGTGAGTACTAGACCGTGTTTGTCTCAGGATGTGCCCCTTCCCGATGAGTTTGCCCAGGTACCCCCCACACTATGGGCCAAAGGTGATACAGACTTGGGTCTGTTGCATATACCACCAGTTTCCATACAGCTTAAAGATGATGCCTTTCTGCCCTGTATTCCTCAATATAAAATACCGCCAGCAAGGGAACGGGCTCTTCAAATTATTCAGGATTTGATACTGAAGGGAGTAGTTGAAGAAACGTCTGCCAATATTTTAATAGTCCTATTCTTCGGGTCATTAACAACGAAAGCAGTGCATGAGCCTTTGCCCTGGACGCCAGGATGTCAGCAGTCTTTTGAGCAAATAAAAACTGCGCTTTGTTCGGCTCCGGTGCTTGGCCTAATTATAAAAAAATGTTTGTGCTCTATGTCCACGAGATGGCTGGCTGTGCACTTTCTGTCCTAACGCAGAAATTTGGGGAAAACAGAGGCCTTGTGCTTATTTTTCTGCTGTGCTTGACCCTGTTGCTAGGGCTCTTCCGAGTTGTCTGAGAGCGGTCACGGCTGTGGCCACGACAATCAGGCAATCGGCTGGTCTTGTACACGATACTGACCTCACAGTCATGGTACCCCATGCTGTGGATACACTTTTGAACAATACGAAGACACAGCACCTCACCAGTGCACGTCTTACTGGAAATGAATTGACATTGTTTGCTAAACATATTATGATCAAAAGATGTGCCACTCTGAACCCAGCCACGTTACTACCCTCCCTTCTGAGAATGATGCAGTTGACAAACATGACTGCATTTTCCGGACGGATGAAGAGACGAAAGGACTGGTAGACCTGACTGATGTTCCCTTATCTGACCCTCAAGGGGAACTAATTGTCGATGGCTCTTGTTTTAAATTACCAGACGGCACTACCACTGCAGCTTATGCTATCACTACATTGCGGATGGTGGTAGAGACATCATTGGTTCCCTATCAGTCGGCCCAAGCCGCTGAGCTTGCTGCCCTTATTCGAGCTTGTGAATTGAGTGAAGGACTGGTTGTCAATATTTATACTGACAGCCAGTACGCATTCGGGGTCGAGCATAATTTTGGGCGACTGTGGGCAGAGAGAGGATTTTTTACCTCTCATGGGATCAAGAGCCAACATGGGCACCTTATATTGCGGCTTTTGTCTGCTTTAACGCTCCCAAGAGATTGGCAATAGTTAAGTGCAGCGCCCAAAGGAAGGGTACCGATGATGTTGGTAGAGGAAATGCATTTGCAGATCAGGTGGCCAAGGAAACGGCTAGAAGAACAAGCATTGGCATAGCCAATAGGTCTCGCCTTTGGGACCTTATAAGTGTTTAGCCATGCAACAGTTGATGGTGTTGCAGTAAGGATATTGTGCTGCATAACTAAATACTTATAAGGTCCCAAAGGCGAGACCTATTGGCTATGCCAATGCTTGTTTTTTTTAGCAGGGATTTTCAGTACCTTTCTGAGACCTGCTCTGTCGGCTGGCATTGCAAAAAGGGTATTAAGGAAACGGTCACCAAGGACACACAACAAGCATCAATGCAGCCAGCCATGAGACAGTAGCAGTTAAGAGGACAGGAAGGCGTACCTGCATTGAATTCTACATGGTGTATTGGCAGGGGCACAATGGCAGACGGCAAATAGAGTGCACAATTAAGTAATGTACAAACTACCTCGGTCGTCCTACTGGAAGATATTTATTGTAAGTGGCAGTTTCATTTGTATACAAAAGAATTTCCTTTTAAAAATTCGGTATGGATTTCATGATTTGTGAAAATGTGCAAATATGGGTATCCGAGATGTAGAAAAATATAATTTAGTAACTTATTTCATGTTCGGGGGCTAAAAATTTGTGATACTGATAAGAGGGGAGATGGTACCGTTTTCTAGATTTTACGTATTCACTCTTGTACAGAAGTAAGAAAAACCGCGACCACAATAGGCATGGGTAAAAAAAAAATTGACACAGGTGGGGCAAAAACGTCCACGGAGCATGTTGTGTGCTGGAAAAGTAACAGCAGGGCAAGAACAGTTATATCTCCATGACAGCACTGTCCACCCGGCATGTCACAATCTAAAATGGCCCACAGAGAACAACTATGCTCATCACAACTGTCCAGGATTAAAGTGAACATACAAGCAGCTCACTTTAAACAGCTGCTTGATCCACTACGTAACAGTAGTGTACCATGGATTTGGTCTACAGCCAAGGTCAGAAGAAAGAGCCAGTCAATGCAGAGTGTGAGAGCGTGTGCGTTGTAGCGTGTGTTGTATGTAGCGTGTGTGTTAATACTAAAACGTATCTGGTGAGAAATTTGCAAAACAAACTCTACATAGAAAAAACAGAGGTGATTTGCTAGTGCTAGCACACAATGTTTTAATATCAGAATTGTTTTGTGTCAATAAAAAGAAATGTATTCTTCTTTTGATGTTAGAGGCCAGCGTCTTTTTTTTAAGCAGTTCTTGGTGTCTTTCAGTCACTTTGCTACAAATAAGGCACCATGTGAAATTACCTTTTAATCCATAATAAACGGGAATAAGAAAACGGTAATTAACATATTTCCTCTAGTGAATTTGAGCCACAGCAGGGTGTCTACGGAAGAAAAGGTATGTGGAGACGTTTAGGTGGACCAGCTGGAAACAGATTTGCTTGGCAAAAAAACCACCCACCAATATAGACTTTAAGTCAAAACGCACAGAGCTAGTGGTAGTAAACTGATGCATACCTCTGATAGGGACACTATGGAGACGTAGAGTGAGGATCCATGCAAGCGCTTGTGGCATGAGGCAGTCACCATGTTGTTTATTTTTACTTGATGTTCACTATGACAGATAAAAAAAAAAAAGTCTACAAAGTATATTCCATAAGAGGAGTGGTCTGACAGCAAATAGCAGCTGCCTGGACCTCCGAAAAAGTGTATATTGTTAAAAAAAAAAATGTGTTTCTTTAAGAACCGAGACGGGAGGAGTGGGGAACAAAAGAGAGGAGGTGTGGAGAAGTCAAGGAAGTTGGGTGAGAGCAACAGGAAGTGGCTGCGAGCCACGCAAAAGCGGGGGGGGATCAAAAAAATACACATTAAAAAAGGGGCAATATTAAACGCAAGGGAGTTATTTGACGGGGAAGCTGTACAAAAGGAAGAGAGCAAGAAAGCACCGACTCACTGCACTGCTAAAAGAAACCAGAGTTAAACGCTAGTCATTCCGGACAGCCAACAGCCACCAGGGCATTAAAGGGGATAACAAATGTTGGGCTTTGCGAGGAGGGGGGGGAGAACGGTAAAGGCAGAAGGGTGCATTTTCTGTAAAAGCCGCGAAAGTAAAAGCGATCGCGGCCACGCACACAAGGAAGCTATCGGCTTCAGGAATATGAAACAAAGCTCGTAAAAGCGATCGCGCGTGTGTGCTTAATGAGCCGTGACAGAAAGCGCGATCGCAAGTGCGATCACGATCAAAGAGAAAGACGTGCCGCCAAGTGGTGCTAATGACCCGTGAAAGACAGATGGCGGCTGCATGTGAAGAAGGGTCGAGGAGGGAATTAAACAGGGAAGAAGGAAACGAGGGAAAGAAAAACTTGTGAAAACATAGTGATAAAAGGAGGGACCGAGTGAAAGGTTGAAGGAGGGAAAGAAAAACTTGAGAAAACATAGTGATGAAAGGTTGAAGGAATGGCAGAGCGAGAGGTAAAACAAGCATTGGCCGCACGCGAAAGTGAAAGCAGCGCGGCGGGGGAGGGGAGGGGCGGAGGAGCGCTTGTCGGAGCGAGAGGAAAGCCAGATGGCGCCTCTCAGAAGGGAGGGGGTAGTGTGCACAGAGGAGCCATTAGAGAACACCCAGATGGCAGCTGCGCATGTGCACGCTCACGTGCACGCAAGCTGGGAGCCTCTCTGGTAGCACTTCCAAAAGCCCCTTACTAAATGTCTTGTAGAGCAGCGCATGCGCGAGATCTAAAAAGGAATAGGATGTTTGTCGCAGGTCCAGCTAGGTGGGTTCCTGCAGTTGCTATGTTTGAAAATACTGTTGAAAGTGTAAAGGAGAGACAAAGTGAAGCCACGATAGAGGAAGTAGCAAAATGGCAGGAGAGTACAGCTCAGTTAAATGAGAAAGGATGTTGGATTGATAAATCTGGAGAGCAAAAATGGATGTTGCCGGATGCATACATCTTTCCAGTGGTTACCATGGCCCATGGTCCGGCCCATATTAGTGCGAAAGGCATTTGTAAATTGTTAGCCCCTGTTTGGCATAATGATAGCATCTCCAAGACAGCTGCACATTTGGTGAAACATTGTATGGTCTGTATGATACATAATCCAGGGAAGCGTACCCTACACCACCTGGTAATTTTGCACCACCTACTTTTCCTTTTGAAATCCTTCAAATGGACTACATTGAACTAGAGAGATGTAATAATCTTAAGTATATTTTAGTGGTTATCTGTGCGTTCAGTAAATGGGTTGAGGCTTACCCCACTAAAGATAATACAGCCATTACAGCTGCAAAGGTGCTTCTTAAAGAGTACTTTCCTCAATTCGGCTTGCCCCGAATTATCTGGAGTGACAATGGGAGTGATTTTAATGGGAAAGTGATTAAATTGATTTGTAAAGGTTTGAATATTGGACAGAAATTTCATGCTGCAGCAATCATCCTCAGTCAGCGGGTTTGGTTGAGAAGTACAATGGTACTCTCAAATTGAAATTGGCAAAAATCCAAGAAACTACAGGTTTAAAGTGGCCAGATGCTCTACCGTTAGCTCTTTTGTCAACTAGAACTACAGCTCATTCTAGAACAGGCTTATCACCTTATGACGTCGTGTTTGGAAGCCAAGCAAATGTGTGGGGCATCCCACGTCCTCGTAAATATTCCGATATTGAATATCCTGTGTTGCTTGATTATCTTTGCCAGTTAGCAGAAAGTCTATGTTCTATTCACCAACAGGTGTGGGAGTCCCTACCTTCTATACCAGAGGGACCTGGCCATGACATTCAGTCTGGGGACTATGCCCTCGTGAGGAACTTTTAGAGGAAGAAAAGTCTGGAGCCTTGCTGGAAAGGTACTGAGCAGGTTCTGTTGGTGACACGGACGGCTGTAAAGGTCGCTGGTCGGAAGAACTGGGTGCATGCCACCTGTTGCCGGAGGATTCCTTTACCGTTGCCATATAACCAGTGGGTCAAGAAGGGTATAGTTGACACGGAATGCAAGCAAGTGCCCAGGTTTGTCCCTTTCAGTGACGCCCAACTGATCTGACGCAAACGGATTGAGAGAACGACAATGTTTTGAACAAGTGTGTTCCGCCAGAAATACGAGCTATCCCGGAGCCTTTGTTCGCTGATCACACAGCGCCTGGGGCTGCCAGGTACAATTTGCACTCTCGAACGAGGGCTATTGAGTCTAAGGAGAAAAAAGATTAGGAACGGACTGCGCAAGACGGGTAGTACTGAGTAACAGTACCAACAAATGCTTAGAATAAGTGAGAATTTTGTATTTTCCTTGCTTTAATTGTTTGAACATTAGTTAGGGAAGGAAGTATACTTTGGAAGTATACCACCGTTATCGACGTGGGATAAAAGAGCTTAGGACAGAGCAAGCTCCACCGCCGGTGCTCAAGAGCGCCAACTTATTGATGAACAATAGGAGCCTGTACCAGTGAGGCTCTGACGGGCACTGGGAACACTTATACTTATATTTCCTTGCCTATTCCTTCTTTCAATGAATCTCTTTGGCAGAAATGTTGCTGAGGAGGAGCAGCCAATGGTTACTGTTGCACAACACAGTATGATATGGTCATGGAAAAGAAAAATAACATGTGCTGTTCTTTTGATTTTTGTGATAGTAATACTGTGTGGGGTGTGGTGGGTTTTGGAAGATGCTAACAGTGTGCCTTTATGTAGTAAGGATGAGATCATTTCCCTGAGATGAAATAAAAGAACAGCCCCAAGTAATGTATTTCTAGAAACACATAGGAGGTTTTTGGCGAAGGGACCGCTTGTTACCCCACCCAATCTGTTACCAGCCTGTGGACTGCATATCCTGTCTAGTCCATGGACCATGCACATAACTACCACCTGGAGTTTCTCTCATTTGGTACTCCCTTACAACTGGTTCCTTATCTGTCACTGCAAAAGCCAAAGATGCTTTATCTGTTGTTTTCTCGTTCTTTTTCGTCCATCTATTTCTCCATCTATCCACATCACCCCATTTTCTCAGTAAAACAATTAATTCTTTTATTTGGGTCAGTCTTCCTGATGTGTTCACATTCTCTATATCTTTCTCACAAAAATCTACTCTGTATGGTTTCTGCAACGTTCTCACCTTTACAAACTCTACTCCTAGTTCACTTGCTGTCTCTTCCAATTTGTCATGTAAATTCCTAGCTCTCCATGTAAGACTATTGCTCAAAAACATGATTTCATCATCCTGATAATTTTTTAATTTTTCTGTACCAATCGTTCCTAAAATCAATTCTTCCATGTCTATTTTTAACCTAATTACATCTAATGGTTTTACTTCTGTTTCTTTCATTTTTACCTTTTTCATCCATTCATTTCACTCATCTGGAGTCGGACCTACAGGCATTCTATTTAATTCTATCCAATTGTTACTTCTTTCTGGTGTCCCTGATGCAGACTCCGTTACCATAGGTATTCTCCTAATTTCATTCTCATTTATTGTCAAATTAGTAGGTGGGCTTGGTCTATAGGCACTAGCCAAATGGTGTGCACCTTCATTATTCAGTTCCATCCCTTCTCTTTTTCTTTGCAAATGTGAATTCATGGGACTCACTAAAGAACGTTCATCAATTTTCTTATTCTCAAAAATTGGCATTACTGGACCTATCGTTACTGGTACAGTTACAGCTTCCATATTCTTTGTCAATGCTCTTATTTTCTCAGTCAATTCTCTTGTGGTTTTTGCTAATTCAGTTGCATTGCCACTTTCTATCTCGTCATTTTGTGAAGTTTTTAATTGATCTTGTGACCTATTTATCTCATCTCTTCGTTCTGGATTTTTATTCCTCCCAGTTTCCATTGGCGGTGCATTAGGTGTCACCACCGCAGAAGTCTGTTGGTATGGAGGTGGGTTTCTGTTTAAAATATCTTCCAGCAATTCGTTATCTGTTTCACTACCACCATACACATACTTTTCTATAACTACATGTTTCTTTTTCTCTGTACACTTTCTCTTTGCTTCTTCCTCAACTGTAAAAGCTGGAAACAAACCTCCTGTCATATTAGCACATCTCCAACGCTTTATTCTGTCCTCATGATTTACTCCCCATAACCTTCCAGGCACAAACTCATGATTCTTTAATCCTCTGAATCTCTCTCGTTCATACATCTCATCTTCCCATTCAGTTAAAGCTTCAAACTGTGTCGGTCTAGGTCTAGGTTTTAACATTGCCATCTTTTCTCTCAAATTCCGTAGTACAGCTACATTAAATGAACCATTCTCAGGGAAAGCCAATGCTCCATCATTCTTGGTATATTTTGTCCAATTTTCTAACCATATGCATGTATGATATCCATATTTCAGCATCATATGCGAAGCTGGTGATTTCAGCGGAGGAATTATTTGTCCCTCTCTAGTCACTACCTTTTTGTCTTTCTTAAAGAAGTTCTTAACTTTCGACATCCAAGACGTTTTCTCTCTACCGTATTCATAATACGACATGATTTTCAATCTCTTTTTCTCCTCAAACGATCCGCAATTCAACACTGTTCTCTATGTGTTATTCCAACCAATACTAGCGCGACCCACACTAACACTCCAATCACAAACTTCCACGTCACTAGGCTATTCGACCAATCCTAGCGCGACTCACACCAAAGCTTCAATCAGAGCGATTTCTGTCTACGGCGCACTGTCCAATCCCAGCACGACTTTTGTCTACGTCAGTTCTGCTCCTGTTTCCGTATGATTAGCGCACTGTCCAATCCCAGCGCGGCTTTTGACTACGTTAGTTCTGCTCTTGACCCCTCCTTTACAAAATTTATCGGCAATTTCTTTTTCAACAATTCTTCGTTAGTTACAACATTAAAAACACATTTCCATTGTCTGATTCGCTAAACAAAAGAGATAGCTTTGACCATTTACACAAGAACTCTGTATTTTCCAGTAGGCAGCGCTTACCTCTACCCTACCACAGAATTTTCTTTTTCGCCGATAAAGTAGCACTTCCCTCTACCTTACCCTTCTTTCAAGCAAGCGGTAAACCCGTTTCTCTGGGGATAAAACACATGTGGAGACTATACTGCTCCTGAGAATTAAGGCCAGAGTTTCACAAGAAAACCGATCACTATTTCACACACACACCTTTTATACGGAAAATGTCCCTATCATAACACAACCTGTGTTATCACCAATATGAACTCAGACAATGCACCATTCCATGTGACTTCTCTTGCCACACGTGTTCCACTTCCTACTTCCCGGAAGCGTGAAAACTTACATGTAACATAACGCGACTCAACATAAAGTGTTAGACATGAACTTATCAATAATCAATAATCAATCATCACCAAACTAATCTATAGTAACCATAACTCTGCTACCAAGAAATCTGATCCAGCGCTAACAATAAAAATTATTCTGCTATATGCTTCGGTCATCCAGGTGCAACTATTTTTCCAACACACAAACTATATCCATATGACGATGGGGCCCATAACACCCCATATACATTCACTTACTCATTTATTCCCTGGATTTCCTCCGTCCTTAACCTACGAGAAAACGATTCGCTGGAAGGAGACGGGATACCTCTTTTAACATGACATAATGTTTCTCATTTGCTTTTAAGGTATTCCGCTCATTGGTTGATGGACCAACTAGTAGGAATCAGTTGATGGTGATTAAGACCAGCTCAATCACAATAAACTCATTAACATTTTACCTTAATTTGTTGAGCTAAAGAATCACTGAGTCATTTGTTTAAAGAATAATAAAGTTTATATAAAGATTCAAAGCAAGAAATAAGTTTAAGCTTATTATTCAGATTATTACATTTATCATTATTATAAGTTTAAAGTGAAATTACAATGCATACCTAAAAGACGGAAAAATAAGGTTGTCATAACAAGAACTCCAAAAGATCAATCTATCTGTCTTGGAAAAATCTAATAGTTCTAAATGAAAAATCTATCAGGAGTAACAAGGTTATCTAAAAGTAGCATCTTATACTCAACTAGAAATATAAAATAGCAGCAGCAGCATCAGCTCGTCAGCATCAGCAACCGCAACTTCACCCATCTACAGCATCCACCTCTCCAGCATCTCCGTCAACAGCAACTAACTCTCCAGCATCTAACCCCTCCCACCAAGAGTAGGTCTTCTTATACCCTAATTCTAGCTTACTGAATAAAAATGTTGCATCTCCATGGCGTGATTCTTTCTCATTGGCTCATTCATGTCCATATACATTTTAATCAAACTTCGTTGTCTTAACCAGTTCTTTGTGGAATGTCCATGCTTGCATCGTTTCCCACAGTTCATGACATTGCTCATCAGTTTCGATCAGTCCAAATTGTATCTTTTTCTGCTACTTTTTATATTCAACAGTTCCGTCCATTTATTCAGTTTGACTTCTCACGCTTCTTGCTGATCATCTTGGCACACATTTGCTCAGAAAGGTCACAATAGCCTTGACCATACTTCCGTCTTAGCCTCTCAGCACGAACACGTGGTCATCCTTTTTCCACAGCCTCTCTCCTCTACCACACGGCTTCTTGGACATGCGTACTCTAGCTTATGGCGGCCATTTTATATCGCTGCTCAACAGGCCTAAGCGCACTATTTTCAAAGATAAACAAAATGTTGTTAAAATAAAGAATATAAACCCTTTCGTTTCCCTCCCGTCTTTCTACGTACCCCAATTAGGTATTACCTAGCAAAAAGCAACATATAAAGCTGTCCCTTACTTACCATCGCTTTATTTTGCCACCACACGTTTTATTTAAAAAGCACAAATCATGCGTTTATTATTTTATTAGTACGCAAATATTACGTTATGTTAGACACGTAAACAATTATAAGTTGATTAATTTGCACACAAAATAGCGTGTTACCTTTACCCTTTACATGTAACATACATTGTTGGTTATTTACTTAAACGAACATGTTTATTAATTATTTTACGAAAATTATTAGGAGGTTAAAAATTTTCATTTACCCTGCTCCATCAACTCCCCCTTTGGTGATTTTTAATATCACCACAAAACCTAAGTTATACAATTCTTTCAGACAGCATATATCTTTTATCCGTTTGCTTTTGTTAGTTTACACAACTGTATCCCTTTCAACTTGTCTCTTCGTCTTCTTGTACATGTTCTCTTTTATTTCTTCTAACTCTATTTCACCCATTTCTCTCTCTCCCTTGTTTATCATGTTTTCTTTTTCTATTTTATTCTGTCTTCTTCTTCTCTTTATAGATGTAATTACAAGCTTCAGCACTAAAATTATTATTATTATCATGGTTGCTATTATTATAACCTTCCCTATTATTAATTCACTCATTCTTGTTAACCAATTTATTACTGAAGAAAACCCTTTACCAAGTTTTCCAAAAGCACTTTCAACCTCCAGTGGAACAAGTTCTTTGTGCAAACTTGTAATATTTGTTATATACTTTTGTATATTTTCACTTTTATCTGGAATGTAAGTGCAACAATGTTGAACTTTCAGCATTCCACAGACTCCACCCTCTTTTGCCAAAAGAATGTCAAGGGCAAGTCGATTTTGCATCACCATAGCTCTCATGGCAACCATCTCGGTATTTACCATCAAGAACCCTCCAGCAGTATCTGTAGATAAACGATCTACCACTGTGGATAATTTCCGAATTCTAAATGCATTCAAAGATATTCCCACTGCTGGTATCAATGCACCAAAAATATCACCTACTATTTCTGAAAAACTTTCCCTTTTTCTACGTTTAAAGGTATTTATCATTTTGTTTGTTCCTTTTTATTTTCTATCCATATGGAAAATCTTTGGAAAGACCAGGCCTAAATAACATGACCCATACCAATGGTCCGGCAACCTATAATAAGCCCTATTACCGCAAACATAATAGATCCCTGGAAATATTGGATCTTTTCCCCTTTGAATCCCCATCCACCTAAAATTTGATAATTGTCATGGCAAATACTGGAACCCACAAAATAATTGTCATATCTTGTCTTATTTCTTCTAATGCACAACCTTCCCTGTTGGGGCCAATCCAGAGTCATAGCTGCATTTGTCTTTTTCTTTTCATGATTGTCTTCCTCAAACGCCCAAAGAGGTGTTTTTGTCTCTTCTATCACTTTTCTTTGAAATTTCACTCTTCTTTCTTCAACCATCTCTAAAAATACTTTTTCTTCCTTCTTTAAACTCACAGGTAAGGTTGTATTTTACTATATTATCTAATGTTAAAATCTTATCTTCTAAAAAATATTCACCAAACGTTTTCCCTCTTTTATTTTGTTTAGCTCGGGAACTACAGAAACCTTCGCAAAAATCTTATCTACGTCAGTGTAATAATATTCTAATCTACCTGTTTTATAAAATAAACTTGCTAAAACACTACATGTTATTCCATACGTCAAAGGAAGGTGATGATAAGTCACACCCTCTGCTACAGATGCAGGCAATTGCATACAAACATAGCAATCTCTTACATCCATTGTTTCTACATACTCATATAATAATTTAGTAAAAACATTCTTAGAAAAATCTGTTATTGATTTGTCCTTATGTAATTCTGCACTACTTTTTAATATAACTGGTTCTTGAGTGTTAGCTCCTTTTTCTTTCTCTGTGTGATTAGAAGTTTCTACTACAGCTAAACTAATTGGAATAGTGATTGCTAAAACCACCCATACTGTCATTAATAATCCTGTACAAAAGAAGCACATCTTACACCATCTTCTTAGGAACTCACATTTACATTTTCTATCTCTAGTATCTTCCATTTTGTTTTATAACCTTATTTATTTATTTTCCAGAAAATTGTGTCACTACACCTCAAAAAAATGACTTATTTGCCACTCTGCACTCCAATGTTTTTGTCTTTGCATGGTACTTTCTTTTAATTCTTTTCAGAATTCTTTCTTTGTCAAATCCGGTAGAAATTCGTCCAGATCCAGTGTTTTGTCAAGTCCGGTAGAAATTGTTTACATTTCTTCAAGTTTGTTGCACCTCACCTTCACCCATTAGGTTTCTTTGTTCTGGGTTCTCGTGAGTGTTCTTTTCTTCTTTGATATCAGTCAAAGCAAGATACAACCATTCAGGCGATCTATACTTCGGATTTACTTTCTTTACTCTCTTCGTTTTCTGCAAGTGTTTTCCACCTTGTTTTTCTTGCTCTTTCTGACTTGTTATTTCATTCACTTGTTCAGCACTTTTTCCATCTAACCTTATGATTCTGTATCTTAACTTTCTTACTTCGTTGGGCCAATTGTCTCCTTTTCTTGGCCTTTTTGCCTCACTTCCTTTTTCCTCTCTTTCTGTTTTCCAATTCCTTTTTCTTGACTCTAGTTTTTCGTTTCTTTCTTCTCCACTTTCTTCAGACTCTGTTTCAGTTTTTTCGTTATTGTCTCTTACTTTGAATCTTATAATTTCTTCTTCCTCTACTTGTTGTTCTTTTCTTATCTTCCTTCGTTCACCTATTTCTGTCCCTCCTCGAGGTTCTTCCGAATTTGTGTCAGTCTCTCTATCTGCTTCTAAATTTCCCTGTTCTTTTGTTTGACTATCTGTCCCTATTGCTCCTCGGGGATCTTCCGATTTTTCTAACTTTCTGTTTGAAACTCTCCCTTCTTCATCTATTAATATTATCTCCGAATGATTTTTACCACAACTTGTACTTGGTTGCTCACTGTTATTATCTTCTGGCTCAGTTTCTTCTCTTATGCTTTCAAATTTCCAATTTCTTTTCAGAATTTCTTCACAATCCGAATGATCTGTATCAGATTCTGAACTGGTATCTGATATTTCCAGATGTCGACTTACAGGTCGATCTTCAGATTCTGGAACTTCAGCTATTTCCTCTATTTCTTCTGTCATTGCACTTGTAGTTGGGTCATCCAGATGTCGACTTACAGGTCGATCTTCAGATTCTGGCACCCTGTTTGTTTCTTCTTCTGCTTCTGATATTGAACTGTTATCCAATATTTCCAGATGTCGACTCACATGTCGATCTTCATGTTCTGGAACTCTGATGGTGTGACTGGCATGCACTCAGTGTTTCACTCCTGCACATTTGACTGCAGTGGTTGTCACCAGGATCACTTGTCGTGGTTCGTCCCAGCGAGGAACCAAACAGTTTCTTCTCCTGTGGACTTTTATGCGGACCCAATCTCCTGGATTCAAGTCGTGAGCTGGTTTTCTTTCAAGAGTGGTCGCATCCGGTCCAACCTGATGAAACACAGAACGCACCACATCAGCCAATCCTTTGCAATAATCCAGCACCAGATCATCAGTTATAGTCAGTAGTTTGTTGACTGGTACATATGCTTGTCTCATTGCTCGTCCCATAATTATCTCATGGGGACTGAGTCCAGTTTTCCTTTCCGGAATACTTCTGATTGTCATTAAAACTAATGGCAAGGCATCTGGCCATATGAGTCCTGTAGCTTGACACATTTTTCCTAACCTGTTCTTAATTGTTCCATTCACTTGCTCTACTATCCCAGAAGCCTCTGGTCTGTATGCACAATGCAGTTTCTGTTTCATACTAAGTGCTTCACAAATCAGTTTAACTAATTCATTTTGAAAATGTGTTCCTCTATCCGTTTCAATCGTGACTGGAAAACCATACCTCGGAATGAATTCTCGCAGAATAAGTTTTGCTACTGTGATTCCATCATTCCTTCTGGTCGGGTATGCTTCCACCCAACGGGAAAACAAACAGACGATCACAAGGACATACCTTAGTCTGTTGCACGGGGGCATTTCAATAAAATCCATTTGCATTCTGGTGAAAGGACCTCCTTCTCGTCCTATTGTTCCTAGACTCACTACTGTCTTCCTTCCTGGATTTAACTGTTGACAAATAAGACATCTTTGACAAAGACTCTCAGCTATGGCTCTGAATTTTGGATTATACCATCTTTGTCTAAAAGTCTGATCATTGAATCTCTCCCAATATGGGCTTGTCCATGGTACATCCGTGCCATGTCAGAAATCATACTATCAGGAATAACTGGTCTTTCATCTCTGTAAACCCATACATCATTTTCTTCATGTTTTCTACATCCTGCTTTTATCCATGTATCTTTTTCCTCATCATCTGCTGCTTCCTGTAACTGTCTCACCTCATCCCATGTCTCAACAGGGTTAGTAAAAAGCAAAGGACAAGAAATATGCTCCCTTTCTCGGTTCCTGTTTAAAGAAACCACATTCTTTGCACAGTACTGTGCAATCTCGTCAGCATATTCATTACCGACAGTTATATAGTCTTCCCCATTTTTATGTGCATTGCACTTCACAACAGCAATCTGTTTAGGCAGCTGTATCGCCTCAAGCAACCTTTTCACAAAATCTCCATTTCTAATTGGCGTTCCTGCAGACGTCAAGAAACCTCTTTGTGACCAAATCTGACAGAAATCGTGCACCACCCCAAAGCCGTACTGGCTATCTGTCACAATCGTAACCCGTACATTTCTTCCCAACTTTCATGCTTGAATCAGAGCTACTAGTTCTGCGACTTGGGCAGACCGTATCCCTTTCAGACAAGATGCTTCCATTACAGTTGCTACTGTGCAAACCGCATATGCTGCACTTAGAACTCCATCACTCGTTCTCAAACATGAGCCATCCACAAACAGAATATAATCTGATTCTTTTAAGGGCTCATCTCGTATGTCTGATCTCGGTTTCGTACAATATTCAAGCACATTCAAACAATCGTGATCTACTTCATCCATTTCAATTACACTCTCTTCATCTGGTAAAGATGTCGAAGCATTCACATTCATACATCTGTCAATGGTCACATTATCTGCACTCAAAATTACTTTTTCATAGCTAGTCAGCCGACTATGTGTCATGTATTGGGTTTTCGTTCTTGTCAAGAGAATTTCCACAGAATGGGGAACATATACTCTCAGTGGATATCCCATTACTATGCCTTCACTCTGTTCCAGACTCACACAAGTAGCAGCAACTGCTTTCAAACATCCAGGCAACGCTTTCGCTACAGGGTCTAAAACAGCTGAAAAATATGCAATGGGTCTTTTCATAGTTCCATGTCTCTGTACCAAGACTGAAAATGCACATCCATCTCTTTCACTGCAATATAACTCAAAATCTTTCTCATAGTCAGGCATTCCCAATGCTGGAGCTTCACATAATTTCTTTTTCAGCTCTCTGAATGCTTTCATTTCTTCATCATTCATTTCAAAAGGATCTTTTACATCCTTCTTTGTCAGTTTTTGCAACTGTTTAGCAATCAGCGAAAAACCGCTTATCCATTGTCGACAATATCCAACCATTCCCAGAAACATTCTTACCTCTCTTTGCGTCATTGGAGCTCTCATTCCTTGAATCATTTTTATTCTTTCAGTCGTTACCTTTTGCACTCCTTTCTCAATTTTATGCCCTAAATACTGGACTTCTTGCTGACAAAACTGCAATTTTGATGGGGATACTTTATGTCCTCTTTTTGCTAAATGATTCAGCAAAGCAATTGTATCATTGACACATGCTTCCTTCGTTTTTGATGCCACCAGTAGGTCAGCAATATACTGAACCATCACTGACTTTTCTGGCATTTTTAAATCTTCCAACGATTTCTTTAGAATCTGATTAAAGATTGAGGGACTTTCTGTGTACCCTTGAGGAATTCGGCACCATGCCAAAATACGCTCTCCAAACCTAAACGCAAAAAATGGCTGGCTATCTGGATGTAATGGAATAGAGAAAAATGCATGACATAAATCAATTACTGTGTACCATTCTGCTTCACGTGGAATCTGGTATAGAATCACAGCAGGGTTTGGTACTATTGGGCAACAAGGCACTACAATTTTGTTTACCTTCCTCAAATCCTGTACAATTCTATATGTTCTGTTTGGCTTTTTCAGTCCCATTATTGGCGAATTACATGGACTGCTCATGATTTCTATTAGAATCCCTTGTTCTACCATTTTATTTATTACTGGCGTTATTCCTTCAATTATTTCTGGTGTCAATTTATACTGAGGCGTATTTGGGTAACTCGTTCCTTCTTTTACGGTTATTTTAACGGGATCTACTTCTTTCATTAATCCTATATCTTCTCCTGTAAAGTCCCACACTTCTTCTTTCACTGTCTTTTTTAATTCAATTGGGATTTTCTCTGCATCAAATACAGGAAACAAATCATTTACTTCTTGTTCTAAATTTACCATTGTCATTTTATACAGCACATCTTCATCTGGGGTCTGAAATGCAATTCCATCTGGAGTACAATAGATAGTGCAATTCATCTTGCACAATAGATCGCGTCCTAATAGGTTCACGGGACTACAATCGCATACCACAAATCAGTGCATTTCACTAAATGGACCAATCTTTACCTCCACTAATTTAGTAAGAGGCGTCTTAATTTGCTGATTTGAAACTCCAATTACTTGGATATGTTCACCTGAGAGAGGAAGGTTTGGAATTTCCACTGACCTAACAGTAGAACTGGTATCTCCAGTATTCACAAGGAATGTTACATTTGCACCATTCACTTCTCCATCCAGACTGATCTACCTCTAGAGTTGCGCCAAGCACGCACTCTTCCCCCTCTCCTAGGCACCGTCAGAAACTTTCATCCGTTTCATCCTCATCCTGTCGTAACCAATATTGAGAAATTGCAGCTGCACACGGCAACTGAGTTACCTGTTCTCCTCCGTAGAATCCTGTTTCTGCACTGTATTTCTGTTGGTTAACACTCTTGGGAAGTGGTGGTTGTGGCACCTGACTCTGTTGAGTAACTACCTCACTCTGCACCTGTGAATTTAATGATTGATTTTCCACATTAAGTTTTGGAGGAAATTTACACTCGTTTCTCCAATGCCCTAGCTTTCCGCAGTTGTGGCATGGCCACTTTTTCTTTGCCTCATCTATGCTCATTTGTCCTTTTCCTTTACCTATATTTGGTTAAGATCTAGCCTGTCCTGCTTCATTACCTGTATTACTCAATTGAGCTTCTTGCTTCTCTGCAACTTTCACCTGTGCCCACATGGCTTTTTCTTTCAATTTACGCTGTCTACTTTCAATATCATCACTGCAATACTTAGCATATCTCAAAACTTCGTCAACTGTACTATTCTGCCAGCAAATCATATGCTGCTTAATCATTTCACTTATCTCTGGTTTCAATCCATACACAAATCTATATACAAAATGACTCATATCCTTCTCATTTAGTGTCTCATAACCACTGTACTGCTTGAAAACCAACAACAGCCTTTCGTAATAAGCATGCACTGATTCTTTACTTTCCTGCGTTGTTCTGTCTATTTTTACCCAATCTGTTTCTTTAGGTGGAATCTTATTCTTCAAAAAGGTAATTACTTGGTCATACTTCCTCATCACTTCTGGTCCTGGCGCTCCTGTTTTAGCATCCCTTGGATATTCTACAGTTGGCCAATCAATAGTAATCTTACATTCTGTCCACAAGCCAATACAGTTGGAGAGTATGCCGATATATTTGGAACAGACTAGATATGCAGTGGATTTTATTCTGGCTGTGGTGGTGTATGCGTGGTAGTTGGCGATCAGTGTGTAGTTGGGATAAAGAATATGGAAAAGAACATTACCAAGCACATTAAGATATTCTTGAAAATGTCAAGGGAATAGAAAGTGGGAATTGGAGTTGGTCCCTCTTTGGTAATTGGGGTTGGATCCTTGAAAAGGTGATTTATCTTATTGTAGTATTGATGCTCTTCTGTATACTTGTTCAGTGCCTCCCCTTTTGTTGTTCTTATTGTGCAAATGTTTTTACACCTAAAAAGAAAATATCCATTCATGACACAAATGCCGCTATAATGCTTCTGAAAAATGTTGATGATCTCATGAATATAGAGGAGGGAATATTTGAGAATTCATCCCTCCTTGCTGTTTCACTCGCTGATGCTGATGCTATGGAATGCTCATAATTGAACACGACATTGCTATTTTGTACTCTGTTATTGTTTGACATTTAGTTCTTCCTACTCCAGTAGAAAATGTTTAGCTCATGTTAAAAGGAGGATCTGTTAGAATAGACCCGCAATTGCTTATGTAGTGCCCTATGTAAGTTAGAATTTGCGGCGCCATTTTCTGTTCAGACGCCATTTTGAATACATGAGTGAAACTAGCTCTTTGCCATTTCCGAGAAAAAGCCTCTTAAGTTATGTTTCTGAAAACGTTGAAGCTTTGCCTCACTAATGAATAGACTGTTCATATTAGTGCATACCTTTCTTGCTAAATAGAGGCCTTCTCCCACTTGTCTGGTGGCGGGTGCAGGGTGAAACAACCTTGGGCTGTACTGGGTGAAGTGAGATATGAGAACCGCAACTTATTTTTTTTCTATTTCACTGTCCAGCTGCATCTGCTTGGAAAATTCCACTGTGGGCGTGTCTTTTCCCGGCTATGAAATGTACATAATGTATCTTTATGCTTGCTGACTTCAGTTCCCTCTGTATCACTCTTCGAGACAGGGCTCCGCTCTGAGTGTACCTTAATAAAATAATTATTGGTATATTCTCCACTGTTCCTCCGGCTCTTCATTTGGTATGGAAGGCTGAGAGGTGGTCCGGAGTGACCCGGGTGGCCCCAAGCGGGTCACTTCCTTCAGGTGTTCCACAAGTGACTGCCCGATGGGGCTGGCAGGGCAAGTGATGACGGAGTACTGCCCTCCGCAGCCGCAGAGGAGGTGGTGTCCATATCCTGCGGGAAAATTCAAGCAGAAAGCGACGTAGATCCTCCACGTCGAAGAATTCTTTTGACAGCCATCCTTAGTGATGTCCAGTTGCCGGAGCTGGGGACGTAAAGAGAGAAAGGCTTTGTGGCGGTCATTGGTCTCTCTGTAGAAGTCCGCAGCTATCTGGACTCGTGACCCTCGTATGAGTAGGGGCTGTGGGTGCGGGCAGCAGACAGCAGTTGTCGAACCTTCTCATGGCACAGGAAGTAGGCAATGAGGGGCCATGGACATGCTGACAGATTCCCTCGTGGTGGACAGATGCGGTGAGCCCGCTGCATCCCCAGAGGAGGGTCAAAAACAACACCCGTGTTCTTTGGGAGGGCGTCCCTGAGGAAAGATTGGTGTCAGGTCCCTCCATGTTCTCTGGGAAGCTGAAGAAGCAGACATTGTCCCGCCAGCTCCAGTCTTCTAAATCAATGACTTTTCTGCACAGAAATAATAGTTCCTGGTCCCTCTCCGGCAGAGTGTTGAGTCTGTCCTCTAGCATGCCAACTCTCTGTACCAGGCTGTCCACGCGATCATGGAAACCCGCAATGTCCAAGCAGATAGATTTGGTCTCCACTACCAGTGCAGAGATAGATATGTCCATGCCATCCAGTCGGCAGCCCACGGTGGAGATTTCCTGAAGTATGCATTCCATGGTGGTGCCTGGAGCACCACTCATGGTAGATTGGGATTGGCCGGGCTCCGGGGGCATCGACCTCTGTTGGTTAGCCATAGAGCGAGATTAGATGAGGGCTTCAGTGAAGAGAAGCTGTTATGCGGGTTTGCCTGTAGTCTTACCAGGAGACCTCTCCAGACATGGCGCCAGGTCCTCATGCAAGAGGGAAGGGCCCTGCCTGCCTACAGTGTGTGGAGGCTTCTCAGTGGTGGACTGGGAGTGATGAGACAGGGGGCCTTGAGAGTGCTGCGGTCAGTGGGGCCCCCAGGCTAGGTATGCAGGGCACTGGCGACTGAACAAGGTGCGAGTGGAAGTCCTACGGGCAGCCCAGCTTTGATGCAGCCAGAGATGGAAAGGCAGAGGGCCACCGGCTATGCTGGAGGGCACCCTGGCTGGATGGTCATGCGTCCCCAATGTCCAGGTGCCACTCAGGAAGTGCCAGGGTTCAAGAGCGCAATCGTAAAGGCCAGGCTAGCAGTGTCCATGTAGCGGTGTGTATGGCGCAGCTGGTCGTCCGCGGGAAGGCACATGAGTAAATGGGAGGCCCCGGGGCATGGACCGGTCTCCTGTGCCCAAGTTGCTGTGTCGGAGGAGGCCCGTTTCATTAGGGCCATTGGGTGACAGGGAGTGGCAGGATCCCCTGTCCATGCGGCTCAGGCAGAACGTAGCCGCAGGGTCAGCTGCTGAATGGGCGGCAGATCCCTGTGTTGGGGAGAGGTCCAGATGAGCAGCGGCGGCTAGAGCCAAGGCGCCCGTGTCTTCAGACTCCAGAGTCTCCTGTTTATTGCCCAGTCATTGAAGGCCTGCGTGGGGGCGTGCGCTCACAGAGCAGTGAGATCCAGGGGGTGTCGAGGGGCGACCTGCAGCTGAGGGCATACAGTCCTCCGTGCAGCAGACACCTGATGGTGCGTGAGGCAGGGCCGGTACGGAGGGACTTCAGTTGCGGTCAGAGGGCCGGGGCCGTGTGTCCTGGGCAGTAAGCAAATGTAACAAGGGGGTGAACAGGTCACAAGGCCCAGATTAGTCCACGGTCGATATGGGAGTAGGTGCCCAACGGGGCTGTAAACCGCTCCGGCTGGGAGCGTACCGGAGCTGCGGGTCTCGGTCCTCCCGCTGACCTTAAGCCCAGCCCTTCGCCATCTCCGCAGGTCCAAGTGGGAGGGACCGGGGTACTGGGATCGAGTGCAGCGGGGAGGCAGATAGTGAAGCCCCCACTGCAGGTCAATCCGGCTGGGCTAACCACAGCACTGTGGGTCGCGGTTGCATTGCATCACACAGGCCCAATCCTCTGCTGTCGACACAGGTCCAGATAAGACAGGCCGGCAGCTCAAAGTGGCATCTGTGGCCGCTGGAACTTCGAGCACAAGCGCCGCATCGAACAGGTGCAATAGGCAGGCAGGTCGCAGAGCACTTGCCATTCCGAAGACACCGCTGCCTCTGCCCAGGACCCGTCTCTGCACAGAGCTCCGGTGTCAAGTGGCCATCTTCCTTCGTGGCCAGACCATGCCCGCAAGGTATCCCTCTTTTAAGGGAGACACCTGATGGTGCGATATGCACCACCTATTCTAGGATATTGTGAGTAGTGATAAAATGCTAGTCGTTTGTCCCTTTCTATCACACTTTAACATGCCTTTTCAGTTACCTTGCAATGTTACCTGTATTGTTTGTATTTGTAATGAGCGCCATGTTCTGCATTCCTTCTCCATGGTTGCCAACTCCACTTTCTCCAGATGGATTTGGGGACTAATGGAGAGAGGACCTAAAGGACGTGGGCTCCTTTACCTGGAATAAAGAAAAGTACTTGTTTTGTACCTCACAGCTGCATCCTGGTTCTTTGGGGATACAACACACACTTCATTTGTCAACGAGCGAATTTCTATCTTTTCAAGGAGCCCACTGTCATCATTTTCTGTCTGGATCCTCAACCAGATGGGATCCGAGCTTGAGCTTTGATTTTTCCTCCCGCTTTTCTGATTTCTACTGCAGATTTCTTTTAGAGACTGGCTTTTTGGGTCTTGGGAACGCCTTCCCTTTGCTTTTGCTGCACGCAGACACTAGCTCCAGGGAAAAGCGCAAAGTCTTGCACGATCTCTTGTGCGTAGCCAAGGTTACCTGCCGGTGTTGTGTAATATCTGGTATCCCCTTGGGATCGTGTATCCCCTGCTCTTCGTCTGTGTCCGGAGAATAAACTCAGCCAGGGCAAGATCAGACGGAAGCAGTCGATCTCTGCTTGGGCTGAGTGCAGGGATACACGATTTCATGGGATACCAGACTGAACTCATGCTATAAATGCCCTGACGTTTCTGTAATACTGGAGCCACTGCTGCAGAAGAGACAGGAAGCAAGCCGCAAGTAGTTCAAAGAACGAAAGGTTAAATAAATGAAAATTAAATACATACACAGAGTCGGAGTGAAAGAATGGAATTTTTATTTTTGAAGAGTTGGAATCACATTGTAAATTGAAACATGAGGAGAGAGAATGACAGAAGAGGGAACACAGCTGCCAAGGTTTTCAATTGCTATGTGTGACATTCTCATAGTTTCAGTGTAATTATGAGTGACATTTCAACAACTATGAGTGACTTTCTCGCAAGCAAAGTCAAGTAATAAAGATGAGGGAAGCATATAAATATCAGAAATTACACCCATTTCACCAAAGAGAAACTCCAAGAAGTTCTTAAAATCTCTGCACAGCACCAGATATGGAATGGCTCTAACCTAGTACTCGCGAGCCGCCCCAGACAGCAGCACGGGCATTGGCAAGGCTCAGGAGAGTGAGGCACACACCTTCTAGCCAGCCAGGATGCTGTTTATTTCAAAGACAGTACGGTTTAATCAATCCGAGTAAAATGATAACTGAGGAGTGCAGCTGAGCGGTGTCAGCCCCGGTTGGCACGCCACTACCTGCCCCACCCCTCAGCACCAGATCACACCAGCAGGCTGCAGCTGTACCAGAGCTACTGAAAACACCAGGCTCGTAAGTGACACAGCTGCTGGCCGTGCTGAAAGTTGGACCGGCACCATTACCGCTGGCTCTCATTACCATAACCAGGTATCAAGTTGTCGATGCTAGAGGCGGGATTCACTCCGCTAGGCAGGTGCCAACATACTGAGGCTGTAGGGAGGGCACATCCATCCTGGTGATTGCTCCCTAGGGCTCAGCTTCCAGCTTGTTTATGTGTAGGCCGCACTTACCTGCGGCAGTCTCGTGTGCAGGTGGTGTGCCCAGGCAGTCCTATGTGAAAGGGAAGTATGGAAGCGGGGGCACTGGGTGGAGAGTGAGCGAGGGTATGGGTTTCTCTGGTGTTTTTGGAGGGTGTGGGGGAAAAATTCCAGGTGTCTCACGCAGGGTTCCTTACTTCTTGTGGTGCTGCAGATAACTGCTGTTTATCTGCTGTGATGCGCCGGCGGGTCCCCAAGCCATTTGCGGGGTTAGGTGCTAAGTGCAGACCCCTTCATCCCTGTGGCACCCATTACCTGCTGAGTGCGTGAGTATAATCCCTAACTTGTTTTACTGGCCTGCTCTGTGGGAATTCAAGACCAAACCGACCAGGGAAGCTAGTACTGGCCCTCGTGGAGCGAAATTAAGTTTCAAGGTAGGGGCGCAGATTCCCTTACCTGCTGCCGGTGTAGGCACACTCTCTACCTCCTGGGTGCTGTTGTCTATAGAGTCGGCTGCAGCAGCGCTCCTCCAGGAGTCGAGTTGATGACTCCTTGCCGGCTGCGCCACAGCATGCATTCTGAGATGAGGCTGCCTGGCTGCAGCTCAGTGCTGCCTGTAAGACACCACCAATCCTGCTGCTGTCTGGACTGGGACGGGACCGGCTGCGTGTCAAAAGACTGTCACATTATTCAATGACTGCCACATTGCCCGCTCGCACCGTGCCGGCTCGCCAATATATAAAGAGAGCGAGTCTCTTGATAGAAGGTGTGGGCCATAATTTTAACGCTGACTGTGATGTGCAATCACGTGACGAGTCACACAGTTAACCTGAATGGATTGCCGGTGTCAAGGGGAAGTGAATAAACTTTGTTACATTGTAGCCTCTGCTCTAAGCCTGCCTAAGCCAGCCTTGTCACGAGCTGAGCCAGCCGCCCCAAGCCTGCGCAAGCAGCGCAGACCGTGCACTGCAACATGTATTTCAGTTTCTAACAGAGCACTAATAGCACTCTGCATTGATACTGAGGCGCTACAAATGCATGACTTTCGATTTCAGTGCGGTGGTACGGACCATCACGCTGAAATGCGTTAGTCTAATGCCTTGTGCGTTGTACTTGGCAGAGCTGAGAGAAACAATGGCAGAGATAAAAAAAAACTAAAAGGGTAAAACCCATCAATATGGGAGAAATATTAAAGTGTGAGGGATAGAAAAAAGGCAATGGGAAAAAGCAGGAGAGGAAAATGGAGAAACAAAACATTTCAGATTATATACAATAAACAATTTACAAAACTGTTTTCAAAACATATAACTGACACTGTAAGAACAACAACAGTGATTGTTTCATTATATACATACAATTATAAGGCTGCCACCTTACTGGCTTATCACCAGCTTGCATTATATTTCTGTGCCAATTAAAACTAGCATTGGCAAAGTTAATATGTTTAGCCTATTGGAGAGTTATTTGTCTATGTTGTTAAGTAATGTTGTGTAGCAGCATGGCTGGAGTGCAGCATGAATGAAAGTAAAACAAGCATTTACAATGCAAATTGGCCTCACATGTGTGAGAGTTAGAGGTATTGGCGCTGTAAATGACAATGGGGCACATGCATCAACGTAGGCAATTGCGATTCCATAATTGCGATTATTAAGGAATCGCAATTATGGAATCGCAATTTCCTATGCATGTAGGTTTCGCTAAACTATTAGCGATTCCTACATATTCCTTAATTGCGAATTGCAAATTGGGATTCGCAATTAAGGAATAGCTTCCCATTCATTCCTATGGGCCTAGAGGCCCATAGGAATGAATGGGAATTGCATGCGCAATTTGCGAGTACCAAATAGGTACTTGCAAATTGCGCATGCAATTTCAAGGGTGCAAGGGGGCCCCTGCAATTGGCATGTGATTACATGTTGCACACACACATGGCCCAAGGGCATGTGTGTGTGCAACATGGCACTTTAGAAAATGCACATTTGTGCATTTTTCAAAGTTTTCGCAAATTACCATCAACTTTAAATTGATGGTAATTTGCGATCCCAAATTGCGAAATTGCAATTTTGAAGTGCATCATGCATTGCATTTAGGGAATCGCAATTTGCCTTAAATGCATTCGCAATTTAGGTAATCGCAAAATTTGTGATTCCCTAGATTGCGAAATTGCATTTGGGTTGATGCATCCCAAATGCAAAAATACCGGTTGCAAAGGGGCAGATTCTGCGAATCTGCCCCTTTGCGACCGGTATTTACAATGATGCATGTGCCCCAATGTCTTTTACCCATGTGTTTTGAATTGGTGTGGAGTGGATATATGTGCTGTGGAGTTTAATTATGTGGGTTGGATTGGAATTATTAGTTGTGGAATAGTGTGTGGTGGAATTGAATGGTGTGGAGTGGATTTGTTAAGTGGAATTATGTGGAATGGTGTGCAGTTAAAATATGTGGATATTAATTTTGTGATATTGAGTTGAGTGTACTGGAATTATGTGGGGTGTACTTGTGTATCATAGAGATTTTAATTATGTGATGTGCTGTTGAATTTTGTGGCGTGATGTGGAATTATATGGTGTGGTTTGGATGTATGTGGTGTGTTCTGTACTTGTGTTGTTGAGTTGAAATATGTTGTTTGTTGCCGAATTATGTGGTGTGGAAGGAAAATGTTAGAGTTGAATTGTGTGACTTGGAAGTGTGCAGCATTGAGTGAAATTATGCTGATTGGAATTATGTTGCATGATGTGGAGTGTATTTTTGTGGATTGTGTTCCCAAGTTTTAAAATGATGAAACATAATTACAAAGACAGGCGGCCTTTCATTGCGCACAAATTTACAATACCCTATTATATGCAGAGACTTGTCCAAATATCTCAATGAAAACATGCAGAGTGAAAACAATGAATCCCACTTTCTTCCCAAAGGCTCAGAAGAATGGCAATTTTATTATTGTACTTCCTCAGAAATGGTCTTATTCAAGCAGGATTCTAGTTTATCTGCACAATGAACCCTAGTCAGCTGGTCTGCTCAGTAGGTTATGTGTTCTCTGCTGTTATTACTGTGCGACCAGCCAGGTTGAATTCCAGCAGGGCCAGTTCAGCCTTGCATCCATGCAACCTAGATAAAATGAGTAGCATTACATTGGGTAACATGTGTTGCTACAGCGCCTACAACTGCAAACCTCTGGCATTACGTACTATAGAAAAGTATTTATCATCATCATTATTGTTATAAACCTCCTAGTCACAGGATTGATAGTGGCAGGGCCGACTGTCTGTTTCATAGTTCTAAAATCAGCTAAGTGAGTTGAGCAATGATGACCACTTGTTATTTACAGCAATAAATGATGCGCTATGATGTAGCCTTATGGCTTGAGCGGTAGACCTTGAAGGTGGGGAACCGGGTTCGAGTCTCGGCAACGACGCTCAGCATCCTGTGATTCTGGGCAAATCACTTAGGGCCAGATGTAGGAAGCGAAATAGCGATTGCAAACGCTGAAATTCGCAGAATTTCAACGTTTGCGACTGCAAAATAGCCCTGTGCAATGTAGGTAGGAAAAACCTACTCGCAAAATAAGGAATCGCAAATTGCGATTCCTTAAATGCAATGCAGGAAGCCCAGAAAGTCTGCGATTTGGGCTTAAGAAATCGCAAATTACCACCAACTTCAAGTTGGTGGTAATTTGTAATTTCCTTGAAAATGCACTTGTTTGCATTTTTCCAAGTGCCATGTGGCGCACATACATGCCCTTAGGGCATGTATGTGCGCCACATGTGCAAACATACATATTTCAGGGGTGCAACAGGGTGTCCTTTTGACACCCTTGCACCCTGGAAAATGCATTCGCAATTTGCGAGTACCTAATGGGTACTCGCAAATTGCGAATGTCTTCCCATTCATTCCTATAGGCCTCTAGGCCCATAGGAATGAATGGGAAGGTATTCCTTAATTGCGAATCGCAATTTGCGATTCGCAATTAAGGAATATTAAGAAATCGCAATTAATATTGAGATACCTACCTACATTCCATTTTGCGAGTCCTTAATAGCGATTCGCTAAAAATCGCTATTAAGGACTCGCAAAAATGAGTTTACCTACATCTGGCCCTTAATCTCCCCATGCCTAACAAAAATTAATGTGCCCTTCTGTAATGAAAATGGTGCTCATGTAAAGCGCTCTGATACCCGATGTCTCGGGTCTAGTTCGCGCTATATAAAACTCTAAAAAAATAAATAAATGGTAAGCACTTGCAAGCACTGTAAAAATAACCAGGTTCTTATTTGATGGTAAGGCCAACGAATACACCTAGCAGGTATTCTGCTTTAGATACTACCTGTCCTCTTCTATTTGCAAAATCAAACAGAGAAGAAATGTGTGGATTTTTTTTGCTCACATGGCTATCAGGCAACAGTGCAGAAAACAGATGGTGAGTCAGAATGGTAACAGAAAGCACATTCGGGAAGAGGAGGGTGGGGGAACGCCTGCCTGACAACAGACTGAGCCAAGAGCCACATCACCACTACTGCGGACAGATCGCAGCCGTAGTGTAGGGCACGCTAATGAGTGGGGGCTCAGAGTGAAAAAGGTCTCATCTTCCACAGTCAGTTTAAAAAACAAGGCAAGAGCAGGCCGCTGCCTTAAGTCTATAGGGGCAGAAGACCATCAGCATTATCGTAAAATTAGCAAAGAGTACAGGGGGTGAAGAGGCGCAAAATGTCACTTTGCCAAGGGTGGCAAAAATCCATGCACCAGCCTTGATTAGCTTTCTTTGGTACCCACTGTTTCCCTTGGAGAATTTTTGAAGGGGAGAGAGGCCTGCAAAGCACTTTAAGGTGAACTACACAATGCATCTTACATGGTGGGGTGGGGTTGGGTTTCACAAATTTTCCAACAACTCCGCACTATAGCTTGGAGAAACAAGGGATCATGTGCGTTAATAGTTACAGCTCTGAAACGACGTACAGGATCACTTCTCTAGAAGCAGTATATACTCACAAGCAAGCGAGGCACAGAGCGCCCTCAGTCTGAATCACTCGAATAACATTTCTATTTGTCTTTTGTGCTTCTGGTGAGCGGCCTTTCAGGTGTAAACATAAGACCACATTGGCAGACCTCCCCCTGCAATAATGCTCGCTTGCGCAGAAACATGCCAAATACACAGAGAAACACGCAGTGGTCAAGATGTCCGCCTGTTTGAAGCATGCAGTTTAAAGTGCAAATGAGTCCATGCTTAAAGTTGATGCTCGATGTGCCACACAGATGAATGGATAAAGCAATGCATGCTGTGCTGATCAAGTTGAAAAGAGCAGAGGAAAGCGCTTTGCGATGGCCGACCAGTTGGAACCATGAACGTGTGCTAGCCAATCCGAAGGAACAATTAGTGATATTGCCTGGGCGTGAACCAAGCACCCAAAGGAGGGACAATTACAAGCAATGCACCAATAAAAAGGAAGCATTTCTGAAAGGCACAAAAATGAACGAATGGCAATCGATGGGCTTGGTTAAAGCCCATATTGTAGATACATCATGCCTCGCAAAGCAGAGCATGCACTCTGACTCTAGGCTTGACCTAAAAAGGAGATATGATACGGTCGTAACCCTTTTTTTAAATTGCTGGCAGGTTAGGAGGGAAGGCAGGGGATACAAGGAGGGAAGGAAGGAATGGGAGTTGGGGCAAAATGGACAACGGAGGGTGTGGGAATTAAAGCACTTTTTTGTTTTTTCAGGCTGGAGGTACAGCTCTGACAAGTATCATGCATCAGTGGTTAGACGAATGCAGATTAGCATGGAAGTCCTCTTCACCACACTAAAATGCTTAGTCATGCATTTATAGCGCCTCCTAACAGCGGCACTACTAGGCATAAGAAACTGCAAATGGGAATAGACCATTGCAAAAGCGCGAGCAGCTGTCTGCCTGCTGGCAGTGCTGCCCAAACTGTGCTGCCAGTGAGCCTGCATTATACAGTGCCACCTTCAAGGTTGAGTTTCTTCTCTACCAATAATGAACACAAATTGTCATCACACAGCATAGCGCAGCCTCAGGCTCTGGCTGCAGTGCAAAATAAAGCTGAGTATCAGAAACCCAGCCATGTGACATGCCATGGCTAAGTCTGTCAAACAGACTCTGACAATTACATCCTCTCTGGAGAGTAGTCATCACCCTGACACTACCCTGTAGTGCACTGCCCCATGCTCAGACTGAGAGTGATGATGTATCGAGGGGGCGGCGACTTGCCCCGTTGTATTTCGAAAACTAGCGCCACCTGCACAGCACCGTCAGTGACAGTTAACTCAATTCCACAAAGTCAGTGAGTGGATGATGATTGGCCAGTGACCCAGCAACTGGTGGGCAAAATGATGTTTTTGTGTTACTGCACGTTGTGTGCTCCCCTGCAGGCATAGAGTGAGTGGGGATGTCGGCACCTCTCAGACCATGCAGCGCTATAGACCCCCGGCCTCATTGGCAGTGCTTTGTTTGTACTACCTTGTGTGCTAGTGTGTCAGCACACTGACAGACTGGCACCAGAATGTTTTTTTCCAAAATCCTCCTGCCGGCCCCCAGGAAGGCATCACTGTCAGTGGGCAGGGCCCATGGGGCCCACCTTCTGACACGAGAAAAACAACAAGTGACTCATGTCACACGTGCTGCTCTCGATAGGCATCCATATGTAGGAAGGCACATGATGGCAATCTGCTTGTGTTCAGTGATGGCAATGACATGTGCCACGCTGTAATGATTCAGAAAGCTAGGGCGGCTGCAAAGTGTGGCAGTCTTTCAATGCCGAGGGAGTTTTTCCCCGTGTACGCCCATGAGAGAGAGCACAAGGTCTCCAAGTACTCTTACTCCACACCGTCACCAGCAGCACGTAGCAGCAGAACACAACGGCAGACTAGGTAGCAGCATCTCTGCACTAGTTGAGTGTCAAAAGGCAGCCAGTGTGAGTCCACACACAGGAGAAGCTATAACATGAGGGTCAGCCCGCAGAGGGCCAGCAGAGGGAGTTGGTAAGTTGCTGGCAGAGCAACCATTAAGAGAAAGATAAAGTGATCTGTCTGTCACTGTGCTGTTTGGGGTGATCATGTTTGTATGTCCTATTGTGGTTCTCTAAAACAAAGGAGATTTCAAATCTAATTTCTAATTTGTGGTAAAAGATGTGTTTATGTAGCTAAGTTACATCATGGCCCAGCAATACTACACTTCTACAGTAATGCCATAATTTGTCCATGGTGCAGCAAGGGTGAGAGCAGCCCTGTAAGTAGTGGCCAGTCCAGGAGTTTCTCATGTTTTTATAGTGGAGGACGGTTGTGATAGTAACCTTCCATTTGAGGTACTTTGCAGCTGTTTCAAGAGTGTTTTAGAGCTTTTCATTGCTCAAAAGGCTGTCATTTCGCTTTCCTTGCACTTCAGTGCTTGGTTTTACTCACAGGAAAGTGTCACTCTAAGTGTCACATATTTGTCGTTGAATGTCACTCATAAGTACGTTTAAACCATGGAAATGTCACACATAAGCAGCTATGGGAGCAACATGGGTTGGTGGGTGAGTCAGGGCGGAAACATGGACAATGGGTGGTGGATGGGACGGGCTCAGGGCAAGCACATGGACAATGCATGGGGGAGAAGCAAACACTGGCAGCAACATGTACAACAACAGGAGGGAGGGTGGGTAAGGTACATAACAATACGGGCAACAACTGAGGAGGGTGAGTGGGGAAAGCAACAACACAAGAAAGCAGTCGATCTCTGCTCGGGCTGAGTGCAGGGATACACGATTTCATGGGATACCAGACTGAACTCCTGCTATAAATGCCCTGACGTTTCTGTAATACTGGAGCCACTGCTGCAGAAGAGACAGGAAGCAAGTCGCAAGTAGTTCAAAGAACGAAAGGTTAAATAAATAAAAATTAAATACATACACAGAGTCGGAGTGAAAGAATGATATGTTTAATTCCCAAGCAAATCGCAACTAGTAGAAAGAAAGAAAGGTGAAATTAATGAAAATTAAATAAATGCATCCACGGAGTCGGAGTGAAAGAATGGAATTTTTATTTTTTAAGCATATTGCAAGTAGTACAAAGAAGGAAACGTAAAATAAATAAAAATTAAATATATGCATGGAATCGCAGTGAAAGAATGGAATTTTTATGTGTGAAGAGTTGGAATCACATTGTAAATTAAAACATGAGGAGAGAGAATGACAGAAGAGGGAACACAGCTGCCAAGGTTTTCAATTGCTATGTGTGGCATTCTCATAATTTCAGTGTAATTATGAGTGACATTTCAACAACTATGAGTGACTTTCTCGCAAGCAAAGTCAAGTAATAAAGATGAGGGAAGCATATAAATATCAGAAATTACATCCATTTCACCAAAGAGAAACTCCAAGAAGTTCTTAAAATCACTGCAAAGCACCAGATATGGAAGGGCACTAACCTAGTACTCACGAGCCGCCCCAGACAGCAGCACGGGCATTGGCAAGGCTCAGGAGAGTGAGGCGCACACCTTATAGCCAGCCAGGATGCTGTTTATTTCAAAGACAGTACGGTTTAATCAATCTGAGTAAAAATGATAACCGAGGAGTGCAGCTGAGCGGTGTCAGCCCCGGTTGGCACGCCACTACCTGCCCCACCCCTCAGCACCAGATCACACCAGCAGGCTGCAGCTGTACCAGAGCTACTGAAAACACCAGGCTCGTAAGTGACACAGCTGCTGGCCGTGCTGAAAGTTAGACCGGCACCATTACCGCTGCCCCTCATTACCATAACCAGGTATCAAGTTGTCGATGCTAGGGGCCGGACTCACTCCGCTAGGCAAGCGCCAACATACTGAGGCTGTAGGGAGGGCACATCCATCCTGGTGATTGCTCCCTAGGGCTCAGCTTCCAGCTTGTTTATGTGTAGGCCGCACTTACCTGCAGCAGTCTCGTGTGCAGGTGGTGTGCCCAGGCAGTCCTATGTGGAAGGGAAGTATGGAAGCGGGGGTACTGGGTGGAGAGTGAGTGAGGGTATGGGTTTCTCTGGTGTTTTTGGAGGGTGTGGGGGAAAAATTCCAGGTGTCTCACGCAGGGTTCCTTACTTCTTGTGGTGATGCAGATATCTGCTGTTAATCTGCTGTGAAGCGCCGGCGGGGCCGCAAGCCATTTGCGGGGTTAGGTGCTAAGTGCAGACCCCTTCATCCCTGTGGCACCCATTACCTCCTGAGTGCGTGAGTATAATCCCTAACTTGTTTTACTGGCCTGCTCTGTGGGAATTCAAGACCAAACCAACCAGGGAAGCTAGTACTGGCCCTCGTGGAGCGAAATTATGTTTCAAGGTGGGGGTGCAGATGCCCTTACCTGCTGCCGGTGTAGGCACACTCTCTACCTCCTGGGTCCTGCTGTCTATAGAGTCGGCTGCAGCTGCGCTACTCCAGGGGTCGAGTTGTCGACTCCTTGCCGGCTACACCACAGCATGCATTCTGAGATGAGGCTGCCTGGCTGCAGCTCAGTGCTGCCTGTAAGACACCACCAATCCTGCTGCGGTCTGGACTGGGACGGGACCGGCTGCGTGTCAAAAGACTGTCACATTATTCAATGACTGCCACGTTGCCCGCTCGCACCATGCCAGCTCGCCAATTTATAAAGAGAGCGAGTCTCTTGATAGAAGCTGTGGGCCATACTTTTAACACTGACTGTGAGGTGCCATCACGTGACGAGTCACAAAGTTAACCTGAATGGATTGCCGCTGTCGAGGGGAAGTGAATAAACTTTGTTACATTGTAGCCTCTGCTCTAAGCCTGCCTAAGCCAGCCCTGTCACGAGCTGAGCCAGCCGTCCCAAGCCTGCGCAAGCAGCACAGACCGTGCACTGCAACTTGGATTTCAGTTTCTAACAGAGCACTAATAGCACTCTGCATTGATACTGAGGCGCTACAAATGCGTGACTTTCGATTTCAGTGCGGTGATACGGACCACCACACTGAAATGCGTTAGTCTAATGCCTGATGCGTGGTACTTGGCAGAGCTGAGGGAAACAATGTAACAGATAAAAAAAAACTAAAAGGGTAAAACCCATCAATATGGGAGAAATATTAATGTGTGAGGGATAGAAAAAGGCAATGGAAAAAAGCAGGAGAGGAAAATGGAGAAATTAAACATTTCAGATTATATACAATGAACAATTTACAAAACTGTTTTCAAAATATATAACTGACACTGTAAGTACAACAACAGTGATTGTTTCATTATATACATACAATTATAAGGCTGCCACCTTACTGGCTTATCACCAACCTGCATTATATTTCTGTGCCAATTAAAACTAGCATTGGCAAAGTTAATATGTTTAGCCTATTAGAGAGTTATTTATCTATGTTGTTAAGTAATGTTGTGTAGCAGCATGGCTGGAGTGCAGCATGAATGAAAGTAAAACAAGCATTTACAATGCAAATTGGCCTCACATGTGTGAGAGTTAGAGGTATTGGCGCTGTAAAGGACAATGGGGCAAATGCATCAAGGTAGGCAATTGCGATTCCATAATTGCGATTATTAAGGAATGTCAATTATGGATTCGCAATTGCCTATGCATGTAGGTTTCGCTAAAATATTAGCGATTCCTACATATTCCTTAATTGCGAATTGCAAATTGCGATTCGCAATTAAGGAATAGCTTGCCATTCATTCCTATGGGCCTAGAGGCCCATAGGAATGAATGGGAATTACATGCGCAGTTTGCGAGTACCAAATAGGTACTCGCAAATTGCGCATGCATTTCAAGGTGCAAGGGGCAAAAGGCCACCCTGATGCACCCCTGAAATAGGCATGTGATCACATGTTGCGCACACACATGGCCCAAGGGCATGTGTGTGTGCAACATGGCACTTTAAAAAATGCACATTTGTGCATTTTTCAAAGTTTTCGCAAATTACCATCAACTTTAAATTGATGGTAATTTGCAATCCCAAATTGCGAAATCGCAATTTTGAAGTGCATCATGCATTACATTTAGGGAATTGCAATTTGCGATTCCTTAAATGCATTCGCAATTTAGGTAATCGCAAAATTTGTGATTCCCTAAATTGCGAAATTGCATTTGGGTTGATGCATCCCAAATGCAAAAATACCAGTTGCAAAGGGGCAGATTCTGCGACTCTGCCCCTTTGCGACCGGTATTTACAATGATGCATGTGCCCCAATGTCTTTTACCCATATGTTTTGAATTGGTGTGGAGTGGATATATGTGCTGTGGAGTGGAATTATGTGGGTTGGATTGGAATTATTAGTTGTGGAATAGTGTGTGGTGGAATTGTGTGGTGTGGAGTGGATTTGTTAAGTGGAATTATGTGGAATGGTGTGCAGTTAAAATATGTGGGTAGTAATTTTGTGATGTTGAGTGTACTGGAATTATGTGGGGTGTACTTGTGTGTCATAGAGATTTTAATTATGTGATGTGCTGTTGAATTTTGTGGCGTGATGTGGAATTATATGGTGTGGTTTGGATGTATGTGGTGTGTTCTGTACTTGTGTTGTTGAGTTGAAATATGTGGTTTGTTGCCGAATTATGTGGTGTGGAAGGAAAATGTTAGAGTTGAATTGTGTGGCTTGGAAGTGTGCAGCATTGAGTGAAATTATGCTGATTGGAATTATGTTGCATGATGTGGAGTGTATTTTTGTGGATTGTGTTCCCAAGTTTTAAAATGATGAAACATAATTACAAAGACAGGCGGCCTTTCATTGCGCACAAATTTACAATACCCTATTATATGCAGAGACTTGTCCAAATATCTCAATGAAAACATGCAGAGTGAAAACAATGAATCCACTTTCTTCCCAAAGGCTCAGAAGAATGGCAATTTTATTATTGTACGTCCTAAGAAATGGTCTTATTCAAGCAGGATTCTAGTTTATCTGCACAATGAACCCTAGTCAGCTGGTCTGCTCAGTAGGTTATGTGTTCTCTGCTGTAATTACCGTGCGACCAGCCAGGTTGAATTCCAGCAGGGCCAGTTCAGCCTTGCATCCATGCAACATAGATAAAATGAGTAGCATTACATTGGGTAAAATGTGTTGCTACAGCGCCTACAACTGCAAACCTCTGGCATTACGTACTATAGAAAACTATTTATCATCATCATTATTGTTATAAACCTCCTAGTCACAGGTTTGATAGTGGCAGGGCCAACTGTCTGTTTCATAGTTCTAAAATCAGCTAAGTGAGTTGAGCAATGATGACCACTTGTTATTTACAGCAATAAATGATGCGCTAGGATGTAGCCTTACGGCTTGAGCGGTAGACCTTGAAGCTGGGGAACCGGGTTCGAGTCTCGGCAACGACGCTCAGCATCCTGTGATTCTGGGCAAATCACTTAATCTCCCCATGCCTAACAAAAATTAATGTGCCCTTCTGTAATGAAAATGGTGCTCATGTATAGCGCTCTGATACCCGATGTCTCGGGTCTAGTTCGCGCTATATAAAACTCTAAAAAAATCAAATTAAAATTAAATAAATGGTAAACACTCGCAAGCACTGTAAAAATAACCAGGTTCTTATTTGTTGGTAAGGCCAACGAATACACCTAGCAGGTATTCTGCTTTAGATACCACCTGTCCTCTTCTATTTGCAAAATCAAACAGAGAAGAAATGTGTGGATTTTTTTTGCTCAAATGGCGATCGGGCAACAGTGCAGAAAACAGATGGTGAGTCAGAATGGTAACAGAAAGCACATTCGGGAAGAGGTGGGAAGGGGGAACGCCTGCCTGACAACAGACTGAGCCAAGAGCCACATCACCACTACTGCGGACAGATCGCAGCTGTAGTGTAGGGCACGCTAAGGAGTGGGTGCTCAGAGTGAAAAAGGTCTCATCTTCCAGAGTCAGTTTAAAAAACAAGGCAAGAGCAGGCCGCTGCCTTAAGTCTAGAGGAGCAGAAGACCATCAGCATTATCGTAAAATTAGCGAAGAGTACAGCGGGTGAAGAGGCGCAAAATGTCACTTTGCCAAGGGTGGCAAAAATCCATGCACCAGCCCTGATTAGCTTTCTCTGGTACCCACTGTTTCCCTTGGAGAATTTTTGAAGGGGAGAGAGGCCTGCAAAGCACTTTAAAGGTGAACTACACAATGCATCTTACATGGTGGGGTGGGGTTTCACAAATTTTCCAACAACTCCGCACTATAGCTTGGAGAAACAAGGGATCATGTGCGTTAATAGTTACAGCTCTGAAACGACGTACAGGATCACTTCTCTAGAAGCAGTATATACTCACAAGCAAGCGAGGCACAGAGCGCGCTCAGTCTAAATCACTCTAGTAACATTTCTATTTGTCTTTTGTGCTTGTGGTGAGCGGCCTTTCAGGTGTAAACAGAAGACCACATTGGCAGACCCCCCCCCACTGCAATAATGCTCGCTTGAGCAGAAACATGCCAAATACAAAGAGAAACACGCAGCGGTCAAGATGTCCGTCTGTTTGAAGCATGCAGTTTAAAGTGCAAATGAGTCCATGCTTAAAGTTGATGCTCGATGTGCCATACAGATGAATGGATAAAGCACTACATGCTGTGCTGATCACGTTGAAAAGAGCAGAGGAAAGCGCGTTGCGATGGCCGAACAGGAGGAACCATGAACGTGTGCTAGCCAATCCGAAGGAACAATTAGTGAAATCGCCTGGGCGTGAACCAAGCACCCAAAGGGGGGACAATTACAAGTAATGCACCAATAAAAAGGAAGCATTTCTGAAAGGCACAAAAATGAACGAATGGCAATCGATGGGCTTGGTTAAAGCCCATATTGTAGATACATCATGCCTCGCAGAGCAGTGCATGCACTCTGACTCTAGGCTTGACCTAAAAAGGCGATATGATACGGTCGTAAACCTTTTTTTAAATTGCTGGCGGGGTAGGAGGGAAGGCAGGGGATACAAGGAGGGAAGGAATGAATGGGTGTTGGGGCAACATGGACAGCGGAGGGTGTGGGAATTAAATCACTTTTTTGTTTTTTCAGGCTGGAGGTACAGCTCTGACAAGTATCATGCATCAGTGGTTAGACGAATGCAGTTTAGCGTGGAAGTCCTCTTCACCACACTAAAATTCTTAGTCATGCATTTATAGCGCCTCCTAACAGTGGCACTACTAGGCATAAGAAACTGCAAATGGGAATAGACCATTGCAAAAGCGCTGAGCAGCTGTCTGCCTTCTGGCAGTGCTGCCCAAACTGTGCTGCCAGTAAGCCTGCATTATACAGTGCCACCTTCAAGGTTGAGTTTCTTCTCTACCAATAATGAACACAAATTGTCATCACACAGCATAGCGCAGCCTCAGGCTCTGGCTGCAGTGCAAAATAAAGCTGAGTATCAGAAACCCAGCCATGTGACATGCCATGGCTAAGTCTGTCAAACAGACTCTGACAATTACATCCTCTGTGGAGAGTAGTAATCCCCCTGAGACTATCCTGCAGTGCACTGCCCCTTGCTCAGACTGAGAGTGATGATGAATCCAGGGGGTGGCGACTTGCCCCGTTGTATTTCGAAAACTGGCGCCACCTGCACGGCACCGTCAGTGGCAGTTAACTCAATTCCACAAAGTCAGTGATTGGATGATGATTGGCCAGTGACCCAGCAACTGGTGGGCAAAATGATGTTTTTGTGTTACTGCACGTTGTGTGCTCCCCTGCAGGCATAGAGTGAGTGGGGCTGTCGGCACCTCTCAGACCACGCAGCGCTATAGACCCCCGGCCTCATTGGTAGTGCTTTGTTTGTACTACCTTGTGTGCTAGTGTGTCAGCTCACTGACAGACTGGCACCAGAATGTTTTTTTTCAAAATCCTCCTGCCGGCCCCCAGGAAGGCATCACTGTCAGTGGGCAGAGCCCATAGGGCCCACCTGCTGACACGAGAAAAACAACAAGTGACTCATGTCACACGTGCTGCTCTCGATAGGCATCCATATGTGGGAAGGCACACGATGGCAATCTGCTTGTGTTCAGTCATGGCAATGACATGTGCCATGCTGTAATGATTCAGAAAGCTAGGGCGGCTGCAAAGTGTGGCAGTCTTTCAATGCCCAGGGAGTTTTTCCCCGTGTACGCCCATGAGAGAGAGCACAAGGTCTCCAAGTACTCTTACTCCACACCGTCACCAGCAGCACGTAGCAGCAGAACACAACGGCAGACCAGGTAGCAGCATCTCTGCAGTAGTTGAGTGTCAAAAGGCAGCCAGTGTGAGTCCACACACAGGAGAAGCTATAACATGAGGGTCAGCCCGCAGAGGGCCAGCAGAGGGAGTTGGTAAGTTGCTGGCAGAGCAACCATTAAAAAAAAAAAAAAAAAAAAAAAAAGAGAAAGATAAAGTGATCTGTCTGTCACTGTGCTGTTTGGGGTGATCATGTTTGTATGTCCTATTGTGCTTCTCTACAACAAAGGAGATTTCAAATCTAATTTTTAAGTTGTGATAAAAGATGTGTTTATGTAGCTAAGTTACATCATGGCCCAGCAATACTACACTTCTACAGTAATGCCATAATTTGTCCATGGTACAGCAAGGGTCAGAGCAGCCCTGGTAAGTAGTGGCCAGTCCAGGAGTTTCTCATGTTTTTATAGTGGAGGACGGTTGTGATAGTAACCTTCCATTTGAGGTACTTTGCAGCTATTTCAAGAGTATTGTAGAGCTTTTCATTGCTCAAAAGGCTGTCATTTTGCTTTCCTTGCACTTCAGTGCTTGGTTTTACTCACAGGAAAGTGTCACTCTAAGTGTCACATATTTGTTGTTGAATGTCACTCATAAGTACGTTTAAATCATGGAAATGTCACACATAAACAGCTATGGAAGCAACATGGGTTGGTGGGTGAGTCAGGGCGGAAACATGGACAATGGGTGGTGGAAGGGACGGGCTCAGGGCAAGCACATGGACAACGCATGATGGGAGGGTGGGGAGAAGCAAACACTGGCAGCAACATGTACAACAACAGAAGGGAGGGTGGGTAAGGTACATAACAATACGGGCAACAACTGAGGAGGGTGAGTGGGGAAAGCAACCACACAAGAAAAATGGAAGTAGTGAGGGTGGGTGGGGTTGCAAGCAACACCACAAGCCACAATAGAAGAAGGTAGTGTAGGTGGAAACAAGCAACAACACAGGCAACAACTGAAGGAGGGTAGGTATTGAAAGCAACTACACAGGCAACAACGGAAGAAAGGAGAGTTGGTGGGGGAAGCAAAAATAAGTGGTGCAACAACGGAAGAAGGGAGGGTGGGTGGAAGCAAGCAACAACATAGGCAGCAATGGAATGAGGATGGAGGGTTGAGGTTGCAATCAACAACCTGGGCAACAACGGAAGGAGGGAGGGCCCGGGGCACGCAACAACAAGTGCAACAATGGAAGTAGGGTGGGCAGGTAGAAGCAATCAATAACACGGACAACAATGGAAGGAGGGAGGGTGGGAGCAAGCAAGCAACAACACTGGCAACAATGGAAGGAAGGAAGGAGGGTGGGTGGAGGAAGCTACAAAATGGGTAACAACGGAAGATGGGAAGGTGGGTGTTGCAAGCAAAAACACTGGCAACAACAAAAGGCAGTTGGATGGGTTGGGCAAGCAACAACATAGACAACAATGGAAGGAGGGAGTGTGGGTATTCAACATGGATGAGGGAGGGACCCTAAGTGGGAGAAGTACATGAGGGAGCCAGCTGAACAAGACGTACTCTGGTATAGTGCTTAAACACAAAGAAAAGTTAATGCTTAAAAAACATGATCAGTGGAAGGATACAAGTAGTGTGTCCATGCTCGAGTGGAGGGACAAACACGCAAAAAGAAAGGAAGCCTACGGCATCTTACCAATAAAAAGCAACAAAAGAGAGTGACAATAAAGCCAACGAATGGTAACTAATGAGCGGGCTCTAAGCCCACTCTTAGAAAACAAAAGATCTTAAATTCACAGTGCATGTGCTGCCTAGGCGAGACCTAAAAGGCAAATGTATACAATTCTGTGTGTTTTCTTTTGACATATAATCCTAAAACAGCAAGTATGTGAATAAATAATTTTAAAGTGTCTAGTTTTTTAATACTTAATAAAGGAAACGGAGGCATGATTTTTACTAACGAGGACTGAGCATTTTACACAAATTTTGTTTCCACCTACCAGCTCTTGGCTGTTTCAAAATAGCAAACGTAAGCAAATGATACTTTTTTCTAGTGTAACCCGAATATCAAGTAGCTGTATGTCACGTTGAGATAGCAGTCTTCACTTTTAAATTACACCATGTTACATTCTGGGACTGGAAAAGTTTATCTTTTAAGTTTGACAGCTGAAAAATGATAGCAAGTAAAATGGTAATGTGGCTAAATGAGAAGGACATTAAATATACTTTGTGGGCATCAACAGTGCAATAGTCAACAACTTGAATAGAATCAGTACTTCCCAGGCACCTGCAGTGCAAACCTCAGTTAAACACAGAATAGCTACAGTAAGGTACACTAGTACAACTGTGCATTGTTACAAGCACAGGTGCACTAGATGACTTCTTAAGGAGCCAAGAAAAGTGCATACAAATTTGAGGGAAACATTTTCAAATATTTTTTTTTAACCCTTTTGGTGCTTGCGTCGGCCAATGGCCGACGCAAGCACTACCTCCCTGGTGCGGCGCACGTCCATTGGCCATCACCAGGGAGGGCCCCATGTAATCCTCCGGTGCAAAGCACTGGAGGATGCTTTTAAAAAAAATTTCTCCTGGGGGAGACGCGGAAGGCTTTCCGCATCTCCCCCCGCCCCCCTCCCGCCCATCTGTGACATCAGCGCGCCGCGAGGCCAGTAGCCATGTACTTTCCGTGGGGGCCGCAATCTTTTTGGGAAACAAGGAAACAGAGCTTGGAGATATATATATATATATTATCGCCACACTTCCCTTGCAAGGGATTTCTCACCGCACTCGCTGCTCCGTATATTTATGAAAAGCAATTAATCACAATCCATCCGTTTGTAGTTCAAGGGTGTTTAATTTCAAAGTGTTTGTCGTTTTTTCCCCCGTGAGCAAGGTCTCGGCTGAGACTGAAACGCGTTGGGGTGTGTTGGCTGCTTTGAAATTAACACCCTTGAACTACAAACGGATGAATTGTGATTAATTGCTTTTCATAAATATACGGAGCAGCGAGTGCAGTGAGAAATCCCTTGCAAGGGAAGTGTGGCGATAATTTAAACGGCTTGGTCCTGCCGTACTCGGAACGCACCACCTAAGAGGCGCCCACAAAGCCAGAAAAATGGGACTATGCAGATAAATATATATATATACACACACATATATATATATATTAAATCAAAGGGGGGGGAGAAAGAAGGAACTGTGATCCATTCAGCTTCCTTATTCATAAATTAGATATCAAAATGGGAATGGATCACTTGACCTGAGTAACCAGGGTTTTGCAAAATTCGTGCAGTGTACCGATAAAAAACCCTCATTCACGTACAAAAGTCGGAAAGGCGGTATATCTTGATTCTCCGCCCTGCTCTTAAAAACGTGACAGCATCATCATAGGGTTAGTTTTTGTATGCTTCCTCCATCCAGGAGGAAAACCACTGGTTGTTGCAGTAGTGATCAAAGAAAGGTGAAAGTGTTTTTAGTGAAGTGAATCTCAAAATGTGATGTTAAAAACTCGTAGACCCCGATTTGTTAATTTAATCAGTCTGGGTTTGAGATGTATTAAAATCTGTGCCGTGCGTGGGAAGACTAGTTAGTGGTCTAACGCACTGTGAGTGTCCATAAAAAGGTCGACATGTTTCAGCCCCTGTGGTTGCCCATGTGGGTCAAGTGGGCTTTCTTCAGGACCTAAAAAGAAGAAAAAGTGGTGGAGACCGTATTTTGTTTAGGTCTCTATGAATCAGGGGTGTTGACCCGATTCTCATGCGGTCAAATGTTACCTGTTCGAAGTAAAAGAGGAAACAGAAAGAAAAGAGATGCGAGTCTCATTTAGCGCATTCTCAGAAAATGGCGTGCTGTCTTTTTTCAGAAGAAATAAAATTAAAGAAGAAAATTTAAAAGCAACTAAAAATGGCAATTCTTTCTCTCCTGCGTGATATTATGGCAAACTTTTTAGGCAAAAAACATTTTTCTCTTTTGTCTCCCATACGGTGCTCAGTATGGAAATTCATTACCATGTGTTGTCTTTAAACTCCTGGGGTGTCGTGTTAAGATTTTTCGTTATACAACATGGAGAAACTGGGGTTCTACACCTTATTCTTGGTGTTAGTTTGAACCCCTATGGGCTATGAAGTCGTATATGCAATATTCCTGTAGTCGCGAGTGTTCCTCAGAGTGAGCGACTTTGTAAGCGGTCTGTGTTAATTACTGTTGGTAGACTAATGTGTGTTAAAGGAAAGATAACTGAAGTTGTGGCATTCAGGGTAGAAACATCCTTATATGTTTGCATTTCTAATGGCTAAATATGTTGCCCGTATACCGTGCAATGTGGTTAGATGGCTCAAGTCGCCAATTGCCTACGTCCATCTCTTTTTGGATGTTGACTTCCGTGACGAAATTGTGCAGCAAACAAATTTGCGTGACGAACAATTTCTGAGGAAGCATGGAGGCACTCTTGGGCCTCATTCTAGGGCACTCAAGTGGACTCCCACTTCTTTAGGGGTGATTTTTGGGCCTCACGCTTAAAATGGGGGTAGTGCATAAACCAATCTTGCTATCCTACTGGTCTACTCGTACGGTTTGGTTAACCCCCATCTTCGCACCATACATGAGCAGAGATCGTTTTTTGCTATTGCAGCGCATGCTGCATTTCGATGACAATTCTGCGGCATTGCCCCGGGACCATCCAGACCATGACAAGTTGTTCAAAATTTGGCCTGTCGTGGACCATTTGTCTGCCAGGTTTCCAGAGGTTTATACTCCTGGAAAGAATATAGCCATTGATGAGTCCTTGATCTTGTATAAAGGGCGGCTGCTGTTTAGGCAGTACATTCCGAGCAAACGCGCTCGCTATGGCATCAAGCTGTACATGCTGTGTCAGAGCTCGACTGGCTATGTGTACAGCTTGAGAGTGTATACAGGGAAGGACACAACTCTTAACCCTGTATGTTGCCCTCCCACGCTAGGGGTCACAGGAAAGATCGTATGGGAGCTTGTCCAGCCACTTTTTCACAAAAGTTATAACCTTTATGTGGACAATTTCTATACAGGAGTAGAGCTGTTTAGTGAGCTCTACAAAGCTGGCACCGTGGCTTGCGGTACAATTCGTTGTTTCTGCAAAGGATTTCCGCAGGAGCTTGTTTGCAAGAAGCTCCAGAAATCCCAGAGCACTGCGCTGCGTTCCAATGAACTGCTCGCAGTCAAGTTCTCAGATAGGCGTGACGTGTACGTGCTCACTACAATTCATGCTGAGAGCACTTCCCCTGTCACGTTTTGGGGTCAGATGGCCGAAGTACACAAGCCCACCTGTTTACTTGATTACAACAAGTACATGGGCGGAGTGGACAAGAACGACCAGGTTCTTCAGCCATACAATGCGAGTCGTAAAACTCGCACTTGGTATAAGAAACTGTTTACTCACCTGATCCAGATGGCAACATACAATGCGTATGTTGTTTATCGTCAGACCACCACAGGAAGACTCATGTCTTTCCTTGACTTTCAGTTTTCTGTGATTGAAAGTCTCACTGCTACAGAAGCAGCAGCCTCCACTTCATGTGTTCTGGAGGATGTGGCAAGGCTGCAGGAGCGACACTTTGCTAATAAAATTCCTGCAACACCCAAAAAGGAGCGACCATGTTGTCGCTGTAAAGTGTGCTCGACGATGCAGGGAAAGAGGCAGGAGACTTGTGTTTACTGTCCCCAGTGCCCAAGTAAGCCTACCTTCTGTTTTCCTACTTGCTTTATGTTGTATCACACTAAAGCAAAATTGACTGAGGTGGAGCTGCCAATAGGTAAACCTTTCAATTGGTGTGAATGGATACCTACTGTCTGTGGGCCACTCCTTCACTACGCAAGCAGATGCAGAATATTTCTTCCTCTACTTCAGGAAATCATGGACTTCTCAACACCTTTATCTGCTTTGAGAACGTGGTAGTTGTGCTGTTCGCCAATTGACAAGTGCATTATAGTCCGCACGCTGCACATACTGGTGGACAGAACATACGCCACGTTGTCACGGAGTACCCGTGTTTCACATTCAACCATTCTTCATAGTTTATGATGTTCGCTTTAGAAAGCTTTTGAAAATTTCCAGCATGTTTGCCTTAGTTTCAAAGGTAGATATGCTTGATCAGCTCGAGGAATGGCTTTGCGGCATACTCGGGCACCCCCCAACTTGCATCCACAAACTGGAAGGAGTTGGATTTAGCACAGTGAGAGCATTGATAGCATGTGACAGAAATGTTTTCTCAAGCTTCAAGTAGCTAGAAATGGAAGGCATTAGTATAGGGTCTCTTGACAATTAGACAAGATTAGTCAGGACTCTGATGAGGACTGACACACGAATGGGTTAGAACAGCTTATGGTAGGTGCGCTTTCTGAGGAATATTGCAAAGGTAGAAGGCAGATAGTAAAGATAGTATAGATACACGTCATGAATTCATCTTCACCCATGGATTCAAATCCATTGCTGCCATTCTCGCACTGAATTTACTATAGTACTTATGGGTCAATGCTGCTTGCCATGTTCATCCTCCATTAGAACTTAGTAGATGATCAGTTTGCTGTATGATAAGTGCATTACAGTCACTGCACATAACAGTGGATTGGACATATGCTACGTTGTCACGGACTACCCGTGCTTCACATTCATCCGTTCTTCATAGTTTATGATGTTATCTTTTGAAAATTTCCAGCATGTTTGCCTTAGTTTCAAAGGTAGATATGCTTGCTCAGCTCGAGGAATGGCTTTGTGGCATACTCGGGCACCCCCCAACTTGCATCCACAAACTGAAAGGAGTTGGATTTAGCATAGTGAGTGCGCTAAAGGCGCATGAAAGACATGTCTTCCTGAGCCTCATGTGGCTGTCATGGAAGCCATTAGTAAAGGTTCACTCGGCATGCGTTCGGTAACGTTCAGGAAGAAGGAGGGGGAGACTTGACAGGTGGTAAAATGTAGTCAAACTCATTATGTCTTGTGGCATAAGAATGTGATGGGCCCTTGCATGGCGGCGGTATGTTTGTGTGAGTGCAAGTGATCTGGTTGTTTGGGCCCGTGGCTGGCGGTATGGAAGTTTTGTGTGTGGTGTGTGAATAGGCGTGTGAATGGACCATAAAGTGGTTGGTGCCGTGAAGAGGCTTTATGGCTCCCCTTCAGAAGGCTTGGCTTCAATATTTATATACTTTGATAAGTATTTGTGCTTTGAAGCCAGCGTTTCTGGAGGTGCTAAAACCAACCAGTGTAAGTGGTGGATTAGCTTTATCAAATTAGTGTTAGATTTATATTTGTGGCGGTTTAATGGCCTTTTGTAAGATTTTCTTTTTGTCAATATGGGTAGCAGGGGACTTTGTGCCATAGCTTAGTCGTCACCTAGGCAAACCTTCAGATTTTTGAGTAGTAGACAAAGGGGGAAGTACAAGGGTGAATGACTTGCGTGGCTCTCACTGTTTTATTTTTTTACCCAACATGCCCTGCAAACCTCAAATTTAGCTGAAAAAATCACTTTTTCCACACATTTTTGTGTGTGAAAGTTGTGGGATCACCGGGCTGACACAAATTTCCTACCACCCAGCGTTCCCCCAGGTCTCCCGATAAAAATGGTGCCTCACTCGTGTGGGAGGCCCAAGTACCCGCGACAGGCAAGGGCCCAAAACCTATTGAGGAGACATCAAAATTGCTTATCACAAAATGACCTGGTTTTGCAAGGGTGGTCACCTGGGTTTTTTGCCCCGTGCTCGGCGGCCAGCTAGGGAAACCTACCAAACTCACACATTTATGAAAACTACACACCCGGGGGATTCCAGGGAGGTATGGCTCGCGTGGATCCCCCAATGTTTCCTTGCCCAGAATCCCCTGCAAACCTCAAATGTAGATGAAAAAATCACTTTTTCCACCCATTTTTGTGTGGGAAAGTTGTGGGATCACCGGGCTGACACAAGTTTCCTACCACCCAGCGTTCCCCCAGGTCTCCCAATAAAAATGGTGCCTCACTCGTGTGGGAGGCCCAAGTACCCGCGACATGCAAGGGCCCAAAACGTATTGAGGAGACATCAAAATTGCCTATCACAAAACGACCTGGTTTTGCAAGGGGGGTCACCTGGGTTTTTGCCCCCGTGCTCGGCTGACAGCTAGGGAAGCCTACCAAACCCACACATTTCTGAATACTAGACACCCGGGGGATTCCAGGGAGGTATGGCTTGCATGGATCCCCCAACGTTTTCTTACCCAGAATCCGCTGCAAACCTCAAATTTAGCTGAAAAAAATCACTTTTTCCACACATTTTTGTGTGTGAAAGTTGTGGGATCACCGGGCTGACACAAATTTCCTACCACCCAGCATTCCCCCAGGTCTCCCGATAAAAATGGTGCCTCACTCGTGTGGGAGGCCCAAGTACCCGTGACAGGCAAGGGCCCAAAACGTATTGAGGAGACATCAAAATTGCCTATCACAAAACGACCTGGTTTTGCAAGGGGGTCACCTGGGTTTTTGGCCCCGTGCTCGGCGACCAGCTAGGGAAACCTACCAAACCCACACATTTCTGAATACTATACACCCGGGGGATTCCAGGGAGGTATGGCTTGCGTGGATCCCCCAACGTTTTCTTACCCAGAATCCGCTGCAAACCTCAAATTTAGCTGAAAAAAATCACTTTTTCCACACATTTTTGTGTGTGAAAGTTGTGGGATCACCGGGCTGACACAAATTTCCTACCACCCAGCATTCCCCCAGGTCTCCCGATAAAAATGGTGCCTCACTCGTGTGGGAGGCCCAAGTACCCGTGACAGGCAAGGGCCCAAAACGTATTGAGGAGACATCAAAATTGCCTATCACAAAACGACCTGGTTTTGCAAGGGGGTCACCTGGGTTTTTGGCCCCGTGCTCGGCGGCCAGCTAGGGAAACCTACCAAACTCACACATTTATGAAAACTACACACCCGGGGGATTCCAGGGAGGTATGGCTCGCGTGGATCCCCCAACGTTTCCTTGCCCAGAATCCCCTGCAAACCTCAAATGTAGATGAAAAAAATCACTTTTTCCACCCATTTTTGTGTGGGAAAGTTGTGGGATCACTGGGCTGACACAAGTTTCCTACCACCCAGCGTTTCCCCAGGTCTCCCAATAAAAATGGTGCCTCACTCGTGTGGGAGGCCCAAGTACCCGCGACATGCAAGGGCCCAAAACGTATTGAGGAGACATCAAAATTGCCTATCACAAAACGACCTGGTTTTGCAAGGGGGTCACCTGGGTTTTGCCCCCGTGCTCGGCGGCCAGCTAGGAAACCTACCAAACCCACACATTTCTGAATACTAGACACACGGGGATTCCAGGGAGGTATGGCTTGCCTGGATCCCCCAATGTTTTCTTACTCAGAATCCCCTGCAAACCTCAAATTTAGCTGCAAAAATTACTTTTCCCACACATTTTTGTGTGGGAAAGTTGTGGGATCACCGGGCTGGCACAAATTTCCTACCACCCAGCGTTCCCCCAGGCCTCCCGATAAAAATGGTGCCTCACTCGTGTGGGAGGCCCAAGTACCTGCGACAGGCAAGGGCCCAAAACGAATTGAGGAGACATCACAATTGCCTATCACAAAACGACCTGGTTTTGCAAGGGGGTCACCTGGGTTTTTGTCCCCGTGCTCGGCGGCCAGCTTAGGGAAACCTACCAAACCCACACATTTCTGAAAACTAGACACACAGGGTATTCCAGGGAGGTATGGCTTGCGTGGATCCCCCAACGTTTTCTTACCCAGAATCCCCTACAAACCTCAAATTTAGCTGAAAAAATCACTTTTTCCACCCATTTTTGTGTGGGAAAGTTGTGGGATCACCGGGCTGACACAAGTTTCCTACCACCCAGCGTTCCCCAGGTCTCCCGATAAAAATGGTGCCTCACACGTGTGGGAGGCCCAAGTACCCGTGACAGGCAAGGGCCCAAAACGTATTGAGGAGACATCAAAATTGCCTATCACAAAACGACCTGGTTTTGCAAGGGGGTCACCTGGGTTTTGGCCCCGTGCTCGGCGGCCAGCTAGGAAACCTACCAAACCCACACATTTCTGAATACTAGACACCCGGGGGATTCCAGGGAGGTATGGCTTGCGTGGATCCCCCAACGTTTTCTTACCCAGAATCCGCTGCAAACCTCAAATTTAGCTGAATAAAATCACTTTTTCCACACATTTTTGTGTGTGAAAGTTGTGGGATCACCGGGCTGACACAAATTTCCTACCACCCAGCATTCCCCCAGGTCTCCCGATAAAAATGGTGCCTCACTCGTGTGGGAGGCCCAAGTACCCGTGACAGGCAAGGGCCCAAAACGTATTGAGGAGACATCAGAATTGCCTATCACAAAACGACCTGGTTTTGCAAGGGGGTCACCTGGGATTTTGGCCCCGTGCTTGGCGGCCAGCTAGGGAAACCTACCAAACTCACACATTTATGAAAACTACACATCCGGGGGATTCCAGGGAGGTATGGCTCGCATGGATCCCCCAACGTTTCCTTGCCCAGAATCCCCTGCAAACCTCAAATGTAGATGAAAAAAATCACTTTTTCCACCCATTTTTGTGTGGGAAAGTTGTGGGATCACTGGGCTGACACAAGTTTCCTACCACCCAGCGTTTCCCCAGGTCTCCCAATAAAAATGGTGCCTCACTCGTGTGGGAGGCCCAAGTACCCGCGACATGCAAGGGCCCAAAACGTATTGAGAAGACATCAAAATTGCCTATCACAAAACGACCTGGTTTTGCAAGGGGGGTCACCTGGGTTTTTGCCCCCGTGCTCGGCGGCCAGCTAGGGAAACCTACCAAACCCACACATTTCTGAATACTAGACACACGGGGGATTCCAGGGAGGTATGGCTTGCCTGGATCCCCCAATGTTTTCTTACTCAGAATCCCCTGCAAACCTCAAATTTAGCTGCAAAAATTACTTTTCCCACACATTTTTGTGTGGGAAAGTTGTGGGATCACCGGGCTGGCACAAATTTCCTACCACCCAGCGTTCCCCCAGGCCTCCCGATAAAAATGGTGCCTCACTCGTGTGCGGAGGCCCAAGTACCCGCGACAGGCAAGGGCCCAAAACGAATTGAGGAGACATCAAAATTGCCTATCACAAAACGACCTGGTTTTGCAAGGGGGTCACCTGGGTTTTGTCCCCGTGCTCGGCGGCCAGCTAGGAAACCTACCAAACCCACACATTTCTGAAAACTAGACACACGGGGTATTCCAGGGAGGTATGGCTTGCGTGGATCCCCCAACGTTTTCTTACCCAGAATCCCCTACAAACCTCAAATTTAGCTGAAAAAATCACCTTTTCGACCCATTTTTGTGTGGGAAAGTTGTGGGATCACCTGGCTGACACAAGTTTCCTACCACCCAGCGTTCCCCCAGGTCTCCCGATAAAAATGGTGCCTCACTCGTGTGGGAGGCCCAAGTACCCGCGACATGCAAGGGCCCAAAACGTATTGAGGAAACATCAAAATTGCCTATCACAAAACGACCTGGTTTTGCAAGGGGGGTCACCTGGGTTTTTGACCCGGTGCTCGGCGGCCAGCTAGGGAATCCTACGAAACCCACACATTTCTGAAAACTAGACACCCGGGGGATTGCAGGGAGGTATGGCTTGCGTGGATCCCCCAACGTTTTCTTACCCAGAATCCGCTGCAAACCTCAAATTTAGCTGAAAAAAATCACTTTTTCCACACATTTTTGTGTGGGAAAGTTGTGGCATCACCGGGCTGACACAAATTGCCTACCACCCAGCATTCCCCCAGGTTTCCCAATAAAAATGGTGCCTCACTCGTGTGGGAGGCCCAAGTACCCGCGACAGGCATGGGCCCAAAACGTATTGAGGAGACATCAAACTTGCCTATCACAAAACGACCTGGTTTTGCAAGGCGGGTCACCTGGGTTTTTGGCCCAGTGCTCGGCGGCCAGCTAGGGAAACCTACCAAACCCACACATTTCTGAAAACTAGACACCCAGGGGATTGCAGGTAGGTATGGCTTGCATGGATCCCCCAACGTTTTCTTACCCAGAATCCCCTGCAAACCTCAAATTTAGCTGAAAAAATCACTTTTTCCACACATTTTTGTGTGGGAAAGTTATGGCATCTCCGGGCTGACACAAGTTTCCTACCACCCAACTTTTTGGGCCCTTGCCTGTCGCGGGTACTTGGGCATCCCACACAAGTGAGGCACCATTTTTATCGGGAGACCTGTGGGAACGCTGGGTGGTAGGAAATTTGTGTCAGCCCGGTGATCCCACAACTTTCCCACACAAAAATGTGTGGAAAAAGTGATTTTATCAGCTAAATTTGAGATTTGCAGGGTATTCTGGGTAAGAAAACGTTGGGGGATCCACGCAAGCCATACCTCCCTGCAATCCCCTGGGTGTCTAGTTTTCAGAAATGTGTGGGTTTAGTAGGTTTCCCTAGCTGGCCGCCGAGCACGGGGCCAAAAACCGAGGTGACCCACATTGCAAAACCAGGTCGTTTTGTGATAGGCAATTTTGATGTCTCCTCAATACGTTTTGTGCCCTTGCCTGTCACGGGTACTTGACCCACCCACACAAGTGAGGTACCATTTTTCTCAGAAGACTTTGGGGAATGCGGGGTTGGTGGAATTTTGGGGATCCATGCAGATTACAGAACTTTCCACCACAGAAATGTGAGGAAAATGTGTTTTTTTGGACAAATTTTGAGGTTTGCAAGGGATTCTGGGTAACAGAACCTGGTGAGAGCCAGACAAGTAACCCCATTCTGGATTCCCCTGGGTGTCTAGTTTTCAAAAATGTATAGGTTTGCTAGGTTTCCCTAGGTGCCGGCAGAGCTAGGGTTCAAAATCTACAACTAGGCACTTTGCAAAAAAAAGGATCCGTTTTCACTGTGAAAATGAGGTGTGTCCACATTGCGTTTTGGGCCGTTTCATGTCACGGGCACTAGGCCTACCCACACAAGTGAGGTATCATTTTTATCAGAAGGCTTTGGAGAATGCAGGGTTGGTGGAATTTTGTGGATCCACGCAGATTCCAGAACTTTCCACCACAGAAATGTGAGGAAAATATGTTTTTTTTGACAAATTTTGAGGTTTGCAAGGGATTCTGGATAACAGAACCTGGTGAGAGCCAGACAAGTCAACCCATCCTGGATTCCCCTGGGTGTCTAGTTTTCAAAAATGTATAGGTTTGCTAGATTTCCCTAGGTGCCGGCAGAGCTAGGGTTAAAAATCTACAGCTAGGCACTTTGCAAAAAAAAGGGTCCGTTTTCACTGTGAAAATGAGGTGTGTCCACGTTGCGTTTTGGGCCGTTTCCTGTCGCGGGCACTAGGCCTACCCACACAAGTGAGGTACCATTTTTCTCTGAAGACTTTGGAAAATGCGGGTGGGTGGAATTTTGTGGATCCACGCAGATTCCAGAACTTTCCACCACAGAAATGTGAGGGAAATGTGTTTTTTTTGACAAAGTTTGAGGTTTGCAAGGGATTCTGGGTAACATAACCTGGTGAGAGCCAGACAAGTCACCCCATCCTGGATTCCCCTGGGTGTCTAGTTTTCAAAAATGTATAGGTTTGCTAGGATTCCCTAAGTGCCGGCAGAGCTAGGGGTCAAAATCAACAGCTAGGCACTTTAAAAAAAAAAATGGTCAGTTTTCACTGTAAAAATAAAGTGTGTCCATGTTGTGTTTTGAGCCGTTTCCTGTCGCGGGCACTAGGCCTACCCCCACAAGTGAGGTACCATTTTTATTGAGAGACTTAGGGTGACACAGAATTGTAGAGCAACTGTTATTACCTATTGACTTTCGATGCATTTCCGCCTTTCAAATGAAAGACAATGTGTAAAAAAGAAGTCACTATGAAAAATGACCTATAATTCTCATGCAAGTATGGGTACTCACAATTTCGGAAATCTGCAAATATCTACTGTTTCTAAACTCTATATTTTGTTCCAATTTCAGAAATACATAGGTGTCTTTCATACCGATTTTTCCATGTATATATTTTAACAAATTAATTGCTATATACCCGGTACATAATAAAAAACCATTGCAAGACGCTGCTCAGTTATTGGCTCTGGGTTCGTCGTGTTCTTGGTGAACCTACAACACCTATATATCCCCACAACCAGAAAGGTCCAGCGGATGTAACGGTATATCGCTTTCAAACAGCTGTCATAATTAGAAGAAGTTACAGGTGAAAACGTTGGCACTATTGGCTGTTTTTTTAACTACTTTTCAATTTTTCCTGTATTCAACTGTTAGTTTCTATAAAGAAACCTTGAGGGATCTACACAAATGACCCCTTGCTGAATTCAGAATTTTGTCTAATTTTCCCAAATGTATAGCTTTCCAGGATCCATTATTGCTTTCATACCCATTTCTACCGTTAACTGGAAGAAGGTTGAAAGCACACAAAATAGCAAAAATAGGCTATATCCCAGTAAAATGCCAAAACTGTGTAAAAAATGTTGGTTTTCTGACAAAAGTCTGTCAGTCGCTGAAATCTGGGAAAATGTTGATTTCAGCCCCACAAATCCTTTGTTGATACCATTTGCAGGGAAAAAACCAGACGCTTTCATTTGCAGCACTTTTTTCCCATTTTTCCCCAAAAAAACAAAATTTAGCTGTATTTTTCCTAATTTCTGGGTCCCCTCCAGGGGAATCCACAAACCCTGGATACCTTTAGAATCCCCATGATGTTGGAGGAAAAGGACGCAAATTTGGCGTGGATACCTTATGTGGTCAAAATGTTACAGGGGCCTAAGCGCAAACTACCCCAAATAGCCAAAAAATGGCTCAGCACTGTGGGGAAAAAGGCCCAGCAGTTAAGGGGTTAAATTAGATAACAATCCTTAGTCTAGATCTCTTGTTGGATTTTGGTGTTGGATGCATTGTCTATTTGGTTTGCTTATGGTGCTGTGATATTTAATGGCAGCAAGTCTGGTTTGCCACTGGTTACAGCACACATTTGCCTTGCACTATAGCATTGTGTATTTGACATTTTGCAAAAATTCTAAATTAATAGATAACACGACATGGCCATATAAACTAAGTAAACAGTGTACCAAAAAAAATTGCTATATTTGGTAGCACCTACGTACCAAGTGTTAACACTTACAGGCATAGAATTTGACATGCTATTCACTTGTCGGCTAAGTTAGCACAGTATGTTTCTGTCACATCACACCCTTCGTAGTAATTTCCACTCTGTTTTATAGGAATTCTAAATATTATGGATTACACATTGCTATAGTATCTCGTATCCACTATTCAGTGGTTACCTTTAAGCCATTGACCATTTGAAATTTCATTTTATTTAGGAGGGGATTACAGTAGGTCTATCTACATTTGAAATTTTGAATGCACCCTCACATTCAGTTCTTGTGGAGGATACCATGTACCTGTACGCTGCTGTAATATTTTGTATCACTTATATTTAAAGAGTTAACACTTACTTTGATAAGATTTGAAACAGTTTTATGTTGGCCTGTTGACTACAGTATATTCCGCCACGTCACACCCTTTTTCGTGTTTACCAACATCTTCTTCTACAGGGACACAAAATATTGTGGCTCATTTATTTCTTTATCTTCTTTCCCCTACATTTCAAGGCTTACCTTTTAGCTATTAACCAACTGAAATGGCTTTATATTTGATAGGAGATTACAGTATCTTTTAGCACTTTTGATACCATTCCACAAGCTTTCACTTCTGGTTCCATTAGGGATACCAAATATAATGGCTCATACGGACTATAATATTTGGTATTCCCTGTTTCTTGGGTTAGAACCTTCCAGGATTTGACATGGTCTTGAAGTGGTGTGGAACAGACAGTGCTTCTCTGACACATCACACCCTTGTTTATAATTTCCACTGTCTCTTTCAACAGGGATACTGAATATTATGGAACATGCAGTGATGTAATATCTGCTATCCCATTTATTTCAAGGTTTACCTTTTAACCATTGACAAGTTAAAATTGTATATTTGACAGCAGATTCCAGTATATTTAAGCACTTTTAATTGCATTCCAAAAGCTTCCACATTCGGTTCCTTTAGGGGCTACCAAATATAATGGCCAATAAGGGCTGTAATCCTTGCTATTACATATGTTATTAGAGTAAATGTTTACCAGGACACAATTTGACATGTCCTTAAGTTGCCAGGGTGAACAGAGTGTTTTTCTGCCATGTCGCAGCATTTTCTATGTATTCCAGAGTCTCTTTCTATGTGGACACCAAATATTACAGCTCATGAGTTGCTATAATATGTGGTATCTCCTAGTTTACAAGGTTTACCTTTTAGCAATTGACAAGTTGAAATTGCTTCCTATGTGAGAGCAGAATACCATAAATTGTAGTACTTTTGAATTCATTTCACAAGCTTTCACATCAAGTTCATTTTGGGATACCAAATATAATCGCCCATACAGATTATAATATTTAGTATCCCGTAGGTTTTTGGCGTTAAAACATACCAGGATTCAATTGGACATGGTCTTATGTTGGCTTGGTGAGCCCAGTATTTTTCTGCCAACTGGCACCCTTCCTTGAGTTTTCTAACATTTCTTAGTATTGGGATACCAAATATTATGGCTCATTCATTGTTGAAATATCTCCTATCTCCTTCTTTTCATGGGTCACCCTTTAACCATTGACTACTTGAAGTTGCCTTTTATTTGATAGCAGACTAAGGTATCTTTTCACATTTTTATATCATTCCTTAAGATTTTACATCTGGTTCCTTTAGGGCATACCAAATATAATGACCTTTACTATGTATAGTATTTGGTATCCCCTGTGTTTCTGGGGTTAGAACTTAACAGTATTCAACTAGACATGGTCTAATGTTGGATGGATGAGCACAGTATTTCTATGCCAAATTGCACCCTTCCTTTTGCTTTCCAACATAGTTTACTAGGGGGATACCAAATATTACGGCTCACGCATTGTTGTAATGTCTCGTATCCCCTATGTTTCATAGGTTACCCTTTAGCCATTCACCAGTTGAAGTTGCCTTTTATTTGATAGCAGACTACAGTATCTTTTCACATTTTTTACATCATTCTACAAGATTGTGCGTCCGGTTCCCTTAGGGGATACCATATATAATGGCATATACCGGCTATAATATTTGGTATCCCCTGTGTTTCTTGGGTTAGAACTTACCCGGATTCAATGTGACATGGTCTTATGTTGGATGGGTGAGCACAGTATTTCTATGCTGATTATAACCCTTCCTTTTGCTTTCCATCATCGTTTACTATGGGGATACCAAATATTATGGCTCACACATTGCTGTAATATCTCGTATCCCCCTATGTTTCATTGGTTACCCTTTAGCCGTTCACCAGTTGAAGTTACCTTTTATTTTATAGCAGATTACAGTATCTTTTCAGATTTTTCACATCAATCCCACAAGATTTTAAATCCGGTTCCCTTAGGGGATACCTTATATAATGGCCTATACTGGCTATTATATCTGGTATCCCCTGTGTTTCTGGGGTTAGAACTTACAAGTATTCAATTTCACATAGTCTTATGTTGGATGGATGAGCACAGTATTCCCATGGCAAATAGCACCTTTCCTTTTGCTTTCCAACATAAGCTACAATGGGGATACCAAATATTATGGCTCACACATTGCTGTAATATCTCGTATCCCCTACGTTTCATGGGTTACCCTTAAGCCATTGACCACATGAAGTTGCGTTTTACTTGATCAGTAGACTACAGTAACTTTTCACATTTTTACATCATTCCTCAAGATTTTACATCTGGTTCCCTTAGGTGGTACCATATATAATGGCCTATATCTGCTATAATATCTGGTATCTTCGGTATTTCTTGGTTTAAAACTTACCAGGATTCAATTAGACATGGTCTTATGTTGGATGGGTGAGCACAGTATTTCTATGCCAAATAGCGACCTTCCTTTTGCTTTCCAACATCGTTTACTATGGGGATACCAAATATTATGGCTCACGCATTGCTGTAATATCTCGTATCCCCCACATTTCATGGGTTACCCTTTAGCCATTGGCCACTTGAAGTTGTCTTTTATTTGATAGCAGACTACAGTATCTTTTCACATTTTTTACATCATTCCACAAGATTGTACGTCCGGTTCCTTTAGGGGAACCCATATATAATGGCCTATACCGGCTATAATATTTGGTACCCCCTGTGTTTCTTGGGTTAGAACTTACTAGGATTCAATTTGACATGGTCTTATGTTGGATGGGTGAGCACAGTATTTCTATGCTGATTATAACCCTTCCTTTTGCTTTCCAATATCGTTTACTATAGGGATACCAAATAATATGGCGCACGCATTGCTGTAATATCTCGTATCCCCTATGTTTCTTAGGTTACCCTTTAGCCATTCACCAGTTGAAGTTACCTTTTATTATATAGGAGATTACAGTATCTTTTCAGATTACCATATATAATTTCCTATACCGACAATAATATCTGGTATCCCCTGTATTTCTGGTGTTAGAACTTACCAGTATTCAAATTGACATGGTCTCATGTTGGATGGGGGAGCACAGCATTTCTATGCCAAATAGAAACCTTCCTTTTGCTTTCCAACATCGTTTACTATGGGGATACCAAATATTATGGCTCACGCATTGCTGTAATATCTCGTATCCGCTGTGTTTCATGGGTTATGCGTTAGCCGTTGACCACTTGAAGTTGTCTTTTATTTGATACCAAATATTATTGCTCACACGTTGTTGTAATGTCTCGTATCCCCTACGTTTCATGGGTTATCCTTTAGCCATTGACCACTTGAAGTTGCGTTTTACTTGATAGCAGACTACAGTAACTTTTCACATTTTCTACATCATTCCACAAGATTTTACATCTGGTTCGCTTAAGGAATACCAAATATAATGGCCTATAACGGCTATAATATCTGGTATCCCAGGTGTTTCTTGGTTTAGAACTTACCAGGATTCAATTAGACATGATCTTATGTTGGATGGGTGAGCACAGTATTTCTATGCCAAATAGCACCCTTCCTTTTGCTTTCTAACATCGTTTAGTATGGGGATACCAAATATTATAACTCATGCATTGCTGTAATATCTCTTGTCCCCTACGTTTCATGGGTTACCATTTAGCCATTGACCACTTGAAGTTGCCTTTTATTTGATAGCAGACTAGAGTACATTTTCACATTTGTAATTTAATTCTGCAAGCTTTTACATCTGGTTCCTTTAGGGGATACAAAATATAATGCCTCGTAAGTGCTATACTATTTGGTATCCCCTATGTTTCTCGGGTTAGATCTTACCAGGATTCAATTTAACGTGGCCTTCTGTTGGCTGGGTGAACACAGTATTTTCCTGCCAAATAGCACCCTCCCCTGTGTTTTCCAACATATTTTACTATGGAGATACCACATATTAAGGCTCCTGCATTGCTGTAATGTCTGGTATCCCCTACTTTTCAACGGTTACCTATTAACAGCTGACAAATTCAAGTTGCATTTTTAAGCAGATTACAGTATTTTTCACGCTTCTTATTTCACAAGCTTTCAGATACGGTTCCTTTGGTGGATACCAAATTTATTGCCTCATAGGAGCATAAAATTTGGTATCGGCTATGTTTCTAAGAGTTAAAACTAGCCTGGACACAATTTGTCATGGCCTAATGTTGGCAGGTTGAAGAATCTGTTTTTCTGTTACAATGCACCCTTCCTTTTGTTTTTCATTGTCTCCTTCTATGGGGATACCAAATATTATGGCTCAAGCATTGCTGTTATATTTTGTCTACCCTCCTTTTCAAGGGTTACCATTTCACCACTGACAAGTTCAAATTGACTTTTATTTGACAGCAGATTACAGTATAGTTTAGCACTTTTAATATCACTCCACAAGCTTTCACATCTGGTTCCTTTAGGGGATACCAAATATAATGTCACCAATGAGCTGTAATATTGGGTATCCCCTATGTTTCTTGGATTAAAATATACCAGGATACAATTTTATATGGTCTTATGCTGGCGGGATGAACACATTGTTTTTGTGACAAATCACACCTTCCTTGTGTTTTCCACTGTGTCTTTTTATGAGGATACCAAATATTACGGACTAGGATTGGTGTAATATCTGGTATCCCCTTGCGTTTCAAGGCAGACCTTTTAACCATTGACAAGTTGAAATTGCCTTTTATTTGACAGCAGATTACAATGTGCTGTAGCACTTTTGATACCATTCCACCAGCTTTCATCTCCAGTTCCTTTAAGAGATACCCAGAGATGCCTATATGGGCTGTAATATTTGGTATCCACTATGTTTCGAGTTTTAAAACTTACCAGGGTACAAATTGACATGGTCTTATGTTGAATGGGGTGAACACAGTTCTTTTCTGACAAATTGTACCCTCCCTTCTGTTTTCCTGTATTTTTGTATTGGGATACCAAATATTACAGCTTATGCAATGCAGTAATATCTTGCTTTCCCTACTTTTTAAGGGTTATCCTTTAATATTCATAATCTGTGAGCAAAATAGCGTAGAGGTTTAATCTCAAGTATCATTCTGAGACTACTGTGGAGAGGCAGCCTTTGTGTAGGATGATGTTTCTCATTATAGGAAACACTGGAGGTGACTCTGAGCTTCAACACCCACAGCGTGGACAAAATGTGGTTTGGGATCTTCCTAATGCAGTGATTGGAGACAGGCAGACAACAGGTTTGTCCTAGAAGCTATAACTCTTTGGAAAAGCTGAGGCTGGTGTCCCAACCATTGTCACAGCCATCCACCAGGCGACTTTGCTCGGGAGGAGTATTCTGCAACTCCTTGATAAACAAAAGGCCTCTCGGAATTTCTAAATGTAGCCTGATCTCTTCTTTCTCACCTCAGTGTCTGGGTATCCTCCCTCCAGCTATCGGAATGCAGATAATACACTTCCACTCTCCTGGAAGCTATCCTCATCTTGTACAATTACAAACCAGAGAGCATTCAAATTGACCTCACTTTGCTTTGCAAGGGTAAGCATCAGAATACATCAGTTATAGCATTCAGAGAATCTTCTTTTCAATGTTTGGAGTACTTATCTTGCATATTCTCTCGTGTTGCTTTTAACATGAAGTGACTGATTCATTCAGGTGCAGCCGAAAGTGCTTGCTTGATATTTTCTTTTAAATACATGCAGCCATTACTTTGCGGTTCCAACCCCTGAGCTGATCAGCGGTCTTTGCTCAAGCGGTGGTCTAGCAGTAGCCTGGAAGTGAACAGACTGTTCACCTGTTTATAGGGCCCATCAAAAAGGACTTAATAGAGAACAATCTCAAACGCAAACAATGTTTTGAGTCCTTAATGGACTGAGCATCGTAGCTTCTGATTGGCGGCTTCACTAGCACCAACCCAGCGCACCACATCTTGAGGCCAACAATTGGCCCAGCTCGACGCAACTCGACTCAGCGTGATGCATCTCGACGCAAGTACTCGAAACACTGGCGGCTTCATTGACCTCGATGTAAAGCATCTCGTTGCCCGCATCATAGCTCTGTTTGGCGGCTTCAACAAAACTGACACAAAGCAACACAGCGCATCTTGATGCAGTATCTCAAGTGCTTGTCAACTTCTCCTCGACAGCCACACCACACAGGCCAATGAAAGTACTTGTCATCTCTACTCCCAGGACACAAGATACTTTATAACCACGGACTGCACTCAGTCCTTTATCCGACTCATGCTCCATCGTGGTCGGCCTTTGTGACTTGGATCCCATCTTCCATGACCGGTTAAACGCAATTAGTGCTTCTTGCTTCTAAGAGCTACTTTTCTTCACAACTTTTAAAATTGCATATTTCTGGTTCTACTTATCTGATTTTGTTGTTTTTTCTTAAAGTTAAATCTATTATTCGAGATTGGTGTGGGATTCTTCTTGTGTTTTGTTTTCACTTCATTACTGTTTGAAGAGCTGCATAAATACTGTAATAATATTCTGTGTGCTTATTTTACATGTGCTAGGCAACAGATTGAACCTGTTGAAATAAACCCTTTTTAATCATAATAGGGGTTTAGACAGAATTTTGGAAATAAAAATACATTGGGACAAAATATTGTGTCAAGAATCTTGATAGTCCTATTAATCAAAAGAGGGGGACTCTAGGAGCTATTCTAAAAGGTCCGGTGACCCGTGCTCCCGAAATTAAACTTATACCAAAGGGAGTCACCGTTCCTGAGTGGAGATGGAGAGGAGGGAAGTAGGGGGTACTCTTGTCGTGTGCTACTCTGCTTGTGGGAGGCAGGGTGTCCTCATCTTGATGCCCTCACACACCCCGAAGGATGTCATGCTTCATCATTGGGCTTTTGCTCCTCGTCGGGCCGGCGCTGCAATGCCCTATGGGTCCCCGAAGGGTCTCTTTTCGGAGATCTTTGATGAAGCCGTGTGGGTGTAAGTGGCAGTGAAGTCCTAGAAAGTGTATTAAAAAATGGCTGGAGGAGAGTGATTAATTTTAATAAAGTGATCCCTCTGTCATTATTAAAACAAAGTGTATGGAGCTGCTTTAAGGGGTATTATGTCCCTTGGTAGCTGGGTGATTATATGTCCCTAGTGGGCATATGTTATGGTCAACATGTTTCACGCTTCAGTGGTCTCAGGGGGATCCAGGGCGCTTCGTCAGGACCGAATAAGAAATTTATATCTACAGTGGCCCGAAACTTTTGGTGCCCCCGGATAAATGAAAGGAGTAGAGATTCCCTTAGTAGGTAGGGTAAGATTCCATGAGATCAGGGAGGGTCACTTGAGAGGGTTCTCTCGGTGCATCTGGGCTGTGTTACCTGTGTGCCTCTCGCTGTCTCAACGGTGACTCCCTTTGGTATAAGAATCTTGATAGAACATCCTGTTACGACATGTGAACGTATACATGCAGCACGGAATCCCTGAGGCACTGGGAACCTCGAGCCTGTGAATTGAAAAAACAGGTCCTATTGGCACAAAGAAGGGCTATATTTCCCCATTGAGGAACTGTATATCTCTGCAGCCTTACAGCTCAACTAGGTGGGCGATCTATCAAGAACTTAAGTGATTGGGCCCACTTGTGAAACCATGGATCCTTTCATTAAGATTTGGGCTTAAGCCAAGAGATTGGCTGCATATGACAATTGAGCCAACACGAAAAACTCTCCTTTCGTTTGGTGTATTTTAATATTATGTAATCATGTATGGGAGATATCTTGTGGTCCTGAAGAAGGTGGTCAAAGTCTGTGTTAACTACCAAAACACGTTGACGCTTAGGTTATGCTAAATCTGATGAACACATGGATAAAATAGATGATGATCTTTTGAACAATCATGTGTCCCATTCTTCGATTCACACAGATTAGCATGATACAAAGACAGATATAATAGTCTTGTGTGTGCTCCCTCTTTTGAAAATATCTTTCTATTGTATATGAATTTTGGTCATTTTTTATGTAATATATTTGTTTTTTAATTGATGATTTCAAGTGATTAGGTTCACTTTTGTACAGATTTTGTACATTTTATTTGTTGCCCTAAATGTAATGTGTAAAGATTTGGCATTAAAAATCTGAACAATCTGGCACTTTTTTTGGTATTTGACTTGATCAGTGTTGTAGTCGTAAAAGAATTATGTCTGAGTCCATTGCGGTGAATGTTTGTTGAAACGAAGTTGTGGTTGATTGAAGTCCCAAAAGGAGATTTTTTTGACTTGTGAGTCTTACACCGAGCCCTGTCCCTTTGGTCCGGGTGCCCCTCTCTATTTACCTTACTATCAAGAATATTGAGGACAAAAATATCATGAAGGTAGGTTTCTATAGGTAAGCAAAGTTTAACTCTATATAACTCCACATATATGTACCTTGACAATACCATATATCATCAAAGTACGTAGACATGGAGTTAAGAATAGTAAATCTATACTTACCTATTTGCACTTACCTTCTCAATAGTTTGGTCCTTGATATTTTTGACATGAGATTCTGTCCACACAATATTTTTTTTCCGATATTCTGTTAGTGATCCCATAAAATCATTTTTCTTAGTGCAGTGACTGTGTGTGATATTGAAAACAACAACGCTGGACTCTCAAACTACTACTGCATCTCTGAATCCCTGTTTGGGGACTGTTGGCAATGGCGGCTAATCTATAATAGCGGAGGAGAATCGCCCCACTGCAGAATAAAAAATGAAACGATAATAAAACAATTTTATTGTCATTTTAGTTTTCACTGGCAGCCAATGCTGCAGAGTCTAGGGCAGGACCAGGCAATCCTTTCTTGGCAGCACAGGGACTGGGAGGAGGAGTGGAGGGCACTTGTAAGTGACATGTCAGTTTGGCCAGCCATGTTAGGCCAGCCAAACAGACATACGCACTTAGATTTCCCCAACCCAGCTGTATTGTACAGCTTGGTTATAAAATGACACAGGCTCCCAGTCTAGTGAGCACCTAACCAGGCCCCTCAGACCAATCCAGGCACTTCTCTCACAGCATGAGAGCAGCTTCTGGATTGGGTGGGAGTCTGTGCTGGCCTAGGGACTTCCGGAAGAGATGAGCACTGAGGCGACAGGTAGTGGGAGTGGCAGCGGAAGTAGCAGGTGAGTGCTTTTTTTATTATTGGCCCCCGCGCTGCCCCACCACTGTATGTTGGCACCAGCTGCTGCTGACTGTTAGTAAAGCAAAAACACAGACACCACTTCAACTATGTATTGGGTTGTGCAGGGCTACAACCTGTCTTTCACATTCAAGCACTGGTGCATTGGACTAAGTTCGCTTGTGTCCTCTGTTGGTGTAAAAACAAACCTTGTAGATCTAAACCAGAGCCTTAGTTTACGCAACATCACAACATGCAGATTACCCAAAGGACCCTTCAATAGCTCTCATAAACAAACTGCCTCAACCTCAAGTGTGCCACAAGACACATCAAATGGAATTTAGCACTCAATAGGAAGACCTAAGTATTCACCATTTCAGGCCCCTATCTGGGGGCCATTGGGCCACATCTCTGGAAGTTGGGTTCGATGACACATTATTGTGGTAAACAATATTGTTAAGAAAAATATTGTGTTTAAAAATATTGTTTACCACAATATTGTGTTCCTATACTAATGAAGATTGCAAAAATATCAAAAAATATTGTAGACAGTAATATCATCCAAAAATATCAATTTTGTAATACATATTCAGTTTAAAGTAGTAAATGTAAATTATATAATATATAAAATTAATATAATGTAAAGTACATAAATTACACTAATTATTTAACACTATATATAAATATATTTGTATATAAAAACACACATATACATATGTGTGGATGTTAAAGAATAGACTGGATTACACTAGTGTACAGTGGAATGCTATAGAGTGGAGTTATGTATGGTAGAGTGAAGGGGCGCAGAGTGTCATTCAGTGGAGTAGAGTGTCATAGTGGGGAGTAGAGTGGAGTGGCGTACAGTACACTGTAGAGTGTAGTAGAGTGTGGTTGAATGGAGTGGTATAGAGTGGAGTAGAGTGCAGTGGCATACAGTAGAGTAGAGTGGAGTGGAGTAGATGGGAGTAGTGTGTCATAGTGGAGTGTAGTAGTGTGTCATAGAGTAGAGTGGAGTAAAGTGGGGTGGAGTGCCATGAGGGAGTTGTGTAGTGTATCTTAGAGGGTTGTAAATTGGCATAGAGTAGAGTGTTGTACAGTGGAACGGAGTGGAGTAGAGTGTTGTACAGTGGAGCCTAGGGGCATACAATGTAGTATAGTGTGGTACAGTGGCATAGAGTGTAGTAGAGTCTTGTAGAGTGGAGTTGTATAAAGTAGAGTAGAGCATTGTAGAGTGAAGCAGCATTGAGTGGAGTGTCCTACAGTGGCACTGAGTAGGGTAAAGTGTTGTACAGTGGAGTCTAGTGAAGAGGCATAGCTTACAGTGAAGTAGAGTGTCATAGAGTGGAGTGCCATGTCATACAGTACAGTGCCATCGAGTACAGTGGAGTGACGTAGCATAGAGTGGAGTAAAGTGTCATAGAGTGGAGTGGTGTGGCATGTCATATAGTCTAGGAAACTGTCATAGGGAGGAGTGGCATAGAGTACAGTACAGTCTTGTAGAGTAAAGTGATGTTGAGTAGAGTACAGTGTGGCGGAGTGTGGTACAGTGGAGTTGCATAGAATGTCTTAGAGCCGAGTGGCATAGAGTAGCATGGAGTGGCATAGAGTGGAGTAGTGGAGTACAGTGGAGTAGTGTGTTTGAGAAGCATGGAATACATTGGGGTGGAGTGGTGTAAAGGGAGTGAAGCAGAGTGGAGTAGAGTGTGGTAGAGTGGCATATAGAGGACTACAGTGCTCTACAGTGACATACACTGTAGTACAGTGTTGTACAGTGGAGTATTCTGTGGTAGAGTGGAGGGGCATAGAGTGTCAGAGTGGCGTACAGTGGCATAGAGTAAACTACTGTGGTGTACTCTGGGATAGACTTGAGTACAGTGTTGTACAGTGGAGTAGCATAGAGTTGAGTTGAGTTTGGACGACGGGTGCCAGACTCACACATCCTTTTTTAAATTTCTTTATTGAGCATTTCAAATTAACATCAACAATGTATGCACATCACACTTGTCAAATGATAGATGAAAAAATAAAGTTTGACCGTCCTACCATCCTATTTGGACATTCACATTCCATTTACAAATATTTCGCAGTATTAACTATGCTTCAGCTGGATGGCACTAGTCAGAGACATGTATAAACTGACGAGAATGCTGAGCTGTATTTCGTTCCGACTCATCACGCTCTATAGATGACAGGTAGGTCTGGAAGGGGGCCCAGAAGTCTTTGGGATGTGAGTTCAGGGGTTGCATCTGTGCATAATCCTCCCCTGCTTTCTCACAATGGCACATACTCTCTAGCCATCCCGAAGCTGTGGGGGGACGAGCACTACCCCATCGCAGTGCTACCTCTCTTTTAGCCAGTAGCAGCACCATGGACACCAACCTATGGGCACTGCGTGGCACCTCAAGGGTATATCCCAATAATGCCATTAGTGGACAAGGCGCAAGGTCCACACCCGTCATAGCTGAGATCCGTAACCCACCATAACCCAGTAAGCATGTACAGGCGAGGTGTGCGCAGTCAGCTCCCGCATCGTGGCACTTAGCACAGGCATCAGATCTGGTATGGTCAAACTTAGCTATATCAGATGAGGATATATAACATTGATGTAAAAATTTAAAGTTTAGCAATTTTGGCGTTGACATATAGAAACTGCTGCGTCTGTGTGCAGCGTTATGCCCACATTTTGTCAGTGATGTCTATCCTGAGTTCTGTCGCCCAAACCTTACGCAATCTATTGGTAGCATCGGGTTTTAGTTCAAGACAGGATCTATATAGTCTAGAAATCATGCATCCTCCCTCGGTAGACGAGATTGTCCGAGTCAGTGAGGCAAATCGTCAGGAGGGGATAGGAAGGGCGGAGCGATCGTAACGTGTTGCGCAGTCTCCTTAAAATAAATTGGTCCATGTATGGTATATCCCTATCCCATGGTCCCTCCAAAAGGGGTGTAACATGCCCATCAGGGAACAAGTCCCCCATAGTGTGGACGTCATACCTATGAAGGGTTTCTTGGTCTAGTTTCTCCCTAGTGAGCGGGAGCCAAGGGTTTTCATGCAGCAGGATGGCAATGGAATAGAGGGGGCCACCTCCCAATGTGCGGCGCATACAGCGCCATGCCCAACAGGTAATGGACACCGTTTGTATGTCCATATCGTGGAGTGGGATTCCCTTGGGTAGAATCTGGGTGTGCCAGATTCTTTCAAGAATCACTCTTTCAGGGTGTAGATAGGGTAGTCGAGCGTCAGGATGGTACCAACGGTATGTGTAATGGCATTGAGCTGCTAGATAATATAAATGTAGGTCAGGGACACCTAGGCTCCCGCGCTCATAAGGGAGTGTAAGTGTATCCCAACGAATACAGGGACGGGTTCCAGCCCATATTAATCACAAAAGGGTTCCCCTTAGTGTGTTGAAAAAGTGCTGTGTTAAGGGAACAGGGATGTTAGTGAAGAGGTATAGAAAGTGAGGCAGGACAACCATTTTTATTATTGCAACTCGCCCAGCTATTGACAAAGGGAGTTTTATCCAACGCTCCACCTGTGCATTGAGATCTGACAGAGCTGGCCCATAATTTCGTTGTAGTACCTGCTCCTTTTCTATATGGATGTCAATGCCCAAGTATTTAGCTCCATCGGGCGCCCATTTAAAGGGGAGCTCAGCCTTGGGAGAAGCCGTCTCATCCATTAATGGGTACAGCTCTGATTTGGCCCAATTTATACGGAGGCCTGAGAAGTCACTGAATCTGGCTATCTCCTGCATAAGAAGGGGGAGATTGAGCTGGGAGTTGCGGATGAACAGTAAAATTCTGTCTGCATACAGTGATATTAGTAGAGGCCCATGGGTGAGTTGGAACCCGCGACGCAAGTGACGCTCCTGCATCACCCGGACCAGAGGATCAATTGCCATTATAAATAAATGGGAGGATAATGAGCACCCTTGTCGAGTACCGCGCAGAATTGGGAACACATCTGATATAGCACTGTTCACTCTAATGCGGGCCGTGGGATTGGAATATAGTAGCATAATTAGTGATATGAACTGGGGGGAATGCCAGGTTTGCCTAGCACAGCCCGGAGAAAAGGCCACTCGAGGGAGTCGAAGGCCTTCTCTGCATCGGGAAATGCCACTGCAGCCGGCACGGTGGGAGAAATTTTATTAAGCACTGTTAGAAATGGGGGTCTCTAGTTGGCAAGGGTTTGCACCTTTGTCCAAGTAGGGACCCTTCCTTCTAGTCAGGATAAGGGAGTTACACTCCTAAAATAACCCCTGCTCACCCCCTTGGTAGCTTGGCACGAGCAGTCAGGCTTACCTCGGCATTTGACGAATCACAAAAATGGTGACAGAGTGCACACCAATTCCTTCATGTTTCATAGATCGTTCATATTTTTCATTATTTAGCGTGCTGGCCCGGAACCGTGGACTACCCAACCACATAATTGAAGAATCACTGGAAGAAGTGGGGCGGGTTAACACCCCACGCCGGACGCACAGCATTTCAGTGCATAACAAAGATGCCAAAAGTTACTCAAGTTCATCACAAATATTTATTTCTGTTTGAGTCATTCCATGTATTACGTTATTCATGGTTTGTAGGTCACATGTTGGACGCACTATGTTCACATTTAAACTCCTTAATGCTGTAGACATGCCATAACGAGCCTTATTCTACAGCATGGAATGTTACATAGGTACTCCTCGATTAAATCATTTCCGTCACCCAATGCATTGCTAAATAATGAAAAATATGAACGATCTATGAAACATGAAGGAATTGGTGTGCACTCTGTCACCATTTTTGTGATTTACTATTGTTCTGTCCACCCGACGAGTAGCACCCACAGATTATGTAAAATCAACCAACAAAAGGAGTTTTGTCACATGCTGGACTATTTTTACATCCTTCTTCGAAAAATGATAAGTACGGACTACTTTTTTTTGGAGCAAAACAGCGGATGAATATCGACTGTACTTATGGTTAATTTTAGTTATGACATGTTTATCTTTTTACATGTAACACAACTCAACTAATTATGATTTTATGTTTGGTGTGATCAACGTTTAAAATGACATCTATGGGAGGGCGGGGAACTCTATGTTTAAATGCCAAAGAGAGTGTTCGCAATACGGGGTGCTTTTATACCTTTCAGTAGTGGGGACACATAACCTAGATGAAATATGCGCTGGTGGTTAACACAATAGATAGGGAATGTGGAATAAACATGAGTGGAGAAAATTAAATGGGTTAATTTAAGATGGCAAAATCTAAGAGGGTAAAATGTTCCACATCAGCTTTCTTAAAGAACAGTAACAGTGCATTATGGCCTTTGTAGTCTGATTACTGAGGGAGGGAGACGACCTGGAAAGGCACGAGAAGGCGGGAGTACAACACAGGAAGTTATAATTAAATGAAGGTGGGAGGGTAACATCCAGTACGAGTTTGGAAACGAGAGGAAGCAGTCATTAGAACACTCAAGGTACGGGCTTGTGGAATTGATTTTGAAAAAAGCAGCACCGGAGAGGGAGGGTGGTTACCGTATTGGTAAGGTAGTTAAGTTGAGAATGTTTAGGGGATTGTTAAAGTTAAGAGTACTTCGGGGACTGACTGGAAAGGAGCGAAAAGTTAAGGATGGGGCATTTAATAAGTGACATTTATTATTATGAATTTTCAGCGGGCAAAACGTTGACGATGGGGTGAGCTTTAAGTTACAAGCATGTTTATTTGACACGAGTCTTATTGGTTGTATAATTTGATAAACAAAAGTCAACTTGAGACATAACCTAATAGTCATGTTTTTTTTTAATTGTAGTGAACCCCTGACGAAGTGCCAGGAAAGGCACGAAATGCATTGGGTGACGGAAATGATTTAATCGAGGAGTACCTATGTAACATTCCATGCTGTAGAACAAGGCTCGTTATGGCATGTCTACAGCATTAAGGAGTTTAAATGTGAACATAGTGCATCCAACATGTGACCTACAAACCATGAATAACGTAATACATGGAATGACTCAAACAGAAATAAATATTTGTGATGAACTTGAGTAACTTTTGGCATCTTTGTTATGCACTGAAATGCTGTGCGTCCGGCGTGGGGTGTTAACCCGCCCCACTTCTTCCAGTGATTACCTCAGCATTTGCACATAACCAACAGTAACACAGTGAAAGCACTACAAAAGGACACCACACCAGTTTAGAAAAATATCCAATATTTTTATATACTCAAAACAAGACCAAAAATGATAAAGAATCCACAAAACTGTACTTGAAAAATAGATACTTTGCAGGATGTCTTCTAAACTGCAGAAATACCTCAAAAACACAGTTCGTACGAGTCGGTAGCTCTGTCCGTGGCTACCGCAATGCTGAAAACAACAGAGTGTAACAGTTCCAGCGGACTGCGTCCATACGGGCCAGCAAAAGCGTGAACAGACTCAGTAACAGTACCTTTCTTGTTGCGGCTTGCACAGAGGTGCGAGCCGGTCGTGGCAACCGTCGCGGTTACGTTGCAAAATGGAAGCGCTGCAGGGCGCGGTCTCCTCTCGATGCGGTGCAGGCAGCGGCTCGGTGATGATCGTCCAGACGGCGTCGGTGAGACCAAGGCTTACGGTGCAGGGCAAGACGGTGCTTGATGCGGTGCTGGCAGGTTGTGCAGGCGACAGAGACGGTTTGCGGGAGCTGGCGTTGGTCGGCCCAGATGACTGTGTGGGACGAGGCGGTGCGTCGTGAAACTTTACGAGCAGTGCCCCCAACCACGATGCGGTCACGGGTGTCGAGTCAGTAGCAGCAACAGCATCAGCGAGACAAGGATGGTGAAGTGAAGCGAGGCGGTGCGGACTGCAGTGCCCACAGGTCACGGTGCAAGCAGCGGCTCGGTGGCAGCAGCGTCAGTCGTTGGTGAGACCAGGGTTGTGGTGCGAGATGCAGATTGTGCGGTCTGCAGTACTGTCAGGACACAGAGCCAGCGACGGAGTCGGTGACGGAGTCGGTTGCGGTTCCCTTCTCTGTGGCAACTGAAACAGCGGTTCCAGAAGCGGTACCCAGAGGTTGGTGAAGTCTTTGGAGTCCCTGAGACTTCAGAACAGGAGGCCAGCTCGATTTCAGGCCCTTGGTGATACTCAGCACAAGTAAAGAAGTCCAGTCCTTTCACTGCCCAAGGCAGAAGCAGCAACTGCAGGCCAACCCAACAAAGCAACAACACAGCAAAGGGGCAGTACTCCTCCTGGCAGCTCTTCCAGCTCTTCTTCTTGGCAGGTTCCTTGATTCCAGCGAGTTCTAAAGTTTAGAGGTTTGGGCCCCACTTTTTATAGCCCAAAATCCTTTGTTCTATGGGGGCAAAGAGTGTCTGTGCCCAGCCAGAACCAGTTCTGTCCTCTCTGGTGCAGCTTCTTGGCAGGAGGTGGAGACCAGGTGCTTTTGAGCCATCTAGAGTGTCAATAGCTTGGGTCACCTCCTCTAGGGTGAGTGGCTCAGTGAGGAATTGTCTCTGACCATCCTCAAGCCATACCATGGCAACATCCGCCAGGTATTCTGAGAGTGTCTCAGGGTCATTAGTTACATGAGAAGAGTACAATTTTTGGTAGTAAGTACAGAGCGTGGCCATGATACGTTCTGTTCCCGTGATGGCCTCTCCATTCTCCGCTCGGAGTTCCGCGACATAATTTACCGATCTGTTGGGGCGTAGAATGCGAGCAAGGGTGTGGCCAGGTTGCTCGCTCTCACAATAGCGACGAGCTTGGTAGTGTTTACTCAGATATGCGGTTTCCCGTTCTGCCAACTCGCAATATTTGGCCAGTAGTTCCGCCCATCGAATCAGTCCAGGTGCTCTATCAGTCTCCTCGCTACGCTCCAGCTCTTGCAGTTTTGTTTCAATCTGGCTTAATAGCGTGCGGATATCTCTAAGAATACCCACCTGCTTGGAGATACACACCCCTCTGATGAAGTCCTTAAAAGCCTCCCACAAGGTCACCTGTGAGGCCACAGTTCCTGCATTGTGCTCAAAATATTCAAGAATGGATCTATGGAGCTCACTACGGAACACTTGGTCCCGAAAGCGAATCGCTGTTGAAACGCCAGCTGAACTTGAGGCCACTTCCATATGGAATCTGAAGTTTCAATAATATTTGATTGTGATCTGAGAGTGTTCTAGGGAGCACTATTACCTCGGATATCCACGAGTGAGCTGTGGCCGACAATAGCCAATAGTCTAATTGAGTCCAGACCAAATGGGACGACTAATAGAAGGTGTATCCGGATTGCGTATGGTGATGGGTACACCATGCATCATGCAGCATATAAGTGTCGATAATGTGACGGAGTGCCTCTCGGGCCCTGGGTTTGTCAGACGGGTGCGTGCTAGTGGAATCGGTGTGCAAACAAAATGGTAAATTAAGATCCCCACCAATAATAAAATGGCCCACCACAAAGCTGTCCAGTCGGGAAAAGAGGTTTAAAAAAAATCAGGATCGTCAGTGTTAGGGGCATATATATTGAATTATAATGTACTTTTGTCTCCCAGCATTCCATGTACTAGCAGATATGGCCTTCCATGTCCGAGTAGTGTGAGTGATAAAGAAAAGGTACAGTTTTATGAAGTAAGATACAAGTACCACGCGAGTAGGAACTGTAACACGGGAAATATTGATGTGTGCCCCAGTTCCTAGCAAACGTATGGTCAGCACATGGGGAGAAATGGGTCTCCTGAAGAAAAACAATTTTAGCTGAATATCTATTAAGATATGTCAGTACATGTTTCCCTTTGCGGGGATTGTTAATATCGCGCAGATTCCAGGTAGCTACACCAAGGTCGATGGACTTGACCATGTTGTGGAGTTAGTATGAAGTGATCATATATAGGCCATTGTGCCATACAACAGTGTATGTGGTGAATGCTAAGGTGCAATGTGCAACATCAAAAAACATTTCAACTCTAGTAAAAGAGTCCCACAGTAGAGTACCACCCCCCACCCACACTAGATCCAACATTATCCTGTGAATCCCATTTAGTCAAGAAAGAAAGAAAAAGATAACCCACAACAATCCAAAATGGTGTTCACCATGGGGGGATGGGAGCAACTTGATCTCCGGCGGTCCCTACAAAGTAAAGAGTCAAACTGGAATGTGGTGCTTGCCACCATGAATTCGGATACGCAAGCGAGGAGATATGAGTCATTTGCTGATGTATATACAAGCAAGGAGTCAAGGGTATCAGACATCAGACCCAGCAGCCAATCCCACACCCATTCTCATTTCAAGATGTGGTGGGCAGGCTCCTTTGTCCCTGTGTCCCAATAGCATCCGGGGCGCATGGTCATTCAATGGAGATCCAGCATGGATAGTTTTGTAGTAGGCCTTGGCGTCTATAGGGGTATTGAAGATCCTGGATCTTCCCTTATGTTCTATTTGTAATTGAGCCGGATACAGCATGGAGTAGCGGATGTTCCATTTGCGAAATGTGTTTTTAACACTTATGTATTTCCGCCGAGCTTCCTGTACCATTGGGGTGAAATCAGGGAAGATGGGGATATTCAAACCTTGGTATTGAAGGGGACACATTTCCTGGGCCAACCGCAGCGTTGTGTCTCTGTCCCTATAATTGAGCAGAAATGCTAAACGGAATCGCGGTGGAGCGCCTTCCGGAGGTCGCAGGCTAAATGAGCAGTGTGCACGTTCAATCGCAAAAGTGTTGAAGAAACTAGAGCGGTCAAAGAGGGCCAGTAGCAATTGTTCATCAAAGTTCTCAGGACACCCCATGTCGGTATTCTCTGCAATTCCTGAGATACGAATGTTATTCCTACGAGATCTGGCATCGAGGTCCTCATTCTTGATTGCCACTTGTTTTATAAGGCGCCCCATTTTATCTAGGCACTTCTGCGTTGTCACAGAGTTATACTCCAGGCTGGAGATCCTTTCTTCAGCGCCGTCAATCCGGGCTCCCTGTCTGTCCATCCGCTTGCACAGACTATCCATGCGGCCAGTTAGTGTATCGAAGCGTGCCTCCATGGCTCTGAAGCCCGCCTTGAATTTGACCATCACAGCTGAGATGTACCATGGGGGGGCTGCGGCATCACCTCGTCCCGAGGGCTATTCTGAATCTGACTGGGAGCCTCGGTGACCAGCAGGGCCAGTGCCGTCAAATGTAAGCCTTCTCTGCCAGGAGTCCGAACGTCCTATGTCATGTCTTCAGTAAGCAAACACCCTGGGTACAGGGGGACGGCATGTACTCAGGGTATCTTCACTCCCCCCCCCCCAGCTAGGACCACCCCACAATTGTTGTGCAGGCTTTTGTCAACATCGTGGAGTTTCTGGACACGCGGGGGAGCTACCGCCCAGGGTGGGTCCCACTATTACCGGTGAATCTCCCAAATCTAACAAGGCGGGTTGCATGAAGTGTCACATGTGGGGCCCCCAGCATTGTGTCTATGTGCGTAGAGATGTCGGTGGGTCACAACCACTGCTGTCTCGCGGTGTGTCAATAGGCAGGGATCCTATCCCCAGCTCCCCAATTCTGGGTGTAAGCAGGCGGTGCGGCAGATCAGCTCCCAGAATCCGCTCACATCAGCCAAGCGGATCAATATGCAAACAGTGGGGAGTCCGTGCCCTGTGGGGGGCAATGTACTCAGCGTTCCCTGTCTCTTCGTAGCCCCATCCCGGGGGGTGTCCAGACGATGGTCTATATCTCAGGCAAGCCCTGCTATGGAGCAGATGGTTTAGGCTACTGTCTCTGGGGGGCTGCCAAGTAGACGAGTGAGCTCAGCACCTCCCTTTCACACAGCTCCACACGCGCCAGGAGTTCGGCTTGGTTAAACAAGGTCAAAGCCCACAGGCTGGACTCACCATTCTTCACCCGCAGCAGCCTCCCATGAGCATTGTATAAGGGCATGTGCAGGGCTCCAGCCACGCGGTGCAGGCAGCTGCCAGGGGGGAGGCGCGGCCCACGGCACTCAGACAGCCGCCAAGGCTGCACTTCACCCACATTCTGGACTCGCTGCAGCCTGCTGCCTCACAGCTCCGGGATCAGGAGCAGGGCCGCGGGCCAACTCAGAAGGTACCGACCGCTCCATAGCCCACACATGGAGGACGAGGGAGGGGGCGTGTTGGCAACCGACGAGATTGTGCAATCTCGGCTTCAGGCTCACCCACAGCCCCTGTTGCCACAGGGCCTCCGAGGCAGTGTCGGCAGCACCGCAACGCTCCAGATTCTCCTCAGCTTCAGGTAACGGTGGTGCATGCGGGAATCGCCCCCACGTCTCCTTGAGCCACAGCACTCCCAGTATGCCATGGGGACACCAGCGTTAGTATAACGCAGTGGCGAGCAGCATATCGGAGTCCGCCGGATCCTGAGCCTCACTAAGATGCGGCCATCTTGTTGGTGGTCTTGGCCACACCCCCCAACTCACACACCCTTAAGGCCACTCAAATGAACAGCATGATAAGCCGAGTTGGTGAATGCATGGCTTTGGCATTTGCAGACTCCATGTCCCATTACAGCAGCGATGATGGCTCTCATAGGATGTACCACAAATTCGGCAGCACCTGGACAAGCACCTCAGGCACGCTGCAAGAGTGCTGGATAGCAAACTGTTGGCTGTCTTGTAGTTTCTTGATGTGATTTCACACATGAATCACACAGGGAAACGGTTGACATCACACAACTTCAGACAGTACAGGCTTGGCTTCCAGTGTCAATCGGCCTGTTTTGGACACTCCACAGCTGGGAACATAGCTGATCTTCTACTCCTGGACAGCCTCTCCTCCAGTATGGCTAGGCCTAGGCTCTCTCCATCCCTCTCTGAGCTGTCATACAGTCTTCTTGGTGCTAGGCAGAACCACAGCTTCTCCAGCTAGTTTTAAAGACTGATATACATTCACCTCTGCAAGACTGGTTGACATGCAGATACCAGCCCTGCATCACAGTACCTCTGTGAGTACCCTGCAAAACATTCTCTTTCATGGTCCAGAGGAACTGGAAATTGCATAAACGTTATTTGGACACAACCATTATACTCATTTTCCAGACAGGACGTGGATCTACTACCTAAGGTGCCAGGCACTGGTTTGAGGTGTTCCTTTTTTTGATGTCTTCTTTGGCTGTAGTGCAGGCAAAAATGCAGATACCACATGGTCAAGCCTTTGTTAAAGGTAATATCTCTCACAACACGTAGTTATGATCATCCACTTTCCCGAAATAGCAATAAGGACATACAAAAAGGCAGGCTGTGCCTTGAAACATCCTCACCTTTAACAATAGAATCTCTGGGCAGACTTCTTCTCCCCTACTAACTATCAAATAGTAGTGTCCCGGAAGAGCAACCCCTTGGTAAAAGTCCTCATAAAATTTCCAAGGGTATCCCAGTCTCCATCCTCCCACGTATCACTGTGTGTGTCTGCACCCTCCAGCCTCAGGAATGCAGGCAATACACTCAAGCAAGTTACATTTTGCCCCAAATTTTTCTGTGAATTCCCCTTCCGTTACTCTGTGACCTATAACCTGGAAGTACAACTAACTAGTTGCCATGAATAAGTGCCCAATTAGATTCACGTTCTATGCAGGTATTGGATACTGGTCTGCAGCTGAAAGATTAGTGCAGATTGAAGAGAGAAGAAGGGATTATTGCCCCAGGTTTCTGGTAAAACTGGCCCACATGACAAGTCAGGAAAACAATGCCTCACCAGCTCACTTCATATCCAAAACACCTGTTTCATTTCACCTTCCTCCATACATTCTCAAACATAAAATAAAATAAGCTGTGTCATGCAATTTTTATGCTGTATTCTGAAAATATATTTTCCATTTGTTATACATTTAGCATGTCATACACTAAATTTTTCCTTTATCAGTTATAGACAGTTTCTTGAAAATATTCTGATAAATCGAATGTAATACAATTTAAATTGAAATTCAGTGAGAGACGCTTCCACCTTATGCACCCACAGTTGCCATGTGTACCCATGTCATTGATTTTACTTACGGCCATATGATACAAAGTGCCCTGGGGGAGCAACGTGTGTTTGCGCCAGGGCACTTTGGTATTACAGAAGGGGCCGTAGACAAGGGTGCAGCCTCTTTTGTACTACAGATAAATCTGGTGCACATATAGCGCCAACGCTATCATCAGATGGCGTTCTCTCATTTACATTTTTGTGGGCATCCCCAAAGGGGAGGAAGGGTCCAACCCTGTGCTATTTTGTGAAGCATGGTTGGCGCAAGTAGTGGTACCAGTGAAACTATAAGCTCAATACCTTGTGGCAAATGTAAAAAGAACAGTTGATGGACAGAATGCAGAAAAATGTCATACATTCACCCCAGTACAGAGATCTGGGCCTAAATCCATCATTTTGTTTGCTCCCCATGCCATTCCAGTTTGAACCCAGCCATATGCAAATCAGTATTGACCCTGCACCCAATGGGAACATTTCAGCCCAAATTGCCAGGCCAGGTCCTCCCTGGACTGGAAACAAGCATCCGAGGACCAGTTTTGGGGTTTCACCCCTCATCAGCCAGGATAGCTTGACTCCAGTGGCATGGAGAGCACGGGACCCACGACTGGGCATACCTGTCCCACTTGGGGTGACAAATGCAAAAAGAACAATTGATGGACAGAATGCAGAACAATGTCATACATTCACTCCAGTACAGAGATCTGGGCCTTGTGGAGCATGCTCATCGAGTGCCGGCGCGGCGACCGCCACCACAAGCTGCTCCTAGGCCAGTGGTGGCCACTCTTAAGAACTACAGGGATAAAAAGGCCATTCCAGGTGCAGTAGGGCCACGGAGCCAATACTCTATGACAACGTGCGTATATTCCTATTCCCAGATTACACTCTGGCCATCTAGTGACGTAGGGCCTCCTTCCTGGGAGTAAAGAAATGCTTGAGACAGGTGGGACTGACCTACTCGCTACTCTTCCTAGCAAAATTGAAGATAGTGGTGAACAATACCAGCTATTTCTTCACTGAGACAGCCGATGCCTGGGACTGGGTTGAGCAGATTCTTAAATTCCTGACTATCACTAAACCACAATGGGTCAGTGACCCACCTTGATGGCGAGCTGATTTTCGGACTTACTGTATCTTGTGACGGTATGCCAATCACCCCCCAGACCCTCTCCTTAGGCGTAGTTTTGCATTCAAATATGCCACTGGGATAATCCCACCTGTGGGTCGGTTTGTTGATTGTTTGGACAGTTGGAGTTTTCTTGACCTCCCTGGGTTGGGAGTTAGTGGTTCTAGTTTACTTGTTTGAAAGGTCACAGAATATGCATTTGCCCAGCCCTGAGTATTGCCTGCCTCACATGCTACCACCCATCAGAATTATGAGGGGGCCCTCCCTCCACTGGTCGGTGCCTCCCCTCCCTTGCCTACACATTGTGCGATGGCCAGGCTGCATATCTTAACGTGGAATGTCCAAGGTATGGGGACAGCAAGCAAGCGTCACACAGTACAAAAATATATTAGAAGACGTGAAGCCCAGATAGCCTTTCTCCAAGAAACCCATAATGCAGGAGGAGAAGACGTGCGTGTCCAGGAACGTTGGCGTGGTCAATGTTACAGCACTACATATTCAGGCTTTATATGGGTTAGGCCTGCAGTTCCCTTTCGATGCATGGCCATGGAAATAGACTCTGAAGGGTGATATGTTCTGGTGGAGGGACAGTTAGATGGCAGGCCCCTTTTATTAGGCAGTATGTATGCGCCGAAAGTAGCACAGCAAGCCTTTTGGCCCACCTCACTGTCATCCTTATCAGATTTGTGCATATCCCTTTGATTATTAAAGGGGATTTTAACTGTGTCTTAAACCCGCAATTAGATCGCTCCAACCAAGACATAAGTGTTCTTCTTTAGTTATAACTGCATACCAAATGTTGCGCTGGAAAATTGGAAGTTGATGCGCATCCACTGGGGCGGCATTCCATAGTCCTCATAGCTTCTGAGACTCCTTTGCCTAGCGCGTTAAGTTTCATACACTATGTACATGAGAGGTCAGAATGACGTCCAGCTTTAAACACAATGGACATGAGGGATTAAAAGCTTTTGGGTAAAAATAATGCCCTATGCGAATATCTAAATGGTTCACGCTATGGGCATTTGGTCTCATGAAATTATGAGCAAGTGCAGTAGGCAGACGCCACCGGACATGTCAGCATGAAATTAGGAGTTGCCATTTCTTCATACCACAAGATTGATAAATGTTTCATTTGCATTTATAATATTTATTGTGAGATGTCACTCAAAATGGTACGGCATTTGTTTTCTAATCGAAACGCAATGGGCAGCTTGCATTCTTTTCATTATGTTATGGCTTTGATCACTCTTATGTGAAAATGGTGCCAATGCTTGCAGACCCTCTCTAATGTATTACGAGCACTGAGTCCTCTCTCTCTGTGAATTGCAAATCAGTGAAAGGAATAAATGACAAGCAGAGTGTCCCCTTCCTGACCCATGAGCAAGGAGACTGATGTCTCTGAAACATGTTGGGATATTCGTGTATATCCTGAATAAACTGTTGAACAGAAGAGGAGACTTGTGGATTATTGTTGAGCGATGCAGCACTAAGGACTGGTTCAATATATGTATAAACATGTGTATATATATATATATATATATATATATATATATATATATATATATACATATCCACACAAGTCCAATGAAATGGAATATAAGAAAACACTGGAGCCGCGGCCACTATTCCAAGCGTGTTTATTGCAACACTAGGTCCCGACGCGTTTCGGAGTTGCGTCACTCCTTTCTCACGGGCAAAGCTTAGTGCATCATTAGTTTCTTTTAAAGAAGCAAGTGCTCATACTTGTGCCATAAACATAAAAGACATACTAGTGTTTGTCATCTAAGTCAATAAAGTTGTAAATGATATTATACATAATTTTTGGGAAATGCAGGTAAATGTTAACATTGCTACACCCATATCACGAAAAATACATGAAAGTGAAATATATATAACATGTATAAAATCATGCCACAACAAAACTTAAATCGGCATTACTGCCTGAACGCGCTATCACATTTACATGATACCCTGTGAACCTAGTGTTGCAATAAACATGCTTGGAATAGTGGCCGCGGCTCCAGTGTTTTCTTATATTCCATTTCATTGGACTTGTGTGGATATTAGGGGTTGGCTTCCCCTGCCGTGTTGCCCGCCGTGATTAAGAGGCTTGGGTTTAGCCGAACTGCGTTTATGGATATATATACATATATATATATATATATATATATATAAATTGTGGTATAAAGGTAGTGATTATACATATTTATTTTATTGAAGTTATATATTGAGTTATATTTTCTTAGGTTTATTTATATTTATTTGGTAATGTAATGTGAATATTCTATTGTTAAAATGTGTATATGTTTATTGTTTGGTTTAATGTTTTCTTTAATGTATAATGTCATTATTTTTATGATGAGTAATTAAAAATGTACTTTTTTGAGCAATATTGCTGTTGTCATTGTGTGATGCGATATTTTCGACAATTTATATGTTTGTTTATAGGGAACGATATTTTTGTAACTGATATTTTTGTATTCAATATTAGTAAAAAACGATATTGTTAACAGCGATATTTTTGTTCTTCATAATTGTTGTTTTGTTAGATAAGTATAGAAAGGCTATATTTTTGTTCACAAGATTTATTTTCAAATATTTTTGTGTATCGATATTTTGTGCCTCAATATTCTGTCATTGAACCCTCTAACCCTGTAGCAGTCTGTGTCTCATTCGTTAAAAATGTCTTCTCTGAATTTAGCACACACCTTACAGCTTAATGCAAAGAGGCCTCCAAACTGACTTGTGCTGCACCCATAATGCTGCAGAGGAAAAGGACTTCCTACATCTTACTTGATCCTGCCCTCCCATTAATCAATATTGGGAAAAGGTTACCACTGCTATTGTTAATATGACTGAGAAAAAGTAGCACCTGGGTCCAAAACAGTGCTTAATTTATCTCAGTGGTTTCTGGTGCTCAGCATCAGCACTTATTTCACAGGGCCATGTCTACTGAATTATTCCGTCCCTGGCCATTGCGCCCAGTAATTATTAAAAATGAATGTATCTGTTCTCCTTTGGATGTCTGCCTGGTATGGCTGACCCACCCAGATCCAGAAATGATGACTGCATCACAATATTGATGTCAGCAGTGCATACCTGCCTTTCACCAAGGAACATCATCATTTTCTAATTCCATTGGTAAATTGTGATTGAGGGCAGCTGATGGCTGTGCTGGGAGGGAGCAGGCTGGCAAAGTTCTGGACAAAGTTTAGAATGTCGTGGAGCAAATTAAAAGTGCATAGCATACTGTTTGTATCAGTTTGCACTGAACTGAAACTAGCTAAAGTGGTCTATAATACTGCCTTTACGTGCTTGTGGCTTGGGCCCACCAAAAACTGCAGTGACTGTCAGAACTCAGTGTGCATGTGCTGCACTGACACTGTATAAAAACTGCTACCACTCTAATTGCTCAGCGGCGTGAGCATGGCAGTATTACAGAGAGCAAGCACGGTAGGCCAAGCAGAAATGTAGGCACTGGCACCCGCCTGCCTGGCCTCCACTGATTAGAGCATGACCACATCATCCCTCCTCACTGAGCAGGTAAGTGGAGGTGGATAGGTCATGGATGGGGTGTGTGTGTGTGTGTGTGTGTGTGTGTGCGTGTGCATGTGCCGGGTAAGGGTGGAGTCATGCCTGGCGAATGGTGATTGCAGAGTGGTTGGTAAGTAGCATGGGTCTGGTGAGAGCAGGGGGTGGGATCAGTGACAGGTAAAGAAGGGGAACAGGTGTTAAGTGAGTTGCAGTGTGGGGTGGGTGGACTCAGGGGGTAGGTGTAGGGGAGTGCAAGGGTTGGTAGGTAGGTAGCTGGGTGGGATACCAGGGACGAAGAAGGGGCTCATAGAGGGAGGAGGAGCCTGGGACAGAGAAGAGATAGCAGAGTGGGGCTAGATGTGGTCACTCATGCAGTGGTTCCCTAGCCCACATTAGGTGTAATTAAATAGGGTGGGGACCCTTCTTTTTTTTTTTTTTTACTGCACCCCCACTACACTATCTGATTTGGGGGTGGCAGCTGAATTTGGGGGAGCAGTATTAAAGGGGTTTAGGGGTGCATTATGAAAGGTGATTGGGACACAGAATGACATGCCATCTGGGTAATTTTGGGGTACCTTCCAAACATACCCCTATTCCACAAATACAGGCCAGCCACTCCTCATTACTCATTCACTTAGTCATCTCAGTCCTTCACTCCATATGCCCTGCAAGACCAACATGAACAAGAGGTATGTCAGCAAGCAGAAGAAAAGCCTAGGTGTGCTCTTATGTTCGTACTGCTGCTCTCTAGTAACACTACACGGCAATTGCAGCATAATAATTGGACTGAGAAGAGGGCTGTCCTATGCAAATAATGTCCTCCCATGCTTACTTTCTTCTGAGATGGTGGACGGCTTGCCCTGTGATACATCCTACAACATATGCTCTTCAGCCAATTTCAAAAGCAGCCTATCTTAGGCTAAGGAGCTTGCCATTTGGAGGTTGCACATGGGGACATCACCCTCATTTAGCAGGGTCCCAAATTGCCTGCAGTCATCCTTTATACAGAACAAGGGCGTTTGAGGGTGTCCTTGGAAAGGATGGAAGGGGGTGCTTAAAGCCACAGCCAAGCCCCGCCCCATGTTGTACTGTGATGCTCCATCCCTTCACCTGCTGCAGTAGGCATGATTCAGACCTGCTGAAGCAAAGGCCTGACTCTGCCCTTTTCTGCCTCTTGAAGAAAACAACCTTTCTAGCTTCTTATTGCACCTAATAAAGGGAGTTTCACTTGCCTCAAACTTTACCCATCATTTCATTAGCCATAGCTCATACTTCATCTTTATTCATAGCCAACCTCACAGGCTCCAAACCCCTGATTTCAGAGATCGGCTCACACCAAAATGAAAAATCACCACCATCCAACCTAATTTACTATCAGTGTTGTTGTATACTTTATAGGGTGTCCATAAACGGGCTTTTCTAGAATCATGTCCTTATATAGGTACAATTCGCCTTGCCCTTATATAGGCATAAAATCCCTGACCTTATTTAGGCATAAACCATGCGCTCCAAATACAGGCATGGATTTCGGCATCCGTCCACCCTAGCGTCTCAACGAGTCCATGAAAAAAACAGACCCTTGAGGCTGCGGGAATTTCCCTTGCCCAGGACTATTGATTTCTTCAAGGACTCATATATATTATCATGAACCATTATTCCTTAGGGTTCATTCATGACGTCTTTCGCTGCCCAACTCACGTCCAATGCTAACATTTTCAGGTATAAATATACCTTCCCAAACCCCTGTAAATCAGAGGAGACCTCGACTTCAGAGGAGCCCGATTCCCGGCCGGACGCACTGAGAAGCACGCTGTCATTCCTGCACTGCAGAGAGTCCAGCTTCCAGTGATCTAACTTCCCTTGCGGGGTGTTGGAGTTCGAGTCCGGAAAGAGATTCCTACCTCTCTCATTCTTCAGGTATGGAGCAGACTAGAACCTAGAGGGACTCTTGGCATATTAGACTCTTGGCATACTAGGCGTAACATACTCTTAGTAAACTCTAGTCAGGAATACATCACCTACTTCTACTTCTCCCTACACCTAGGATAGGTTAGGAACCTTGAGGGAGAACTAGGCTAGAAACGCATCGTATGAGTACTCGCATTTTTAGGCTGTGTCATTTTATGTAAATGCATATATGCTAAAAAGATAATGCTAACTGCAGTATTATTTATTTCTACTGCTCACTCTGTACATTATTTATCTCGCATATTGTCTTGTGATCGTAACAGCACATCTAACTACAACAGAAACAAGACTGTTCAATAAACCTTTTATTGAAACGCCCGTCTGCTATTTCTGTGTAAACTTTGAGAATAACTGAACCATGCACGACTGAGCTGAGTGAAATAGTTATCTATTGTTTCTACGACTCTGGGACACGTCCTGATTCTGTAAGGGAAACACAGTGGTCATGTTTTGCGGCTGCCAGAAACTACTCCCCTTCTTGTCGTCAAGAAGTTTCTAAGTGGCCTCTGAGCTAGCTGGCACAAGTAATTAAGTTTAATATACTCGATAGGGACATACCGACCTTAGTCCTATGTCAAACCTATAGGATATCATTATTCCAATGCGCAGAGCCTATTAGGAAGATAGGAGCTACACTACAGTGTGACACCTTCCTTGCATTCTTGTGCTCAGTTATAAGCCCTGAGGCCTCATTTGCGCGCTACAATACACCGAATTTCAAGGGCAAAGAATGAATACATTGATAAAGGAAGATAAGGCTTTGTCTCTATTGCACCTACTTGAGAAAAAGTGGGGTTGGTAGGAGGTCATGAGGGAAAAGATTTGTCATTTTGGGGCGCACGTGCCAAAAGAAGGGCCACTTTTCTCCCTCTGTTTTTCCAAGTGGAAATAAACTTAGCAAATGAAAATAAGAGCTCTATATGAACATTTACCACCTTGGGATACTTTGAAAGCATTGGCAGGATTCAAACCCTAGTCCTGTATAAGCCTGTACCATCAGAGGCACAAGATTTACCATTGAGCTATAGCTCCTTGGTGTTCTAGACCCTTGCAGTAGTAACTATGAGCAACATACAGGCCCTGGTGTCATTGCCTGTGGATTCCATTACACATGAAAAGGACGACTATGATATAGGGACGCTTTGATAAGATACTGAAAGGGAAGCCAGCGTGGTCCAGTGGGTAAGTACCTGAATTCTACCCAGACAACCAGGGTTCAAATCCCAGGATCACCACCAGGTGACGGATGATGGCGCAGCAGACATAAGTTGGAGGTGGGCCTGCATGGTAAGAAAAATGTGTGTGTATGTGCATGTGCTGTGTAAGGGTGGAGTCATGCCTGGCGAATGGTGATTGCAGAGTGGTTGGTAAGTAGCATAGGTCTGGTGAGAGTAGGGTGTGGGATCAGTGACAGGTGAAAGAAGGGGAACAGGTGTTAAGTGAGTTGCAGTGTAGGGTGGGTGGACTCAGGGGTTAGTTGTAGAGGGAGTGCAAGGGTTGGTAGGTAGGTAGCTGGGTGGGATACCAGGGACGAAGAAGGGGGCTCATAGAGGGAGGAGGAGCCTGGGACAGAGAAGAGATGTCAGGCAGAGTGGGGCTATATGTGGTCACTCATGCAGTGGTTCCTTAGCCCACATTAGGGTGTAATTAAATAGGGTGGGCACCCTTTTTTTTTTTTTTTTACTGCAACCCCACTACACTATCTGATTTGGGGGTGGCAGCTGAATTTGGAGGAGCAGTATTAAAGGGGTTTGGGGTGCATTATGAAAGGTGATTGGGACACAGAATGACATGCCTTCTGGGTAATTTTGGGGTACCTTCCAAACATACCCCCTATTCCACAAATACAGGCCAGCCACTCCTCATTACTCATTCACTTAGTCATCTCAGTCCTTCACTCCATATGCCCTGCAAGACCAACATGAACAAGAGGTATGTCAGCAAGCAGAAGAAAAGCCTAGAGTGTGCTCTTATGTTTCGTACTGCTGCTCTCTAGTAACACTACACGGCAATTGCAGCATAATAATTGGACTGAGAAGAGGGCTGTCCTATGCAAATAATGTCCTCCCATGCTTACTTTCTTCTGAGATGGTCAGAAAGCTGATGCCTATAGGGACTAGTGTCACCATGGTGACAGGGAACCTGGTCCCCCTTCCTCCAGCTTTTACCTGAGTACCAGTACCAGGTGACCAACACTGATGGTGTTAAGACAGATCATCCCATGGCCATAGTCAATCTCAGCTGGGGAGGGGTCACTGGTCCCAAAAGAGTTGCTGTGTCCCCAAACTTACCTGTAGATTGCCTCTTGGGTAATGATTTGGAAACTTCAGCCTGGGCTGAAATAGAACTGAAGGCCTTCTAGAGATGTTAGGCCTCCCTGAGAAAGTTGGTGTGACTCTTAGGGCCCCAGTCTAACCACAGGGAAGTTCAGGAGCAGTGGAGCCTGAAAGAAAGGCCCACTCTACTCTACCAGAAAGAAAAGGGGAGGAAGAAAAGTCTTTCCCCCCCCCAGACTATAGGTAAGAGTCAGCTTCCTGAGGGAACTGATCATACCCCTTATGAAGGAACTGCCCCAGAGGTAGTCAGGCCTGGGCTTGCAGAGCCACTGAGGGCAGGGGAACCTTCCAAGGTGGTACCCCGTCTGGAGCAGGTATCCTGCCCCTCTCTACCGAGCCTCAGCCAGCCTAGGGCTGCAGAGGTCAGGGATGTCAGTGGACCCCATAAGGCCCACTGCCAGGAGGAATCCCCTCATCCAGAGATTGGGGAACCCCAGCCTAGTAGTACTAGACAGGTGGATAATCCTCAGCAATCTGAGGGATCCCTCTTACCCTTAAGCAATGACATCCCCCAGATGGACTTTGTTGGGCAAGGGAAAACCTGGGACCAAGCTGTCCCAAACCTTCACTGGCCCCCCATTGTTCCAACCAGAAGGGATCAACCAAAAGCTATAGGCAGCCAGAGGTTGACCCCTAGGGATAGGTATAAGTCAGTCATAGAAAGAAAGGCCTCTATGGTGGCCAGTGCTCTGAAGAAGTTGAGACCAACACTGTTAGGGCCTCACTTCCCAACTCAGACACCCCATCAGCCTCTTTCTTGGCTCAAACAGCTTACAGATAGTCACCCAAAAGTTTGAAAGGATCCAAGACCCTACAGGGGAGGAGCTTCTCAGTGGACCATATGATAGGTGGTATCCATGCAAATGAAGGACCTTCCTTATATGGCCACTTAGGAAATAAAGTCTCAACTGGGCATGATTAGCCTCATCTCCTTTTGTTTGGGGGGTTATGTAGGAAGTTAGGATCTTTATGCATGTGTACCCCCACTTTTTGCCTGGTGCTAAGTTGGTTTTCGACTAGTCTGAACACTCTGGACTTTGCTGGACTTCGTTTGGGCACAACTTCGTCTCCCACTCAGTCTGCTGTATCGTCTGTGCCCGTGCACCGTACAGAATTTGTGCAGGACCTGTGGAGCATCAAGGAAAACCGAAGATATCTCCCTTGGAGTGAAGGAGTCACTCCCCTGCATTCGCAGGCACCTCATCGCTGCTGACCGGTCTGCTGATCCCAAGTTCCTACAGACTCCGAAGGGTCCAGCAACACAGGAGGTGGATTTCTACGTCCCTTTTTTTTTTTTAGTTTTATATAGCGCAAACTAGACCCGAGAAATCGGGTATCAGAGCGCTTTACATGAGCACCAGTTTCGTTATAGAAGGTCACATTCATTTTTTTTTTTGTTAGGCACGGGAAGATTAAGTGATTTGCCCAGAATCACAGGATGTTGAGCGTCATTGCCGAGACTCGAACCCGGTTCCCCACCTTCGAGGTCGACCGCTCTAGCCATAAGGCTACATCCTCTCCCTTGACGCCCGAGCTGCCCTCTTGCCAAGTTTGAGGCCAGTATCCCTCGTCGGGCTGCAATACCTGAACCCCTGTGCACCGTGTTCATTTGCAAGTGCATGTGCTTGTTGGCGTTCCTTTAACAAGTGCATTGGGCTCCGAGTAGCCCCAACCTCTGGCACCATTTCCTACCAATAACTTTGACCTCCCCACACCGAGTGCTCCGTGGGCTGTTGTTTGGTGAAATCACTTGAGGACCTCTCGCGACTTCTGTGCCTCCCGCCTGTGAGTCCACTTGAGGGTCAACTTTGTTTTTCTTGGGCCCCCCTGGTTGCTCCAGGCCTGCCCTGACTCCCCTTGCTGTGGTGAGTCTCCTGGAGCTTGCTGGTCTGAACCGTACACATCCTTGACCTTCTGCGTGGGTTGCTGTTGCAAGGCTTGTTGGTGCTCCCACCGGACACCGACCCCTCAGCACTCGACATCCTTTGTGGTACAGCTCGTATCCGGCTCCTGGTCATCCTCGACGTCTCCTGGTCCCCGTAGCTGCATAGTCAAGGACTCCATCAACTCACCTGTAGCACCCGACATTGGTGGGCATTCGTCTACCGTGCCCCTGGTCCCTCCCAAGTGACTCAGACTCTGTCCCCTCTGCTTTCTGGTACTTCTCGACAAGAGTCCACCTTTGGATTCCAACAGACACTTTTCTTCCTTCCAGCAGCGGCTCTTCTCCCAAGTCCTCCATTGGGTTCGACGGCGGTTTCCGACGCCACTTCAGACCTATGCACCTGGCTTCCCTGGGATAGGTAACTTGGGTATCTCGGTATCCACGGGTGAGGTGGCTCTCCAACCTTCTGTCTTCCACTCGGTTTCTTCAAAGTCCACTGGGAAGGGTCCTTAAACTCTAAAACTTCAACCGCATCTTCTCCATAGAATTGTACGGAGCACGCGATCGTGTTCCCACACTGCACCCGTCCTCCCTGGGGTCCCTATCTACTCACCTTGGGTGGTTCCTTGGGGTCCCAGCGATTCTACGTCCTCTCAACGCTGTCTTGACTCGAGTCGTGGTTCTTATACCACTTACTTAGTATATGGTTTGGTCCCCCCCTGGAGCCCACTGTGTGTTACTGCTATTTACTGTCATTTCTGTGCTTAAGTAGTGTGTGCTTTGTGATTATCTCCATTTAGGAGATACTGTGTCGTACTAGATAGTGTTATATTAATAAATACATATTTTCATAACTACTGTGTGGTTCTCCTTTCCTTTAACCAATACTATAAGATTGCATTCTGGTAAAAAAAAAAGCTGCTTAACATTCCTTCAAGACTAAGCCTGAAGGCTGCTCTCCACAGCTACCACTTGGATAGCTTTCTAAGGTTATCTTTGACCGCTTAAATCACCATAAGGGTTGTTTGGACTGGTGCAAGGTGCCCACTTTAATTAGTGGACAGCATATACCAGGCCAACTTCTCACAACTTGTCTTTTCAATTTCCAGCTAAGCCTAATACGTTTGGAAGACCTATGGGTGATCTAACAATATGGGTGATGTCCATACCAAATTGTAAGAATTTCCGATTAACAATTGATTGTACTGACATACTAGGCATTGAAGTAAGTAGGGCGAGGGACCATAGTGTGATGATCTTCAATATATATGCACATGTGGTTAAGGGTAGACACACTTCGGTGACAATTCAAGCCGTAGAGGCTCATCTGGCTAAGTCTTGTTCAAGTTTATATCTGATCATTGCAGGGGACTTTAATTCTTCATTTGAGCCCTTAGACATGGATGATATTGAAATCACTGCTGAGGAGGAAGAATCTTGGGCTATCCCCCAGCTGGAACCTCACTCAATCAAAAGATGGACCCAAGTCATCCTTCAGTTGATAAGGCTCTCCATTGAATTGGGGGTCGGGCTACTAATGGTCATACTAAATCCGATACCAAGGGGGCATACACTTTTAACAACCATCAATCCGAATTGATTACATCCTCATCGACTTAAGATTGTGGTCCAGAGTGGGTGACATGGTAGTACAGGAAAGAGTGAAGAGAGACCATGACCCTCTACTTCTTAGGCTGCTAGCTTTGTTTGATAAGTATACAATTGACCCAGCAAGGCCATCTAGTACTCACAATGTTGTACATATATCTGATAGACGTCGCCTCAAATGGCATCAGGTTATTGAAAGCCAGAAATCTTGTCAAACATCAACAAAGATGTTCAGGCAACTCTGATTACCATTGCAAAATGTATGGAAAAGGAGGGAGACTACCTACACTTTAGTGTGGTGCATAAATACTTTTTGAGAGGATTGCAGCTTATTTTATAATTTAAGAAGAAGCCCCCCAAATAAAAGACAATGGATGGTCTAACAGGGAGTGTGGGCACCTGAGGCGCACTCTAGCTAGGGCGATCACGTTGAAAAAGCCATCTATGATTGCAGCCATCAGAAAGTAATACAAACTTAGCATATTGAATGCAAAGGAGTGTGACAATAATAGATAGCAGGAGTTAGCGGAAGCATGTTCATCCAGAGGCTGTTCGCACTTCAGAAAATTGGTTGCCAGTGGTACAAATCCCTGGGGGGGAAGAACTGCAAACCCATGTTCCACCCTCAGAATGGGTTAATCATTTTGCTGCCCTGTACTATGAGAAGGTAGTCCCTGTCACCAAAGTTACTCTGTTGTATAGTAGCCTCCAGAATTTTACCTCTTCCCCCGTTCACTAGAGAGGAGGTTCTGGGGCCAGATGTCGGACCATACTAAATTGCGACTCGCAATTTGCGCTCGTTTGCGACTCGCAAATTGCGAGTCGCAATTTAGTATGTACGGCAGAGACACTGATTGCGATTCGAAATGGGGTCGCAAAATGCGAGGCTCATGAATATTAATGAGCCACTCGCATTTTGCGACCCCATTTGAAATGGCTGGCCCTCCCAGGGATGGTGGCCTGCTGGGCTCAGCATACCACCATGTCTGGGACTGCTTTTAAATAAAGCAGTTTTTTTAAAAAATGCAACCAGTTTTCCTTAAAGGGAAACAGGATGCATTTAGAAAAATAAATATGAAACTTTTTCGTTTCATTTTTTAAGGGCAAGCAGTGGTCCCTGGGACCACTGCCTGCCCTTAAAAAATTATTTTGCATGCATTTGCGAATGCAATTGTGAGTGTTTTGTGACCGCAATTGCGGTTGCAAAACATTAGTACATGGGTTAGAGTTGCTATTTGGAATGGAACGCCCCTTGCAAATAGCGAGTCTCTAAACACTTTTTTGCGAGTCGCAATTCATTTGCGACTTGCAAAATTGTGTTAGTACATGGCCATACCAATTTTAGCAAGCGCAAACGGGTCGCTAACCTGTTTGCGCATGCTAAAATTGGTCATACATCTGGCCCCTAGACTCACTGTCTACATTTGCGACGGGAAGGGCTCCAGGCCCAGATGGCATTCCTCTTTATTTGTTTGCTCGAAAATGCTGATGCATGGGCTGACTATATAGTAGCTCTATCAAATGTGATTGCTCTGGGAAACATCTATTCCGGAATCTTGGCAGGGCGCCTTAAGTTATACCAGTATATATGAACATCTATTCCAGAATCTTGGCAGGGCGCCGAAGTTATACTAGTATATATGAATTATAGGTTCATTAGTCTTATTGATTGTGTTCAAAAGTCTATTCTCGTTTGGTTCTGGTATGAAATCAAATGTGGATATCAGATTGGGATATTATAAGCCCACTTCAAGCGGGATTCAGAGCCAAAACCTCTACGATAGAACAGGTATTTAGGTTTATCCTAATTTTTGGGAAGATTCGTCTGATCAGCAGGGGCAGCTTATTTGTTGCTTCTGTTGATCTAAAATCTGCCTTAGACCTGGTTCCATGCTTGAGGCTGTGGCAGGTTTTGAAGGCGATGGGTATGCCTCACAATATTCCGTCAATACTGATTAAGCTACATGAGAATATCTTCGCCTGTGTCAGATGGGGGTAACAGGGCCAACTGATCGACAAGATCCCAGTGCTGAAAGGTGTTCTGCAAGGGTGTGTACTAGTCCCCACTCTCTTCACTTTGTTTATCTTTCTGACTGCCCAGTGGATGTCCCTGTTATAGCTAACACCAAGATCCCTATATTTATATTTGCAGATGACACTCTTTTAATATTGAAAACTCCGAGTGGCCTGAACATTCTTCTTAACAAATTTGCTGCCTTTTGTCAAGTTTGTGGCTTAGAAATCAATGCAGCCAAAACAAAATTTATGCTGTTTAGCAACCATACAGAAGTTAAGGAAAAGCTGATGCTAGGCGATAAGGCCCTAGAGAGGGTTGATTCATTTGATTACCTAGGGATCAAATTGTCAGCCAATATGTATTGGTGTCCACATATCAATAGTGCTTGCTTGAAGCTCAGACAGACTATTGGCGCCATCCTGAAAGAACATCAGGCTTCTTTCACTAAGCCAATAGTGCCAGCTCCACAGGTGTATGAGCCTAAGGCCCTTGGCTCAGCACTATATGGTGCTGAGCTGTGGGGCTTTGGTGATGTCTCTGTGTTGGAGCAATCAGAGAACAGTTTTTAAGATCACTGACCTCCGTTCCACAAAGTACACCATTGCACCTTCTATTTTTGGAAATGGGAGATAAAAAGGTAGCCCTTAATGTCCCCCTATGGTCCATGCTATTCTGACGAAGATTATAGGCTACCCCAGAGCTCGCTCAATACGCTGCTGCCTTACAAGACATCATTAAGTTTGATAGATTTAAAAATTCTCTTGTTGACCTCAACCAAAAAATTGTCTGTTTTTAGGCTTTAGGAGTATTTGGCACCACCCTACTGAACCCCAAATACCCTCCAAGGAGACACTAAAAAAACAGTATTGGGCATTTATGCTGCAGAGGGAGGAGCAAAATGTTGCAGGCACTTCACTGACGGGGGAATTTTGGATGTTTAAATCGGTGTATGGCCTAGAGAGGTACTAGGACTTAAATATGGGGCCTTTAGACACAATCAATTTAAAGTAGGGACGCTCCATCTGAAATCATTCACTGCAAAATGGTTGGAATCTGTCTCTCGGAATTGCCCTTTCTGTCTTGATCAAAACGAGTCTTTACCACATGTGCTGTTTGCATGCCCAGCTTATGTCCAGTCACACTCTGCATGGCTGTCACCCATTTGCACACATCTAGCCACTGCACCGCTTTGAGGCTATTGAGTTCGGACCCTTACATACTGTATACCTGTGCAGTAGCAACAATTTTGGGGCTGATGTGGGCGTAGAGAAGAACTGTCATAAAATGATTGTCTTTTATATTGATTTTAGGATAGTGATGCACTGGTATTGGTGTTATCAATTTTTGAATGTTATGTTATTTTTAACAGTTTGTGGGTTCCAATGTTGATTGAAACTTGGCATTGTGACACTTCCTCATTAACCATGTAATAATGTGTTACACTTTTCTTTTACCTATATATTTATTGTATTTTATCAAACTTTTATGACTTTGCTGAAATAGAGTTATATTTGACTTGAAAAGTCAGGATTACAACTGAGGTGATCTCTCACAAAGAAGTGACTGTTAACCTTATTACTGACAGAAATTATGACATACCGTGGATTATTTGAAATTTTGTAGTGAGTGTTGATCACTTCGTATTTCCTGTTTGATGTAAAAAAACAGAGCAAAGGTAGAGGATCTGGCATTACATCATAGCGCCAACTTTGCAACTGGGAACCAGCTGTGAGTCTGGGCATCAGGGCTCACCATCCTGTGATTCTAGGCAAATCTCTTAATCTCCCTGTGCAAAAAACCCCCCCAAAAATGTCATTGCGTAATACAGCTAGTGCTCATATGAAGGACTTGTATGCCTGTGGGTGGAGTTTATGCTACATAAATATACCAGAATAAAAATTAAAAAAATACAACGTTGGAAGCTGTTTACAATTGTGCACTATCAGTAATTGATGAGTGGCTGTAACTTAAGAGTCAATAAAATACATTGAAATACCCTTAGGTACCAGATGGTTTTCATGTCTGAGCATCATCTCAAGTCTCTTGTTTCATGAGTTTTGTCTTTGGCATTCTGAAGTTTTCATGATAATGATTTGCATAGAAACGTACATCATTTTTTCTACGGAGGTAGGTTTGATTTTGCTAGAATATAAAGGTTCTAAACTACAATATGGGCAGTTTTACCAACAGCACTTCTTGGTTGATGGGAGATGGGCCATGCAGCACCTGGATATCTTTAGTGAGTCTACTGCTCACAGAAGGTGACTAGTTATAATACTAAGGAAAGAACTACTCGAGGACTTGGTGAATCTATTTTCTCAAATGGCTGATGAGCACAAATGAAAGTTGCAATAATGTATATTGTAGGTGGTAACAACTGCACATTGCAACTCAGAAAAGAAAAGACAATTAAACATAGTGAAAATTAAACAGTTTGAGGACTCTCTCTTTTGATATCCCAGGATGAGAAAGCGAAGGGCAGGAAAAGCGCAGTGCATGCCCCAGTCTGAGAGTCAGGCCCTGACTGAGTTCCAGTCTGTCCCCAGCAATGCCTGCTTTCTCAGCCTTTCACTCTCTAGTCCCTCGCTCCCCAGCAGTGGTTGCTCTCACTCTTTCCATTCCCTTCCGGCCTGGACATTCTTTCCTCAGCAGTCATTGCTCTCCCTCTTTCTCCCAAAATTCTTGCCTACAAATCTCCTGCTCTAATGCCTTTCCTCACTTTGGCCCCCTCTCCACGCAGCAGTGCATGCTCTCTCACTGTCCCTCCCCCTGCCTGCTCTGTTCTCAGTATTGCCTTCTCTTATCCCTCCTTCTCCTTGGCCACTCTCCTCTCAGCAGTGCCTTCTTTCTATCCAGTCCCTTCTCCTGAGCACTCCTTTCTCTGAAGTTTTGCTCTGCTTTGTAAAAGAGGGTGCTCCACTTTTCCTGGTGAGACTGACCACAGCCACATCCCAGATCTTGGTGTCACGTATCTACAAGATGAAAGTTATAAGGCTGTTGTGGGAAATTGGGTTGTTGGTTGAGGGGAAGGGAGGTGAGCCCTTCTGAAGCAACAGTCACAATACCTGTCAGAGTAAACCTTAAAAGTTACTAAATTAATCTGCTTTCACCTTCTGGTAGCTTGGCACAAAAGCAGTCAGGCTTAACTTAGAGGCAATGTGTAAAGTATTTATGCAGCATACAAACAGTAATAAAGTGAAACACAACACAAGAAAAATCCCAACCCAATTTAGAAAAATTAGATACATTTTAATAAATGTAATTACACCAAAACAAATCCAACCAGTACAACTGAAGTTATGATTTTTAAAAGTTTTCAGTAAAATCTAGAGCCTAAAAGATCAAAGTGCCAACCACGGTTATTTGGTTGCGCAAGACCGATACAACGTCAAAAGTTAAGGTTTACTGCAATGGAGCACAAATCAGATACACAAGGTGGATTGGACTTGGTCTTGGCTTACCTTTGGACTGAGAAGAAAGTTTGAAGAAAAGAAGAAGGAAAAGGTAGAGTTCAATGGGGCAAGGCAGCAGGCTGTGCCCAAAGAGGATTCGTCATCGCTGGGGAGTGCTGGACGAAGTCTTGGTGAAGCAAATGACAATGGCAGGAAAAATCTCTGAGCAGAAAAAGCTGAATTTCCAGGCTTAGGAGTTTGTCATTGTTGATGAAGAGCTGATCGACATTGAGCCTGGTGAAGACTTTTTCCTTTCAGCTTAGACAACTTTTTGGGAGTTGAAAACCTCCAGCGGGACAAAGCTACAAGATGCAGCCAAAGAGGGCTCCACAAGGCCAGATGCTATCACTGAGAAGTCCCAGTGAACAGGATTTGCTGCTGTGGTGAAGAACTTAGCGGGAGTTACTGCAAAGTCAAACCGACTGGCAATGCACCTTGGGTGGATCGACTGGCAGGTAGGTTCCAGTCTTCTGTTGGTTCTTCAGGCACTTTATGGTGAAAGGTTTTTGAACTCCAAAGATTTAAGGTAGGTGGGAGCAGCACCTCTAACACCACTTCTAAAGGTGCAGGATGGGGGGGGGCAGCATTTGGAGGCTGTAAGGACCAACTCCAGGAGAGTGAACAGGTTCAGGGTTCACGGTCTCTGGAGCTTGTTATGCCCCTGTAGCTCACAGGAGGCCCAATTAACCCGTAGAGTCACATCTGGCGGTCCTGCTTTCAAGGAGATGGTGCAGTTCTCTACTAGCAGAAAGGTTGGGCTCTAGAAGCAGGGCAATCTTCTGGGAAGCAAGGCGGGTCTCAACCAGCAGTGCAATACTTTGGTAGCAGCATGGCAGTCCTCTGGGGACCAAGGCAGGCCTCAAGCAGCAGGGCAGTAATCTGGTGGTCCATGAAATCCTTCTGTAGTCTTTCATAGGTTCAGAAACGTACTGAAAAGTTGATCCGAGGTTCCAATAGTTATACCTGGTGCCGAACTTTGAAGTGGAGGCATTTCTTATGCTACCCCCACATCTGGTTCTAAGGCTCTAAGAATTCCGGGGTGAAAAAGAGTAGTGCCAGGTTTGATTGGGTGTGTATGCTGGAGGCAGTCCTTTTGAAGCGTAGGTGTGGCAGGGAACAGCTCCACCACCAGCTATCGCGGCAGCATGGCACAACCTGCCAACACCTAATCCCCTTGTGATTCACTTGGAGGAATATACACAGCCAAACTGCTAAATTACTCACAGTCTTGTGACCCAGAACACTGGCAGAAGGCACCAAATGGCCAGGACAAGAAAAAGTAATCTTTCTAAAAGTGGCAGTCTCTGAATTTTAACTTAAAATCAAACTTTCCCATTAAAGAGGATTTTAAGTTACAATTCCTTTGAGTCCAAATTTAACATCCTTACCTGTTCCCAATCAAAAAGCACATTTTAAATGTAATACAGTAACACAATGTTATCCAATGGGTGAGACAGTCCTAACAATAGTGAAAAATTAATTCAAGAGTTTTTTCACTACCAGGACATGCAAACTTCAAAAACACATGCCCTACTTTGTATTTACAATGCACCATGCCCTGTGGGCTTTTTAGGGCCTACACAAGGAATACCATATGTATTAAAAAAGAAGGTTTAGGCCTGGCAAAAAGTTATTTCGCCAGGTCAGATTGGCAGTTTAAAACTGCGATGGCAGGTTTGAGTTGTGCTTTAAAGTGCTACTTTAGTGGGTGGCACAATCAGTGCTGAAAGCCCACTAATAGCATCTCGGGTCAGATTTCTCAAATTGTCACGCAACACAGTAGAGCAAGACACCTTGCAATGCTGCATGACAGGTAGCCAGCATGAATGCACCATATTTACCATTACATTGCTCATTCCTGTTCTTTGCTTGTGCTGGTGCACTTGTGGCTGCCTAGCGCAAATGCAGATACCCTTGTACCATGGTGCAAAGGGGCCTGCGCGGCAAGCAAGATCATTTTTGTGCAGGAGGGGACATCTTCCTGCACAAATACGATACTGTGAGGCTTTTCCCTCTTTCTATGTTTGCTGCATTCTGCAACACACATTGAAAGAGGAACAAACAAGAAGAAATATAGATATTTCTCCTTATTATGCCTCCCCTGGATTTTGACACATTCCCAGGCCTACCACTCATGGTAAATCTGGGAAGGCACCCAAATTCATGGGTGAGTGCGCAGGAACACCCATGCTACACCCTATGGAATTCCTCCCTGGGAAAGAGTAATGCAAGACAGGGACTTGCGCTGCTTTGCGTTACACCAGATTTACCAAGTCACTTAGGGTCATGCAAGCTGACCTTGCTTGGCTTCATAAATCTCAGTCTAGATTTTGCATCACCTTGTGTCCCCTTGCGTGTCTCTGGGATGACGCAAAACCTTTGATAAATATGTCCCTTAATTTACAGGTCATTGATACATGTAGTACCATATACTCAGGGCTGGACTGGCCGAAGCGGGCACCAGGCTTTTCCCCGGTGGGCCGCCAGGGTGGGAGTCGGCTTTGGACCCCTTGGGGGCCGTTTTTGTTACCGGGGACCGGTTTTGCAGCATAGCTGCAAGATCGCTCCCCTGTAAGAAAAGCGGCCAAAACCGACCCTGACAAACAGCTCCGCCATCCCCCCTCCCCCCTGGGGGGCCGGCGAGCTAGTTGCCAGGGCCGGTTTCGGTTCCCAGTCCGGCCGTGCATATACTAGGGAGTTACAAAAATAAATGAAATGTACCAATCAGATGTATCATGTTTTAAGGAGAAATCACAAGCATTTAAACACTGGTTTGAAGTAGTAAAGTTGGGAGTCCTAATGCCAACAAAAACGAATTAAGAAAACATAAGAGATAAAAGCACAAAGTTTGGGAGTGACCCTACAAAGAGGTCCAGGTCCAACAGGTACCTTGATTAAGAGAGGACTTCAGTGAAGTCATTAGGCGGCTGACCATACTTGCTTTCTCAATGTGGAAGGGCAAAGATCTAGCAGAGGACCAGATTTAATTCTCAAAAAAAATTTGGTTAGAGTCTCAATGCCAACTGGATGAAATTCTGAACTTAATGTAACCTAGGACAGATCAAGCTTTGAATTCACTTTTAAAAACATCTTTTTTGGGGGCGTGGCCAAGATGGCGACTCACTAGGTCGTGTCTCGCTGTCTCTTCGCTCCTGCCCAACTCAGCCTCGACTTTTGACGGTGGAAGGGGGACCTTTGAAGATCGCTTCCCCCAGCAAAACGCTTCCTGAGTGCTGGGGAAGGAAGAGAGAGCCTTCTGGATCACCCAGCCCTGTGAGATCCAGGTGGGCGCGTGGTGAGAGGCGGCCACACGGGTGCCTGCAGCGGCAGCGGAGGCAGCCCGCCGTGGCGAGAAACAGACGGTGAGGACCCGGCGTTAAAGATACTGTGTGGCCCGAGAACCAGTCCACGAGGTGCCGGTGGGAGCGGCAGCGCGACTGGGAGAGGCCCCACATGACGCCGCACTGGCTATTAAGCAACACAGACGGCAGAAGGAAGGGCCGTGCTGAGTCAGGGCGCTGCGGCCTCCAGTGAGCCGGGTGCACAGGCAGCTGCGGAAGAGAAGCTGTGCCGGGGGAGTCTGTGCCGGGGTTTTGGTGGTGCCGGGCCGCTGAAACCTTGGGGCTGTCCGGCAATGAGGCCAGGGCCAATGAGCACACACAATGGGCCATTCGCATCAATGAAGAGCACTGCAGGCTGCAGGGCAGTGCCACCATTGCCCGGGGAGGAACTCTGGCCAGCATCCGGGCTGAGCTGATGGCCAGAAAACCTTGAGCCACAGGGCAGGGGTAAACAAGGCCTACAGACGAAGAGAAACGCAGATGGTGCGGTGGACTGTGGCGGCTGAGGGGAACGGCGGAACGGCTGAGGTCTCTTGTGCCGTGAATTCCGGGAGAAGCAGGCAACACAAGGCCAAGGAGGTGAGGGGCTGCGGGGGTGCTGAAATAAGGCGCAGAGAGATGGCAGCGGCCTTAAAAAATTTGCAGTGCAACGGCCCTCCCCCAACCCAACTCCAAGTGAAGTCCTTCCACGGGCAGGTTCCTCTCAAGAGCACCTTGCGGGGCTGGGATCCCCCACCATAACTAGGGGGGCCATGACGCCGCCTCCGGATGTGTGCAACGATTGGGGAGTGCCATAGGGGAGAGCGGAGGCAGCAGAAGGAGGACAGACCCAGGCCTGGACCACAAGCACGATCTAGAGGACCGCCTCGTCCCCCCTGAGGGCCCCATTGATTACTGGCGATTCAGCACTGAGCAGAAACCCTGGGAAGGACCGGGCCCCATCGCTGCTACCCTAACTCAAGCTCCTCGACCCCCAGGGAAATCTATCTAACGCGCGGAGCACTATAAGCTACCAAGGAGCCTGGGGTTTGACCAATCTTCTAACTACACGCATACCAAGAAGAGGTGGACTACAGCCTGCAAGACGGGGCGCGAACCTGGACATGACCTCCGGTAGAGTAAAGAAGGACAGATCAGTAAAGGACATGCTTCTCAAGACGCCCCAAACACAATCGGAGAATCCCCCTTCCCTGCAGCCCGCAGCAGAAGTGGAGGGAGCTGAGGACACGGAGGCCCTGGTCAGCCGCCCCTTTCTGGAATCCCTTTTCGCTTCCCTTCAAGAAGACCTCACCTCTGTGAAGCGTGACTTATCAGCAGACCTCAGGGAGGTGCGCCGAGACTTAGATGCACTAGGGTAGAGAGTCAACTCCCTGCAAGATCATGAATCCAGCAGGGTCGAGGAGTTAGAGGGCCTGCAACAAGAGGTTCTTCACCTGCGAGAACAGGACCTTGACCTCCAGGCGCACACAGAGGACCTCGAAAATCGGTCCCGGCGCAACAACATACATAGCAGAGGTATTGCGTCCGGGACAGAGGATGCAAACATCGAGGCCATGGTGACAGACCTTTTCCACACGCTTCTTGGGGAGCCGGAGGACTTCCGCATTAAACTCGATCGTACACATAGAGTGGGTCCTCGGAGGCCCGCCCACCCCCCCCGGCCTATATCCTAACTTGTGTACATGATTTGCAGCATAAAGAGCAGATCTTACGTGCTACCAGAGACGATCCCACATTTAAATACAAGGGCCAGAAACCTGCTCTATACCAAGACCTGGCGACAGATTACACATTCTACTCACATGCACATAAAACCTGTGCCAGAATTGATTATTTTACCGGACCATTTCGCTACTTCAGCACACGCTGACCTCAGATTTCGAACCCCGCTCCCACTCTGACCATTCCGCATTGACACTTACGCTTGCGATTCCCTCCACAGACAGACCATCATACACATGGCGGCTGCGCAACACACTTTTACACGTCCAGAGGTGATAACACCCCTCGATAAGGCACTGAAGGAATTCCTGATTTTTAACGATATCCCCGGCACCTCCATCACTACGCTTTGGGAAACACTCGAAGTATTCGCCAGAGGGGAACTCATCGTTATATCCACAGCAGACAATTGAATTAGACGGGACAAAAAAGAGGGCCTCACCAGGCAAGTGCAGGAGCTAGAATGCATTCATTAACGAACCAGGGCCCCTCGGGTATGGCGACAATTAGAGGCAGCGCGCCTGCAACTCACTGGCCTAGATTTTGATAAGGCATAGTACGTGGACCTTCGGCTGCAACATTCTTTCTGCACGGGGGAGATGGATGCGGGCGCCTTCTGGCTAATAAGCTCCGCGCCCAACGCCAAGCGGCCTCCGTGCATACAGTATGCGACGAGTCTGGCAATGAGTGCTCAGGCGACACAGCCATAACGTTAGCATTCCGTGATTTTTATGCAAAACTATACACATCCCAACACCTTTCAGAACAAGATTCTCTCACCTACAAACAGGGGGCAATTCTCCCCAGATTAACACCGGATCAGGCAGCCAGCCTGGAGAGCCCTATTCGCATAGAAGAGGTGATAACAGCTATTGCCTCTTAAGTCCCCGGGCCCTGATGGGTTCCCCGTCATCTTCTACAAGACCTTTTGCACCACATTGGCGCCTATTCTCACCAAGCTTCTCAACGCAATAGGCGATACCTCCGACATTCCCCCCACGATGGTAAGGGCCTCGGTCGTAGTGATTCCGAAACCTGGCAAGGATGCTCGACTCTGTGCCTCTTACAGACCGATATCCCTTTTAAACACTGATTTAAAGCTCTTTACGGGGATATTGGCGGCCAGGCTAGGTCCAATGATGCCGGGGTTGCTGGATCCTGACCAGTCTGGCTTTGTGGCCACCAGACAGTGCAGTGACAACACATGGAGGCTACTTCACCTTCTCGATAAGGCTCAACACCAGAAAGAGGAACGTGTGGTGCTATTGGTCGATGCCGAAAAAGCATTCGACCGAGTACATTGGAAATATCTGGAGGCCACCCTCGGGCGGTTTGGGATGGGCGACCATTTTTGTAAATGGATATTCAGTGACTGTAGCCACCCCATGGCCACGGTGAAGGTGAATGGCCGCTCCTCCGACTCTTTCCCGATCTCCCGCGGCACGAGGCAGAGGTGTCCACTCTGTCCGCTGCTCTTCGCTCTTTACATAGAGCCCATGGTCCAGAGGGTGCAGGAGAACCCGCTGATCTCTGGGGTTAGATTCGGGGGGGACCTTCACACTATCAGTCTTTAAGCAGATGACGTGGTTGCTACACTGGAGAAACCCCAGACTTTCATCCCTGCGTTTTTCGCTGAACTCAAGAGCTTCGCGGAGGCCTCTGGGTTCCAGGTCGACGTTGCGAAATCACGGGTCCTGGGGATTTCCCTATGGCCTTCCACCCGGGAGACCCTTACGCGTTCTGTTCCACTTCAGTGGGAGACGGAATCGATTCCATATCAAGGGATCATGCTGATGGTGTCCACGCTTGCTATGGCTACCCTGAACTATAAGCATCTTCTCTCCCACGTTTGTAAAGATCTGCGCCGCTGGAAGCCAGTCGGCGTTTCCTGGCTCGGCCGAGTGGCAGCGCTCATGATGAACGTGTTACCCAAGATATTATACATCTTTCAAACGCTCCCAGTGGAGCCTCCCCTTGGTATTATTAAATCGCTTCAGCAGGAATTCTGCTCGTTCTTTTGGGCTGACAAAAAGCCTAGAATGAGCAAGGAATTGAGCTATAGGCCCTCCTGAGAGGGAGGACTGAGTCCCCAATAAAACTCGTTACTACCAAGCTACCCAATTGCGCGTTTTGCTGGAATGGTCCCATATTGAGTCGGAGAAACACTGGCTGTTTATGGAAAGAGCGATCTCAGGTCAGGCGCTGTGGGGGATCCCTTTCCTTCACAAGACTCAATGCCCAGCTGGTTTATATGGCTCGCCAATCACTTGCACGACTTTGAGGGTATGGGACTCCACTGCAACAAGATATGGCTTAACCTCCTTCCCATCACCCCTCACACCTATAGTCAAAAATGCGGAATTCACCCCAGGTCTAGATCAGAGGGCTTTCCAATGCTGGGATAGAGAAGGGTGTAGGTCCATAGGACACCTTTTTGACTTGGAGGGCCCTTTGACCTTCTAAGATCTTCGCTCTGAACTCGCTCTGCCAGAGTCCGAGCGGTATCACTTCCATCAGGTACAACATTGGGTGATGTACCCCTCGGTGTGACTAGGGGCCCAAAGACCACTAACCCCATATGAAAAATGGCTCCAGACCAAGAAGTCCAACTCACACCTTATCACTGAACTTTATCACTTTCTGCGACCCCCAGAAATGGCGACCCCCTCAGCAGGGCAACAGTGTTGGTAGAATGGGGCGAACACTTTCGCAGAAGGAATAGGGCGACATTTACTATCGCGCACGCCAGATCGCGCGGAACGTTTCCAGCATTGAAACAGCGACCAAAGTAGTCACCTACTGGAACCTTACGCTCCCAGACTACACAGACACAATCCCAATTTCTCATCTCAATGCTGAAGGGAATGTGGAGCAGAGGGAATACTGACATCCTTACTATGGGACTGCCCCATCATTTCACCCTACTGGGACCAAATTTTAGGCGACGTAGACAACCATTTCAACACGCAGATACCGCGCTTCTCGGCGTATGTCGTCTTGCGCCTACCCAACTCACTTACGTTTCCCTTCAGGTCGCGCAAGGGTAGACAAATGGGAATAGCCCTTGGGGCAGCATTGCAAAACATAATATCCCACTGGGGCACAGATAGAATACCCACATACCAGGGGTGGTTGCACAAATGATGGCACGTTTTGGGCATGGAACGCATAACTCTTTCACTACAGGGAGATGGGGCCTCTTTTGCAGATCATTGGCGCCCGTTTCTTTCCTTACTTGGCACTGGCCTGAGGGAACTCACCTGCCATAGGTACTTGCGCCTTTTGCGGCTCTCGGAGCCCCCACAAGAATCACCTCCACTGGCACCACCAGGCACAGCAGCCTAGTGACCTTGCATCGGTTACAGCGACATGACATTCAACTGGCCCTGATGGGGATGAGACTGGTGTAGCGGGTCGGGAGCATCCAGGGAGGGACTTGGGGGGGGGGGGGAGGGGAGGGAGTTGGGTTTGTTCCTTTTTTATGTAGTCTGCCATGCTGTGACTCATTGCTCTCCATGACTTATCGTTGATGGCACTGTTTTGATGTATAACAATAAAAAAATTAAACCTAAAAACATCTTTTTCAATCCCACTTCTGATGCCATTGATTTTTCATCCAGTTGTTTACTAAGCTCCCTAGAAGGAGCTTGTAAGAAATTGGGTTACTGAATGAGTGGTGGTGAAACCCTTCTCAAGCAGCAACCACAATTCTTCTCAGGGTCAAGTCACAAGCAAACCCTAAATTAACCTGTGCTGAACCCTTGGATAGATTGCACAGAGCAGTCAGGCTTACCTCAGAGGCAATGTTTAAAGTATTTGTGCAACACTTCAAACAGTAACAGAGTGAAAACACTCCACAAAAGGATTCCACACCAGTTTAGAAAAATAGAGTACATTTTTATAAATAAAAGAAGATCAAATCAACAAAAATCCAATCAATAGAACCAGAGATATGCAGGTTTTAGGATTTCAGCAAAAATAGCATCAAAAGTCACTAAGTGTCAACTATGGATACCTGGTTGCACCAGACTGGGACAAAGTAACAAGTTCAGGCCAACCACGATGGAGTGTGGGCCAGCTACAGGGACCCAGTTAGGCCTGCTGAACAAAGTACCTTCAATCCTGGTTTGCACAGCATTGTGTGGTTCTGAGTCAAAGATGCATTGCCCAGGCTCCGGGCTTATTCGAGTGTGGGTTTTCCAGGCATGTAACTACCCTTTGATATTTTTATGTACCGTGCACAGTCTGATTAATGCTGATGTAATGGTTTATTCCGTTGTTTGCAAAACATGATAAATAAAGTAAAAAAAAAAAAAGATGCATCGCCCAGCTGAAGGTATGCATCAAGGCTGCGGTGCAAGATCCTGCGCGGTCGTTGACGATCCCATTGATGAGGGCTTGCATGCAAATTCCATCTTCAAGATAGATTTGCACAGTCTGGGCAATGCATCGGTTCTGAGGAGCTAAGAGGTTGTGATGCTCCACTCGGCATTGTATTCGAGGCTGCCGTCGAAAAGGGATGAGAAGCCCGACACCAAGAATGCATCGCACAGTGGCAGTTCCGATGCGTCAATGGGCTGAGATGCAATACAGCTCTTTGTTGCGGTATTGATCCACGCAGCAATGGCAAACATCGGTTCTGCTCAGAGTTGCGCTTAGAAGCAGTAGAGATGCATCCATTCCACTGGATTCACAAAACCTGGCAGAGCACCTTAGGCCCACCTACAAGGGTTCAGGACTGAGGTGGCACCACTTTAGAGGGTAGACTCACAAATGGCACAGTCCAGGCGCTGAGTTCAAGATTACTGGAGGCTTCTGTCCCTGAGGCCCAAGTCAGGATGACCGCCTACTAGCCCATTCAGTCACTTTGGGGTCCTGGGTTCAATAAATGCAGATCCTGTCCTTCTCACTTAGGCAAGATGACAGCAGGTCAGCACAGCAGGGCAGTGGTCCGTCTTCCTGGCAGAGTATCCACAGGTCTAGAAGTGTACTGAAGAGTTGGTGTCTGAGGTGCAGTATTTATATCAAGCTGTGCATTTGAAGTGGGGAGGAGCTTCTAGACATTTCCCTTTGAAGTCCCCAGTGATCCTGCCTTCCCTACCTTGGCTCCAGACTAACTACAGGGGTAAGCAGCCCTCTGTGTGGAGTCAGGACATGGCCTATTCAAGTGTAACTAGGGCTGGGTCCAGCCCCACCCTCCCATCCTGCCAGTGATAGAAACTACTAGGCACACCGCAGCTCTCTATTGTGTGTGGTTGTCTAGGAGGAACACACAAAGCCAATCTGTCAGCTACACCCAGTCATGTGACCAAGAGAAATGTTACAGGCACTAAATGGCTAAGGCAGGAAAATGCCAACTTTCCAAAAGTGGTATTTTCAAAATTGTAACCTAAAATCTGACTTCATCATAAGTTAGGATTTTTCAATACAATTCCAAAGCCACCAAACACGAACTGGTTACCTGCTCCCATTTGGAAATTACAGCTTATTAAATGTAATACAGTAACACCAATGCTATCCTGTGGAAGAGGTATGCCTTGCAGTAGTGAAAAATGAATGTAAGAGTTTTTGACTACCAGGACATGTTAACACTGCACCCCGCCCTCTGGGCCGTCCAAGGTCTACCCTGGGGGTGTCTTATATGTATTAAACAGGAAGGTCTGGGCCTAGATAAAAGGTTTATTTTGCCAGGTTCAAATGGCAGTTTAAATGCGCATACACATTCTGCGATGACAGGCCTTAGACATGTTCAGAGGGCTACTTCAGTGGGTGTCACAGTCAGTGCTGTAGGCCTACGAGTAGCATTTAATTTACAGACCATGAGCAAAGGTAGTACCACTTTACTAGGGACTTAAAAGGATATTAAATATGCCAATTGGGGATAAGCCAATGTGACCATGTTTTAAGGATTGAGCACATGCACTTTAGCACTGGTTAGCAGAGGCAAAGTGCGCAGAATCCATGGAGGAGGAAAGCAAAATGTTTGGGGGAAGGCCACCCGATGTCTGGCAGATCTATCAGAGCTTGTCACTTCATAAGTACTCAAGAGGTAAACTAGGGTAGATGTTTCATGGTGGAGGGGGAAGATGTATGACCCATCCATCATTTGGTGTGATGTTTGATATTTCCAAACTAAGACCTATGTAAGATTTATTAGAATGTCAGATGCATCTTTCTGAGTCATTATTAGGATGCACTTACTAATACAAGGATCACCACACAAAAAAGTAGTAACCCACTGAGGTGTCAACTTAAAACACAAAGCTATCACACAAGAATACATACTTGCATGTTACATACTGTGCTTTATGTGATGTGGGGAGACGCTGTCACCCTGACCCAGTCGCACTGCTGAACAGTATCATTATAACGATAATTTCACTTATATGAGCCAAGTTTATGTCCTTATTCCATCATTGTTCGTCCAAACTTTCCATCAATCTTCATATTTAATCCACATCTATGGTACCATGCTGTTGCACAAGCTTCAAATGCTCAAGATGTGCCCATTCCAGACCTCGCTCAAGAACACGATGGCAACGCATGATCAGTTCAAAGCAGTGTTCTTTTATTAAAACCCAATGCATTTCGGGCATCACAGGCCCTTCTTCAGGGGTAACTGTAAATGAACAATCAGACATTCACTTATGTTGCATATGCCACGTTTTACATGTTTAAATGCTAAGCCTCCTAATTTAATTTAATTATAACACCATATACCAAAATTAACCTGGTGTAACAAACATTCTTTCTGCTATCAATCGTTACATTATCCTTCTGCAACAGGCATATTAACCCTTAATTAGATTTTTAAAAAAATATTTTATTGTGTATTTAAAATTAAAAATACAATGAATACACAATAATGCATTTGGGTCACAATTCAGTATACAACGCAGCATACTTATCAAGGTGTAAACAGCTTGCGGGGGGGGTCATGCCCTCTACTGGTAGTGTTGGAGCAAGATCTGGTGAGAAGTCTATGCTATTTTATGATAAATGAAACCTGAAACTAGTTTGCACACAGATCTGTTCAGCAAGTGCATTAACCTTCATAGATATCTCATCAATGTTATACCTAGGAATTTGCTTACACAGTGATTTCAACAGCAAGTGCCTTATTGAGAGGTAATATAAAATGTAGACTATTTTTGACTGAAAAAGTACACATTTACTGTAATTTGTCAATTTCTTTGGATCTGATTTTAAATATATATATATATATATATAAATATATATATGTGTGTGTATATATATGTGTGTGTGTGTGTTGAATACCAACCCCTGCTCCTCTTATCTCTGCTACTTGTGACTCCAGCATTGCTGCCAAGTTTCCCTGATCAATGCATGATGTGCTGTTTTAGCCAGGTTTTTCTTTGAATTCTCAGATGTGTAGTTCAGTTTTGTAATGAAATAAACAAGACTACAAGTCCCAGAATTTTAAAAAGAAATCTAGACTGGGGACATGGGAAACGTGGCAGGGCTCCTCCAGTCCGTTCATCTACCACAATGTCAGGCCCAATTTATGGGATCCTTTACCACATCCAGCACTGGTTAAAAGAAAAGTCTTCAAGTGTCACAATGCAACTTGTAGCAGGTTGAATTAACAAGTTAAAGAAATACACTTCTTTGAATTTTAATCAGACTTTATCATATTTTACACAATGTTTGTTGGATGATTTTCATTAGCTCTGAGTTCAATAGGGAGCCAGAGTTATATGAGATATTACCACAAGGCACGTCTACATGCAATAATGGAAGGCCTTTGCTGCTCTGTCCCTGTAGCATCTCTAAAGATTTGAATACGTTTTATTATTAAAAAGCCAAAAGGTTTTCTTTCTCCATTTTCCTCTCATACTTTCTCTCTTAGTCTTTTTCAATGCTGTAAATACCCGTTGTTTCCCTCTTGTTTTCGCAATATTTCTTTGCTTTTTCTATTACTGTGATAGTTCCCCTCCCTTATTATCATCTTTTCCTCATGTTAATTTTGTTCCACTTCCTTAAACTAATCTTTTCGTTTAGCATTCGAGATCTACGTTTATTTTCTCCTTTGTTTTACATGTAGTGCATATCAGTTCAAACAGTCAGAGGTCAAGGCAAGATAAACAAACAGTTAAGCACTTTATTGGGACCCTTTCTTAATGTCCCCGTAAACAGAGTGACTGGGGCAGCAGCTTTGCTCGGAGCGCTGCTGCTTCTGCTTGCTAAAGCCGAGGTTCGCCTCTCCTGAGGTGGGCGGGGCTGCTGTGGGCCCGTCTGAGATGTCCAATAGGCAAGACCTCAGAAGTCTCCCGAAGAGCAGGGGATACACGATCCCAAGAGGATACCAAATATTACACAGCACCTGTTCGATTCTGCTGATGCACCAGTATCTCGGAGTCAGAGACGTGTTTGCTGTCAGTACATTGAGGTTCCAGGGTCATGTAGCAGGGTGACTATGATCCTGCAGCAGTTCAATCACCAAAAGATGCCTGGGCCATCGACCCCCTCCCCAGTTCCCAAAAGAGATGCCATTGAGTTGTTTCCGGATCACAGTAGCCAGTGTGCACGCCTCAAGCACAGCTTGCGGCTGAAGTGATCACAGAGTCACCAGATACACTTGCAACACATAGAGTGTACTAGGAATCATCAGTGTGCTTACAGCTGCCAGACTGTCTGCAGGAGAGGTGACGGGCCTAGTCAGCATGTTTTCCTTCCGAGTTGGATATAGTACGCATCAGAGTGCTGGACGAGGGGCCAAATCAGCATCTTAACCTTCCGAGCAGGATATAGTACGCATCAGAGTGCTGGCATGAGGGGCCTAATCCGCATCTTATCCTTCCGAGCTGGATATGGTACGCAAAAGAGTGCTGGTATGGCAGGCCTAGTCAGCGTCTTATCCTTTGGAGCTGGATATAGTATACATTAGAGTGCTGGTACGACGGGCCTAGTCAGCCTTCTGTCTTTCCATGGTCGATACAGTGTGCTTCAAATTGCTGGGACGAGGGGGCCTAGTCAGCATCTTATCCTTCTTAGCTGAATGTAGTACGCATCAGAGTGCTGGCGCGAGGGGCCTAGTCAGCATCTCATCCTTCCCAGCTGGATATAGTACGCATCAGAGTGCTGGCACGAGGTGCATAGTCAGCATCTTATCCTTCCGACCTTGATATAGTACGCATGAGAGTGATGGCTCGAGGGACCTAATCAGCATCTTATCCTTCCGAGCTCGATAGAGTGTGCATCAGAGTGCTGGAATGAGTGGCCTAATCAGCATCTTATCCTTCCGAGCTTGATATAATAAGCATCAGAGTGCTGGCACGAGTGGCCTAGTCAGCATCTTATCCTTTGGAGCTGGATATAGTATACATCAGAGTGCTGGTATGACGGCCCTAGTCAGCCCTCTGTCTTTCAAGGTCGATAGAGTATGCTTCAGATTGCTGGGACAAGGGGGCTGAGGAAGTGTGCCTCGTAGAAATGAGTAGAAGGAGGCGCTTGAGGGGAAGACGTCGTTTATTGCAGGTAAGTCATATGTAGACCCCATCCAGCAGCAAGCCAGGAGCAACTGCCACAACACATTCGAGCAGTGCTTGGTAACCAACCCCACGTTCCAGGTTCTGGAACTAGCAGCAGCTTACAAAGCATTTACCATGCCCAGCTTAAGAACACTTGAGAACACCACATCACCTCCCCCTTTATAAACAAAACTGAACATTGTACATCACAGAAACCTTTGATAAAAACAAGCAAACGATGAAAGCTTACATGTCTCCATCTTGGAGACGAAGAGGAACCCGTTTCAACCGTACAGGCCTCGAACTGCAACTAGATAATTGAAGATCACTTTCTCTTGAACATCCCACAGAAGTCGTCCCACATTTAACAACCCTTTCCAAATTCCAAATTTTGTGATCACTTGTCCTCACCGCATTTCTAAACACCTTGACCACCTGAAATGGTCGACTGTATTTAGATATTCCAGAAGTTTTCTTTGGTAACCTGATCTTGACCCAGTCACCAACAGCAACAACGGTACTTTTCACAGCCTTCCTTAGATCGTAGCTAATTTTCCTTTTCATCATACCAGTTCGTTCCTTGTCCTTCCACCCATCCACACAATCAAACTTCTCATCCACCAAAGCTCTTTTGCCGGAGATCCATGCTGGAGTTATTCCACATTTGCTATCCTCCCTTTAAAAGGCAAAAGGAGTCACCCCTGTAGAGGAGTGTGGAGTGAAACGATACTCTCTCACTTTCTTTTTTACTGCCGCCTCCCAGCACACGCCACACGACCTTGCTTGCTGTATAGCTTCCTTGAGGACGCGGTTAAACCTCTCAACCACGCCGTTACTTTGTGGATGATAAAGAGAGGTTGTTTTGTGCTTAATGCCCCTTCCAGACAAAAATTCCTCCACCGAATGTGAAGTAAACTGCACCCCGTTGTCGGATAGCACAGTCGAAGGAAACCCTTCACGCTCAAATAGCTCATCTAGGAACTTGATAACAACATCAGATTCAACCGAATTAACAATCTTTATCTCTGGCCACCGTGAAAACATGTCAATACACACAAGGAGATAACGAGTCTGTGACTTCAGATTAATGGGACCTAAAATGTCTAAGGAGATGTCAGACCACGGGGCACCAGCTTGTTCTCTCACCACCATTGGTTGAGTTCTGCATTTGTAAGACTTATCACAATTGGCGCACTCAGCACACTCATGCACCAGTCTCTCTATTGAAACATCCATGGCGGGCCACCAAAATCCTTCTCTGACTCTTTCCTTAGTCTTTGCTATACCCATGTGTGAAGCGTGGGCACTCCCCACCAACTTTTCTCTCAGGGCCAGTGGGGGAATGAGCTTGCTCCCACGCATAAGCACGCCATCAACAACAGCCAAATCTTCTTTGACATGCCAAAAACCTCTCAGGTCGACCTCGCAGTCTTTCTTTTCGCACCACCCGTCCTTCACCATTACAATCACCTTTTGCAAGACCACATCATCCAAAAGGTGCTCTTTCCATTCAGATTCTGAAACGACACCTTCACTAATTGTACAAACGTTGACATCTTCTTCCAAATCTTCACCTCCAAAATTGTTAAACTCTTCAACAAGGTCAACTTCATTACCCCCAACCTTGACAAGCAATCTGCTAGAACATTGTTGGAACCAGGTATATACAAAAGATCAAAATCAAATTCTTGCAGCGCTACCACCCATTTTCGAATTCTGTGTGACACAAAATCTATTCCCTTCTTTGTGAACACCTCTTTGAGAGGTTTATGATCTGATAAAATAGTGAACTTCTTCCCCACAAAAATTTTCGTAACTTGCGTACAGCCCAAAACACAGCCAACGCCTCCTTCTCAATTACAGAGTAGTTACACTCTGCACCCTTAAAGGCCTGCTGACGAACAAAATCGTCTTTTCTACACCACCTGTTTTTGTAAAAGCACAGCTCCTAAACCAGTGGCGCTTGCGTCAGTCATAAGAGTAGAAGGTTTGGATGGGTCAAAATTACTGAGGAAGGTAGCACGATTAAGTTCATCTTTATACCGATGAACTCCTTTTCACAGTCCTCCGACCATGAAAACTCTGACCCTTTTTTCAATAACAGTCTCATATAAGAAGTCTTTCCTGCAAAGTCTTGGATGAACTTGTGGTAAAACTCCGCCATACCCAAAAATTTAATGAGCTCATCTTTACAGGACGGAGAACGCAGACCAAGAATACAATTCACTAGAGACTGCTTAGGCCTAATTCCTGCACCTGAGACAGTGTGCCCAAGATATTCAATTTCTAGCACATTAAATCTGCATTTATCGGCCCGTAAAGTCAGACCTGCTTTCTCTAGCTTACTTAAGACTGCTCTCAATCTCAAATTATGTTCGCCTGCATCACCTCCGAAAACTAGCACATCGTCTTGGTAGACCTTCACTCCACCCAGGTCTCTGAGAATGCCCTCCATCACCCTCTGAAACACAGACGCTGCAGAGATAAGGCCAAAAGGCATCCTCAGGAACCTAAAGGTGCCAAACGGTGTGACAAACGCCGTGTAGTCTTGGGAAGAAGCATGCAGCTTCACCTGGTGATATGCGGAGCTCAGATCTAGCGAGGAGAAGTGCTTGGCCCCTTCCAGGGAACACAACATCTCAGCGATGTTGGGCAATGGGAAATGATCCACAACTACTGATCTGTTGAGTTCTCTCAAGTCCACGCTGAGACGTGCCTCTCCGTTGGCCTTCCGTGCCATGACAACCGGAGAGACCCACTCTGTCGCTTCTACCTCTTCAATCACACCCTTAGCAAGTAGTTTGTCTAATTCCTTTTTCATATTATCTCTCACCAGGAGAGGTACAGATCTGACTTTAGCAACCTTGGGAACGACATTCTCTTTTAGTTTTATCTTGTGTACATAATCCTTACAACATCCTAACTCATTCGCAAACACAGCAGGAAATTCCTTAACCAAATCATTTTCAAAGCTATTGACCACTTTTACAGAGGTAACTTCTTTTAGACGGACTTGCGGAACTTCGTTGGGATCCAGAAAACGTTAAGGTCCCTTTGGTGAAGCCAACTAATGAGAGAGTCCCCTTTCATAGATACATAAATCTTTCCAGAAACCACTCTCCCTTTGTAATTTATCACACCCCAAAAGTACCCAAACAGATCTATCGGAACCCCTCCATAACCTTTGGGCCTAATGTCGGGTTTCTCAAGAGCAACCTTGCCATGTAGGTGCTCAACATAGAACACCTTTGGAACCAACGTAATTTTAGCCCCGAGTCAAACAGCATATTGACTACCGCATCGTTTATCATAACATCTTCATAGGGACCATCAGGTTCCATTCCCTTGACTTGACTAATTACAAACTCATCAGAGTCATATACATCAAAGTCAACTTCTTTCACAGTCTTGTTGACATTAAAGTTACCAGAGTTGCAACATTTTGAAACATGACCCTTCTTCCCACAGAGTTTGCACAATGCTCTCCTTCCCGGGCAATTTTTGTAATCTGCCATGTGACCTGAGTCCCCACACCTATAGCACTTCCCATAGAATTGTTTCCTAGCCCATGGTTTTTGGTTGGCTTTATGATTGTCATAGGTGAACCTCTGAGGTTGAATATATTGTCTTTGATCAACATGACCCTTAGGCTTAATTGACTTCTCCGCCACAACTTTAACATCACTTTGATCACCTTTCACCAGACTTGTGTCTTTCCTTGATAGTGTCAATACACGCTTTAGAGTGTTCATGACTCTTGGCTATAGTGATGACTTCATGCAGCGAGGATTATCTTTCTGCCAAAGAGAATCCCTTGTCTTATCTTGCGCACACCCTAACATAAACTGATCCCTGAGACGTTCCTCCAGGTTAGCCCCAAAGCTGCAGTTGACGCCAACTTGCGTAAAGTTGTGACATATTGTTCAACGGATTCATCTTCTCTTTGCATCCTCCTTCCAAAGTTCCATCGCTCTAGCACAGTGCTGACTTTGGGTAAATAGTGAAGGTCAAGTTTTTTAAGACAAATTTCATACTCATTGAGGGAGGCTGCTTCACTATCCGCGAGGTCTGGAAGGTGTTCAAATACTTCCTGTCCCTCAGACCCTAAACAATGCATAAGAGAGAAGATTTTCTCTCGGCACTTAGAGAGGTCCCACATACACGTGCGTAGTGATTGAAGACCTTTTCCATTTCTGCCACAAGATGGGAGGGACACCTGGCGAAAAAGGAAAAACGGGGTGCCGGGACATTCTGCATTATAGGAGGTTTAAATAAGGATTCTTAACACTAGTGAATTGTCTGTGTCAATTGCCTGTGTGAACCAACCAATATGTTAACAAACATACGTGTTACCACTTTAACCCAAACAATTTTTAAGGAGAGAACCATGTGCATACACCAGCGAACAATTGAAAAGTAGTGCACCAATTGTGGAGAAAAGAACGAAGCTGTGTGCATCAGCGTGTGGTAATCATCTGTGCACTGCCATTTGTGAATAACTGCACTCTTACATGGACTTAAATCAACATTGTTGACAGGATTACCCAGAGACAGAGGAAGAGGCTGTGCGGATCAGCGCGACATAAATTATTTAAAGGCATAGAAGAAAGCTGTGCGCATCAGCGCGTTGCCAACAGCTGAGTGAAATGATCCGCTGAAATGATCCGCTGAATGAGGGCCGTGCGCACCGGCGTAGAAAGCTGTGCGCGTCAGCGCGTTGCCAACAGCTGTGTGAAATGGTTTGCTGAAGGAGGACCGTGCGCACAGGAGTCTTATGTTGCTAGGTAACGTGGCACCGACTTGCAACCATAAGATATGAAAGAAAATGGACGCACGCACGCAGCGTTCATGTGCGTCACGTTGCGTCGTCGAAGGTCAGGCGCGCCTGCACGCGATCCACTGCAACACAGCACGAGAGGGGTCTCTTGTGAAAATAGAGGAAACTGACACCACTACGGGACGGAATGAAGTGTCACCAGCACGGCCCCGGTTTTATGCAGACTATAGGAGAACGAGGCTGCAAAGACCGGTAGGAGTCCTCCTTCCCCCCTTTTGCTCCTTACTTGACTTGGGTTGGCTGTATCCTTCCAAGCTGAATAAAGCATGCATCAGAGTGCTGGCACAAGGTGCCTAATCAGCATCTTATCCTTTGGAGCTGGATATAGTATACATCAGAGTGCTGGCATGAGGGGCCTAGTCAGCATCTTATCCTTTGGAGCTGGATATAGTATACAACAGAGTGCTGGTACGACGGGCCTAGTCAGCCCTCTGTCCTTCCAAGGTCAATAGTGTGCTTCGGATTGCTGGGACGAGGGGCTTAGTCAGCATCTTATCCTTCTGAGCTTAATGTAGTATGCATCAGAGTGCAGGCATGAGGGGTCTAATCAGCATCTTGTCCTTCTGAGCTAGATATAGTACACATCAGAGTGCTGGCATGAGGGGCCTAGTCAGCATCTTATCCTTCGGATCTGGATATAGTATACAGCAGAGTGCTGGTACAATGGGCCTAGTAAGCCCTCCATACTTCCAAGGTTGATACAATGTGCTTCAGATTGCTGGGACGAGGAGCCAAGTCAGCATCTTATCTTTCCGAGCTCAATAGAGTGTGCATCAGACTGCTAACATGAGGGGCTTGATCAGTATCTTATCCTTCTGAGCTAGATACAGTACGCATCAGAGTGCTGGCACGAGGGGCCTAGTCAGCATCTTATCCTTCTGAGCTGGATAGAATATGGATCAGAGTGCTGGCACGAGGGGCCTAATCACCATCTTATCCTTTCGAGCTGGATATAGTACGCATCAGAGTGCCGGCAAGAGGGGCCTGATCAGCATCTTATCCTTTCAAGCTGGATAAAGTGTGCATCAGAGTGTTGGCACGAGGGGCCTAGTTAGCATCTTATCCTTCCGAGCTGGATATAGTAGGCATCAGAGGGCTGGCACGAGGGGCCTAGTCAGCATCTTTTCCTTCTTAGCTGGATATAGTACGCATCAGAGTGCTGGCACGAGGAGCCTTGTTAGCATCTTATCCTTCCGAGCTGGATATAGTACGCATCAGAGTGCTGGCATGAGGGGCCTAGTCAGCATCTTATCCTTCCGAGCTGGATATAGTACGCATCAGAGTGCTGTCACGATGGGCCTAGTCAGCCCTTCATCCTTCCAAGGTTGATACAGTTTGCATCAGAGTGCTGGCACGAGGGGCCTAGTTAGCATCTTATCCTTCCGAGCTGGATATAGTAGGCATCAGAGGGCTGGCACGAGGGGCCTAGTCAGCATCTTTTCCTTCTTAGCTGGATATAGTACGCATCAGAGTGCTGGCACGAGGAGCCTTGTTAGCATCTTATCCTTCCGAGCTGGATATAGTACGCATCAGAGTGCTGGCATGAGGGGCCTAGTCAGAATCTTATCCTTCCGAGCTGGATATAGTATGCATCAGAGTGCTGTCATGATGGTCCTAGTCAGCCCTTCATCTTTCCAAGGTTGATACAGTTTGCATCAGAGTGCTGGCACGAGGGGCCTAGTCTGCATCTTATCCTTCCAAGCTGGATATAGTACACATCAAAGTGCTGGCACGAAAGGCCTAGTCAGCATCTTATCCTCCTGAGATGGTCATAGTATGCATCAGAGTGCTGGCACTAGGTGCCTGATCAGCATCTTATCCTTCAATGCTGGATATAGTACGCATCAGAGTGCTGGCAAGAGGGGCCTAATCAGGATCTTATCCTTACAAGCTGAATAAAGCATGCATCAGAGTGCTGGCACAAGGTGCCTAATCAGCATCTTATCCTTCTGAGCTCAATAGACTGTGCATCAGAGTGCTGGCAAGAGGGGCCTAGTCAGCATCTTATCCTTCCGAGCTGGATATAGTATGCATCAGAGTGCTGGCATGAGGGGCCTAGTCAGCATCTTATCCTTTGGAGCTGGATATAGTATACATCAGAGTGCTGGTGCGACAGGCCTAGTCAGCCCTCTGTCCTTCCATGGTCAATAGTGTGCTTCGGATTGCTAGGACGAGGGGCCTAGTCAGCATCTTATCCTTCTGAGCTTAATGTAGTATGCATCAGAGTGCAGGCATGCGGGGTCTAGTCAGCATTTTGTCCTTCTGAGCTAGATATAGTACACATCAGAGTGCTGGCATGAGGGGCCTAGTCAGCATCTTATCCTTCGGATCTGGATATAGTATACAGCAGAGTGCTGGTACGATGGGCCTAGTAAGCCCTCCATACTTCCAAGGTCGATACAATGTGCTTCAGATTGCTGGGACGAGGAGCCTAGTCAGCATCTTATCCTGCCGAGCTCAATAGAGTGTGCATCAGACTGCTGACATGAGGGGCTTGATCAGCATCTTATCCTTCTGAGCTAGATACAGTACGCATCAGAGTGCTGGCATGAGGGGCCTAGTCAGCATCTTATCCTTCCGAGCTGGATAGAATATTGATCAGAGTGCTGGCACGAGGGGCCTAATCACCATCTTATCCTTTCGAGCTGGATATAGTACGCATCAGAGTGCCGGCAAGAGGGGCCTGATCAGCATCTTATCCTTTCAAGCTGGATAAAGTGTGCATCAGAGTGTTGGCACGAGGGGCATAGTTAGCATCTTATCCTTCCGAGCTGGATATAGTACGCATCAGAGTGCTGTCACGATGGGACTAGTCAGCCCTTCATCCTTCCAAGGTTGATACAGTTTGCATCAGAGTGCTGGCACGAGGGGCCTAGTTAGCATCTTATCCTTCCGAGCTGGATATAGTAGGCATCAGAGGGCTGGCACGAGGGGCCTAGTCAGCATCTTTTCCTTCTTAGCTGGATATAGTATGCATCAGAGTGCTGGCACGAGGAGCCTTGTTAGCATCTTATCCTTTCGAGCTGGATATAGTACGCATCAGAGTGCTGGCATGAGGGGCCTAGTCAGCATCTTATCCTTCCGAGCTGGATATAGTACGCATCAGAGTGCTGTCACGATGGGCCTAGTCAGCCCTTCATCCTTCCAAGGTTGATACAGTTTGCATCAGAGTGCTGGCACGAGGGGCCTAGTCAGCATCTTATCCTTCCGAGCTGGATATAGTACACATCAAAGTGCTGGCACGAAGGGCCTAGTCAGCATCTTATCCTCCTGAGATGGTTAATAGTATGCATCAGAGTGCTGGCAACTAGGTGCCTGATCAGCATCTTATCCTTCAATGCTGGATATAGTACACATCAGAGTGCTGGCAAGAGGGGCCTAATCAGGATCTTATCCTTCCAAGCTGAATAAAGCATGCATCAGAGTGCTGGCACAAGGTGCCTAATCAGCATCTTATCCTTCTGAGCTCAATAGACTGTGCATCAGAGTGCTGGCAAGAGGGGCCTAGTCAGCATTTTACCCTTCCGAGCTGGATATAGTATGCATCAGAGTGGTGGCACGAGGGCCTAGTCAGCCTTCCGTCCTTCCAAGGTTGATACAGTTTGCATCAGAGTGCTGGCACAAGGGGCCTAGTCAGCATCTTATCCTTCTGAGCTCAATAGAGTGTGCATCAGAGTGGTGGCACGAGCGGCTTAGTCAGCATTTTATCCTTCCGAGCTGGATATAGTACGCATCAGAGTGCTGGTACGAGGGGCCTAGTCAACATCTTATCCTTCCGAGCTGGAGGTAGTATGCATCAGAGTGCTGGCACGAGGGGCCTAGTTAGCATCTTATCCTTCCGAGCTGGATATAGTAGGCATCAGAGTGCTGACAAGAGGGGCCTAATCAGCACCTTATCCTTTTGAGCTCAAAAGAGTGTGCATCAGAGTGCTGGAACGATGGGCCTAGATAGCCCGCTGTCGTTCCAAGGTTGACACAGTTTGCATCAGAGTGCTGGCACTAGGGGCCTAGTCAGCATCCTATACTTCAGAGCTCGATAGAGTGTGCATCAGAGTGGTGGTACGAGGGGCCTAGTCAGCATCTTATCCTTCTGAGCTCGATAGAGTGTGCTTCAGAGTGCTGGCACAAGGGGCCTAGTCAGCAACTTATCCTCCTGAGCTCGATCAAGTGTGCACCAGATTGCTGGCACGGCAGGCCTAGTCAGCCCTCCATCCTTCCAAGGTTGATAGAGTATGCATCAGAGTGCTGGCACAACGGGCCTAGTCAGCATGTTAACATTCGGAGCTCGATAGAGTGTGCATCAGTGTGCTGGCACGAGGGGCTAGTCAGACCCCCTTCCGAGGTACGGTGTGCATGAGTGTTCTGGAAATCTTCTGTACGCTTACAACAGCCAGATTGTCTGTAGAAGGGATGATGGAACTAGCTAGCCTCCCACCCTTCCGAGCTTGATACATTGTGCATCAAAGTACCGGCACGATGGGCCTGGTGAGCTTCCCATCCTTCCGAGCTCGATACAGTGTTCTTACCATGATGACTAGATAGATAGATAGATAGATAGATAGATAAACAGATAGATAAAAAGACAGACAAACAGAGAGATAGGGAGATAGATAGATAGATAGATAGATAGATAGATAGACACTGCGCACCTTAGACACACCACCCCAGTTTTTAAAAAAATCTTCATAACTTTGTAAAGGAAAAATGGTTCTAAAGTACTGGCAGCATTTTGACTTGCTGCCTTAAAATAAACAACAGGGACTTGGTTCTTCATGGCTTTGGAATGTTATCTTCCTTGAAAATCCCTTACCCCATAGTCTACCTGCGTCTCATGAAAGTGCTCGGCCTTAGGACCGCTTATTTTGTACATGCCAAGCGCGCAGCGCCCATAGGGCTGAAAGGGCTTCAGCCCCTCCCGTTTTTTACATTTACTTGTCGTAGTGTGAGAATGCATTTCATGAAAAGGAATGTAAAGTAGGGTTGTCTAAAGAAAAATGCCAGCCATGTGTTGTTTAAAGAGCCTGCGAAGACCTTGTCTTGACCCGAAATAGGGTTATAAATAAAAAGTATGTATTCATTTGTAATGTGACTTCTCTGTCTTTGTTCCCTTTAATTATCAGTCATGGATCATTCAGGCAGCCCTAGAACACAATTAGACAGTGCTTTCTATATATATTTGCTGTTTGAAGTATGCACAGATAAATGCTGAAAATACGACTTTAGGTGACTGCTTTATTTTTGTACCGTCTGGGAAATCAAAATAATGAGCTGGCAACCCTAATCATAAGACTGGAAGTTTGTTGCAGGATCAGCACATTATTTATTTCCTCCACCCTCGATGCCTGATTAATGCCATAATAGCAGGGCTTTAAGTGGGCCGGGTCCTGCCGGTGCTCAGCAATGCAGTTCTTAAAAGCAGGCGCAGAGACGGGTCCCTATCGGGCTCTACATTTTCACCTTCACACTCAGAATGGAAAAAAAATCTTAACTCTGCAGCAGTTCACTGTTTTGATGTAACTTTTATTTTTTTGCAGTTCTGTAATGCCAAACTCAAAGTGCTTTACATCAGCACCAACAAGGACGTCTTCATTTATTTTTTGGTAGGCACAGACGATTAAGTGATTTGCCCAGAAACACAGGATGTTGAGCCAACGCTGAGACTCAAACCTGCTTACTCAGCTCCAAAGTTGGCAGCTCTAGCCATTACGCCACAACCGCTTGCGCAAGAACTAAAGCATTTTCTATTATAATATACAACAAAGCCATAGTTGTATGTATGCATGTAGTATATTTATCTTATGCAACTAACAACCTTTGATAAAGCCAATAGTCCTGGCTTGTTGTAGGTGTAATGTTACTTATGTGGAGGCAATAACAGAAGCAGCGAAATACCAGTCGTGCGGCACATTATGCTGAGCACAGATTTTTAGCATAAATGTTTTAAGCCACGCCCTTAATTATATCGGCCACGCCCCTTTGAGAGACCCCCCGTTTTTTTTATCCCACTTAAAGCCCTGCATATTAGCAATAGTTTAACTTTTATCTGAAACCCTACATCGCCGTCAATAACATGCTGAGTTACTTCAAGTGTCTGGGAATGCACCCTGCATTCAGACAACTCACTCCTCATTCTCGCCCTTCACTTTCATGCTCACCCTGCACTCATAGCGATCACAATGCACTCACACCGATCACAATGCACTCACACCATTCACCCACTCACCCTGCAATCACACTGATCTCTCTGCACTCACAATGCACTTGCGCTGTTCACCCTGTACCTCACCCTGCAGTCACACGAGCACACTACTCACCCTGCACTCATGTGACACTTCACTCACCTGCCCCCCTCACTGCTCAATCTGCAATCTCACTCAAACAAGCCCATCACTAACCATGCATTCATTAGTCCCACTCTGCACTTACAAGCGCACCCAAATTCATATGGTCACCTCACTCACCCTGCAGTCACTCCTCTTACCCTACTCTCACACTGTTGCATCGCTCACCGTGTACTCACATGCCACCCACACAGCACAGAGGGTAATGTGCCTGCTACAAAGAACGTGTACCATGCAGATCACAGAACTGTGTGTAAGTAAACTATGAGTAGCGCTATAAAAAAAATGAAATGTTTGTCAGAAAGGTGCTATAGAGAGATGAGGCGCATTGTTGATGAGTGGTACTGAGGGAAATCATTTAGAAGGAGGAAGTGGGGGAGGGGGTGCCAAAAAAGACTGTTGCACTGTGTGCGACCAGTGCTAGGGCCAGCCCTGCCCGGGAGTGTTAGCCCCCCCACCCCCCGAAGTTCGGGTCTAGTTGTGCCCCTGCCCACACCCAAAGCGCACTGGGGCAGGGGTCTGGTGTATAGTAGCGCTTTACCAAAGCCCTTATTATTAAAATAAACGAATAAATTATCATTCTACATATGACAATATACAACTTAGCGCTGTGCTTACACAGATGTAAAGCCCTCAATTAATTAAAAAACGAATGTCTGCCAGAGAGTTTCAAAATTGGAGCAAGGTACACGCATTTCACAGTAGTAATGTGGCATTTCCTCTGTTGCTTCTTTTTAAATGAGTGAAAGCTTGTCCTAAATACAAGTTAGAGGGAAAACAACTCGTACAACAAGGGCTCATAGTAAAATAATACGACATAGAAGACATGCCACCAAGCCTTTCAGGTCATGTGCACTGTTTTAAACATCCTGTTTACGGGCTGCCACTTCCAATCATACGATTTCTTTTAATTTGTAAACTGGTGATTTCCTTTAACAATTGCCATGAGGGAATCGACATACGGTGCCTTTTAACCAGTCGCGGCTCCTGGAGGGAGTGCTGCGGGGCGGTGGGGCGGGGCGGGGGAGGGGCAGGATGGGGGGTAGTAAACGCCGGCATACGGCCGAACGGAGTTAAGTACATAAATAAATAAACAAAACGAATTACATTGCACGCGCCGCATCGCCATTACAGAAAATATTTGATTTAGAAGGCCCACCTAGAGAATTAGTGGCAGAAAATGCCACCGACTTCACCACCACACAGATAAAAGACTTTATTGCCCAGTACCACGTTAAATATTTACAAGTGGCACTCTATTCACCTACTTCTAATGGTTTGGTGGAAAGAGTAAATGGATTTCTCAAAGAAGGGGTACAGACAGCTGTGGCAAATAAACTACCTGTGGAGGAGTTTCTGAGACAAAACATTTGGGCCTACTCTGTAACCCAGCATAGCACTACTTTCTGCATGTTAAGGAAAAGATCACCTAAAAGTGATACATGCCCTGATTGGATTAGAGACATGCTTGCCAAAGATAAAACTTGTTGGTGTGAGTTCAATAATCATAATAAATTGAGAGAATCTCGAGCAGAAGAGCTTCAAAAGCAGTACTATGATTACTTGCATGGAGTTAAGTATGTAGAATTTACTGTTGCTGATTTAGTGATGATAAAAAGTCCTCACAGAGTAAAGAAAGGTGAAACAAAATGTTCTGTTCCCCTCAGGGTAACCAGAGTAGCCAAAGGTTCACTCAAAATTGATGGAAGGGGATGGTGGAGTAAGTGAGCAGTAGTGAAACTTACCCCGGAGCAGGCCAATCTCATAAGCAAACACAGAGAGAATCTTGACATAATTCAAGCTACTGAAACAACTTGGCTTACTACCAAGCTATAGAATCAACCCTTTGCCAATCTGGTCAGGATGGTTTAACGAAACAGACTGCTCTTGATCAGTCTTCTGCAAGCATTATGTCTGGGTCTGGTCAGACTGTGATCTCGCAAGGAGGGTTGAGTGAGTTAAGGGATTTGAAGTCCAATTTAAGTGAGGCTCCATCTAATTCAGTTGCCCCTCTTTCCAGCAGACATAGTGAGACAGCACCTACTGGTAGAGTCTCACGTAATGCATCATTTTGTCAAAAAAGTGACCCTACCCTGAAGCAAAATCGGAGCCTCAAATTTTACATTTAAAAAAAAAAATCCTGCCACAATGAAATTGGCAACAATTTGCTCTGCTTAATTGGTTGCAAAGTCTACATTTTAAAATATCTTATGGGGTTAATGCACAAGCTGCAGAGATCTTTGTGTGGCAACTAAATCTCGGGGAATAATAATAATGATAAGGTACTCTAGAGGTTAACGTATTTGCTGGAGAGATGTGTGTTTGGTCTAGTCCCAGTTTTGCACCAAAGTTGCATAGAGGGTTAATATGTCTCCTGCAAAGCACATTATGTAACACGCTGATGAGAGAATTTTAGTTTATGTAAAGTTGGTTGCTGTTTTTAACACAGAGATCCTTATGTTACTTGCAGTTCATAAACTGTAATCCTTCTAATATATTTGCAGTGAGCTAGGAAGGACATGTGGCTCCTACGCCTTGTTACCCTCACTGTCTTACGTAACACATGCTGTACATTGATTTACACAGGCATGATTTATTGTCAATGTATCATGTGTACGTCTGATGTACAGCGCTCTGACACCCTGCATTTTGATCAGTAGCACTATAAAAGAAATAAAACAAAATAGTGGTATTTAAATTGCTATTTGTGTAAATACTAGGACAGACCAACATACCTGACATTTTTACACTGCATGCATGTCTCTTATATACAGGGACTGAACAAGTCAAAAGCATGCTTCTTTTAAGCATCTGTGAAGTGATAACCTCTGTCCCTTTGTGTCCCCTCCATTGCATTTAGGTGTGAGGCTCCAAATACCTCACAGGGAGGATACTCCAACAAAAGAAGGTCTGATGGCTCCTTAACTTCGGCCTTTCTTATAGGCCCAGCTGGAATCGAATAAGCTTCTTTTTCGCCTGTACATTGCTGCTCGAAACGAAAGCAGACAACGTGCAGCGGCTGCTGAATGTGTCCTGGTGTCTGAAAATTACACCAGGAAAAGTTTACCATATTTCTGTGGGGCCAACCTTTGGAAGGGTAGGCGGCTTTCACCCTGTGAAAAGAATGGGTAGACGGCGTCTATCCGCGTGTACCCTTGACTTGGGCCTGGTGTTATGATTTCACGTTGTCAGGGGTATTCCAGTATTTTCAATATATAGCTTTATGGTGTTTATAACCAGGACCCTATTTTTACCAATGTAATAGGCAGAACGAGTGACCAGTGTCCTGGTCAGGGAGGGACATGAGTGCTATCACTTTTGATGGTGCTTTATTGTCCTTTCAACTGCAAAGATCATGGGAAAAAGTTGACAGCAATTCACTAAAACTCCATGTTCTGAACATAATAGGAAACACTTTCTTTTCCCTTTAGGGCACACAATGAAACAGTATTGTTCAGTGTTTAACTGGTTATTTTGAGTACACAGGTTCATGTGTGGAATAAATGTTTATTGTGAAACAATATTTATTGTTTCACAAAAACAGAAAGTCTTTGCATAGAAAAAAACTTCTTGAGCATTATTCAGTTGTCTCAAGTGTTTTTGAATGGATAATGTTTGTTAGAGCTAATTCTGATCAGTAAAGCTTGCAACTCATTGTGCAGCAAAGGTTTACTTCTTCATTGCATGCACATTGTGTTTAAGATTATTGCATTTGCTAGGCTGTTCAATGTACAGAGCCATCACTTGTCCCCAAGGACACCACGTTCTGACTGAGCTCATGCGATTCACATAGAGCAAGTATGAAACACCCCCTAAAGCTTATAGTTATTGTGTCATTCGCTTTTTCTCAGTGCACATTCATGAGTTATTGGTTGACAATAACTTATTTGGAATGTAGTAAGTTTCGCCATTTCAGCAGCATGCGTCATTTATTTAATCGGTTCTGCAGTTACCCCTGGTAAGTCATCCACCCCTGTCACCAGCTGGCCTGTGTGCACCATCCCTCTTGGCATATATCACACCTCAGATACAAAACAAAATGGTTGTGATGTTGCACCTAATGTGTATTTAATAGGCTTCAATCCACATTTCTGCTATATTTAAGTGCTGTAAATTACAGGTGTTACAATGTTTTATGACTGACACTGCCAATGGAGCAGAGGCTTAGGCAGTACCATCCAAGCTGTTGTCTACATCACCCCCTCAGGACTGTAGGGCATTTTAAAACTGCCTGGGGGATGGCATCTCTGTGCAAGGTTATTCTTCTACAAAGGTGGGAAGGGGTCAATGCCTGGTGTAAGATGGGCATAACGGAAGGATGAAGCGAGAGAAGTGTGCACTTGAATTGTCGTAATAGCTGCCACTTTTCAAAATATTCACCAGGTAAATGCAAGGGAATGGGTTGTGCAATTAGCACCCACAGTTCCAGGTCAGGCAACCCCCTCTCCCCATTACCACTTTGAGAGCTAGAAACAGAGACATGTGCACAGTATGGTTGGTGGGCACTCTGTTGCACTTAACCTTTTTAATTCTGCCAATCCATAAAATTTCATAGCAGTGGGTTACAGCACAAAAATTTGGACCGTCCTGATGAGGGTCACTTGGGAAAATGGCATAAACATTGTGTGTGAAGGTCTGTAGCACTCCGCTGTAGGAGCTCTTGGTGCAAAGTTCTGGGTGTGTAGGGTTTCTTGAGATGCACCACATTGTTAGAGTTGCTTATCCAACTATGGAACACTTCTGGTGCCGGCTTTCATCTTCTAAGAATAGTCAAAAACACACTAGCCCTAGTTATTGACTAGGGATGGGAACTAGAGGCACAGGGCCTAGGGACTAGCCAGCCTCCAACACGAAATGTAAACACAAATGGGGCTGTCCCTAGTTGGGATTCCTACAGGATTTTTAAAGATGCGTATCCAGTGGGGGCATCTCACGAAAAGTGAAGGACTGGCCTCACACACCACCTGGTGTCATGCTTCAAAATAGGCCGTCCTCGCCCTCTAAAAACTTCGTTTGATAGAGGGCGGGCATACACTTCTAAACTAAGTGGTGGCCCGTGATTAGTGAAAAAGTGATCTAAAAGCCATTTCAGTTGTCAAGAAACTAATTTAATTCAAAGGGCAACAGCATGGTATTAAAAGAAATGAGCGGTGATTTGGGAACTAATTATCCCCTCACCGTGTAAAGTGTGGTCAACATGTTTCTGCTCTAAGGTCCCCGGAGGGTACATAGCATTCGTCAGGACCAAAATGTTTTCAAAGGGCTCTGTCTTTATACACACGTTGTATAAAAGATCAACCACTATAAGAGTGGGGGTTTATGTGAGTATCAATTTCCCCGCCAGTTTAGTACTCACAAAGGGTACCTGTAGAAAAAGAAAGAGAAAAGGGAAACAAATGCATACCGAATATGAAAGTTTCCTGTTTGTAGTGTTATATTACATACATCACCACACTTAAAAGCGCGCGTGGTGGTTACTAAGTGAAACACGTGTCCTTCATGCGTGTTTAACACTTATACAGGAGAGAAAACATGATTCTCGCCGCTTACCCTAGGTCACTATCATACTTACTCCATGGGAGGTCGAGGGTGGAAGAGCCTACTGTGACATTCTGAAAAGAGAGACATAGAATCACAGCCTAGTGTTGATAGATCAGGTTCATGATAGGGGGTAAAAAGCAGACACATAGATGCATATTTAAAAAGGTGCGTCCCTGTGGGAAGAGTGAAATTGCACCAGAGCGTTTCAATACGCTCCTCCATCCATCCAAAAACCACACACACTCTTACTGTCATTTTCAGCGCCTCCAGCTGTGTCTCCTACGGTTTGTCCGCTTCGACTCCCCGCCGGTGAGTAATGGTGGGAAAGAAGCAGTTTTTTATACTGTCATTGTTGGTCTAATCGTTTGTTAATTGAGAAGCAAATGGGTGGCACCTGGATAAGATCCGGTGTCTGACTATGATTGTGCCTGGTTGCCTGGTTAAGGGCGTTGCCTCAGAGGCAACAGCCTTCCTATTGGTTGAGCGTTGGTTTAGAGGGAGTGTCTGTGGTCCACAGGTGAAGGGAGAGAGAAAGCATGAGTGCGTCTGCAGCTCGCCTCCCCGATTCTGTTTGGACGCGTAACAGAGCTATTGCGCATGTGTCCCGTGCCTCCGGTTCAAGGGCGCATGCGTTTAGCAGCATTGTTTATCGCCGCACACGCCTGCGCTAGCATTAATGCTTGCATTGGCTCTATCATGAAGTTGTGATAAAAATATAAAATATAAAATATATAATCGTGGTGATCTCTCCCATTCTCATGCGTACCAGTGATTAGTTTATAACACGATCCCTCTAAGGGTGGAGATAACACGATTTACAATAATGAAAGGCTATATTCTCATTAAGAACATGAACGTCTCTAAAGTGGTACTCGCGTTCAGGCCAATTACAGAATCATTGTGCCCCCTAAGGTATTGGTGGTTTCTCCTTCCTGCGATTTTATAAGCGGGGTATTATTTTATATATGACATATATGTTTGGCGCATAAATTGAGTATGCCCAAGATAAAAAATGGGGTGCAGTTTGTGGTTGTTGTTAATTGAGTTGTGCTCATGGATGTGACTTAATATAAGGACCCCATGTCCTAGCTGTATGTGTGAACACGAGTGCCTGATGTTACCTATTTTTCATGACGGCTTTTTAACAGGGTCACCGTGCCAGTTGTAGCCATGGGATTTCATCGTTAAGGCCTATGTCCCATGTGCGCAGCCGGTACACCCAGCGTTGTTCCCTGACATGCAGATTATTACTGATGTCTGTTTGTTGTTTGCTCATCACCTCCAGTACCACCCAACGTAGATCTGATTCAGTGTGGTTAAGATCTAAAAAGTGTTTTGTCAATCTGGTGTTAGATTTTCTACAACGGATCGTGCTGCGGTGTTCGTTAATCCGCGTTTTTACTATCCTCGTCGTCATCCCAATATATTTCAGGTTGCACGGGCAGTTCAAGAGGTAGATCACATTCTCAGTGTTACAATTACTGAAATTCTTCAGTCTCCATGGATTGTTAGTGCCGATATCCACTTCCTTCGTGGTGGTGGTCAGAGGGCAGCACACGCAACTGCCGCATGGGAAATGGCCTGTTGGTTTTGGTTGGCTCCAAAGGGTGGTCTGACCACTATCATCAATGCAAAATATCAAGGACCCCCTGAAACGTTTCTAGAACTCCTAGGACAGGGTAATAATACAGTATAAGGCAAAGTTCCTAGGCAGTCAAATGGCTTAAACTTGTTTAAACACTCATCAAGAAAAACAAAAATGATAAGGAGAACTCAGTGTGAATAAAGCTACATTAAGATATGTTTAAAAATTGTTTTATTCATGATTATAATGTTTTATATATATAAAAAGGATAAACATTCATTTAATTAATGTTGTAGACAATACATAGTTCTGATACGATTGTATTTTGAATAGATTACAAAATAATACTGATATTATCTAGCCAATCAATTGGTCTAAAATGGACAAAACATTAATACATATACATAGACATAATGAAAAACAAAATGACTCGAACAATAACAAATGATGTGAGGTGGCTAACAGATGGTTCTTCTCAACGCGCGTTTCGGCACTAACAGCGCCTTCATCAGGAGAGCCATACCTCTTTCCTACAGAACAATAAAAATTCTATAAAACACAATTCTTAAAAATACACACTGAGTTCAATAATATCTCCTATGTTACATATTTACTCAAAGTTGCCAGTGATAATGTTGAAAAGACATGAATTAGAATGGGACAAAGATTCATACAAAAGATTTAACATTCAAATAAATACTGTTACTATAGATAGTGGGTAAGACTGTGTTGATCACCCGCAGTGAAGATGATAAAGAAAATTAGTGTTTACCAATCCACCCGAGTCAGGAGAAAATGCGAATAAAGAAAGAAGTAGAAAAGAATTGAATTAAAAGCTCAGCAGCTCCTATTGAGATGTATGAATCGTTATAAGTTCTCTAAATAATTACATGGTGAGAATAACGATAAAAGTAGATGGGGCTTACTGTCTGTGAATGTGGTATCAGCTTCAACTCACAATGTATAGATATATGGGTCACACCAGGCCTGTGTGTGAATATAAAAACATGATTCAAAACTCGAATAATAGGAACAATTGCAGAATATCACTACTTGTATACTACAGGTATGCCCTGGCATGTGGGCATCTAGAGCTAGTGAGTGGCATCTTTATGTAGATTCATATAGATATTACATAAGAAGCAAACGATATTTGAAGTGTTATCTCCACCCTTAGATGGATCGTGTTATAAACTAATCACTGGTATGCATGAGAATGGGAGAGATCACCACGATTATATATTTTATATTTTATATTTTTATCACAACTTCATGATAGAGCCAATGCAAGCATTAATGCTAGCGCAGGCGTGTGCGGCGATAAACAACGCTGCTAAACGCATGCGCCCTTGAACCGGAGGCATGGGACGCATGCGCGACAGCTCTGTTACACGTCCAAACAGAATCGGGGAGGCGAGCTGCAGACGCGCTCATGCTTTCTCTCTCCCTTCACCTGTGGACCACAGACACTCCATCTAAACCAATGCTCAACCAATAGGGAGGCTGTGGCCTCTGAGGCAACGCCCTTAACCAGGCAACCAGGCACAATCATAGTCAGACACCGGATCTTATCCAGGTGCCACCCATTTGCTTCTCAATTAACAAACGATTAGACCAACAATGACAGTATAAAAAACCGCTTCTTTCCCACCATTACTCACCGGCGGGGAGGCGAAGCGGACAAACCGTAGGAGACACAGCTGGAGGCGGTGAAAATGACAGTAAGAGTGTATGTGGTTTTTGGATGGATGGAGGAGCGTTTTGAAATGCTCTGGTGCAATTTCACTCTTCCCACAGGGACGCACCTTTTAAATATGCATCTATGTGTATGCTTTTACCCCCTATCATGGACCTGATCTATCAACACTAGGCTGTGATTCTATGTCTCTCTTTTCAGAATGTCACAGTAGGCTCTTCCACCCTCGACCTCCCATGGAGTAAGTAGGATAGTGACCTAGGGTAAGCGGCGAGAATCATGTTTTCTCTCCTGTATAAGTGTTTAACACGCATGAATGACACGTGTTTCACTTACTAACCACCACGCGCGCTTTTAAGTGTGGTGATGTATGTAATATAACACTACAAACAGGAAACTTTCATATTCGGTATGCATTTGTTTCCCTTTTCTCTTTCTTTTTCTACAGGTACCCTTTGTGAGTACTAAACTGGCGGGGAAATTGATACTCACATAAACCCCCACTTATAGTGGTTGATCTTTTATACAACGTGTGTATAAAGACAGAGCCCTTTGAAAACATTTTGGTCCTGACGAATGCTATGTACCCTCCGGGGACCTTAGAGCAGAAACATGTTGACCACACTTTGCACGGTGAGGGGATAATTAGTTCCCAAATCACCGCTCACTTCTTTTAATACCATGCTGTTGCCCTTTGAATTAAATTAGTTTCTTGACAACTGTAATGGTTTTTTGATCACTTTTTCACTAATCACGGGCCACCACTTAGTTTAGAAGTGCATCCCTGTCTCCAGGTGTATGCCCGCCCTCTATGAAACGAAGTTTTTAGAGGGCGAGGACGGCCTATGATGAAGCATGACACCAGGTGTGTGTGAGGCCAGTCCTTCACTTTCGTGAGATGCCCCACTGGATACGCATCTTTAAAAATCCTGTAGGAATCCCAACTAGGGACAGCACCATTTGTGTTTGCATCTTCTAAGAATACCCAAAGTGAATATCCTACCTTTGCATCGTACTGCAAATTGTCCTTATCAATCATGCCACTGGTTGAGCCATCACAACCCTTAATCAATGTCGGGAAGGGTATTATAGGTGAAAGTGGTGCAGGCTGAGGTGGTGGTCCCCCTGATGTAGACCCTAACTTAGAGATAGTGCTGTGGACCTGTGGATGCCTTCCACAGTTAGACTCTGAAATGCACCTCACACAGCCACATGTGGTTGATGGACTCAAGCAACACCTGACTGTGGAATGTGTTTTGCTGCTTCATACAGTGTTGTGGTCTATGTCAATCTCAGTGTCTGGCGCAGAGCTCCCCCAGAATCCCACCCCACTGTGGAAGAACATTTGAATGACAACTCCACCAGCTTAAAAAATGCTCTTCCCGGGACATCAACTGAAATTTAAGATGGTCTTATCTAAAACATGACAGTGGGGCACCTGCAGCCCAGACTTCATGCAGCCCCTACTTCATGCATCCTCAGCTCTTACTATATCTCATTCCCTCTTCTTTTAAAGAGCAGTCTTATCTCATGCACCTCCTTTTCCCCATTCTGTCACTTTCCCAATATGTCCATCCTCCATCCCTTGTCCGTAAGTTGGACTCATCTGATTGCATCTTCCGGAAAGAAGCAGTCTGCCTCCTCAAAAGTGTTCCAATATTTGGATATTCCCGTTAATGGTGGTGCCAGGCACAACAGTTTCTGGCTTGCAACTTAAAGCACCACAAAACGGCTCAATACATGTGCATTGATTGAGACAGCCTACTTCGAATGTAACTGTAAGAGCTGTGAAAGCCATAATAATATGACACTGTCCTTATTGTGTGTTAGTGCAAGGATTTGCCATAACTTAAAAGGCTTTTTTTCCCTCTGGATTAATTTGTATAAGCCCACTTTCCCAGGAGCATTGGTTCTGGCAAACATTGCTTTATAAATAGGAATTGTCTAATAATAATTTTTTTCACTGCACATGATAGTCCATGCATGTCTCTTGTGTCTGCATCTTTTCCTTCTTTCTGTGACTTTGAAAGAATCACATTGGAGGACTTGTAGAGTGTTGCCTGGTTTCACCTCACTGAGACGACCCATATTTCCCCAAGAAGATTTCAGTTTTTATGATTGACCAGAGACATCTCAGCTGTATCTCAAATTTATATGATCAGTAAAGAGGGAGGGGATATAGGCTAGCCCACCTTCAGTCATTGGTATTTGCGTTATTCACATATTGATCAACTCACTTTAATCTGTTGTCGATTGATTGTAACTATCATTCTTGATATATGCAGATTTTTCTCTTCACTGGCATGCATCAATTTCATTAGTACATCGGATGTGTGAGTCTCCACGGTGAGGATCACTTTTTTTCCTCTGTGTATTTGTTGCATCATTGAGCTGAAGAGCAAAGCCCCTCTAAACAGAGTTTAAATTCGCCTGCAGCAACCACAATTCATCTCAGGACGAAGTCACAAGCAAACCTAAATTAACATGTTCTCAGCCCATGGATATGTTGGCACAGAGCAGTCAGGCTTAACTCAGAGGCAATATGTAAAGAATCTGTGCAACACTTCAAACAGTAATGCAGTGAAAACACTCTCCCAAAGGAGCCCACAAAAGGATTAGAAATTATTTGTATTTTTTAATAGATAAATCAAGCCTACAATAAAAAGATCCAATCAGAAGAACTGGAGATTTTAAAGGTTTAATTCAAAATAGCACCAGAAGGCACAAAGCACCAGCTACAGGGACCAGGTTAGACCCACTGAATACAGTATTAATCCTGGTTTACAGAGGTCACTGTTGAAGATGCATCAAGCAGCAGAAGTAATGCGTCAGTTCTGAAATGTGGCGAGGCTGTGATGCGAGGGTCTGCATCATCGTCAAGGTCCCATCAACGGGGCTCGCAATGTAAAGTCCGGCATCAAGGATGAGGTGAGCAATTGGGGCGATGCATCGGTTCCAAGGAGCTGTGACGCTGAGATGCGGAGTCCAGCATCAGAGATGAGGTTGCTGTCGCCTAGGGCCTGCACTGAAGATGGGTCGCACATTTGGGGTGATGCTGCGGTTCCGAAGAGCTGGAGTGCGATGCAGGTCTTTGCGACAGGTCCAATCCACGTAGCAGCAGAGATGCGTTGGTTCTGCCCAGGGTTGCACCGCACAGCAGAGGACATGCATGTGATATATTCATTAACGTTTTACCTATGCAACCAATTTATTCTAAAAAAGCAAAACACATGACAAATTACTAATGAAGTGAAAACTGTAGGAATCTAAATCTTGTTCGATGTTTATTGGAAAAGAGTGACTGCCCTTTGTCTTTTTCATTTTTTTCTCCACAATACAGCAGTATCGCAAAAAAGTTATTTTTATCTGTTTGGTCCTGGGGGGTCTCTCTGGGACACCCCCCATATGGCCTAGGAGGTCAGGGTATTCCTACTCTGCCCCCAAATATGTTATTTTTATATTTTTTCAGTACATGGGAATTGAGTTATAAAATTGCTGGCAAATGTCATTGTTGTTGTGAGGCAGCAAATCACAACTTATCTGCCAGTCAGACAGTAATACAGCAGTCAGAAATATCTATACATTTTGGACATTAGTCTCTCAAAAACAATTGAAGGGATTTACACCAGTTCACAAAATGAATCCTTTCTGAATAAAGATCTAACTTTCTGTCAAATTTGGTGTAATTCCGTTCAGCAGTTATGGCTGCAATGCTGTTCAAGAATCCTGAGAAATTGCATAGGGCAAATGCATTTTGGGAACCACTCCTGTTTCTCATCGACTGTTAGACAGATCACCCGAGAACTTTTCAAGAAGGAGCTAAGGTGCATGAACATTTTTTTGGAAAGTTTAGTGAAGATTCATCCAAAAATGCCATATGAAATGTTGGCTCCAGCGCAGCCCCTTGGCATATATGTTGCTGTCATTTATGCTTTACATCATTCTGCACCATTAGTACTTTTTGTTACATATCTCAAAGGTTGTCCTGGTTTGTAGAGAAAATTGAACAGAATATTAGTACATGATGTCAGCAGTGATGTCATCAGTGATGTCACTGAACATGTCATGAGTGACGTAATATGTGAGGACATAAACAGTGCATGGTGGAGATGCAAGTTATAGTTGGCTCAAAAAACTATAACTGGTGAAATTCAGAATTTGTTTTTAGTTTAAAATGGTATTTTTTAACTGACATTTTCATCTAACTATAACGCCCCTTTAACCTTTTTTCAGTGAATTTTGAAGTTTTTTTCTTCTCGTAAAGATATTATTACAAGACCTAACTATAATTTCACTTACACCTTTGTTTTCTTCAGTAAATTTCTGAAGTTTTCTCTAACGTAAAAAAAATTGTATTACACTACCTAACTATAATGTCACTACTTTAACTTTTGTTTTTTCTCAGTGAATATATATATATATATATATATATATATATATATATATATATATATATCCACATGCGATCCCAAAGTTGTTCCAGCTGGAACGGCGCAACACCAGGGCACAGACTCCAAAGGCAAAATTGCAGGTAGTTTAATCTTTTATTTTCACATCAAGGTCCAAATGACGCGTTTCGACCGCCAGACATGCGGCCTTGATCACATAGCGCGCTGCAGGATTCATAGGTGCTATATATACAAGTGGTAGTAGTGGTAGTGTGTTTACTATGTTTACTGTGATGATTAGGCATTTTACTACATTTGGCAAGTATTGACAGGAGCCTTGCTTTACTGCTGTGAGTTGTAGCAACATCATAGTATACTTTACTGCAAGTGACCTGAAAAACAGACTTGTGTCTGGGTAATAGACACAGAAGATAAAATATTCATTACTTCACAAATTAAATCATCTCAAATGTGACTGGAATAGATGGGATTCTGAGCGTCCTCTGCCACAGAAAAGTACAATATAACTCACAGTGAGTAAACTAAATATTCCAGGTGCAGACATACGAACGCGTAGACGCATGTGTGCTATCGCCTCGATCGCACAAATGCTATCAACTATGGTCATGCAGTGATAGCGGCAAATAAGGAACAGCAGAAGGGGTGCGTCTCACTCTCTTGGCTAAGAGAGCGCTACAGTAGTGAAGAAACAAATTATAGAAATAGTCTGTTTGACACTGTCCGTGGTAAGCCTGGTAAAGCACAGCGTTCCTTGACAGCGCTGATAAAGTGCCAGTGGCTGCCTAGATGATAGTATGCCGACACCAATCTACCGTACTACTAAAATGTGGTGGTGGAATGAGAGGTTAGTGGGAGGGATGCGGGAAGTGCCTTTTGGATGATGTGAGGACAAGTGCATTATGTGGTGAGCATAATATACAGTGATACGAGTGCCATAAAGAGTGTTACCTCACATCAGTGAAAGTGGTTGTAAACATAAAATATAAAATACATGAATATTCCATGGATAAATCCATTAACCCAATGCGAAACATCTTACAAAGTTGTAAACATGTCTATAATGCATGAAGTTGCTATACTTGAACAATCAGTCTGTGGACTGCCTTAGAAATAAATATCTGCATAAATGCCATTATAGCTGCATAAACAATGAGTGCTGATCCTCTTGGCAATCAGTTTGCTTGAGTGCATGTGTATATATACAGGGCGTGAACGTGAGGCTAGAGAACATTGGAAATCATTGCTAAATAGAACAATTGAGGAATTTAGAAATATGAGAAACCTTTGATGTTATGTAAGGAGGCCGATTTACAGGAAGTTATGTAAGTCCTCATTGATATTGAGGCCTGTTGGAAACTTAGTGTTGAATTGCAAGATGTATTTGCTTTCTAGCTGACGTAATAATTTCTCGCGGTTTCCCCCCGTCTCAGTGTGGGGATGCAATCAATGACAGAATATTGCAAATGGTCCAAATTGTTGTTGTGTTTCTCCTCAAAATGCCTGGCTACTGGATATGTAGGGTCACTATTTACAATGGCTCGAAGGTGTTGTAGGATGCGTGCGTGTACCTGTAGCTTTGTGCGTCCAATTTACCGCAGGCCACATTTACATTCCAGGATGTAAACTGCAAACTCAGTTCTGCAAGTTAAGCGGTATTTAATCATGAGTGGCGCTTTCCGAAAGGCGGAATCTAGTTGTGTGATGTTTTTGCCAAATTTACAAGCTCTACAACTATTACACTTATAGAAACCTTTCCTGTCTGACAGCCAGTTGGAGGTGGTAACAATCTCAGGGCTGTTTCTTACTAGTGCATCATGCATTGAAAAAGCGCGCCTGTAAGTGATGTCAGGATGATGTTCCAAAATAGGGCCCAAAGTTGGATCAGATCTAATGATGCCCCAGTGCTTGTTGATTATCGCTCTGATAGCTCGCTCTTCTGTGTTATGAGTGATGATAAGCCTAGTCCTCACTGTGCGTGTCTGCTCGGTAGGTAAGGTAGTAGTGTTCCCGGTGTCTGGCGTGGCCTTCCCTCTGAGAAGAACTTCCCGTGGTACAGCATTAGCTCTCTCAGTTGCTTCTAGGATATTGCTCTTAGAATATCCACGAGACCTAAATCTATTGGAGGCCTCCTTTTGACATAATGTCAAGTCTGTGCTAGAGCTGCAAATCCTACGTAGGCGGAGCATTTCTCCATAGGGGATGCTCGATATTAGGTGCCTGGGATGAAAGCTGAAGGCATGTAAGGTCGAGTTGCCTGCAGTGGATTTTCTGTGTATTTTAGAGTGCATCGTGCCATTAGAGATGTAGAGCATGACATCCAGAAACTCAATTGAGGTGTTACTAATGTTGGCATTAAATTCCAAGTTGAGATTATTGGTATTAATCTCGGCAATGAAGGCTCTCGCACTGTCAGTGTTACCTTTCCATATTACGAACACATCATCAATGTATCTGAGCCATGTGACGATGTTGTTATTCCATGCAACCGAGTGATTGTCCATGAGGACCCGCTCCTCCCACCAACCAACATGAAGACATGCGCAGCTGGGTGAGAAGCAGGCCCCCATGGCCACTCCCCTCAGCTGTTGGTACACAGATTTATTGAACGTGAAAAAGTTGTGGTTGAGGCACCAACCGATGAGAAACAAAATTAATTCATTGTGTTTATGGCAGTGAATGGGTCTCTTGTCAAGGAAGTATTTACACGCTGCTAGCCCATCATTGTGGCGAATGCTAGTGTACAGTGACGTGATGGCAAGCGACAATAATAAGTAAACATCACACCATACAATGTCTTTAGTTTTCAACAAAAAGTCACTCGTGTCTTTTAAGTAAGATGGCTGACTTGAAACGTGCTCCTGGAGGAAAAAATCCACATATTTCGATATGTTCTCACAGATGCTCTTTCTTGCCGAGATGATGGGGCGACCGGGGATGGGATCAGTGTTTTTGTGTACCTTGGGTAGGAAATAAAGAAACGGAAGTACTGGTGAATCAGTGTTTAAAAATGCATGTTCCTCTTTGCTCAGTATTCCTTGTGTCTTGAAGGCATACAAATGTTTTTTAAGTTCTTTATTGCTGTTAGCCACCTCTTTGTGGCTCGATATTTTGTAACAGCTGGCATCTGACAAATGTTTGTTGGCTTCCTCAAGGTACAGTTGTCGTGGCCAGAGCACTATGTTTCCCCCTTTATCCGATTTATTAATGATGACTTCATTTGCCTTTTGTAACTTTGTCATTAAAGCATGGTATTTCAGGTTTAGGTGCCTCAGTCTGGTTGTTTTGCGTGCCGTTCTGAGGTGCAACGCTTTGAGTTCATCCGTGATGACATCACTGTAGATGTCGATGGCATCCCTGGGCATTGCTGGTGTGAACGTGGAGTGAAGCTTAAAGGGGCTAGTTATTTTGCTGAAGCTGGTTATGCCTTCATTGTGCAGAATCTGTTGCGTTGATAATAGTGTGTTGGAAGATTCCAGTTCCACTAAGGTGCGGATAGTGGGGATGTCAGAGACAGTTAGATTAGAGCCTACAGCATGTGCGGTAGTCATAGTGGAAGGCTGATTAGTATTGCCTTGTTTCTGTTTGAAAAACTTTATCAATTTCAGCTTCCTGATGAATTTAAACACATCGATGCGTGTGTTGCTGTAGTCAAAGCTGCTCTCTGGGCAAAACGTGAGGCCAAGAGAGAGAAGTTGTTTTTCTGCCTCAGAAAGATCGATTTGGTTGAGATTGATGATGGTTTCGGTATCAGTTATTACTTGCGCCTCCAGTTGCCTCTCTTTCTGTTGTTTGGTTTGGGCTTTTCGGCGTTTCCTTCTCTCTCGCCTCCTGAGGTTGCGTCGGTGCTTTGTTTCTTTGGTGGCCGCGGCCGCAGGGTTTGTCTCCGGTCGTATACTACAAAATCCATCTCTTCCCCAAGGCTTAGATTCTCTCCACTCGCTTCATTTCTACCTCGCCATCTTACACCATCCTCTGAATCAGTGCCGCTTTCTGCTGCCGAGCTGAGGTCGGACATTGAGGCAGAGCCCGCATCTTCTGCATTAGTTGTGCGGAGTGCTTGGGCTTGTTGAATCGATTTGTTCAATGTTTGCTTCCTGATTGTGTCGTATTTACGTGCAAAGGTAAAAATTTTACCGCACTCATAATCTGTCTTATCGCGGGCAAACTTGAAGATTTTGCGAGCTTTGATAGTTTCCTCATGTTTTTTCAGGCGCGTGTTGATTTCATCTCTGCCCTTAGTGATAGCATCTTTTTCTTCAAATGCCTCAAGCTCTTGGTTGATGCTGTCAATTTCCTTTTGCGTATTGACACGGTCTGTCTCTGCATATTTGATTAGTATGATTACTAATCGCATAGACGCCTCCAAATTGCTAATCGCCCATTCCTTAAGCATGTCTGGGTGCGGATTCTCAAAGCTGGGTGCCAGCATAATTCTTAGGCCTCGTGGGACGCGCCCGGCGTCATGATATTTCTGCAGTGACTTGGCTTCCCACCATTTAGTAATTTCGGTGCGCATCAGCTCTTCCAATAGTTTGAGTTTAGATTTATAGTTTTCATGGCTTGGGCCAGCAAGAGTGTCAGTGGTTCTTGCCTGGCTCGACACATTGGGTAAGTTCTCAAATAGTGCTTCCGCCGCTGCTTCCCTCTCTCGCAGCGCTTCATTGGACATGATGTACTGATAATAATCAAAGATTGTCCGTCAAGTAAATGCGCCAGTGCTGTTTAACTTGAACAGGCAAACAGTACCCCTCTTAATAACCTGAGATACGCCAATTGCCGCTTTTACTCACCACCGAGTGTTGAGATTCTAGACGGGTCCTCCAACTCGACCTGGAACTCAGACGCGCTGGCTTCAGTGCAGGCAAACTTCTGGCTGTCAGGGGGCCGTAATTTCTTGCTTTCTCCTTCCGGAGCTCACGACAAATTTGGCTGTTGTAAATCACCTTGGCCCAATGATTTAGATGAAGAGGGGGTCTGTGTAGCAGAGGCAGCCGTCCTCTGCATAAACATCCACACGCGATCCCAAAGTTGTTCCAGCCGGAACGGCGCAACACCAGGGCACAGACTCCAAAGGCAAAATTGCAGGTAGTTTAATCTTTTATTTTCACATCAAGGTCCAAATGACGCGTTTCGGCCGCCAGACATGCGGCCTTGTTCACACAGCGCGCTGCAGGATACATAGGTGCTATATATACAAGTGGTAGTAGTGGTAGTGTGTTTACTATGTTTACTGTGATCATTAGGCATTTTACAACATTTGGCAAGTATTGACAGGAGCCTTGCTTTACTGCTGTGAGTTGTAGCAACGTCATAGTATACTTTACTGCAAGTGACCTGAAAAACAGACTTGTGTCTGGGTAATAGACACAGAAGATAAAATATTCATTACTTCACAAATTAAATCATCTCAAATGTGACTGGAATTGATGGGATTCTGAGCGTCCTCTGCCACGGAAAAGTACAATATAACTCACAGTGAGTAAACTAAATATTCCAGGTGCAGACATGCGAACGCGTAGACGCATGTGTGCTATCGCCTCGATCGCACAAATGCTATCAACTATGGTCATGCAGTGATAGCGGCAAATAAGGAACAGCAGAAGGGGTGCATCTCACTCTCTTGGCTAAGAGAGCGATACAGTAGTGAAGAAAAAAAGTATAGAAATAGTCTGTTTGACACTGTCCGTGGTAAGCCTGGTAAAGCACAGTGTTCCTTGACAGCGCTGATAAAGTGCCAGTGGCTGCCTAGATGATAGTATGCCGACCCCAATCTACCGTACTACTAAAATGTGGTGGTGGAATGAGAGGTTAGTGGGAGGAATATATATATATTTATATCTCAAAGCAAACTTCACCAATAATGCAGAAACTGCACTCCCATCACTTTCTTGGCACAAACTGTATATTTGTGGCTGATGCATTAATGAGTTTTCGGTCCCTGCTGGTCCTTGGCCACAAGGCCCAAGGTCCAGCAGGGACCAAAAGGTGTCGCAAGATTATTAGGCCTGCTGTCAGCTTCGATTCAGCCAATCTTTCCAACTCCTGTACATTACAGGGCTCTTCAAATGTTGACGGGTCATCATTTATGGTTAGGGATAAAGTATTCCCAGAAGATGAGAATGAATCAAGAAACGACAGAGGAGCTGGAATGGTGCTTGATGAACATGGATGAATGGGATGGCAACTTTTGGGGAGGCTCCGGAAGTGGTAATTGAATCAGATGGAAGTCTGCACAGTTGGGAAGCAAGATGTGGCTTGGTGACAACTGGGGGGACAGTGGTCGCAAGCAGAGAAGGAGATGCATATCTATTGTCTGGAACATTTAGCAGGTTCCTTTGCAGTGAGGAGTTTTATGAGGGGATGGAACAGGTGAAATGTGTACTGTTGAAGATGGACAAAGTGTCAGCAGTGCGTTATGCCAACAAGTTGGGGGGTCCTCGTTCGAGAGGTTTGGCAGAAATGGGGAAAGAATTTTGGAGATTTTGTGTGTATACGGAGATAATGATGCAGGCTCAACATATTCCATGGAAGAGGAATTTATAGACGGACTGGAACTCGAGGTTTCTAACTGATGCAAGCAATTGGAAGTTGGATAGGAAGGTGCTCATGCGTTTTGAGAACAAATTGGGGCCATTGGCAGTGGATGCACAGTTATCAAAGTTTTACAGTTGGAAACCGGATGCGGAGGCAATAGGTGTAGATGATTTTCTTCAAGATGGGGGAAAGGAAAGATGTATGCTTTTCCACCTTTCTCAATTATACAGAGGGTGCTAATAAAAGTAAGGAGAGAGAAAGCAGAGTTGGTGTTAATCACTCCATTCTGGCAATCTCAGGTACCATGCTTCCCTCTAGTACTGTTGGATGCCCAGGGGAATCGTCATGAGATCATTGTAGCAGGACAGTTGATGTTGATAGCTTGGTTGATTTCAGGAGAGTGTGGCAAGTGTATGGCTTATTGAAAGATTCTACAGAGCTTATTAAGAGTCCTGGGCACCAGGGACAACTAGGGCATACTGACCGATATGGAGAAGATGGAGTAGTTGGTGTGTTGTGAGGGCTTTGGATCCCATATCAGCTCCTGTAGTGAAAGTGGTAAATCATTTGACAGAAATGTTCAGGAAGGGAATGGCATTTAATTCAGTGAACTTAAGTAGGTCTGCAATTTCAGCAGGACATGAGTTAGTGGACGGAATACCTGTTGGTCAGCAAGTCTTGGTGAAGAGAATAACTAAGAGTGTCTGTATGGAGTTTCCTCCCAAGGCAAAATATACTTCTCTTTGGGATGTCTCACAGGTGTTGAGGGAATGTGGGAGTGGGGGAGGAAATGAGTGTTTAACTTTAAAGTTGTTATCTTGGAAAATGACAATTTTAATTTGTCTGGTTTCATTTAGGAGAGTATCTGATATTAGGGCTTTGTAGGTAACTTCTAGAGGCTTCCAGCCGGAGGGTGTGTGTTTTGTGTTACGGAAGAAGACTAAGACTATGTCTAGGACCACTTTTTATCCTACGATGGAGGGACATGATGATTTATGTGTGGTATAATGCTTGAAAGAGTATGGAAAAAGAACTGAGAGATTGAGAGAACAAGTATGCTCACAGTTATTGATTTCTTTTAGACAACCTTTTGAGACTGTATCAGCACCTACTCTGGTAAGGTGGAATAAGGAGGTCATGGAAATGGCAGGTATTGATATAAGCATATTGGGGCGCATTTAGCTAGAAGGGTGATGGCTAGTAAGGCCTTCTTGATAGGATCCAGTCTAAGTAGTATCATGAAGGCTGCAGTTTGGTATAGTGGTTCAACGTTTAAAGATTTTACTTTAAACCTGTGGCAAATGCAGTACAAAGGGTAGTGAATGAGCTTTGAACATGCATAATATTGGCATCTGGGCCTTGCCATAAAATGCAGTTTTTCCACAGTTTAATGGGAAGAAAATAGTGATTTTATTAAAGGCAAGGAAGCTAATATTATTCTGCCCTTGACTGTACCCAGCCCATCTGATGTGTGTGAATTTGTGTTTTAGGTCAAAGTTGAGAAGACATTTTTCGGCAAAGAATCACAAGAATTTAGATGATTTTGCTTCTGGTGGATATACAGTTTAATATGAAGATTAAATATTTGGTTATTCGCAACGAGGAAAGAAGGAAGATGGCTGCACGTTCAGTGAATATATGCATGTTCTTAGGATTCTAGAGTGCTTTAGCTCTAATACTGCGTTCTTGTTGCTGCTGTGTATGAGCCAATAAAGGAGATGATGCATAATATTAGCCTCTGCTCCTTTAAAAAAATCATGATTTTCATCCCATTAAAACTGTAGAAAATCTGCATTAGTGCTGCAGAAAGAAAAATTAGGACACATTTTGAGTGGATACACAGACGCGGCTGGTTTCATTCGAGTGCCGAACATGGTATGCTGTTTTAAAATATCCAAAATATTAGCGGCAGGCAACTTTTTGAAAACATCGTGACCTTTGGAAACTCAAATTTTGTTGATATCTTGTGACCTCAAGGGTTTGCAAATAGTGTGAAACACATTTCCCAAACTTCGGTGCGATGTGACCATTCATCTAATATACAGCTATAGCTAGTATAATCACTTTGCCCTACAGAAGCTCATGTGTCGGACAAAACGTGTTGGCTGAGTGTGTTTGTCTGTTGTTGAGAAGAAAGAAAAGAATTTGCAAAAACGAACCAACTTATTGCATATTTCAGCAGGAAAACATTTTGTGGACATGACTCTTTGTTTTACAATTGCCTCTCATCTTTTGCGTTTTAACATTAGCCTCTCTGCCTTTAATAAAATCATGATTTTCTTCCCATTAAAACTGTGAAAAATCTGCATTAGTGCTGCAGAAAGAAAAACTAGGACACATTTTAAGTGAGTTCTCAAATATCTTCCTTTTCTATTTCATTAAAACATTCTGACATGCAGACTAACACATGCACTTTCAACACCAGCAGCAGACAGCCAGTTAACTCCCTGGTGATCAGCAGCTTTACTACAGTGTTCTAATGAGCAACTAGAGTGCTAACATTCTGAATTTATGCCGAAAGTGTGGCACATCCGAACGCCATCTTGATAGAATCAAAGTAAAAAACTGAAAGCATGTTCTACTGAGGATACTGCAGTAAATGAAGAAATTAGGGAGCTTCATAACAAACAAGTCTCCCAAGATGGCTACCAGAGAAACAAAAGCCCAACTATAGCACAAATATCACCCAAATGTAGCCCAAGTATAGCCCAAAGACAGGAGCGTGCAAAACATTTACTTGTTTTGTTTTTCTTGTTGTAGTTTTATATAGCAAAGACTTGACCCAAAGGTATAGGAGTGCTTTACATGAGTGTCAGTTACATTACACCAGGACACATTCATTTTGGTTTTAGGCATCAGGAGATTAAGCAATTGCCAAGAATCGCATGATGTCGAGCTGATGTCGAAACTCAAACCTGGTTCCCCAGTTACAAAGTCTACAGCTCTGGCCGTAATACCAAATCCTCTCCCTTAAGTTATCAACTGAATAAAAAAAGCACAAAGATAGCAAATTATTTAAGAGTGCTTTGTCGCTATTTGGGAACTCAGAAAATATGTCCTAATTTTAGCTGTTTAGAGCACTAACCATAATTTCTATGGGAATAAGGCCCTCTCACGGAGGAAGGTGCAGAGCCAATACGTTGACCATGCTGTGCAGGTGGGAGGGGCAGTGGCAGCACAATGGACCATGGAGGGCAAGGGAAAGGGGGGCCCTGGAAACAAACCAACCATGTAGTACAGGCAAGAGAGGCTGTGATGATAAAAAAAAGACCATTGGGGGCAGAAGGAAGAAAGAGTGGTAGTTGAACTGTACATGCCAACAGACCCGATTCAGGCAGGAGACTCCCGATGTTTTTAAGCCCAAAAAAGCTTTATTTTATCTGCCTCCTGCCTAAAATCTCCTTTTATTCAATGTATGGTAATTGTAAAATCAATTCCCCAGTGTTTTTGTTTACAAAATCTCCCTCTTACCAAGTTAGAAATGTTGGCAAGTAAGGTACATTGGATCACTGAGGGCAGGAGGAATGGGGTAGGAACATAGACTTAGATAAGAGAGTGCAGGAGAGAGATGGACAGGGCCACCAAACTTTCCTTACAGGGCAGGCGTCAGGTGTTGCAGGAACACCAATCACCACACATGGCAAGCGTAATGGCAGTGCAGCACAACGGACCATGGAAAGCGTAAGGGAGGGGACAGGTCCATGCACATGGACAACAGAGAGCAGAGGGGAAATGAGGCAAGGGTAGCAAGCTGACCATACCAGACAGACAGGAGGGGCAGTTGTAGCATAACGGACCATGAAGGGTAGGAGGGAGGGGGCAGGGGCACAACAGCGGACCAGACAAAGCAGGAGGGAGGGGATAGGGGTCTGTACATGGACAATAAGGGGCAGGGAGCAAGGGGGCAGGGCAGGAGCAGTAATCTAACCATGGAGGGCAGCCAGGCTGGGCACTGGAAACACAACACACCATGGAGGGCAACAGTGAGACTATAATGGCATACACGCAGACTATAGAGAGAAGGTGGGAGGGGGTCAGGGGCAGCAAACTGACCACACAGGGGAGGTGGGAGGGGCTGTGGCAGCATAGAAGACCATGCATGGCAAGCAGGAGGGTAAGTGAGTGGATGTGTATAGAAGAGTGACTGGGTATATAAAAGACTTATACATGAGATAGTGGTGTGCATGTATGAATAAGTGTGTTGCTGTGTGAGTATCTGTATGGTTGACTGAGTTGGTGTACCAGTGATTGTAAATGGTGAGTCAGAAGGTGCATAAGTGGCTGAATGGGTGTTTGAGCAGATGTATATGTGTCTGTTTGGGCGAGTGTCATGGTACATGAGTGGCTGTCTCGGTGCATCAAAGGGTGTGTAAGTGGGTATATGTGTAAGTGAGTGGGTGTATGTGTGAGCAAATGGGTGTTTGAGTGGTTGTATGGGTGAGTAAATGAGTGTGGGAGAGGTTGTGTGAGAAAATATGTGGTTGTCTCAGTAACTGTATAGGTGGGTGAGTATATGTATTAGTATATGTATAAGTAACTGAGTGGTTGTGTGAGTAATTGTATAGGTGAGTACCTTGCTGTGTGGGTGATTGTATGGGTGAGTGAGTAGGTGTGTGAGTAGATGTATGGTTAACTGATTTACTGTGTCAGTAGCTGTATGGATATATGAGTGGGTGTGTAAGTGTGTCTATCTCTCCATAACTGAATCTGTGACTGGCTGTATTGGTAAGTGAGTAGGTGCATGGGTGGCTGTATATGTGAGTTAGTGGTTCCTTTAGTGGCTCTATGTGTGAGTTGATGTGCTACTGGCTGTATAGATGAGTGATGAGATGTGTGAGTGTTTGTATGGGTTTTATGAATGAGTTTGTCAGTAATTGTGTGGGAGTGGGCGTATGACATGTTTTATGGGGGTGTAAGTGGGTGTGTCATTGTTTCTTTGGAGGATGTCCTGTGTCAATAGCATTTGAGATATCATCAGTGATGTCACTGACCATGTCATGAGTGATGTAATATGTGAGGTCATAAGCAGTGCATTGCATGGGTGTGAGTTATAGTTAGCTCAGGTAACAATAACTGCTGAATTTTTCTGGTTTTGTACAAGTGAAATGTCAGCATAACTATAATGTTCATGTAACCTTTGTTTTTTTCAGTGAATTTCCAAGGTTTTTTACATGTTAAATTCTAACTATAATATCCCAGTAAACTTTGTTTTTTTCCAGTGAATTTCTAAGGTTTTTTACATTCTTTTTCCTACCTCTAACGTCCCTGTAACCTTTGTTTTTTCTCAGTGAATTTCTAAGGTTTTTTAAATGTTCATTCCTAACTTTAACGTCCCTGTAACCTTTGGTCTTTTCAGTGAATTTACATTTTTTTAATTCTATTTTATAATTATAGTGTCCCTGTATTTTTTTCTATAATTAGATATTGAACATTACATCTGCATGGTGCACCACGTATTGTTGTATTTGTCATCTATTTATTTAAAAAGTACATTAATCATATTATTTCAAGATATTTTTGATTTTCACGATGATGTCGTGATTGCCGAGGACACACCGCAAATGCCGCATGTTTTTGACAAAGTGTAAAACACATATATAGACATATTTTACATAAAGGTAAGTGTAGCTATTTAGTAAGATACTAATTTAACTTTCTCCTTTGTAGTCATTTGTTGAAAAAACGACATCAAAAATGCATTTTCCATCTTCACAGTAACACCGGAGGTCGCGATGACGTCAGTAGTCACAAATACAAATGACAAAGTGTAAAGCAGATATATAGACATATTTTACACAAAATTTGAGTCTAGCTTTTTAGTAACATATCGGTTTGACTTTATTTTCACAACACATTTGTCAAAAACATCAGTTTCAAAAATAGGTTTTCGCATCGGAACTCGCGAATAGAAAATGACTACCAAGCAAAGAAATTTCATTGGTTTGCACAGTTTTCTTTATGAAAGGAAGTACACACGCATTTCTCCTTCTTCAACTTTCCAGGTACTGGTTAGTTTCTTATAGGAGCTGTCCCAAACTGATTTATGAAGCTATATCTACAAAAATAAACTTGCATCAGAAGAACCAGAGGAAGACCTACAACTGGTTGAAGTTGTTAAAGACTAGAAGGACTCAGCTGCACATGAACAGTCTTCTGATGAAGAACCACCAATGAACAAAGTATATCACTATTCCATCTGGTGAACCGAAGCACGCAACTAAATTGGTGAGGTGCAGCATATGTGAGAAGACATTATCTCGGGGGACAGTAAAAAAATATTTATGTGGTACAGTAAGCATGTTGTACCACTTGAAAACATACCACAAGAAGCAACTTAAAATACCACAGAGAAAAAAAAGGAGAGGGAACATTAGCCTTCAGACCTCCAGCCCCTGGACCTGGTGACAAAGTTCCAGCTGAAGTGGACAGAAATTGCAGTGAAATGTCACCAAGTGAAAAACCATACTTACTAATTATTTTTCTGTTTTTATTGCTGCAGTATAACCACTGTGAAAAAATATAAACAAAGAAAAATTTATTAGGATTTCATGTTGAACATTGGGCAACCAAAACAAGATACAATGGTGAAGTAGTAAAGAGACTTCATAGATGCAACTAAAGGCTTCTGGTATTATATTTCCTCCATTTAGTTTTTATCTGTAGTAACAGAATGTGGTCCTGTAATGTTTTATACATTCCTTTCCTGCAGTTAGAGTCTTTCATTTCTAACAGCTTGCTGTACACAATACTCCTAATGGGCCGAATAATGTCTCAGAAACACATAATTCATATACATGTCAACACAATACCCCATTTTGTTATCCTAAATTGTCCTTAGAACTTTGGTTCTACAAATAGCAGATATGAGTTTGGTAACCTTTTAGGAACTATTGATTTGAAAGTCGTCTCTATGCCATTGCACTCTGTGCATCCTCTTTGATATCTTAGATATATTGTGTAGCGTGTAGAGGTTATATTAATTCCTTCATGAAATATGTTTGCTATAGTTGTGAAAGTTCTTTTTGAAATGGAAATTTGTCCAGCTACAAAGTTTGTAATTTCACTTTCTAATTTAGTACCATCCTCTCTGCATCGGTATAGCATGACTATGACATTTTTTCCATACCTTTGTAGTAACAACGTAGACCTAAGTTCTGAACTGCAGTTTGGACAGGTCATATCTTGATGAGCATTTTTTCTTAGATTTTCAAATGCCACAGCTTTACAATCTGGTAACATCAAGTAGAGGAATCATTCCAAATTGATTTCAGTACTAGAGGTGAATTCACAATGTTCACAGTTATGGTTCCATTTATAAGTTAAACTAAATAATTCATGGACATTCACATCCTCTTCCTCCAATAGTCCTACCATTACCATTATAACGTCTTGAGCATCCTGCTGAACATTATGAGAAAACACTAGTAATCTAGTACATTACTCTACCTTTTAGACCTTTCTGCAGCTCTGTTGGTGGTAACTTGCCTGTATGTGGCTCCATACGGAGTATAGCCTGAAATGGATGTATACTTTGCATAAGAATGGACTCATAAACATTTAAAACCTTCAAGTAGTTCTGAAATGGGAACCAGTGCTAACTTGCTGTGCACAGCTCTTGCTGGCATTTTATTATCCTCTAATTTATTGTAACAGTACTTACGTAGAGCTTGCTGTGTGGACAAGTCAAAGCCTTCCTCTACAAATAAGTACACAGCAAACTTTTGCCAGTTATCATTATTTTCTTTTTCACTTTTTAAATACAAGTCAACAGTCCATGTTATTCATTTCTCCTAAACATAAAGCAGGAGTTTTCACATAGTACGCCCTAGCTAAAGTTCGCATTGTTGAGTGGTGTACAGCTAACATCCTGAAATGATGAAAGGTGCTCTGGCACACTTTATTTGAAAAACAAGCGAGTGAGTGTCCCTCAAAATGTGCATGCTTTCTAACCATGCAAAGATCCAATCCTTGTAAACAACTTATTTTGTGTTTTAAACTTTGCCTTGGAAAGAGACATAGAAATGTTCTTAATATATCAGTGGATTGCTGACGAATACTACAAACACTACTACAATTCCATCTGTATACAGGGCCTGACTAATCCTTCCTTGTACCTCTTCTGCATTAACTTGTTCTATATTTCTAGATACCATCACCTCTTTTACTATAGGAGTGCCATTCCTCATTTCATAACATTGCACTCTTGCATCAATAGCATGAACCAAGGTGTTATCCTGGAGTTACCTTTCTTCATTAAAGAAAGGCTCTGTAGTAGAAGTATGTATTCATTCTCCATTAAAAACTGTACAAAAACGACTTCTATTCACTAATCATTTCTTCTGGTTTTGTCTCCTCATGTACAACACCATTTTGTCAAGAGTATTCATTTTATTTATAATCTAAATGAAAAACTTCCTCTTCAAAGCAAAGGCCTTATCAACTACATCCTGAACTCGATCTTTCGGTTTCAGTGCCTCTCTCCTTCTTTGATACTTCTTCATATTTCTCAATAGATTTACAACCACTCTACTACAAAACATCCTGGCTCTGATTTCCTTAAACTGCTTCTGTCTCCTGGTTAAGGTGTGTCCATCTTTGTTACATTCTTTCCTGTTCTTGTAATATAAATTTTGTCCACTCTTATTCTTTCCCATAGTTTGCTTTTTATTTCCATTACTTTGTAATCTTTGCAGGTGTCTACAAATATTTTTAAGAAATTACTTTGTCCTCTTACCAGTAGCTCTTTTTTCTTTCACCTTTTCTGCATTTTGCCCCTTTTGTGTCTTAGTTCTGCATAGATACTGTAGTTGCTTCTGTTGCTTTTTCCTCCAACCTTTTGTAGGCATTCTAACTGGCTGTATTTATATAGATATTGTTCTGTAAAAAAATAAGTATATTTACATTTTTACTCTTGCCAATGTACCAACTACTATACTACTGACTTACACATAACACAAAAACAGTTTTTGTGTTATGATGCATTTCTTAATCTACAGTTAAACTTAGCTATATAATTACATTGCACTTACTTTAATATACCAAACACAAAGCAAAGCACAAAACTTTATTTATTAGTTACCTTTTAACATTATAGCACCCTCTGCTACAACACAGCAGCACCATATAACAGTTCTCACTTATAGATGGTAAACAAAACAGTTTATCCCTTCAGTTGTAAATTTTAAAATGAACATCAACCAAAGTGTAGATGTACATACAGTGTTTCAATCCTGTAAATCCGAAAACACAAAATAAGAGCTATTTGTGTGACTCTCTACCACTGTGTCACTGGTGGATTTAGTATCTCAGTACTTTTCTACGTAGATGCGTCAGGTTTAAATTTTATGAAACAGTGCATATAAAAATCTGCACATTAGTCTTTATCAGAGCATATAGCTCAATAATTCTTACAAGTACATGCAAAGAGTGTGAGACAGGTTGCATATATAAGTCACCAGATGGTTCTAAATGACAACATATTCCTCAATAAAACTTGTAAATACATGGGTTTGTGGTTGAGTACATCAATATTTAATCAACTAGTCACCGCCCCCACGCGCACAGCGGGAGACACACTAGACCCCATCTTCACCATAGGAAACAGCATCTCCTACAGCCACACCACGGAACTCCTCTGGACAGATCACCACTGCATCCACTTCTACTTCAAAAAACCCACCGTACACAAGCATGCCCATGCCTTCCCCGCAGAAACTGGAACAAAGTCACCAAAGACCAGCGAACCTCCACCCTCGTCAGCACCCCACCACTGACTATGTCAGATGCAAACACAGCAGCACAGAACCTCCACCGCTGGATCACGAACTGCACTGACACATTCGCCCCCTCAAGAAAGCCACCGGAAGACACATCAAGAAAGCAACCTGGTTTACCCCTGCACTCCAATAATCCGGACGCTCCTGCAGACGACTCGAAAAGACATGGAGGAACAACAAAACCCCGGAAACACACGCTGCCTAAAAAGCAGCCACCACCGCACACCACCATCTCATCAAATCCACAAGGAAGAAATCCCTCCAAGACAGAATCCACAATAACGCTCACAACACCAAAGAGCTCTTCTCCATCATAAAGGAATTCGCCAAACAATGCTGCAAAACAAAAGACGTCCCACTCTCCCAAAACCTGTGCAACAGACTCAGCACCTTTTTCCACCATAAGATTAAGATGATCTACGACAACTTCGACAACCTCACTGATCCAGCTCCCCTTCCATGCGACACCACCAAACAGCCCCTGCTCAAATGGACCCCGCTCACGACAGAAAACACCTTGAAGACCATGAAAAGCATCCACTCTGGAGCACTCCCAGACCCCTGCCTCCACCACATCTTCCACAGAGCTGCCTCTGTCATCGCACCCGAAGTACGTCGGACGATCAACTGCTCCTTGGAGATCGCCACCTTCCCTGACAACTGGAAACACGCCGAAGACAACCCCCTGCTAAAGAAACCCTCCGCAAACCCCACGGACCTAAAGAACTTCAGGCCCATCTCCCAGCTTCTATTCGCAGCCAAGGTCATCGAAAAGGCCATCACCACCACCCAGTTAGCAAACTTCATTGAAGCTAATAACGTCCTGGACATCTACCAATACAGATTCTATAGCAGCCACAGCACTGAGACCACCCTAATCACTGCCACTGATGGCATCCGCTCCCTCCTCGACCACGGCCAAATGGCAGCCCTCATCCTCCTGGACCTCTCAGCTGCTTTCGACACCGTCTCCCACCGCACCCTATCCACCAGACTCCATGACGCCGGCATCAGCAGCAAGGCCCTCGACTGGATGTGCTCATTCCTCACCAGCAGAACTCATCGGGTCAGACTCCGTCCCTAACTCTCAGAACCAACAAGGACTAACTGTGGAGTGCCCAAGGGCTCCTCCCTCAGCTCCACTCTCTTCAACATCTACATGGTCCCCTCGCAACCATTGTCAAGAACCATGGGCTCAACTTCGTTTCTTATGCAGACAACACTCAGCTGATCCTCTCCCTCACCAACAAACCCAACATCACCAAACACAACTTCCAAAAGGGGATGAAAGCCATCGTCATCTGGATGAAGAACAGCTGCCTGAAACATAACTCTGAGAAAACAGAAGTCCTCACCCTTGGCTCCACCCCTCTGCATGGGATGACTCCTGGTAGTCCCCCGCCTTCAGAAATTCCCCCTCCTGACAGACCACGCACGAAACCTCAGCATGATACTAGACTCATTGCTCACAATGAACCGCCAGATCAACGCCGTATCCTCGACCTGCTTCAACACCCTCCACATGCTTTGTAAGATGTTCAGATAGATCCCAACCAAATCCAGAAAAACTCATGCACGCACTCATCAGCAGCAGACTGGACTACGGCAATGCTCTCTACGCCGGAATCAACTAGAAACTCCGTTGCAAACTCCAGACTGTCTAGAACGTCGCAGCCAGACTGATCCTCAATATCCCTCGTCACATCACACCAACACCTCCGTGATCTTCACTGGCTCCCAGTCGAAAGAAGAATAACCTTCAAACTCCACTCCCACGCATACAAGGCCCTTCACAACACCGGACTCACATACCTGAACAACCGCCTCTCCTTCGACGCACCCAAAAGACACCTCCGATCAGCCCAGCTCTCTCTGGCCACTGTGCAATGTATCAACAAGACCAGATTGTGAGGAAAGTCCTTCTACCTTGCAGCCAAAGCCTGGAATGACCTCCCCCTCCACCTCTGGCAATCTCCCACATTGCCTCATTTCAGGAAGGACTTCAAGACCTGTCTCTTCGGGTGACCCCAGCACTCAATGGAGCTGCCCCCGTCGCCTTGAGACCCTCACGGGTGAGTAGTTGCGCTTTACCAACCCTGATTGATTGAATACTCCCTGGATGATGGAATGAGTGCATAGGTAGTGCCTAGGCGATTCCCTGAGGATACAGACAGTGCCTGGATGATTCCCTGAGCATAGTTAATGCCTGCGTGTTTGCATGAGTATCTCACTACTATCTGGGTGTTTGGATGAGTGCATGAGTAGTGCCTGAATGATTAGATAAGTGTATGACTAATGCCTCAATAATTCAATACAGGCCTTGATAGTGGTTGGATGATTAAATGAGTGCTACTCTAGTGCCTGGATGATTTCAGGAGTGCATACATGGTATAAAGGAGATTTATAGAGCGCATGGACAGTGTGTATGCATGCACCTGTTTAGGTGCATGCATAGCACCTGGCAGATTGGATAAGTAGTGTGTTAGTGATTGGATGAGTACATGGCTGCTGCCCATGTGTTTTTGGTTGAGTGAGCAGGTAGTGCCTGGGTGGGGTGATTAGATAAGTACATGGGTAGTGCCTGGATAATTGAATGAGTGCATCAGTAGTGCCTGGCTGATTGGATGAGTGCATGATTAGTGTCTGAGTGATTGCATGAGCCCTTTGTTAAAGCTTGAGAGATTGGATGAAAGCAATTGTACTACTGGGGTGATTGTATTAGCGCAACAGTATTGCCTCAGTAATTGAATGAGTGCACAGGTACTGGATGGGTGATAGGTTCACTGGAATGGTACTGCCTATGTAATTGGATGAGTGCATGGGTTGTGCCTCAGTATTTCGATGAGTGCATGAGTTGTAAGTGGGTGTTTGGATGAGTGAATAGGTTTTGCCTGGGTGTTTGAATGACTGTATAGGTACAGCCGTGGTGATTGTATAAGTGAATGGTTAGTGCCTGGGTGACTGGATGAATGCATGGGTAGTGCCTGCATAGTTCAATGACTATATATTTAGTGTCTGTGTGATTGCAAGATTGCATGTGTAGTGCCTGGGTGATTGAATAAGTGCATGGATAGTGCATGAGTGATTCGATGACTGTTTGAGTAGTGCTGGGTGATTGGATGAGTGCCTGGCTGACTGTGAAAGTACCTCCATTGCTGTTAGATACATAACAGTTGTGACTATATCTTTGACTCATTGTTTAAGTCAGTCTGTCAGTATCAAACTATTTTAGTGTATCTATCATGTTCTACTGAGCTGTGTATGAGTGAAGTCTACATATCACACTTGATATATAATTGCATACATGGCAGTCTAGGACCATACATCACTCTGTTACTCAGTGTGCACATGCATCAGTTACTTTCTAAAACCGAAAACAACAATTCTCACTTTTTCAAAGCACAAAACCTTTTCTTAATGGCATACCTACATCATTTCTCAAATATTTCTTGTGTCTTTAAAGCATATATTCAGCATTTCTCAAAGCAAATTTACACAACACATGAAGCTAGCACAAGAACTCTCAACAGACATTCTGCACAATTAACTCTCCTCAATTTTAAACACCGCATGTTTTAAGAAATGCACCACCTTCAGCACATACATGACATTTTCAACAGCCTTAGAGAACATAAATCACCATGTAAACATTTATGTGATTTCATAATAAATATGCACCTTCAGGCCATCTCTCCAAAAATAGATAGTTCTCTACATCTTGTGGTAAACTTTAGACTTTCACCATACATATAACTATCTGCAACCAGAAAAACCATATCTCACTTTCTAAACATATGCAAACCGGTCATATAAGTTAAAAACCACATTGACAAACACTTCCTAATATATACCTAACATGTATTATTACTTTCTAATTCATATACTGGCGCAGCACATTTTCATATCTTTTATTCATGACTTAACTACTCCTGTTTAATAATGTGACTAAAAGTACTACAGTTCACAGAATGCAAATAACATAGATCTATATCTTCTGCACATGATGCTTAGACATTTAAAACATTGTCATTTTAAAGGCATTGCTCATTGTCATTTTCAACAGTACTAACATCTTAAACACATACCCTTTGCAAGATGCAGTTCATCTGATATATTTTTTTGATATCACTGGGATACTCTCTTTTATCAAACTTACATACACATCTTCATTTCTAATGTAAATGTTTTAAATAATTGAAAAGTTATGTACATACTGAAATGAAGATGGAACAAGTGAGTCTGGTTATCAGGTTCACTTTAATACTCCTGACTAACCCTGGGCGAAGTACTACGCTATACTCGCGTAGTTTGCGAAGTTTGCACTACTTCGCACTACGCGAATTGCACGTAGCACAGTGCAAACACGTGCAGCGTAGCGTAGCGGTCATTTTTTGCTTGCTCGCGGTCCTCAACGTCAAGTTGGCGACCGCGAGCAAGTAAAATGACATCCCGGCGAGACTTTTTCTCGTTCGCGATCAGCAACATCAAGTTGCCGATCGCGAGCATGGAAAATAAACCTCCCGGCGAGATTCTCAACGCGGGAGGTCAGGTTTCTCATTGCGAGTGGTCGCGTATGCTCGTGACCGCTCGCGATGAGAAACTACCAGTCCACGTTGAGAAAGCTGCCGCTCGAGTAGAAATCTACTCGAGCGGCAGAAAGCACCGCTTGCACTGTGCAAGATGCAGTTTGCACTGATTGCACAGTGCGGACAAGCATCCGGCACTGTGCAATCAGTGCGAACAGCATTTTGCACAGTGCACTACGCAGTTCGCGTAGCTACGCGTAGCTCGCGTAGTGCGAAGTGCACTTCGCGTAGCTACGCGTAGCGCTAATACGCGAACTACGCCCAGGGTTACTCCTGACACAACATCCATTTTTTAAAAATTTGTTTTAAATGTAGTGTTCTAGCATCTGTAGTATTTTATTCCCTGCCTGGAACCCATATTACCCTCTGTGTTAAATGTACAAATCAAAAAATCAATTATTCTTTTTTTTTGTATTTTACTTGTTTTTAATGAGCTATTGGTCTTTACATTATAATGAAAATCTAATATTTATAACTTGCCTAAGGACTGAGTATGGAGACGATTAATGTAACTGTGGTTATCTATAATGTTTGATCTGTTACCAATTTGTATCTTTTATGGTTTTTTAAACCGAATAAAGATTATTGAATGAATGAATGATTTTCCATCTGATTAAGAAGTGATGACTATCAGAACTCTCCATTGGCTCAATCACACCCATATCAGTCAATTTCATTAATTCTTGTTTTAGAGGTTTCCTCATCATGAGTGGAATGCTCCTACATTTGTGCACAACTGGCCTTGCATTCTTTTTAAGTTTTATTTTATGCTGAAATTTCTGGGGACAACCCAATTTGTCTGAGAAAACCTCAGAAAACTCATTCAGCACCTTCATACCACACACAGATCTTTCCACCAACATGACAGGCTCTTCAGGTGTGGGATCAAATTGAATTCCAAGATCTCTTTGATGGGCCCATCCTAAAAGATTCGAACCTTGCTTTGCAATATAAATTTTGCCAATTGTACTCCTTCCTTTGAAATCAACTCTCATGGTTGCCATACCTCCTAAAGGTATGGGATCTCTGTTGTACCCCACTGGCATGATGTCAGCCTCCAGTAGTGGCACATCGTTGGTGTTAAAGTTCTCGTAAAATGTATCACTGTTGAGAATAGAGAACAGCGAGCAACAGTCCACAAATACTAGAAACCTTTGACCCTCCAACTCGATTTCACGCTTTGGTAATTCACTTTTCTTTCCTCCTTCTACAACCTGAAGAACATATTTTCCACTTTCTACATCTGGAGCATCAACATTGTTTACTGATCTGTTATTCATGTCTTTGCATAGCCTTGCAAAAGGACCTCTGCGATTACATTTACTGCACAGCGCAGACCGGGCTTAACAATTAACATTGTTAGCCAAATGACCTGTACTTCTGCACCGGAAACACTTCAATCTCTAATCCTGGTTAAACCTTTCCTTCCCTGAATTTCTAGCTTGTTCAACATTCTTCTTGATTGCAGACACATCCCTTTGTTCACCCACAACGTCATTCACAGATTTTTCACTCGTCACCGTCATCTCTTTAATGCACTCAGCCATGTGCTCAATACTTTTTGCAATATCTATGGCATTCTTGAGATTTGGATTACCTATCAGCAATTTTTCCTGAACTTTAGGATTATTAGTGCATCGCACCAATTTATCTCTTATGAGTGAATCAGTCAAATCCTCAAACTCACGTCTCAGCTAACCCACGTAAGACAGCAATGCAATTTCCCACCTTCTCATTTCTTCCCTGAACTCTTCCAAAAAATGTATGCCTCTCGAGAACTACATTAGTTTTTCCAAGACTGTAATTCCAATTTTTTAATTGTGCACAAATAAACATCCATCTCCTCAAAAACATCTTCTCCGTCTTCCAAATCAGGCAAACTCTCATATACTTTCCTACCCTCTGTGCCCATATTGTGTAGTAAATTATGCTGCTTCTTCACCGCTGAGAACCAACATCCCCCAATGGCAATTAAATATGATTTGAACAACTGTATCCATCACTTCCACATCAACATGGGTTCACCAACATCAGATAAAAATGGGGGTGGCTGGGTCATACTAGCTGCTGCATGTTGTACACACACAAACACACGTTAACCAACCCCACTGACCCTCACACAGCAGAAGAATTATGCATAAACTTTTAAAACAAAAATCTTTCTCAAAACCAAGTCTTAGCAGTTCAAATGTTGTCTATACTTAAAGATGTGTAGATATTTCGATGAAGCAATGAGCTACAACCAGTCCGGGTCTACGATATGTCCACAATTAACAAAGTACAGCACTAAGGCCCCTCAAAATGGATACTGCAGTCTCACCCCAAAAGTCAACTTGATCAGATCTTCTCCTGCTCCCATTATGACTTGCCGTGCTTCCCGGACAGCTCCAAAACCTATGATGAGCCGTTCACATAACACTAGCCTCCTGAACACTCATGGAGAATTTCTGCTGCTCTGCTCCCTGCATGCTGTTTCTTTCTGACGCTGCTCTCTCTGGATGCGGCAATGATCTTCCTGACACGCCTCCCAACACACCGTGGGTTCCTCTTTTTGCTGACGCTCGTCAGTTACTTGCCCTCAGCCACACGGCGCTGACTCCTCCTCTTCCAGCTGTTCCAGGAACGGACAGCTAAACACAACACAACTGCTTAACTTTTATGCCTCACAACATGCAGATGTTTCCTGGATGGTTTCCTGCAGCGTGCTCAAATTATGATAAATCCTTAGTATGGAACGCGTCACAGGCTGAAAGAACTGTACACAGTTGTAACTTCTTCGGTGGTTCTTGAACTTCTCCGACGGACCTCCTCTTGTTTTTCACCTCAAGAAATCAGAGGGAATGTTGTGCAATGTCCTCTGCCCACCAAATAACTCGTCGCCAGTGAAATGAAGACGGAACAAGTAAGTACGGTTATCAAGTTCACTTTAATACTCCTGACACAACATCCATAGACTTGTCAACTGCTGTTGGACCAACTGAAACACAACGGGCAGTTAGCGTAGAACGTTGTAACCGGGCAAAAGAATGAAAGGTTAGTTTGAGGGGAGAAAGGGCCAAACCATTTAAGAAAGAACTAGGCGGGGAAAAAAGGGAAAATACAATTTGGTAAATACAACACATACCAGTGGATTGAGTTTGTAGATTGTATTGTTGTTTTAGCTCTTTCTGGATAGTTTTTACACTGTTAGGATTTGTCCAAACTAAGCACAAGAAAGGTACACCACTCTCATACAAAGCAACTATAAAATGGCAACCTCTTCAACTTTCCACTCTATGATTATGAGAAAGGCAGCAAATGAAATCATGTCTTTCATTTTAGACTACTCTATCTCCACTTGTGAATGGTTAGCACCTGTTTACCCTTTCCCCCTCTTTCAAAATTAGATTCCTGTCTGTGTGTGTTCACGAAGTTTTTGTGATGATCACGGAGAAATCGCGAAAAAACAGAGGTCAAACCTATATTTAGCTTCAGTTTTTTAAAATTTAAATACTGCATAACAGTTTATTACATCGTCCTGAATTGGAAATTAAAGTTTATCATTACTTAACTCCTCAACTTTTTAAAAATGTTGTCTCTTTAACACCCTTCCCCCCTATACACTCTTAGCTCAGTGTATCTAGCAACCCAGTGGAACAAGTAGGTCACAAGTTCACAGCACATTATAGAAGGAACATGCTACTTCTAATGAAATACTAGCAGGTATGGTTTACTCCAAGATTCAAAAGCATATCCATATCTGTGTTACCTTTCTTTTTTAAATGACAGCCAATAATAGGACTTCTTGCTAATGCATCGAACACACAACCTACTTTTATTCACTTTCATGCTGACAGCATCCAATGAAATATATCTTTTTAAAAAAAAAGAAAACACCTCCATTTTAACTGCTCTTCATTTGGAAAACTACCTCATTCAGCTCCAGCCTTCTCCTGACTGCTATTGCTCCTTAATTTCAAAATGATTAGAGTGTGGGTTGTTGGCCACAGCTATGTCTATTGGGCTAAAGAGGCTGCAAAAAAGAGAGGTATTGACAGGGTCTTAGGTCTGCCAAATGTGGAGATTACTTTGTTTGTCCAGAGAAGGTTAATGTTTCATCAGTTGCTGGCTTTGGTTAAAATCATTGTGGATTGCCGAGCTCCTAACCTCATGATTGTGCACTGTGGTTGAAATGACTTAGGCACACAAACTGGGGTAATACTGGAAATCCTAATGAAGGATACCTTTGCACAACTGATGTCACTTTTCCCTCACACTGTCTTGGTGTGGTCTAATATATGTCAAAAACAGAAATGGAAGTTATCCAATCAGTTCTGTCCACAGATTGGCAAAGTCAGGAAACATGTTAATAAAACTGTTTCTGTATTCCTCAGAGACCATCCCATGGGCTGTATCTATAACAAAAATCTGTAGAAATTATGGAGTGCACTTTAAAGACGAAAGCAACAGGGTGTTTCTAAGTAACTCAAACTGATAGAACCAGCGCCGGACTCTATAGACTGCACCTCAACCACCAGTTAATAGGTATAATGTCCTGTGCACAATTCTTCCAGAACCTGCCCCTGTTTGGTGCCACTGTCCAGCATATCCAAACATATGAAAAAATAGAAGGTGACCAGAAAGAAGTCCAATTCCAATATAAGTTTCAAAGTATCTCCTTTATTCTTTTTCTCCAACATAGAAAACGTTAAAATCCAGCCAACGCGTTTCGTTCCATATACACCTGGAACTTCATCAGGGCTGAAATCAATCACATAAAAAGAACATAAATACAACACTCCACAATTTAATGTAAAGACCCACAAAATGCACATACACATATCAGTATATAGACCATTAATAACATCTAAAATATGGGTTTCATAAACAAGGTTCTTGTCCTAGAAATACCCCCTATTGACTAGGCTTGCACATAAATAAGGACAGATTCTGTATCCGCAACTATAGCCTTCAAAGGACAACTATATAATATTCCCACGACACAGAAACAAATATGCGAGACAGACATAAAAACCTCAGTGAACAGAACATTTATACACATGCACAATACACACATATCATATGAATAGATACATAAGGGCTTCAAAGAAAAAACACACAATTTCATACCAATATTTGGATCCCACCAAAAACTAAGTACATATAGTTACAATTCTAAATACCAACAGAATTCTCATTTATATGTCCACATTCTCTTTGGAGGAAAAAAAAATTCTCACCTTTTAGCTGTATGTAGGGCTATATTTGTAGCAACTATGTGGCTTGATATTCCATCAATATAATCTTACATAGAAGATTCTCTTCATTAACTCATCAAATTGTATAGCGACATACGGTTATTTGCCAGACAAGTTCATCAACTCCCATGTTTGTTACCTACGCAGAGAAAAACGTACTATCGTTGAACTCAATTGTAACCTGCCGACCGATATCAAATGAGTATTACCCAACGCTTGGTGGATAGAAGTCACCCCAGACTCTCCGTCTCATGATGAATTATGTAGGTTATGTAATAGTCCCACTGTGGCACGGCCCATCCCCACAGCAGGAAAATACCATCTCTCATGAGTACACATGTAGTGCATCTCCTCAAATTGAGAGTCAGGAAGAACACCCCAATAAAAGTACCACACACCCATCAATGGGACAGAGAATCTGTGTCCACTAACATACTAACAATTCCGGACACCCGGACAGCAAGAATTCAAGTCAAATAGTACAGTCAATGTGGAGGACACAGCGAAGCAAAGAGAAATCTGGACATCTCTCGTCCCGCCCACCTTGTCAAACAACCAGGGGGCACAAGCCGGGTCTGGTGGCTCAGTGGAATAATGCATCCACTGCAGGGGCCTGTGTTCGATCTCATGGTCACAGGTTCAAATCCCGGCGGGTCCACTCAGCCTTTCATCCATCGGAGGTCAATAAAATGAGTACCATTGAGTTGGGTAACAATAAACATCTGTTATTCAGCACAAAGATGCCTCCTGGTGAACGTGCGCTTTACAAATACACATGCTATGTTATGTTATGTTATAAGTAGCAAATGCCTCCACACCTGGGAATTCCCCAGACCACCGCGCATGCAATTCGCTCACCTTGATAAGTATCCATGTTTCAATTGATCTGCGGTCTGGTTTTGAAATGCCACGCCGTACTCCTATTGTTTAAATTTCCTTTCCCGCGGTCAAAGGTCAATTGCTACGACCCGGAAGGAGTGCTACTACGACATAATCCTAAATGCTCAAGTATGCTCCATCGGCCGTCTTTGAATGCCTATCGTATGCTATTATAAATGAGAAAAGTGAAAGTTGTCCACTTAATAAATATAGGGAAAACAAAACAATTCATAATTAATAAAAAGATTGAAAAGAAAAATACATACCCAAATCAATAACTATATGTACATTGAATCCAAACACTACACTAGAATCAATATAAAAATAAGTACAAAACGTGATATAAAGCACCACAAGGTCAATGACCTGGCCACAGATATAAAAGGTGGGATACGGATATATACAATAGTTCGCCCAAGCAAGTGAGAAAATTTGTATATAACCATAGTACTATATATAGTACTAGGTACAGTGGCCATCTTGTAATGTTTGTCACTTAATACTCAAAGACCTAACTCTACAACAACCATCCTGCAGTGTATATTCATCAACAATTTATAAGACCTTATCAGGTCATCCAAACGACCAACGGAAGGAGTCAATTGTATAAAGGTGACTACAACTACCAGAAGGCAGGATCATCTGGTCAGGTAAAAAAGAGAGAAAGATGCAACCAACTACCGTCATAGAGTGTATATTCATCCACCACCGTAGAGACCAACTCTAATCCTCCATATTGGCAACCAGGTATATCAGTAAAAATAACTGCAATCATTAAGGAAGCAGCATCAAATGTTCAATGCAAGGAAATTCATTTTATTTTTATTTATATTTTTATTTTAGGCAAAGGAAACCCTCTGAATCCCTCTACAGAATTGTTACTGCTAAGTGTTCACAAGAGAATTTCAGGTGAACACAAAGAGGAATTTCATAAAATCATAACATATTATGACCAAGGGTAAATCGAGGACACAAAATAAGCCCAAAGGGGGATTCCCAATCAGAGGCATCAAAAATCAAGGAAGCAGAAGCAGACCATTCCATAAAGCACTTATCTTTACACTAAGAAAAGATGGAATTCATTATCAGCATTATATCCATGAGTAATTGCTCATAAACAACATATCCATTTTGCCTCCATTTGTCTTAAAAGCAAATCCCTGTCTCCTCCTCTATTACCTACAGTGACATGATCAATTCCATGGAACCAAAAACTAAGATCATCAGGATGGACGGCTTTGTAATGTTCCGCCATGTGGTATCTGGTATCCCCATTCAAAATGGCTATACGGTGTTCCTATACATGCAAATTGAGGCAACGGGTTGTACTGCCCACATAGATCATACCACACTTGGAACCTAATATGTATACAACAAAAGAGGTATTGCAATTAATGAAATGCCTAATACTATCTTGCTGTGAAGTGTTAAAACCAATCTTCTTGGTTTTATTTTCCCCAAAGGGGCAAATGATGCAAGAATTACACACAAACCCTCCCCCAGGTTTGGGTGGCAACCACGCACTCTCTTTTTGTTTTTGTGTAGATGTAATATAACTGGGGCAAAGTGTATCCCTTAGGGTTGTACCCCTTCTGTAAGTTATGGAGGGGCATTGGGTCAGGGAGTTCTGCAAGCCTGGAATGGCCCTTATCAGATTCCAATTCTTCCTTAGGATTTTAAAAATCCTTTCACTATATGTAGTATATTTGGTAACAAACATCAATTTCCTTGTTTGGTACTCTCTTTTTTTGGATCGTGAATTACTCAGTAAAGTCCCATCCCTATTCAACAGTTGTATCCTTGCTTCTGCATCATTAAGTACCTTCATTTCATACCCTCTTTTATGGAAAAGTCTTTTGGTATTCCGAATACTGGCTTGAAATGTATCATCCTCACTACAATTCCTTCTCACATGGACCATTTCTCCATAAGGAATATTTTCAATAACTGATCTTGTATGTGCACTGGATGCATGCAGGACCCCATTACATGCTGTTTATTTACGGAACAATGTGCTTTGTACCACACCATCCCTGACATAAAAATGGAGGTCTAGGAAGTTCATGTATTCTTTTTGATGGGCCATGGTCAGTTTGACATTATAGGGATTGTCATTCAAAAAGGCAAAATGCTCTAGAAGAGCCTCGTCTGACCCTGTCCAGAGGCAAATGATATCATCAATGTACCTCCCCCAGAAGACTATATGTTCAGTCCAGGTGGAGGCACATTTACCCCAGGCATGCTCCCTCTCATACCAACCCATAAAGAGGTAGGCATAAGAGGGAGCAAACCGGGAACCCATGGCTGTTCCCCATATTTGGTGAAACCACTGACTATCATGTAAAAAGAAGTTCCTGGTCAGAATCAATTCCATCATGTCCAATATCATATTGTAATACTCAAAATGGTCAGCTCCCTCATTGTCCAAATAGGACCGTGCTGACATAAGTCCAAATTTGTTCTGAATACATGTATACAAGCTAACCACATCAAAGGTGACAAACTGTAAGTCATTTGACCGTACCAAGTCCTTGAATTTTGTCAATATATCTTTACTGTCTTTTATGTAAGATGGCAAATTCGGCACATATTTTTGAAGTCTAATGTCAACAAACTCTGACACCCACACCCAAGATGATAGGCCGCCCTGGGGAAAATGGGCCCTCTTTGTCGACCTTAGGTAGTACAAATAATCAGAATTATTTAGCCTGTCCTACCTTAAGGTAATGGTACTCATCATTAGTTAACAGACAAACATTTATCCATTCATTCAGTTTGAACTTGACGCGTGCAGTTAATTCCTTGGTGGGATTCGTTCCGATGGGTTCATAACAGAGCTTGTCACTAAGTTGGCGATCAATCTCATTCATATAGTCTATTTTATTCATGATGACTATATTGCTACCCTTATCGGCCTTCCGGATTACAATATATTCATCATTGCGTATCCTCACCAATGCCTGTCTTTCATTGAGTAATAAGTTGTGATGTGGTTGGGGCCCAAACTTGGCCGGAATACTGAGCCGATATAAGTACCTTGTCGTAGAATACATCAATGTTATGGTGATATGCTGTTGTGGGAATGAATTTGAATTTAGGCTTCCCCCCACTATCCATATTGAAATTCTCCGTAATATTTAAATCACATAAGAGAGATTTCATGTCTCTTGTTTCACCATCCTCAATAGAAAGAAGGCATTTGATATATTCCAAACATCCGCAATAGTGTGTGCTGATGGTATAGATTCCCCAATATGGACATTAGACAATGAACTATGTGCAGAAGAAAACTAATCTTTTAATTTTAAAGATCTTACAAATTGTGTAAATCGACATGCACATCCATTAAGTCACTACTCTGTGTTGGACAAAAGTTTAGGCCTTTGCTTAACATATTGATTTCATCCTCATCTAATATTCTGTGAAACAAATTGATAATCTCTAGATCTCTGCCAATATCCTGTTCAGAATTTGCATCCATATCCTCTTGAGTTAACATTGACAAACTGTCCAGGTTTTCTTTGATCGGGTTGTCACCCCCACCTTGCCCATAAAACTTCCTTTTGTATTTCCTTTTGTATCTCCTCCCCACCTCTCCTGGTTTTTGTGATTCTTTTGTTCGTTGCTTGCTGCTTATGCATAATTTTGCCAACTCCTTTTGAATGGAGGAGGTCCCCTCTCCTAAAGGGTTTTCTGACGCAACATTACTTGAAGTAGCACTATTTTGTGAGTTAATAGAAATACTACTAATAGATCGAATCTCATCACTCTCCTCCCTGCCCTTTTACTATCCTCTGTAATGTGTACATTATCAAATTGTTTAGCAAAGATGTAAATACGCCCTTCTTTATAATCCATAACATCTCGCTTTATCTTTCTCATTTTTTTATCCTTAAGATACTGTTGGTGGTTCTCAATTACTTTATTCAATATACCATAGTTCTTCTTATTTAAATCATTAGAATCAATAGCATCAATTTCTTTTTCTACCATCTCAATCTCCAATTGTAATTTGGCCCCCTTATCCTTGCCATGTTTAACCAGAATTCGCATCATGACATAAGAGGCACCTTCAAGATTACTCTCCCATTCTCCCAACAAATCATCGCTTAAATCTTCGAAGTTGGGAAATATCAAAAAACGTAATCCCCTGGGGATTTTCTTATTATCCATGTAATGTTGCAGTGTCACCCCATCCCACCAACGTGCCAATTCCTTAGGCGCTCAAGTTTCAAAAACAAAGAGCACAATCCCATATTACCTTGAGCGCCCTGTATTGGTGATTGTGAGGTGACACTTCTGCCAAATAGATCTAGTGCCAATTCCTCCCTTCCATCATTAAATCGTGACATAATGTAAAACCCAATTACCAAGGATGAGTGCTAACAAGTACAAAAATGTAACTCAAACTGATAGAACCAGAGGCGGACTGGATAGTCTGCACCTAAATCACCAGTCCTAACGGGTATAATATCCTGTGCACAATTATTCCAGCACCTGCCGCTGTTTGGTGCCACTGTCCAGCAGATCCAAACTTACGAAAAAATAGAAGGTGCAACAGAAAGAAGTCCAATTCCAATATAAGTTTCAAAGTATCTCCTTTATTCTTTTTCTCCAACGTAGAAAACGTTAAAATCCAGCCAACGCGTTTTGTTCCATATAAACCTGGAACTTCATCTTCAGGGCTGAACTCAATCACATAAAAAGAACATAAACAGTGCATGTGCTCTGACCTAAAAAACATGCCAAAATTGTTTATACTCCTAATTGGCATATTTAACTTACGTATAAGTCAGTAGTATGTGGTACAACTTATACCCAGGACCTGTAAGTTCAGTGTCACTAGTAGGCTTCAGCACACATTGTGCCACCATTAGAGTGGCAGTGCAAAACATGAATGCAGCCTGCCATCAATAGCCTGGCTGTAAAGGTTTAACCTACAAACCTGAGCCATCAAAATAACCCCTTTTGGCAGGCCTAAACCCTCCCTGAGTAAGCCTCAAAGTCCAATATGACAGGGAACATGGTATTTAGAAGTAGGACATGTAAATGTTTCATGTAAAACATGTACTTACAGTGATAAGGCCCCAAAAGCTAATTTTACTATAGCAGGGTTAGCTGTTCCATAGGAAAGTATTAGGAGTTGGACCTGCTCTCACTTGTACCCAAGACAAAGACGTGCTACAGGAACACAAATACTGCACTTTACTGGAAGAGCCTAGCTGACCAGTTTCAACTGGACCTGCCCTGGGCCATGTTGGTAGCTTCTGTTGGAGTGAGTCCTGACCCCCAAGTACTGTCCCTGAGGTCCTGGAACGATTGGCTGGTGTCAGAGTGTACTCCTCCTGCTTCTCCTGCCTAACCCAAAAACTTGGGACTTGGGCATGTTTGGAGGTGGGAGCTGTATGCACAGTCTGCGCACCAAGTGCAGATTGTGCATATTAGGGACTTGCCCTCTGTAGGAAGCTGGTTCTGTATATACTAAACCAAAGTGAGGTATAGCGTGCACAGAGTCCAGTGGATCCCCAAAGTTAGGCAGAGGTAAAGTTAGATAGCACCTCACTCTCTATTTGTGGTAGTGTGGTCGAGCAGTAAGGCAGTATCAGAGAACAGTCTTAAGCATTTGTTGTACACACTCAGTCAGCAAATGAATTCACACACTCAAAGACTGAACTTCAGACCAATTGTTTTTGTATAAAAATATTCTTTTAGTTATTTTATTTTCTAGAACCAAGCAAGCCAGGCACAGGTAAGCAATAAGTACTTTACAGTAGTAATGCAATTGAAATACAGTTTCAATGATAATTGTATATGCACTTTGATTTGATTTACAGTATGGATGCAGAGAAATGCAACACTTAGTAAATGCAGTACATAGACTTGAATAGGCTTTTTAGTAAAATAGCAGGTAAGTAACTTTTGAGATTACTAGGTTACACAGAGTAGTATACCTAGATACTACTCTGGGACATTTCCTGAAAACAGGTAAGTAAAATCGTTTTTGTTAGATTATGCAATTTTAAAGACTTTCTTTAGTTTCTCAAACTCCACACTTCACAGAAAAACAGTCAATGTTATCCTATGGAGGAAAATAGTGTTATCGGTTTTGAGGTAAGTATTTGGTAGTGGGAGTTGAGGTTCTGGGGGTACACTCAGGGGTCCCCCAGGGTCAAGGATGCGCTCTTGTTACACCCTCAGCGGCGCTAGGGCGGCCGGGTGCAGAGTGCTGAGGCCCAATGTTATCCAATGGGGGATAGTGGGCCTCCGGTTGGTGGCTGCTGGCGAGCAGGCCACAAGGTTGTGGGAGCCAAGCTCCTGGTGTTAGGCTCAGGGCAAAAGGGGATCCTGTTTAGCACAAAATGTGCACCCGCAACTGCGCAGGGGCGGCTGGGTGCAGGGTGCTGGTTTGGCATTGGGTGCCCTTTTGTTTTCAATGTGGATTTTCGGTTTTGGTTTTCAGCTGCAGTCTCGGTCCAGGAAGACTTCCAGGAGGAACCAACAGCTGGGCAGGTAAGTTGGAGGGCTCGGGGACGTAGGTGCACCTCGAGTTCTGTTCTCCAGGGCGCAGGGCGGCTGGATGCAGGGGTGTCTTTTGAGGTCGGATTTCACCTTACCGGCCCAGTCGCGGTTGGGGGGGTCTCCGTGCAGAGGCTGCAGGTGACGTCGGGGAGTCCTGGAGGGGTCAACCCACAGTGGACTCAGACTCTGGAGCGCTGGGGGACCTCGCTGGGACCGGTGAGCCACTCGAACTCAGGCCATAGGCGACGGGTGCAATGGTGGTTCCAGGCGTCGGGTTTCTTTTTCCTCAGCAGGCTCGGAGTCTTTCTTTGGGGTTTCTTCTGAACAGAACTGCTATTCACAGGAGATCCGGTCTTTGTTGAAGGCAGTCAGTCCTCCCAGGGGTTCTGGAGGTCACTGGCTGCAGGATAAGACGCTTTTTGGCGCAGGATCTCTGGAAACGCCAGACGGGACGGTAGGGCTGGGGCCAAGTCAGTTGTTCTCTGCAGTCTCCTCTGCTGGGCGTCTTCTTTCATCCTTTTTCTTCTTAGGTTGCGGGAATCTGCCTTCTTGGTTCAGGGCTGCCCCCTAAATACTGTATTTAGGGGGCGATTTAGGGGTCTCGAGGTCAGTAGCCAATGGGCTATTGACCTTAGGGTGACTACACCCTTGGAGTGCTCACCCCACGTGGGGGAGTGAGCACAATCCCTAATCCTGATTGGGGAGTGCCTGCCAAGATGGCGGGCACTGAAGAGTGGGCTTCACCTCGCCTCCCCCATCTGAGGGGTGGAGTTGGCAGAGGTGGGCACACCTTCTGGGCTGGCTAGTTTTTCCCGCCTGTCTTCCCACCGAAAAGGAGGGGAGACAGGAAGGGGGCCTGCTCCTGATAGCAGGAGAGGCTGGTGGTCGCATTACAAAGGCTGCCAGGCCTTTGAAGCTCCCCTGCCACAGATGGCTCTTCCTGGCCTGGGGGAGGTGTGAACACCTCCGCCCAGGAAAGGCTTTGTTTCTGGGCTCAGGGAACCCACCAGAGGCTAGTCGTTTTTCAGGGGGCATCTCTAAGATGCCCTCTGTGTGCATTTTTCATTAAATCTCACACTGGCATCAGTGTGGGTTTAATGTGCTGAGAAGTTTGATACCAAACTTTTTCAGTTTTCAGTGTAACCATTATGGTGCTGTGGAGTTCGTAATGACAAGCTCCCAGCACCATATACTCTTAATGGCAGCACTGCACTTACAATGTCTAAGAATGGACTTAGACACTGTAGGGGTACAGGGCTCATGCACCTGTACCCTCACCACTGGCATAGGTCACCCAGCTAGAGGGGTGACTGATCTATGCCAGGGCAGTGGGTTGTAGGCATGGCACACAGAGTTGTGTGCCATGTCGACTCTTCACTTTGTTGGCTGCACGTAATACACGCAGCCTGCAAAGGCAGTGTGTGTGCTGTGTGTGTGTAAGGTACAGGGCCTCTAAGGGTGGCACAATAAGTGCTGCAGCCCTTAGAGGTCTTCCTTGGTCACAGTGACCTGGGTACCTGTGGTATCATTTACCAGGGGCTGACCTGTGGCCAGAGATGCCAATTGGGTTAGGTTTGGGGAAGAACACAGGCCCTGAGAACCTGATTGGCAGGGACCCAGGGCACATCAAGTCAAAAGTGCATCAGTAGTCTGGCAAAAAGTGGGGGGGTTACTGCAACAGAAAACCACTTTCCTACACCCTCCTTATGGGGCTTATGTCTCTGGAGGGACTGGGCTCTATGCACACCAACACTGACTGTGCGTATTAGGGGATTTCCCACCTATTAGGGCTTGCATGTCTGGAGATAGTGGGCTTTATGCACAGTCTGCACAATGAGCACAGACTGGGTGTAGTAGGCTATTGCCCACCTATTGGAACTTAGGTCTCTGGAGGGAATGGACTCTACACACAATCTAAGCAAACAGAGATGGCTGTTCGTAGTAGGGGCTTGACCACTAATATAGCGTGCATGTCTGAAGGAGTGAGCTCTATGCACAGTCTGCGCACTGAGCGCACAGCTTAGGCTGATGTATGGTATGTCATGAGCACAGTCTGATAGCAAGGGTGTTGGTGTTTTTCCATGACTTCTGTGGATCTGCCCCTAGTACAATCCCCTTTTCTATGAGTTGTAAAAACAAAGGGAGACTGATTTTGTCAATAGCTTTCAGAGTGACTGAATAACAAAAATGTATGGAGCGAGTGAAGGAGCAATATCAATTGTTGGAAACAATGTGTAGGACAGGGAACTATTTTTTAGATTGGAGGTAAAGGGATGAAAAGGATTGAATAATATGGCAGAAGAGTTGCTTGCCTGTAAAATCCCCTTTTGTTGAGTGCTTTACTAATCAGTTTCCTCTATATTTTCCCTTCTATCAGGAGAAAAGAAGAGAACCTAGGGGAATGAAAAGACAACCTCAGGGGAAGGCAATGTTGATGGCACTGCCTCCATGCCAGCCATTCCTACTGTTGCTGTTAAGTCATGTTTATTATTTCTTACTTACTTTTAACAACTAGTATGCATTATGGACTTCTGTGTTTTCAAACTTTCCCTTACCTACATTAATGTCTGCGTTAACCCTGCATATCTCTTTGTGTTTTCTTTCATATTCTATCTGTTTTGCAGCTGACTTTCTCCTGGGGCAGTAACCTTTCTCTCACCCCTCTTTTATATATCTTGTGTTAAGGCACCAGCAGATTGCTACTAAGGGGAATGGGAAGGAATGCAGCTCACAACATATAGATTGTAAGAGGCTTTATTGATCAAGTAGTCAATAGCACAGGAACATAGATGGACCCCAACAGGATATTGTATGCAGCTCACCCCAGGTTACCTCTCACAATGCTGAATCCGTGGAACCCCAGCCATACAAGATTCCGTGATGCCATGAAAGAGCAGCATGGCAGGGTATCAGTAATAAACACCCTTTCCATTCAGCTCCTTTCACCATTGTTTTTCTGATTCCTTTCCTAGCCATTTTCCTCAATTATTATTGTTTTTTAAATAGGCTACTTGATTTTTAAAATGCCAAGTAAACTTTCAAAGTGATACTTTGGATAGCTATGACTTCACATTAATTCAGTCAGGTATTGTATTTTTTAACTTGCGCAAAGTAGTGTAGCTTGAACTGATATTCTAAATGCCTGCATTATATTTTTGACTAGATCCTAAAGTGCTCCAGGCTGATGCTGCTGTTGCTGATGGTGCAGACCATCGGTTAAGGAAGAGGCTGCAACATCTCCTTGGACGAGTGGTAAGTCACTTTTCTTTCTCAATGATAACTGCTGCCTTTGTTAAGGAAGCCCTTTCTTGCTTCCAAACACAAATACCAGTCATTTTATTATAAATTGTCTAGCCTCCCTATGTTTATATCTCAGCCTCTACACCATTAAAATTAATCAGGAGTCAAAAAGCGGTGTGGCCCAATGCCCACTCATACCTACCACCTCCTCCATTCTGTTCCAGCCAGCCCATAATTTCAACCCAATCTTGGCATGTGTCACATTTCTCCCGCAGTTTCTCCCCAAGTGTCTGGTTTTCATGGTTTCCATTGCTGTTCCATCCTCTACCTTCCATTAACCATGCGGCTAAGCCTTCTACATGGCTGATCACCCAACTGCCCATAGCCAAACCTAAACCAGGTCTAAGACCTGATGTTTTATTTAGAACTTCCTTACCAAACACATACTTTCTCCGTAGCCCAGGAATAAAATATTTGTTTTATATTCAATGAATTTGGGTTAGAGGGTGTGGTGTGGGACTCAGTCTAGACTCAGGGGTGAACTGACTCTGGAGGGATCAGGACATCAGCAGGGACATTGTAATTAATAACCTGCCATTAGTTGTATCCACAAAAAACATGCTGCACTGCCAAGATGGATCCAATAATGCTGCACAAAATTTACATAAATTTAGTCAAATAAATTGGGCAGCATAAATTTAAGGCACCATGTTTTTCAATGGCAATATATATTTATATTTTGTGGCTCAGTCATTTTTTTGTATAACACATTAAGTGTGTTGTAAAGTGACTGTTGCCCCATGAATTAATTTTAACTTTTTACCCTCGTTAGAAAAACTGCTTTTGATTTTGGCAGTGGTCATGGATTAATTCATACTATGTACTGCATTATGTGAATTGTGTATGGGAAAAAGGCCCAGTGGTAAAGAATGATGTAAAGAAATTTCCTGTATCCCTACGGGACCAGCAATGTTGCTGTCTGTCTATATGAACAAGTTTTTGTGTTGAGTGCTACAATTCATGTTTTTCTTGTCTTCTTTCATTTGCTCATCCAGCTACTCCAGTAGAGGTCCTACCCAGAGTCCGGGCAGGAGATAGTCACTTGGTACCACCAAAAAATGGATGCCGTTGTAGTGGAGTACTGCCAGCTGGTGGTCTTGGAGGAACAAGAGGAGGAGGCTGCTTCCTCTAGGCCCTAGCTGGAGGGAAGTAGGCAAGCAGTTGAGATCCCAACCCCCCCCCAGCCACAGATGTCCTACTCCAGCAATTCATAAACATGCCTGAAGAAATTGAGGGAGGGCCAGCGTGAACTCCAATAAAATCAATGGGGAATTTTGAGGAGGCTGGGGACCATGGAGGTGTATATTTTCATGGAGGTGGTGGGCCTGTTGTGGAAAGATAGGGTTGGAAGGACAGTCAGGGACTGGGTGTTAGGGTTTAGTGTGAGGAGTTGGGCCTGTTGCGAGAGGTGAGAGTGGGGTTTTATATTTTGTTTGTTCATAACGGGATGGGCTTCTTTCTATAAATATGTCTTTTTATTTTTTTGCTTACTACTAGGTATTAATTGTTAGTCTAGCATCACTGTTAATTAAGCTTAAAGTACCACCATCACAGTGACAACAAAGGCTGAGCCCCAGACCTCGCCCATCACAAAGAAATTGTTCAACAGTTCCCATCCCCTTTGTACTCTCTTTAGTCTTTTCCTAACTAAGCTCACTTGTTTACATATCACACCTCCTCCAGTTCATCCCCCCCCCACAGCAATCAGTGCTGGAAAACTGCGACCATTCCACCCCCGCCCAATTTAATGTCTTGCTCAGGCTGCCCAGGACCCATAGTCCCAAACATAATAGTTTCATACTTAATGCACTTGCCCTATCCTCTGTAACTATTGACTAAAATGGTATATGCTAGCACAGAGCCAAAAACAACAATCCCCATTTCCTGTCCTTGGATCTTTTTTTCTTACCTGAGTGAAAAAGTGATGTCTGCTACCTTCCCCAAATGGCCCAACACCTTAAAGCAGGATTTTACTAAGGGAATTCTTAATGCTGGTGGTAGGTGGCCCACTGCTAAAAGGGAAGGCCTCACAGGAAAAATAAGATTCTTCTTATTCGAAATGAGGTTAGTGAACCATGTAAGTGTTTTCGTTTTGCATCACAGGTTTCTAGATTAAAAGAAAACACAAAGTAAGTGGAAAATCGAAGACACAGATCATCATGATAAAACAACAACTAGCAACATAGTGTAGAGTTAATATTTACTAAAGAAAGCATAATGAAGCCCTCAAATCTCCGGACGTAGGATAAGGTTACTTCAGTAGAATTCAGTGGGGGATAGATTTTGTCAGAAAAAAAACTACCTGCACACATAATACTTATCCTTGCACGACCTTTGTTGTAACTTACTCTCTACATTGTGATTTCCCTTTTTTCCTGAGTAGTATATAGGAAGGGTGGCATGGACAGATTTGCATTTTTTGGTAACCTTCTCCAGTAACAACTGGTATAGCTTTAACAACATCTACCCCACAAATTGTGAGGTCGGTTGGTGGAAATTAACAGCACAACAGATAGCATAACATGGGAGAAGAGGGTTGTGAATTTTATGAATGGATGTGTTTGGGGTATTAGAGAAAGGCACACATAGAATGAGAAAAACACCTCCTTTGATTGTTTATGTTCAGGAAGGTATCCCTTCCTGCACAAAAACAATCATGCCAACAGCACAGACACCCTTGCACCATGGTGCAAGGGTGCCTGCGTTGGTGCTCGGCTGCAGTTTGTGCGCCAACAGAAAGGACAGAAATGTGCTTTATCTTGTAGATACAGCTCATTCCTGCAGTTTTCTTTTGATGTGGGGCGGTGCAGCTAGAAGGGTTGCGGCACTGCCCTACACCAGAATATTATAGGGTATGCCCCTTAGTATTTTAGAAAATTTTGGGAAAGGGATGCATACCATTGGGAATTGGATCACAATGGCTGAAGGAGGTATTTTGAAGGCTATACCTATACCAGTAGTAATCCTAGGGTTTTGTTTGCTGTGCTTATTTGCTTTATTTAAAGGTGGTAGATAATATTTACAAAGGAGAAGGGGAAAAGAAACGAATAGAAGATTTGGAAAAGACTTAACTTTAAACCACATCATGAAGGATGATTACAGCAATTCCTTGAAATTTCAAAGTTTGAAAAGAAAGAGCCATGATTCAATTGACGATGAACGTGCCCTTTGAGTAGAACTCACTTGTGAAATCATGATAATGTGACGGTTACGATAACCATCAGATAGGAGACAAATAAAGTCCACTAATTAACAAGAAAATTAGTTAACTTAGTAGCTGAATATGCAAGGATGATTCTAAAATTCAATGCTCAGTTGACACACTTTTGAAATGTGCTGATTTGCAATAGACAGTCATAGTTATGGGCCATGAAAAAGCTAAGAAGCAAATTTCTTTAACTGAAAACAAATCTAATATTGGTTAAATGTGCACAACGTGAATTAGAAGCTTGGCCTTAAAATGACATGCTTAGAAATGTTTGTCATAACTGCAGAATGTTTTGGTTTAATTACCAGCATTTTATTCATAATTATGAAGAACTTCCTATTTTCCCATGCTTTCACATAAATGCTTGAATAAATCTAGTTGTGCATTGCATGCAATAATTCTTGTTCATATTAAAAGGAATGCATTACCTACAAGTGATTTTCTCCCTTAGTTAGCATAGTTCATTGTTCTAGCAGAGAAACCAAATGTGATTGTGAGAAACTAGGGCTTTTTAGAATATCCGCCCACTTTGTGCCCCGATTTTGACTGCTAGGGGTGTCAGTTGGGTTGATGTGGAGGCCTTTTTAGCGCCGGGATACTCTAGTTGAGTAGCTGTGCAGTTTATAAATGTCTTCATTCATTCATTCAGATGCTGGTTTTCTGACTCTGATTGTGCCCTGGGCTCTGCTAATCAGACCCAGGGCCTTTGCTCTGATTAAAAGTACATGGTATTTAAGTATAATTACCATTGGTACAGATAACCTACCTGTAAGTCCCTAGTATATGGTAGAGCATGTAGGGCTAGAGGCCCAGTAGACTTAATGCACTTAAGTATACACTGCTGTGTTGCCTGCTGTCAATTTGAAACACAATAAAGATGATGGACGGAATGCTATACATTGTCAAACATGCATTCCCAGTCACAGATCAGGGGTAAATCCATCGTTTTTTTGCTCACCATGCCACCCTAGTTTGGATCCAGTCATACGTAGATAAGTCTTGACCCTGCTTCCCATGTGAACAGTCCATCCCGAACTGCCAGGCCAAGTCCTTCCTGGACCGGAAAACAAGCATCCTAGGACAGGTTTCGGGGTATCACCACTCAGTATCCAGATTAGCTTGAATCCAGTGGCATAGTGAGCTCGGGAGCTATGTGTGGGCATACCCTTCCCACTTAGGGAGACTCTAGCAACACAAAAAGAAGCTGGGCAGAATGCTGAACATTGTTAACAGGGTTAAATCCATTGTTTATTTGCTCACCGTGCCATACCAGTTTGGACCTAGCCATATGCAAATCCGTTTTGACCCTGCTCCCCATTGGAACAGTCCAGCCTGAACTGCCAGGCCAAGTCCTCCCTGGACCGGAAAACAAGCATCCTGGGACCGGTTTCGGGGTACCACCCCTCATCAGCCAGGTTAGGTTGAATCCAGTGTCATAGCGAGCATGGGACCCACGTCTGGGCATATCCTTCCTACTTATGGCAATTATAGCAACACAAAAAGATGATGGACGGAATGTTGAACATTGTCAAACATTCACCCCTGGTCCCAGATGTGGCTAAATCAATTGTTTTTATGTCCAGGGCCTGTGCTCTGATTAAAAGTACATGGTAATTAGGCATAACTACAATTGGTACTGACAACCTACCTGTAAGTCTCTTGTATATAGTAGGGCATGCAGGTTTAGAGGCCCAGTAGCTTTAATGCACTTAAGTGTGCACTGCTGTGTTGCCTGCTGTCATTTTAAAGGCAGCCCTGCTTTCAAAGCTGATTTTAAAAATAATTAAATGTAAATTCGACTCTGTAATTAAAGGTACTTCAAGAGTCTTAAACTACCTAATATTTACATATAAGTCACCCCTAAGTTCTCCCCTAGGTGCCCCTGGGGTAAGGTGCTTTGAAACTATAAGCAGGGACATTACAAAATGTTTTATATGCCCTGTTGAAAAACTGCTAATTTCGTTCTCCCCATTGTAGCACATTGGCTCCATAGGCTAACATAGGAATACTTTAATAAAGTATAACTATTGATAGGAGCGAGCTAAGAACATACTTCAAAGTCTTAAAAATAAAGTTAGAATACATTCAGTAACTTACCAAGGTTAGATTTATTATAACTATCACAGAAAAGAAGTTATAGAACTTGCTTTTCTGATAAACCAAAATCAAGCCTTCCAGCCAGCAGCATCTCCTGATTGATCAGCCTTTGGCAGGCTGGGTCACACTGCTCTGATGAGGTGTGAAGTGGCCTGCATAGAGACAAAGGACATCTGGTGGGAGGAGATCTGCAAGCTGCAGAGCAAAACGCAGAATGAGGGTGGAGTAGCCAAACTGGTCTTCAAAGAGGGAATGACAGGACAAGACGCAGGCTCTCCCCCACATCCTGTACTCCTAGCCAGACAGGAGCCCCAGTAATTGAATATGCTGAAGGGCTGGATGGCGAATGTATAGTAAACTTAGCTCCGCTAGTGGGTTGGCTTTGCCAAATCTTAACCTCCAGGAGAGATTTTCTCCATTTTGGATTTTAGAGGTATAGTGCTTCCTGAGACAAGAATATGGCACACACCTCACATACACCACTTACACAAATGAGATAGGAATACTAATAATCTGTTGTGGTTGTCTAATATTGATGTTAGCACAACCTAATTGCACAAAAAGGGGAAGCTGCATTGATTAGGGTGGTTTTACGCTGGTTGAGATTTCACTTGCGAATAAGAAATTCTTGTATGATAAAAGTTGGAAGGTGTAAAAATCTTAATATTCTGGTTGTTGAATTGCTATTGTTTTTCTTCAGAAAAAGCAAACATATATGTTTAATTTTTCATTTGAAGAGTCCTTTTGTTGGTTTGTGTAAGTACCAGAGAAATTTTGAAGGAGGATGAACTGCTGTGAGGACTGAGATCATACGTCATAGTGTTTCGCGCTGAAATTGGTTGGTTTGTGTTCTTTAACGCTGCTATTGGTTGGTGACGTCAAGGTGCTACTCTGTGATAGGCGAGTGTTTATGTAAATCTCGCATTTTGATTTGTCAACAGGATTTTGATAGAATAAACAACTGTAACAGGATTGGAGTAGAAAATTTGACGTTTACGGAACAGAAACATTGAACTGTAAATTATTTATTCTATGAATTTGGGAAAACATGACATTTTTTAAAGGATTTAAAAGTTTTGTTAGAGGAGCTGTTTCATTTCGAATATGGGAAGGTGAAGCGGCACCTCCTGGGAATACGCCTGCACATTATATGACAACAGAATTGAGATTACATACATGTTTATGGCTTCATCAATGGTGCAAAATTACTGAGAAAGAAGGTCCATTGAGATTTCAAAAAGATGGTACTTTTGAATTGAAAATTGTTGACAATTTAAGAGAAATGTTATGTGAAATGAAATCCCCAGCTAGACCCCCACAATGTGAAGCTTTAAGTATGTGGGAAAAAGCAGCACAAGACAAGGAAAGAGAAAAAACAGAAAAGGACAGAGAGGGCAATGCGTAATTATGCAGATGCTCAGTGGGATGAGAAACAGCATAGATGGACAAAAGCCATAGTTGAAGACACTAGATTATATATACAGCAATTTCTACTGAAATGCTAGAGAAGAGGAAGAAGAAGAATGCCCGGGGGAAAGATAAAGAAAAAAAAAATGATAAAGATATTGATTCAGGGGATGATATATTAGAAGAAATGTTGGCTGCATGACCCTAGCCTTATGCAAATTCAGCTGATGGTCCTGGGAGTAGTACCACAATGAGTAGTATCATAGTGAATGCCCCAGTAGAAACTAGAGTGTGCTAAGGAGAATATGAAGCATACAGCAGTGAGTGTTGGAACAGTATATTTAATTAAAGATCAACACAAGTTTATAGGGAAAAAATCTATGGGGTGTGGGGATTCCTTTTTCTTCACTTAAGAGGAATGCACACCAGAGGTAAACTGTTCATTTAAGCTTTTTTTTGCATCACATGCTTTCATTTTATAGGTTACATCTGTAGCACATATATCTGCTAGGGCGAATGTATAGGTCTGTGGGAAGGTCGAACTGTGAAATAAGAATTTAAATAAATTAGTTTTCAATCCTGGGAGGTGGATAAACATTTATTAGGATGGGACAAGAGGTCAGTAGGGTTCATGCAGACATGAGCACATGCATTCACAGAATATTTACTGTTTAAAAATGCATTGGGATGGTAAAGAATATGTGCATAAAACAGATTTAGATCCAGAACACAGTAAGTCTAGCAAAGGAATCATACAAAGGTCAAAACAAAAAAAGACTAATGGACATGTGGCTTAGTAGGTTAAAATTGTAAATAAGATGTATTGGAATATGTAAAAACACTAGCAGTTCTGAAATGGTGAGAAAGCTACCTCATGACAGAAGTAGATCAGTGGTTAGGGATTTCTGACATGAGAACACAATCAATGGAAGTAAAAGTTTAGAGTTCACATATGGCGCAGTGGAGAATTTCTAAAGATATACTATATTTCTCTTAAATGTATTTTTATAACCTTGTATATTTTATCTTTTTTAGACATGTTTCATGTTAAAGGAAAGCATGTAAACAATAACATGTGGTACAGATAATCTATGATTTATATTGCTTTTAGATTAGCAAACTATGTTAGCATGAGGGTTTAAGGACTATAAATATGGGCCACTTGCAGTGGATTTTTGAGAGACCAGTAGAGTGTCTGCTAGGGAAGGCTTGTGTGTGTCTCTCTCTGCCACATTATTAGAATTAAAACCCATGTGTATGTTATTGCCAACTGGTCCTGTGTTTATTCATCCTAGCTAAACAAGATTAGAGACCCCTTCTAAAATACAGATTGCTCCACCACAAGTTGCTCAACCACAGATTGTTTCTACACCTGTGGAAAATCTGCCTGTAATGCATGGTCCGGTGCATGCACCATAAATAGCAACTACACTGACAATGCCTAGACCAGTTACAAATGCGCCAGCAAATGTTCAATTCACTCCAGAGAGACAAGGAGCTGTAGGAGGTTTACTTATGACATGATTTTTTCCGACTTCACAAAACTCACAGATGGAGACCCCCCCAAATGGTTCAAGTACTAAGGGATGGGGGAAGGATTGTCTTTACGACACCAATAACTCAGGAAGAAACTAATTTGTTTGAAGATGGAATTTTTCCACCATGGTTTGAGGAAGCTGTAGGGATTAAAAAGACAGAGAGCATGGTGCCAGTGACTCGTCCAGAACCTTAAAAGGGGAGATCATTAAATATTCCCAAATGATAAGTTGAACTGGAACAATTTATTAGGGGATGTTTGGACTTAAAATACTGTAGTATGTATCACGAGAAAGAGTTGATTTACCTGTACAAAGAAATTACAAGACGAGCAGCAATTGCACATGAGAAGCTGACCGCGTTGGCACAGAAATATGAAGTTGATATTTCTAAAAGTTCTCCTTTGCAGAAAAGCTACAGGGTACAAGATGATGCAGCAATTGAAACAAAGCGTTTTTCAGGAATGCAGTTACACATTCTTAAATCACTAAAATGTCTTAATAAAAGGAGTGACTGAGAAATTAGAGAACAAATAGACAAGGAAACAAGAGAAGAAAATGAAACAGTCTGAATTAGGAAAGGATAGAAAGGAGCCAGATGAGGAAGGAACGTCAGCTTATCCACTGAGAAAAATGGCAGGAGGAGTGTATGTTTACGTGACTAGTAGCACAGGTGATCTTGCAGCTTTTATGAACAATTTACCAAAGTTAAGAGGCAAACCTGTGCAGTGGTATACACAAGTTGATCAATTTGTGAAAATTTCAAAAGTGTTGTGGATTGATTTGAATACATTCTTTCATATCATGGTGCCAAGTGATTTTTGAGCTGAGTGTAAGACTACTGAACAATGGCCATGTGAAAAGCCAGCGAGAGATGCATGAACTAATACACCATCTCCTGTAATTATGGAGAAATATGAAGCAGTGATTAATTTCTTGAAAAGCAGAGTGCCTCTGAAAGACTTAGGGGCTGATTAGGAGTATGGCGGTCCATAGGACTGCCATACTCGCGGTGGAGTTTTCGGAACCACCGCACTGGTGGTCCAACCGCCTCATTTTGAGTGCAGTGGTCCCACCTCCACAACACCATAACAACCGCTGGGGATCCGCGATCCCTCGGCGGTGATGCAGCGGTCAGGCCCAGGAATATACCGGCAGTGCCTCTGCCGCACCGCCAAGCATATTCTGAGCTTCCTCACCCCCACAGTTTTCATGGTGGTGAACCCAACATGAAAACTGTGGCGGTGAGTAAACAAAGTGGGGCCCTACAGGGTCCCCTTTGTCCTCTGGGCCATGAGATGCATGAAGGGGGGCACATGTTGTGCCCCCCTCTGTGCATACACCCCGTTTTCTGCACGGCATGGACTGGAGAGTCCATGGAGTGCAGGAATGGCCTTTGGCACTCCCATTTCGGTGCCTTTTTATTAGGCACCGCCGTGGAACTGCCAAAGCACCGCCTGCCAGACACAAGGAAACTCATAATCTGGTGGGCGGTATTCACACGATTTTGGCGGTGTGGCAGCGGGGCAGTGGCATGGAGGTGCCGCTACCACACCACTAAAGACCTGATCAGGCCCTTATATTGGTTGAAAATTAATCAACACAAGAAACAAGAGTCAGTTCATTATTATTATGAGCGTTTGGTGCAAGTGTTTCAGAAGCAAAGTGGAAGAGAACACCCTGAAAAGAAGGACATGGAGATTTTTATATCTCAGTTTGTTTTAGGATTGAGACCCCCAGATCAGTTCACATAGAATCCAAAGTGTAATTTGCTGGCAGAATAAATCACTTGATGAGATCCCGAGGTATGCTAAATATTGCAGTGACGAGCTGGAACTGAAACAGAAAAAGATTAAAGAGAAATTTATATTGGCTCAAAAGGTTTCCAGAATACTCCTTTTACAGGGAATCTAGGAGGTATGCAACGTGTTGCTGTTTCATGACTGGTTCCAGGGAAATCCCAGAGGGTTTTGTAGTTCACAAGGTAAAAGTGGAGGTATACTTGTTGATCCAGGTTCAAGAATGGAGGTTGCAGCATTAAAGAAAATGACTCCTTGTCACATCTGTCATAAGATCGGACATTGGAAGGTCAGACATTGGAAGAGGGAGTGTTGATTTAATACCGATAATGCAAATGGAAATGCGCCAATGCAGAGGGCAGTACAGATGCAGAATATGCTAGTATAACTGATGCAGGTGTCCATGCAGAAACAAGTCCTGATGATTCAGGTCCCACAGGCTCAAATGGTACCACATAATATGGGAAACCCAAGATTTAATTTGAACCAGATGCCAAATGCAAATGCAAATTCTTTCCGAAATATGATTCAAAATGAATTCCAACAATTCTCAAATGCAAATCAGAATGCTTTAAAGCAGTCTCCAGTTTTTGATAATGATGGCTCCGCCTCTGATACCTCTCAATGACAGTGGCTGAGGGGAAAGGAAGATTGCGTGCTTGGCGCATTTTTAGAGGTAGCGCATGGTGGCCTATTTGTAGAAGGAGAGGAAAATAGCCACCTACATATTGATTTTTTTTATAGGTACTGGTGCTACCAGAACCACTGTTAGAACTGTGGAAGTCTCAGGCCTACCCCTCTTGGGTAGGGAGAGATTTATTGTACAAGCTAAATTGCATAATCTACTGTATACCGGAAGGTATCAAGTTTCAAATTCATGATGAAGATGTGGAATTTAAAATGATTCAAAAAAGACAGCTGTAGGTTTGTTTTATATTAATGACAATTGAAGAACTGCTCATTGATTTGAGAGAAAATGTGACTCCAGAAGTATTGGATCTCACAGGAAAGGACATTGGACTGATTAAAGGAGAAGAGCCTGTCCAGATTATTATAAAAGTAAATGCAGTGTTTACAAGAACACCACTGTATCATTTGACCCCAGAAACAATTAAAGGAATTACGCCTGTAATAGAAGACACAAAATGGAAAGGAATTTTGAGGGTTTTGAGGGTCCATGCAACTCTCTGATGATGGGTTTGCAGAAACCCAATGGAAAATACACAATTGTTCAGGATCCTAGGAAGATTAATGAAATAGTGGTCCCATATTGTCCCGTGGTACCAAATCCAGTCTCAATATTATTACAAATTCCATGTACTTCTGAATGGCCAGTGCCATTGCATGAGAATAGCCAATTTGGTTTTTCATTTGTGTTTCAGCGGAGAGTTTTGGCATGGTGCTGAGTCCCACAAGGGTATACAGAGAGTCCATCAATCTTTAATCAGATTCTAAAAAAGTCTAATCGAGAGTCATTACAGATGCCCTACAGACCAGGACTCTTGCAGTATATTGATGACCTACTAGTGACATCAGAGACACAGGAAGTCTGTAAACAAGATACCATTGCATTATTGAATCCCCTGGCTGATAAGGGACATAAAGGGCCAGATGTATTACCATTAAGTTTAGCGAGTCGCAAATTGTGCAAAATAGCGACTTGCAATTTGCGACTCGCTAATCTTAATGTACAACAGTGTCTCAGACACTGTTTGCGATTCCCAATGGGGCCGCAAATTGCATGCCTCATGAATATTAATGAGGCTATTGCAATTTCCGACCCCATTGGGAATGACTAGCACTCCCAGGGATGGTGGCCTGCTGGGATCAGCAGACCACCATGTCTGGAACTGCTTTTAAAGAAAGCATTTTTTTTTTTTTAAATGCAGCCCTTTTTCCTCAAAGGAAAACGGAATGCATTTAAAAAGAAAAATGAAACTTTTCAGTTTCATTTTTTAAGAGCAGGCAGTGGTCCCTGGGACCACTGCCTGCTCTTAAAAAATATTTACGCACAAATTCACAAAGGACCCTTCCCATTTGCAAGTGGTTTACCGCCTACTTGAAGTAGGTGGTAAACTGCGAGTGTTTTGCGGCCGCAAATGCGGTTGCAAAACAACAGTACATGGCATGGTGACTCGCTATTAGGAAGGGACGGCACTTCCTAATACCGAGAGTCGCAAATGCTATTTTGAGAGACAGTGACTCGCAAAATAGCATTTGTACATGCCTGGAACCTTTTTTGCGGTCGCAAACGGGCCGATCTCCCGTTTGCGGCCACAAATAAGGGTTGTACATCTGGCCCTATGTCTCTCTAGGTAAACTGCAGTACTATCAGAAAGAAGTTCAATATTTGGGACACATTATTGAGAAGGGAATCAGAAAGGTGTCACCTGAGAGAGTGGAAGCAATTCAGATGGATTCAGGTTACTGCAGGTCTGCCCAGCTGTCCTAAAGCCAGTGCTGCAGTGAGCACTAGTCTGGGAAAGAGTGATGGGATATCCAGTAACTGTAATGGTCCCTCACGTAGTGGAGCTTCTATTGACTAGAACCAAAATGCAGGACATGAGCTATAATAGGCTCACAAGGTATAAGCAATGAATCTTGTCTTCCGAAAATGTGGAGATCAAAAAGTATCAAATTTTGAATCCTGCTATTACTTCCAGTAAACGATGATGTTTGTGATGAAATTGAACATGATTGTCTAGATGTCATGGATTTATGCACAAAGTCTGGACTTGAATGATGTTGTCGAAGCTTCATAGCTTGTCTTGCTTTTCTCTTCAGAACACCTGAGCAAGACTACAAAATACCAGGAAACATGAAAACTCTTCAAAATAGGACTCTACACACTTTAGAGTACCACATTACCTCATAAACAAAGCTCAACACTCATTTGCCAAGTAAAGGGGAATATTTATTACAGCAAGTTTCCATATATCAAATGGCAATAATGCACAAGTAAACTAAATGCATATAGTGAACGTACATATACAAGAATAAATGCATAGAAAAATAACTGCATGTACACAAGAATAAGCATTTAGAACCTGGAATATTTCACCAGCTGTCTTTTTAGCATTAGCATCATCCTTTCCAGCATGACCGGGGAACCCGTTAACAGTCTCAGGCAGGAGGTCTCAACCAGGCACAAAAGCCTGGGCAGCGCGTCCGCTCCCAGGAAATTTCCTGTCAAAGCGCCAAGATGTCTCCATCTTTATACTCTTTGCTAACACAGAGAGAGATTTCTAGAAGCTTCCCCTCCCTTCATCTGCACTGTAGGTGCTGGCTACACTCTCTGCGTCAAGGTCACTCAATGGATTTGGCCAGACTCCGATGAGAGCTGAGGCAGAATTCTTCATATTCTCATCCTTGGCACTGTACACATCCCACACGGTCTGTTCTAGCAGCTTATCTCTCTCACTCGGTGAAGTGAAAAAAAATAATTATCTGTGTGCGCAAGTAACCTGGGGCCTCCCTGCCCTCACAGCTGAAAGGTAGGGCCAGACAGATACATGATGAAACTGTGCTCACAAAATGTAGTTAGAGTAAAATGGAGTTAATGGATAATACACGATCTCACAATGTTTAACTGCCTGTAGAATTACATAGCTTCAAGGGGTTACCTCAGCACAAGTTCCAGAATTGATTGCCCTTACCAGAGCATGCAGTCTAACTGCTGAAATGACAGTGACTATATTCACAGCTTTGTTCGCCCTAAGTTGGCAGGGTATGCCCAGACGTGGGTCCCTTGCTCACTTTGCCACTGGATTCAAGCTAGCCTGGCTGATGAGGGCTGTTAGCCCGAAACCGGTCCCAGGATGCTTGTTTCCGGTTCAGGGAAGACCTGGCTTGGCAGTTCGGGCTGGACTGTTCCCATGAGGCACAGGGTCAAGACTGATTTGCATATGGCTGGGTCCAAACTGGAATGGCATGGTGAGCAAACAAACGATAGATTTAGGCCCAGAGCTCTGTACTGGGGTGAATGTATGACATTGTTCTGCATTCTGTCCATCAACTGTTGTTTTTTGCATTTGTCACCCTGAGTGGGACGGGTATGCCCAGACGTGGGTCCCGTGCTCTCCATGCCACTGGAATCAAGCTATCCTGGCTGAAGAGGGGTGAAACCCCGAAACCGGTCCTAGGATGCTTGTTTCCAGTCCAGGGAGGACCTGGCTTGGCAGTTCGGGCTGGACTGTTCCCATGAGGCACAGGGTCAAGACTGATTTGCATATGGCTGGGTCCAAACTGGAATGGCATGGTGAGCAAAAACGATGGATTTAGGCCCAGATCTCTGTACTGGGGTGAATGTATGACATTGTTCTGCATTCTGTCCATCAACTGTTGTTTTTGCATTTGTCACCCCGAGTGGGACGGGTATGCCCAGACGTGGGTCCCATGCTCTCCATGCCACTGGAATCAAGCTATCCTGGCTGAAGAGGGGTGAAACCCCGAAACGCGGTCCTAGGATGCTTGTTTCCAGTCCAGGGAGGACCTGGCTTGGCAGTTCGGGCTGGACTGTTCCCATGAGGCACAGGGTCAAGACTGATTTGCATATGGCTGGGTCCAAACTGGAATGGCATGGTGAGCAAAAAAACGATGGATTTAGGCCCAGATCTCTGTACTGGGGTGAATGTATGACATTGTTCTGCATTCTGTCCATCAACTGTTGTTTTTGCATATATTTACAGATAGTCCGCACTGCTTTGGAGTTGTCCATGATTTTGGGCAACTATGGTCACAGAGAGGTTTCATGAACCCCAATTAGAAATGGGGTGCAAGTGAGAGAAATATTAACAGCTCTCCAATTACCTGTTGAAATTACAGCTGTTAAATGTGCAGCTCATCAAAATGGAAATGGCAGCATTGCAATGGGGAATAGGTATGCTGATTCAGTAGCACAGTATGGTGCCTTGTTGTCCTGCACATTTAATATAACTTTCACATGTGAGTCTGAGGAGGACACTTCATTTCCTATGTTGATGAAAGTAACAGATACCTGGGATGAATTAAAAAGGGTACAAGAAAATGTTTCGGAAGCAGAACAACAAAGTTGGTTCAGAGCAGGTTGTGAGAAAAATGAAAATCACATTTGGATGTCAACTGATGGGAAACCATTGTTACCTGATAGTTTGTTATTCCCAATGACAAGATACTTTCATGGATACACACACTTAGGGAGGGACGCACTTTTTTCAGGAGAATTGGTTTAAGCCCAAGTTTAGGTTGCTTGCAGAGGAAGTGTGTCACAGATGTGTGACATATCAACAGATGAATGCAGGAGAAAGAACACACGTCACAATGAGCCACATAGGGAGATCAGTTGGTCCTTTCAACAGAATGCGGATGGACTTCATTGAAATGCCTGTCTGCAAAGGGCTGAGATATGTTCTGGTCATAGTATATGTCTTCTCAAGATGGGTGGAAGTCTACCCAACTAGAAGAAACGACAGCCTAACTGTAGCAAAACTGTAGTCACGAGAATCGATACCCAGGTATAGCATGCCAGTTTCTCTGGAATCAGATAGGGGGACCACTTCAATAATGAGGTCCTGAAAATGGTTTGCACAGCATTACAGGTTGAACAAAGACTACATTGTAGCTATCAACCTGAGGCTTCCAGGATAGTTGATCAGATCAATGGGACTATCAAATCACGGCTAGCAAAAATTTGTTCCTCAACGTCACTAAAATTGCAAGATGCATTACCTTTGGCTAATGAGTACTCAAAGTATCCCTGATAGGAAGACTGGTTTATTGCCTCATGAAATTTTGATTGGAGGTGCAATGAGGCTGCCTGCTGTTCCTGCAAATCCATTGTTGAACATCACAGATGATATGATCTTCGATTACTTCAAGGGATTGGCTGATGAGGTGCATTCTGTTTCTTACCAGGTTGCAGCTGCTACTAAATATCCACACCAAGAACAGTGCCATGACCTCAATCCTGGTGATTGGGTCATGATCAAGAAGAGTTTTCGGAAGAATTGTTTGGAGCCAAGATAGCAAGGCCCCTTCCAAGTCATATTAGTGGCTAATACTGCTGTAAAGTGTGGCAGAGTTCCAAATTGGGTGCATGTATCACACACCAAGAAAGTGAAAAAAATCATGAAGAGGAAATTGTACTCTTTCATCTTGAATCAAGAGCATTGCTGACTGCACCACCACAAGTTGTGAGACTGTGGGGAGCAGTGGTACCAGGATCACAACAGCAGCAAGAAGGAGAAAGGGGTGAAGAACTGCAACCAATTACACCAATGTAAGTACTTATCATTTCACCAAGTGGCATTGAAGTCTCTAACGAAGTAGAAGCCGAGACTGATCCTCAATTTGGAATTATGACTGAGACAGCATCAGTACTGCAAAGAGATTCAGTTGAAGGAACAATTACTGAACTGAGAAAACTCGCCAGTGAAGTTGGACCATAATCAAGGAAGACTGAAACAAAGCCTATCCATTGATCAGGTCCCATCTACTATTCCAGAAGAGACAGGAACAAGTGATGAAAGTGACACAGGAGAAAATTAACAAAAACCGAGGAGATTAAAAAGAGCAAGAGTACCTTGTCGGAGGGATTCAGCACCTGAGAGAGCAGTATCGGTCGGTATGACTCGCGGGAGGGGGGGTGGAAGGCAATCGTGGAGGGGGTCATGCGGGGGAGGTTTAATTTTTTTAAAAAAGTTAAAGTTAACTTACCTTTGCAGGCCCGTCCCGCGCTGTCGGTCTGCGTCGTCCCGCATCCTCTCTACAGCAGGAAGCAGCCGCACGCAGCCTCCCTCCCCTCCCTATAGCCAATCACAATGCTGCAATGGCAGCGTTGTGATTGGCTGGGATGCCAACCCCACAGGCATCTATGGGGATGCCATTTTGTCTATGTAGGCTGCATGCAGCCTACATAGAGAAAATGCAGAGTGCGTATGACTGGTTTGGTCGGCCCTGGGGCCGACCAAACAGTCAGCACCCACAACAGTGGGCAAGCCACTCCTCCCTTGCCCTACAGCAGACACGCCCACCAGCCCGCCCCCCCCAACCAAACCCTGCCTTCTGCTTTCTCGCAGTGCGAGAAGCAGAAACATAAAATGGTATTTAAAATACCATTTTGAGTTTCTGCTTCTCGCACTGCAAGAAAGCAGTGGGGCGACGCTCCTCTGCCCAAATGGAGGAGCCGCCCCTGTGACAGAGTACTTAATGTCAGAATAGATGAAGTGTGTGATGTGAAATCTGAACTGATTGAACCTCCATGACCTCTCCACAATGAGCATTATTGGGCAAAAGTCATTTGACTAAAACAAACTGCAATTACAAAAAGACTTTTGAAGGTTCAAAAAGAAAGTTACATAAAAACAGGAGATTGATGCTAATCAATTCCTATTTTTTTATTTGACAGAAAATCAACCTAGGCCAGAGTTTGCGGTAGAAGAGTAGGTACCATATTACTAGAAGACCACGGGGTTAAGGATTGTTTAAAAGAAGATTGCTTTGCTGAAAAACTAATCACTTAGAAAAGCTATTTACAAAATTCTGCATTGAACTTTAACTTGGCCAGATCTAATCTGGTTTTGGGGTAACATGTGTTGCCTTAGAAATAAGTCTAAATATATTATGTGCTCAATGTTCATAATAACAATAATAATGATTACCAAGGTGTTAGTAAGATTTTATTTAACACCAGACAGCGATTTTAGAAAAACAAACACAACAAAAACATATGAATGATGAGGAGCAATTGAAAGCTTCATTTGTCGCATACAATAGCGAGGATCACTCAACAAATGTTTACTCTAGATTAGATCCACACAAGCAATGAGAGCAATGAACTGTTATGTCTGTGTTCGTTTAGCATCTTCAGCATCAGAAGTAGTCACCTATTATCACATGCCGTTGTCTTATAGAATTACATGTAGTATACTGCTTACCCTTGTATATAGACGTGAACATTTTGAATATTTCTATTCTAACAATGACTTAATACTTTCTAGAGTGCCTTTAATAGAAAGCCTGGATTTACCTTCACATACAAAAGAAATGGACACAGCCTGGTATTATTTTATGCCACACAAACCTATAGATAGTTTAAGGCTTATCAGAACAATTTAACCTGTTTGATGTGACCACTAGGGAAAGTTTTTATTATGACTTTAGAAGAAAGAAGCTCTGATCTGACACGCAGTAAAGACAAACATAGTGATGTTTTGAAAAATGCTTGGAAGAAAAAGGAACATAAATTCAGAAAGAAAATGGTTTACTGTTAGAACTGGGGGTCTCTAGTTGGCTGAGGCATGTAATTTAGTCCAAATAGGGACCCTTGCTTCTAGTCAGGGTAAGGAGGGACACACCCTTAGATAACCCCTGCTCACCCCCTGGTAGCTTGGCACGAGCAGCCAGGCTTATCTCCAAGGCAATGTGTAAAGTATTTGCAACCACATTCCCAGTAACACAGTGATAACACCACACTGGTTTCATAAAAATAGCAGTATCTTTATAAAAAGGAATACGATGAGACCAAACGATAGAAAACCAACATATGCGTATTCGTAATAATTCACTTGGCCGGTTATTAGGCCAGCAATCAATTGTAGGTTCTTGCGGTATTAATGAGCAATTTACGATCTCTAATGCAGTCCTAATGCAATGCTGTGCAGTTCGTAATGCAGCTCGTAAGGTAATACTAGGACAGTCCTTAATGCAAGAATCAGGCAATTCGTAATGCAATAATAATGCGATTCGTAATGCAAGAATCAGGCAGTTCGTAATGCAATAATAATGCGGTTCGTGATGCAAGAATCAGGCAGTTCGTAATGCAATAATAATGCGGTTCATAATGCAAGAATCAGGCAGTTAATAATGCAATAATAATGCAGTTCGTGATGCAAGAATCAGGCAGTTCGTAATGCAATAATAATGCGGTTCGTAATGCAATCTGTGCGGTCAACTCGGGCACCACTAGGCCCCAACAGCAGAGACAACGGTCATAGGCTTACAGGGGCGGCCACGGTCCTGCTGGGCAGGTCCGGCCGCTCGGGGACTCAGCGCGTCTAACGCGGTGCAGTGGGAGAGAGCTCGGAGCACTCCTGTACTCCTCCTGCACGCCTCCCTAGGCCACACACGCTTGCGGCTCCCGACCGCAGTCCAAGCCTTACCTGAGAGGGTGCGCTGCCTCGCTCTCTCTCTCTCCCCGCTCGTCGGACGTCCCGCGGGGCGATCCTGATCACATTGCGGCTCTGTTGCTAGGCGACGCTGTAGCCGGACAGGTTACGGCGCGGCCTTCTCCGTCGTTGATGATCTTGGGCAGATTCCTTTCGACGAACAACGATCACGATCCCTTTCATCTTGTAGCTTCCTTAGCTTCAAGAAATCCTTTAGCACGTTGCGGCTTGGGCCGGCAGGGGTGATCCTTACTCACAGCCTCAGTTACGATGATGGCTCGGGCCACAAACAGCAATACAGCAGCGTGGACGATTTTTCACGCTGCGGGGGCAATGCGATCACAGGGCACCTCGTAAACAGTACCACGGACCACACAGCAGTTTCAGGCGTGCAAGAGCACCACGCACACAGCGTCGCTGATACACAGTCCTCAGTTTCAAGTGCCCCGTTAGCATGTTGCGGCTCGGGCCGGCGGCGGCGATCTTTACTCACAGCCTCAGTTACGATGACAGCTCGGGCCACAAACAGCAATACAGCAGCGTGGACGATGTTTCATGCTGCGGGGGTAATGCGATCCCGGGGCACCTCGTACACAGTACCAAGGACCACACGGCAGTCTCAGGCGTGCAAGAGCACCACGCACACAGCGTCGCTGAGACACAGTTCTTAGTTTCACACAATCCTTTGGCACGTTGCGGCTCGGGCCGGCGGTGGTGATCCTTCCTCACAGCCTCAGGTACGATGATGGCTCGTGCCACAACAGCAAGGCAGCAGCGTGGACGATGTTTCACACTGCGGGGGCAGTGTGATCACGGGGCACCTCGTAAACAGTACCACGGACCACACAGCAGTCTCAGGTGTGCAAGAGCACCACGCACACAGCGTCGCTGAGACCCGGCTGGAAACGTTTGTGTTCCTGAGTTTTCACAACAGAGGACCAGCTCTCCTCGGGCCCATGGAGACACGCTACTTCGGGACACAGCACACAGCAAAGTCCTCACAAGCAGGGGGACACAGCACACAGCAAAGTCCCTTGTCCTCTCCTTAGTCAAACCAGCAAACTGCAGGCCAGCCCCAAGACACACAGCAAGGACAGTCCTGCTCTTCAGTCTCTTCAGCTGTTCTTCTTTGGCAGAGGTTCCTCTTGAGCACCAAGTAGGTTCAATCCTTTTTCAATATGGATTTCAGTCTTGAGTTCAGGGGTTTCAGCTTTTACATTTATACCCCTAAATGCCTTTGAAGTCTTTGTTTTCAGGGGGCTCTGACCTCGGTCCAAAACCAGACCTGGGTGTCTTCCTGCCAGTGCACACCCTCCTCCTTTGATAGTCAGGGTCTTGGGCCCAGACGCTCAGCAGGAGGTGGAGCCATCCTTTTGTGGCAGCAACACAGCCCTCTTCACATCCAGGGGGCTACTCCTCCCCCTCACATCAAATGCAGGCCAGCCTGTTGCTGTCTCACCTTCTCCTCCCTGGGGTCAGGACACTTCCCAGACCCTGTCACGTCTAAACCCAGGCAGGCAATATACAACCAGGCAGAGGCACTCAGGATGGTTTAAGACAAGAAACCAGCCACTTCTGAAAGCGTGGTTTCTAAACACACAATTCAAAAACCATCTTCACAAAAAGATGTGTTATTAAATTCTGAGTTCAGGCACACTAAACTTCATCTCTCCATCTTATGCCTATGGGAAGATATGCTGGAAACATGGGACACAGCATTCCCCATTCTGTCCTATGGGCAAGATGGCCTTGCAACAGTGAAAAACGAATTTGGCAGTATTTCACTGTCAGGACATGGTACACACCTCAGTACATGTCCTACCTTTCACATACACTGCACCCTGCCCAGGGGGGTACCTTGGCCTACTATAGGGGTGTCTGATGTGCAGAAAAAGGGAAGGTAAGGCCTGGCAAGTGGGTGCACTTGTCAGGACAACAAGGCAGTTAACAAACTGCGCACAGGCACTACAGTGGCAGGCCTGAGATCTCTCTTTAGGGCTACTTGTGTGGGTGGCACAATTAGTGCTGCAGGCCCACTAGTAGCCTTTGCATTACCAGCCCTGGCACACATAGTGCATTTTACTAGGGACTTCACTAGTAAGGCAAACATACCAATTATGGACAACCAATTACCATAACACTTTATACAGGGAGCACCTGCACTTTGACACTGATCAGCAGTGGCAAAGTGCCCAAAGCATCTAAGTCGGCAACATTATGTCAGAAAAAGGTCTAGGAGGAAGGCAAAAAGTTTAAGGAACTTTAGCCAAAAAGGGCCAAGCCCAACATTTACCCAAAATTTAAATTGGACAGTCAACACAAAGGGAACATTTGTGTTTACAGAAGGACACCCAAATTAACTAGACATGCAGGAATTAGTAGTTGTGAACATACATTTAAATAAATGGGAGGAATCTGCAATTCCAGGAGTTTATTTTGTTTCTTGACAGAATGCTTAATTTCTGATGACTGGGACGGTATCTGCTATTTAGCTGTGCTATTTCCTAAAATGTATCATGTGAATAGTATAGACACATAAGCAATGACACCAGCACACAGACACACACAAAGTGCAAAAAGTGGAGCTCAATTAGTGGGAGACATATTTGGTGCAATCATTCCACCTGCAGGAGTCATACTAAATGACAAAAAGATTAGAAAATTGCTAACTATTGTTGACAAGTTGGCAACCAGTACATCCGGAGCTTTGTTGGTAGTAAATACTGAGCTTATTGCCATACATTCAATGGTTTTGCAAGATCGTCTAGCATTAGACATTTTACTTGCAGAAAAAAACGGAGTCTGCAAGATGCTTAAATTAACCCATTGTTGCTCATGCATACGTGACAAGAGTAAGAAAATAGAGGAATTTGCAAAGAACGTTTTAGACGTAAGACCTGAATTAGAAAAGTTGGAAACACCTAGTATTTTAGAAAATTTGGGGAAAGGGATTCATACCATTGGGAATTGGATCACAACAGCAGGAGGAGGTATTGAAGGCTATATTTATACCAGTACTAATCCTACGGTTTTGTTTGCTGTGCTTTTAGTTGCTTTATGTAAAGGCGGTAGATATTGTTTACAAAGGAGAAGGGGAAAGAAATTAATAAAAGATTTGAAAAAGACAACTTTAAACCACATCATGAATGAGGATTACAGGAAGTCATTGAAATTTCAAAGTTTGAAAAGAAAGAGGCAGGATTCAATTGACATTGAAAATGCCTTTTGAGTAGAACTTACATATAAAATCATGATAGTGTGATGGTTAATATAACCATCAGATGGGAGACTAATAATGTCCACTAATTAACATGAAAAGTAGTTAACTTAGTAGCTGAATATGCAATGACAAATGTAAGATTAAAAACTCACTTGATATGCTTTTGAAATGTGCTGATTTGCATTAGGCAGTCATAGTTACCTGTATAGGCCATAGAAAAGCTAAAACACAAGTTTCTTTAACTAAGAGCAAATCTAATATTGTTGAAATGTGCGCAGCGTGAATTAGAAACTTGACCTTAAAATGACATGCCTAGAAATGTTTGTCATAACTGCAGAATGTTCCATTTTAATAAATGTAATAATTTATAAGCAACATTTTATTCATAATTGTCAACAACTTCCTATTTTCTCATGTTTTCATATAAATGCTTAAATAAAGATAGTTGTGAATGATAGGCAATAATTCTTGTTTGTTTTAAATGGAATGCATTACCTAGCAGTGATTTGTTCTCTTAGCATAGTTCATTGTTCTTGCAGTGAAACAAAATGTGATGTAGAAGGAGGACTTGTGCTCAAACGTCTATGGGAACTAAGGCTTATGTTTTCAGACTCTAACTGTGCAACAATGTTTGTATCTAACTTTGGGCCTGATTATGAGGACAGTCGTAAGGGCCTTCGTGGTCCCGTCGGAGTCGAAAAAGACGGATGTGGTCACGTCGGAAGCAGTCCTCCTGACCGCCATACTACAATGGGCCCAGATAGGCAGTTTTCCAAGCAACACGGTCCTTTCGACTCTGACAGGAAATTACGACAGCGCCGGTGTCTGAAGGAGCCAATAGAGACAGACAGCCGGGTGGAAAGCCGCTCCGACCGTCCACCCTATTACGATGCACCTATCAGGCCATCCGACCGAGGCGGTTAAACCAGCTCGTCAGAGTTAGCGGAAACAGAGGAACAGACGGCACAAACTCAACTCCACTCACCTCTCCACGTCCTGGGACGCCATGGATCCTGCCTGACAAGTCCTGCCGCTGCTCTACCTGCTCTATTACTACAAAATCTGACGCCGTCTTGGACCACAACCGAGGCAAGTCAAACACCTATCACTGCACGTATATCCTGTGGTCAAGTCTAGGTCCCCCATCCCAAAGCTGGCCCATACCGCGCTCTGCATGTCTGGCTGCCCCAAACATGACCCAGTCACCGCACTGGGACAACTTACCTGTTAACCTCTGCCATCTTGCTGGACACAGGAATCCATTGGCATGGCCCACACTACTGCCAAGCCGGAAGGGCCGTTGTCACCTCTGCAGTGGGGGCTCCATTTTCTATCCAGACTTCTGGCATTTGGCTGGCCATGGTGGTCACATTATAGCAAGGTTGCAGCGGTGGGCAGAGATGCCTAATCAGAGGCAGATGGGCCTCTAACACTTTACTGATCACAAAGGGGCCAAGGTGTCCTTCCCCCTCCCATGCATTAGCTGCCATAATCTTGACAGCATATTGATCACAGATAGGGAGCCTGAGCACAATTGGACACACTTACATGCAAATGCATAAGCCTAACCATTGCCTGATTTGCCCTCCACAAAAGAAACTCAACTTACATATGCAGCACTCATCTCAGTGCACTCAAGAAAACACACTTCTTGCACAAACACCCTCTCTCCTGTTATTACAACAGACCACACACATGCACTGGTCTGTGGAAAGGGCCAATACACAAACATCACACCCTTCATCCTCCTTAAACTCATGACCTATTTTCATCTCACCACAACCATAGCTGGACATGAGAGGGTCTCACACCTATCAAGGGCCATGCTCCTGCCACCTGACAGCACTGCTTGGACGTAAAAGAATGTGCTGACACCACTACAACCAGGGGCCTCCATATCTGGTATCACCTTCAGGAACAACAACATCAAGTCATGCCAGCACACGTATCACTCTCCATTATCCAGGAGTCACCCCAAAGAGGCTCCTCATTGCACTCTCACACTCTCATGAACTAACAACATTACCATTATCAACAACAGTATACTCCATGACTATTGACCACATGCAGCCCACAACCCACAGCAAACACTAGTGACCCTGCTTGGCACAGCTGGAAGCTCACTGCTCTCACAACTGCTGACATTCACAGATCTTGTCCAAAACTGCTCTTATGCCACATCAGGATATGCACCCATGCACATGAAACATGTCACTACATCTGGACACCAGCACAATATGGCAGACCATTGCCAGGGACACCCCCTCCACCTTAGTAGCTACCCACCAAAAGGCTTGGCTGGCCTAAAGGAAACTCAGAAAGAGTGAGCATTCTCAGCTATGTCGCAGGCACTGTAGTCTGTAGAGGTATTTCTTTTTCTCCATAGCAGCACATAATTAACCTTAATACCCATGTGTCACTCATACGCACATAACTCATGTGTCCACAAATTCACTGTGTACAACATTTGCTATAAGCCAGCACTACACACTCCTCTGTCACAGGTAGTACACACTCAGAAGACTCCATACCCACACTTACCATCTCAGACCAGAAGACATAACAAAAAATCAGGCCACTATGTCAGATCAGCTGCTACCAAAGTAATAGGGCAACTTGCAACCTTTGCCAACAACAACTCTACTTGTCACCTCTATATGTGAAGGACTTTTTTTCCATCAGACATCAAGATGCATTGCCATGACATAAGGAGGAAGAGATGTCACTGGGAGAGACAACATCATCATCATATAAGTACAGATGAGACACGTGAAACACAGGAACTCACATACATCAGACACACGTTTATGAGAGCACACAACTCCACCCTCTACATACATTCCACTCAAACGCCTCAGGTACAGCACATCTGCTACTAAGATGAACATTCCATGCATCACACTGTACACGCATAACACAGCACACAACACAGAGTATCTGTATGTGTCAGGGTAGCTATACCGAACATACCGTCTGAGCTTTCACACACACTCCACGGCACCTGACTCAAGGCATCATAGCCAGAAATTACACACAGTAAACATCTAAGAAGGTGGGCACACAACACTTAACACCAACCCCAGAGCATCAAGACAGTGGGACAGGTCATGACTCTTGCATCCATGCCCCAAAGATATCTTCTGTGAGCCTGTATGCAACATCTCAAACACCAGGCCCCCACTTACATCTGAGTTGGTCACCATATGTTCAGACCAATCACCATGGACACTCTAACACTTACCACTACAACATATGTGGCCATCTCACAAGCTCTTGCTGTGCAGTTTGCATTCAACATTCCTTACTGCGCATCCTCACAAATGGCAGAGCTTTCATCTCATGGTACAACCTCAAATGCATCTTCACATACGTCATGTACTCATCTCTAACAAACATCAGGATGGATGAAAGGGGCTCATTTAACACCTCCATACTGCTGATGTAACCTACTGCCCTTCAACATCAGCATCTAAATGTACAATCGATTAGCGTAGAGTGCAGTGTTGTAAAGTGAAGTGTTGTAGACTGGAGTGGCATACACTGGAATGGAGTAGAATATAATGGCACACAGTGGAGTGGCAGACATTGGCAATGTGTACAATGGAATAGAGTAGAATGGAGTGTGATAGAGTAGAGTGGCACACACTGGAGTGGCATATAGTGGAGTGCCATACAGTGGAGTGACATACAGTGGAATGACATACAGTGGAATGGCGTAGAGTTGGACAGCATGTAGCAGAGTAGCGTATAGTGGCATACAATGGAGTGGCGTACACTGAAGAGGCGTAAAGTTGACTTGCATACAGTGTAATAGCGTAGAGTGGAGTAGCGTAGATAGGAATATTGTACAGTAGAGTGGCACAGAGTGCAATAGGATATAGTGGACTATCGTAGAGTGGAGTGGCATATAATGGAGTTGTGTACACTGTAGTGGCATATAGTGGTGTTAGGTAGAGTGTAATAGCATACAGTTGAGTAGCATACATTGCAGTGGAGTCCAATAGAATTGTTTAAAATGAAGTGCAGCAGAGTGGAGTGCCATACACTGGAGTGGTGTAGAGTGGAGTAGCGTGCAGTGGAGTGCCGTACAGTGCAACAGAGTAGAGTGAAGTAGCATACAAAAGAATGGCATAGAGTGGAATAGCATGTAGTGGAGTGGCGTACAGTGTTATTGCATACATCGTAATAGTGTAGAGTACAGTGGTGTACAGTGGACTCTTGTACAGTAGAGAGGTGTAGGTATCGAGTGAAATAGTGTATAGTGGAGTGGATACAGTGGCATGGGATATGGATGTATGAGATATTGCAGCTATGTAGAGTAAGGTGACACAGCGAATCTAAATGTACAAAGGAAAGGCTAAAAAATGGGATATCCACAAATCACAGTCTCACACATTTGATCAACACACTCTCAGTACTCCCAGCTGAGGTGGCCTACAAGTTGCTGGATTCCAGGACGGCAGGTCACAAGGACACACTGCACATAGCACCTGCAGCAATGTCCCCATGTGCATTCAAGCTGTTGCATGGTGTGCGATTGGGACAATCTATGCCCTTTCCAACTGGCATGTGCATGTGGAAAATGTAGAAGTACAAGCCCCTTAACATATATTGCTGCAATTGCAGTTCTCCTGGCATCAATGATGCTTTCGTGGTGAATTTCACACATGGAAATGCACTCATGTGCATATAAAGTTATACATTTCAAATACAACAGCACACCTACCCATGTGTGCTTCAAAAACAACTTATAGTGCACATATGAAATACCCTGTCCACCCTAGAAGTCAGACAGTAAACCAAAATTGTCGATGTCTATATAGTGGAAGCAAAGATGCCATGTGTAACATAGCAGACCCCACCCAAGGCAATGTATATCCCAATCAATAGTAACCTATCGCAGATAGGCATCAAATCTAGGGGTGGGCGGAATTTGCGTAGTCGCGCTTTGCAAATTCTCGCAAAATTGTAAAAAATCTCTGCGAGCACGGGGAAATTCCACGAACACGCGGAATTGCTTGTCCCGTCCGTTCACGATGTGTTTTTGCGTGCTCGCGGGGAATTATATTGCTAACTTGCCAATGCGGTTGCTAATGGGCGCGGCCATCTTGTTTTTCACTTGTCCCGCCCGCACGCGATGCTTATTTCCTGTTCCAGGTCGCGTATTGCGTGCTCCTGCCCGTTCGCGATGAGAATTTCCTGCTCGGGAACGCGATTACGTGTTCGCGACGCTTTTTGCAGGCTCGGGGGGGAAATATCGCGCAAACTTGCCCATGCGGTCGCAATGGGTGCGGCCATCTTGTTTTTCAGTCTATTGCTCTGGTTCTGGGCCTGCTTTTCTATCCTCCCTCTATCTTTGCAATCCTTTGTTTCTGTACACTTTTTTAATCTTTTTTATTTATTATCTATCACTCTATTTTCCTGAATCTATATTTTGAGTTTTTTTTACTTTTTTGTCACTTTTTCTACTACTTTTTCACTCTTTTTCTATAACTTGCTTTTTTCATTTCTTTTACTTACTTTTCTAATTCCTCCCTTTTCTTTTCCACCCCCGAGTCCCAGAACCATGCCCAAGGGAGAGATCGGGGGCAGCAAGGGAAAGGGCAAGGCTGCCCGTAGCCGCAGCCGCGACCGCCTTCCCTGCAGAAGGCGGCGCCCAAAAGGGGTGCAGGATCGGGCCTTATTTGGTGAGGCAAAGGTAGCCGCACTTGTTTTTTTTGTGCAGCGCCACCTCCCCTTAACCCTAGCAGCAGGTGGCAGGCCTGGGTCCGGGCTCCGGGAGCGTAGCCAGCGGTGGGGAAAGATGCGCCGGGCAGTGTTTCGCTGCTCTGGTGTCCGGCGCACCGATACCCAGCTGAGGCACCGGTGGTCCGATATCCTGGACCGGGAGCAGGACCTGCTGGACCTGCTAGGAGTGGAGGTCCCGGGGCTTGGTGAGTAGCTATTTAATATTACTACTTTGTGTTCTTCTGCTCTGTGTTATATATTGCGAATATTTTTTTTTTCCGAACAGCAAGAATGCTGCTGCTTACATTGCAGGTAAATTACGTTTAAAAATCTTCTGTGATTGTTATGACACAGGTGCTCGGCGCTACTAATCTGTAATCTTACTTGTTTGCAACTTTGCGCTCGCTTGGCCTGATTATGTAAGAGTTTACTTTAGAGAACTTAAGTTAGGTAATGCTTGAGAGACTCTAGTCCTTCCTTTGTCCTCCTGCCACTAAGAAGAGATAGTGGTGGATTGATAGGTTTAGTTACTTATTATTAGTAGGTAATTTTTTAGTGGTCTGTGTGACGCATCCTCTGTCACGTCACGTGTTGCTGAGTGCTGCTTACCCCAGTCCTTAGTAGAACCTTTTGTAGTTTGTTTAGTGAGTGGTAATAGCCTAGGCTTATCACTAGCAGAACATCAGCAGCAACCAACCAACAATTTGGTGTATGCAAAAATGTATGCATGTGTCCTCCATCTATGCATTTTTGAGGACTAAAATAAATGGAAATGCAGAGTTAGTGAACAATTGGCCCGTCTGGAATAGGTGGGCTCGGTCAGGTGGTACTTGGGCTTAGTTAGTATTCTGGAATCAGAATGGAACACTGGATTAGTGTTCATAAATAGTAACTAGACGGTCCGCGAATCCCGCAATACTAGTCGACCAGAATAGATAGGTCCATTTTATTGCAATTGTTGTATTCATAAATGTTTGAGCGTTTTTTAAAATATTTTATTTGTTTCACACCAATCATCCATGTTTGTCTCTTTCTTTCTTACATCTTTCATGATCAGCACCCAGGGGCAAGAAGACGGGGTCGGAGTCGGCGGGAGCTGGAGATGCCTCCCAGGGCCAGGAACGCTCCTCTACCGAGGGCTCTGCTGCTGGCCCCAGTAAGTCCTCCTGTTGTTAATATTAATAATTATACTTCCCAAACTTTTACTGCACCTTATTTTTCCTGAACTATTATTTAGATTTCCTAAATCTATTTTTTACAAAATCTTCTTCGATCTACACAATCTGTTTCTAAATTCTTGTTATCCCTGCCTCTAACTGCCTCTGCTATGACTCTCTGTACTACTACTATTAGTCTGTAGCTAATCTTGCCCAGTTGGCCACTCTTTATTTAAAAGGTTTTAAATAAAACTCAGATTCACCAATCGCTCTAGCCACTGAGTCCCGTCCTTTGGGTTGTCCTCTTCTAGTCTTCTTAATCTTGAGGCTTTTCGACAATTCCCACCAACAAAATGCCCAACCAGATATTTTTCTATTTTTGATAGGATAGGAGATACTACTACTGTTGTAGGGGTTCTGCACATACAGGACTATGCACAAGAAAATAGGACGTTGGTGATAGGCGGTTGGACCTTCCTCACACCTCACCCACAATCCCCTGACCGACTAGCTATAGTGTCTCATTAGCTACCCGAACCCCCCGAAGATAGCCAATCATTAACAACCCAGAACATAACAGTCACGACACTCCCGACCTCTCAGAGTCGTGGAAGCAATGCACACCCTGTCGCTCACTCACTCGTGTAAGTCCACACCAAATATCACAGAGTCTATGTGTTAGAAATGGGATCTCTGGTTGGCTAAGGCTTGCGCCAAAGCCAGGCAGAGACCACCACTCTAGTCAGGGCGAGGGAGTTACACGCCAAAGATAACCCCTGCTCACCCCCTTGGTAGCTTGGCACGAGCAGTCAGGCTTATCCCGGAGGCAATGTGTAAAGCGTTTGCGCAACACACACACAGCAACAACATACTAGGCACACCACAAAAAGGAACTCCACACAAGGTTATATATAAAAATAGCCTTTGTATTATCATAAAACACATTAGAATAGTACTCACATAATATACATCGTGCCACCTGGCACTAGGTCATATTTACAGGGGATTATGTACACATGACAGGGCCACGTGGGCCACTGTCAGAACCATCACTTAGTAAAGATCATAAATGTAGAACATATCATAAACGTACAACCAGTAATCACTGGTGACCACTGTACTCAGCATCAGCCTGTAACATAAACCACATTATGCACAGTATCACATTAGGCAGAAAATACGTTATACGCCAACCTCACCAGCATAAACACATTATGCACACATCTCATGAGTCTAAACACATTAGACCCTAACCTCCTAGGTATAAATCACATTAGGGGCATAACTCACAGTAGAGAATAACTCACAACCTAAACGCATTAGGAAATAATAACCTCACAAGCATAAACACATTATGCAAAACCTCATAATCATAGAAAAGACCTTTAGAGGTATGAAACCGGGTGCGTAAACCATAGTAAATGCATCACATTTCCTAGCACCACATTTTAGGACAGAAATCACATTAGCACATACCCTCACGGTAGAAACCATAGCAGAGGCATAAATCACATTAGGGCCTGGTGCCCTACAATCCTAACAGTCCCCCCTGGCCAACTGGCCATCTCTAAGGGGCTCAGATGCCCTAGGTCCAAAGTCAGGGCACGCTGCCACTGCAGCAGAAGTCAAGGATGCGCAACTGCGCAGACCTAAACGTTGCAGCTGCCCACTACTTGCTGGGCAGCTGGGAAGAAAAAGGGGGGGGCCAAGGAGTGCATCTCACTCCTAACTTAAAAGACGAGCCCCCAAAGAAAGAGTAACCTAAACGGTGCAGCTGCCCACTACTTGCTGAGCAGCTGTGTATCTCAAAATGAGGCCTGGCACCACTGTGCCCTTTAATACAATGTGTCAACGTTGGAGCCACACGGGGCTCTAAAAACAATCATGGCCCATCGTTGGGGCGGCCCGCTCTCTGGCGGGCCCGCCCAGGCACCGACAATGTGCCTCGATCTGCCCCCAAGACTCTGGGGCCCTCTGGGGCTCTCTTGTTCCCAAAAAGAAACTGCCCCCAAGCGTTGGAGCGGCCCACTGCCAGACGGGGCCGCTCAGAAATTCAGCATTCACCCTGGGCACTGTAGTGCCTCTTGAGCCCCACTCCGGGACTCGGGAAAAGAAATGGCACCCAAAACTAACTTGGCACTGGCACTAATAGTGCCTGAGGAACCCCGTTCACCGGGCTCCTCCGGGGACAATCACTCTGTCCCACCGTGTGCCCTCTGCAGCCCCCACTCACCGGGCATTGGGGAGGCTCTCCTCTGGTCACCGGACTCCGTGTCATCCAAAGCGGGGGAAGTCCGTCACTGGGAGCCCTCGAGGCTCCGGTCGCGCTGCCATCGGCGGCCTCGGCTGCCTCCTTCCGTCGGCTCTGCTCCCGGGGCTTCACTCACCGGCTGCAACACGTGGGCTCCTCTTCGCCCGGTCCCTCTTGTGGGACCGGGACTTCAGCAGGGAGCCTGCGGGGCTCCGGACGTCTCCTCAGGCTGCGGGGGCGGGTGCGGGACTTCCTCCGCGAAACCGGAAGTCCCGCCCGCCACCAGGCACCATGTTGCCTGACTTCCGCTTTTGCCGCGGCTCGGCCACAGCGGTGATTCCATCTCTCCTGGCACAATGAGGGGTAGGCTCCCTCTTACTTAAATATACAAAGCGGGGTGGGCACCCGCGTATTTCAATAATAAACAAAAGCGGCACTAACGCCGGGTGGGCACCCGCAGTCAAATATGAAAATAAGCGGGGTGGGCACCCGCGAAGTCAGCATTACGGGGGGAATCTACGCTGGGGATTCCCTCCCTCTCTCTCTATGCAGCACAGTGCTGCAAAGCCCACACTCTCTCCTCAGCTGGGCAAATAAAAATAAAGCGCTTACAAGGCGCTAGATGCAGCCAAAAGTCCTGGAGGCAGCAAGAAGTAAAAATGGTCCCAAAAAGTCCTTTCAGGCATAAAAGGGGCAATGCAGGGCCCAGGGAGGCAAGCCCTCCCGGCAGCCCCCCCTGGGCCCCCAGCAGCAGCACGCCCTGCAGGAATCAGGTACCAAGACTGAACATTTACATGGGGTCACAGCCCCTTCTTTTATACCAGCAAACCCTTTGTCTCAAAGGTGCAGGGCTTGGGGGATACCAGTTAGAACTGGTTTAGGGGAGCTTTGGAGCACTTTGTTTTGCTCAGCTTCTCTCTCCTTTTCATAGTGTAGGCTGGGGACATCAGACGCACCACAGGAGGTGGAGCGAGCATTGTGGAGGGAAGGCACAGCCCTATTCAGGTCCCAGGTGCAACTCCTCCCTCCCATCTGCATGCAGATCTCTCTATTCAGCCCTGCGCTGACTCACCCTGCCCCTCCTGGAGCCACGCACACCTCCCAGCCCCTGTCACTCACAAGCCAGACATGCAATTCACATCAGGCAGGCAGACACAGAGCACACATAAATGCCAACTTCTAAAAGTGGCATTTCTACACCAGTCACAATAAATCTGCGCACACCATTGCGCAGCATTTATTCTCACAAATTCATACATACTAGACTTAACCACACTGCTCCTCTCATACCAGGAACTACCATGGACACACTTATCCCCCATGCATTCATATGGGAGGGCAGGCCAATCTCACCACAAGTATACAGAGCGCACGCACTTTCCACTGGACCACAGTGCGAAAGTGCTCAGAGGCCTAAAATCACCAACACCAGGTTACAGACAAGGCAAAAAGTTCAGGGGTGAACCTGCCAAAAAGGGCCAAGTCCAACACTATGTAAGTTCAAAAGGTTTATTTTCAACTAACAAGCTCTAGCCAGCACCAACAGTAAAATGCATAAGATTAAAACAATAAACACTGTTACAACTACAAGTCCATAAAAGACAAAAGGGGAAATCAATCATGATGATAACTGAACAGTGGTGGAAGAACCACCCTCCCCTTGGTAGGAATATAGTTTATATAAAATTATAAATGAAGATCTCTGAGCGAATTCTGGGGGACCCCTCACCTTAGAAGAAGCGTCCTAGAAGTACTGGTTACATCATAAGCTCTGCAAAGCTCTGGTTCATAGAAGGGAATCTTCCGTCTGTTATGACAAAAATGGTGCGCGTTAGTATTTTGCAAGCATTTCTCAGTCGTGCCAAAAAGTGTAGCATGTTATGGCTAAGTAATACAGACTGACCACCAGAATTCCATAACAAAGTGGCTTGTTTTTCGACCTTGTACGCAGCGCTCAGACAGTAGCAGTATGAGCTCATGTGGGCTCAAAGGCGTCTTACACAACAAGCTGCGAGGTAACATGCGTAAAAATTAAAGACACAAAGCTAAAATGGTTGCATGGCTCAGGCTAACTTAGCAAAGACTGGAATGACCCTAGGGACCATGATATAACACTACTAGTGCCTACTGTACTCTAGTACCCGATTTGTACTAGTGGTGTATGTTGTATATGTATGTATTAACTTATTTTTCAATCTTGCTAGTGAAAAAGAAGAAATAGGGGGAGGTGTATATGGCATCTAAAAAATGTGTAATGTTTTTCTAGGCATACTATCGACCACCAGTGCCGGGGCCAGCGGCGATGGCGACGCGGCCATTTCGGAGGGAGCAGGAGATGCGGCACAGGCAGTTGCAGGAGCTGCAGGGGGTGAGCCAGCAGCAGTGGCGGGTAGTGGTAAGTTATATTCCTTACTTATTGACATTACACTCGCTGCAAGGGTGTACACTGTACGGTTGAGACTTAGTAAGAAGTTGTTGTTGTGAACAACGGTTGAAGAAGACACCCTTTACTTAGCATTAGCAATAGCATTAGCAATAGCATTAGCGGCGGGAGTTGAGTAGCCAATGGCCTCTTCTATCTGACTTCAACTCAGCTGTGAAAGTTTTATGGAGAAGACTAAAAGTTAGATCAGATGACCTTGATGGGTGTGTTGAACTAAAAGGGAAAGAAGGGTGGAAGGAGGAAGGAGGAAGGAAGGATGGGCGAGATGTAATATTTATGACTGGCAGAGAAGGATACGTGGGATGCATGCATAGGTGGCTGATAGGAATCAGATGCATGGGTGGTTGAAGGATGGGTGGAAGGTGAAAGAAAAGATGCCTGCCTGGGTGGGTGAAACTGTATGGGTAGAGGATAGCAAGACTCCTCAGTGGTGTTTGGGTCAAACTCAAAGCCAAGGCAAGCAAGGAAGGAAAGGACGCATGGGTGGTGGTTTAAAAAAAAATTTTTTTGTTGTTGGTGAAACAAACTAAGGTTTGTTGAGAGATTAAGAAGAATGATAGACGTTTACTTTGAATGGATGGATGCCTGGATGGTATTCATCATAGATAGCATAGGTAGAGACTGTCACTGGATGAAGAGTCTTAGTTTGAAGAGAATATGAAAGAAACCACGCCAGAGTAGCAAAGCCGAGGAGAATATAAGTTGTATTTTCAGAATACTCCCTTGACTCACAGTAGTTTGCAAGCACAGCATATATATTGTGTATGTATGTAGTTATCATCAAGCGCCTTCCTCCGACTCAGAGGACAACTCCCTACCTATGAATTTTTTTTCGCCATGGGTGGCCTATTGGCTGGTTACACAATCAATCAAAACAAAGTACCTCATGTCGCCCCATATAAGTAATGATCATTGGATCAGATATCATCTGCCTTTTTCTAGTAGTCAGGGCAGGGTGAAAGTGAAATCAAGCAGTTGCCTTTGATGTAACAGAGTATGGCCAGTGCCACCCGTAATAGAAAAATACGAGCTTCTCCACCTGCAGATAGTAGTAAATAAAACTAACGTGAGTCTGCGTCATCATGACTCTAGTATGTTTGTCTTGGGTGCAGGCTGACTGAGCTGGCATGCCGGCTACAACAAAGTTACGTTAATTTGGCAAAACAAGAGAGAAGAAGAAGACTGGTGTACTGTGTACTCGAGTCCATACATAGTGCTAGTATAATGCCAGAAACTCCCACAAATGTTAGAGGCCGAGGAAGTGGGAGGATAGATACATACCACAAATGTTATGTACTGTGCTTGCTAGTACTACTGTGCCACTATGTGTTGAATTAATTTGCGTTACTGTTTTGCTAAGAGTATTGGTTAATAGATTTTTTTTCTTTCTTGATATAGCTACTCCTTCACAAGCAAAACTATCCAGGAAGGAGTTGGCAGCCATGGCCCGGCGCCGGAAGCTCGAGGCCATCTGCCAAGAATACCGGCGGCTGGTGGCTCTGGCGGAGGAGGAGGAGGAGGCGGCAGCTGCAGCCTCCTCCAATGCCCCGGGCCCCAGCCAGGCCCCTCGAGGTACAGTGCCACGGTCAGGCAGCCGCCCGCCACCGCCCTTCAATATCCAGCACTGCTGGCCCCCCCTGTGGATGCAACTGCAGGGCATATGCCCGCCGCATGCTCCTCCGGAATGCGCGCCTAGAGGAGCAGTTAGAGGAGGTGAAGAAGAGGCTAAAGGTCCTGGAGAAGCCAAGCCGAAGATCCCGCCAATAACTTGACCCTGTTTCATTGCCCTTTTTCAATCCTTTTTTTGGGTGGGTGGGAATTGGGCGTTGCGTTGGGGTTTCTAGACATTTTGGACATTGGTTGGACTTTATCGTTTTGGACATTGGTTGGGGTTAGGGAGAGGGGTGGGTTCGGGTGTTGTGGGATTTTTTACATAGTTTATTTGTGTTAGGGTATTAAATTATATTTCTACTTAAACATAGCAATACGTTGTTAATGTTTTGTGGGGGGGTTACTGTTTTACGTCACAAACATGGTTTCCTTGCTGCTGCAGGGCCGTACCCAGTGTTGGGTTTAATAATCCGCCGATTTTGTAACACACAAACAGATAGATGCGGTACCCCTCACTGAGTGACTTGTCCTACTAGTACTGTCAGTCTCTCCTCCTAGTCCATTATTATACCTCCCCCAAACTTCTTATCTTACCTGGGATTGATGTTTAAGTTAGGCACAGCGATGGGTGCATGGCGATGATGGTTTTGTTTCCCAAGAGAATGGAGATGCCATGGCTGTGGTGGTAGTAGTAGACACTGGCAGTAGCATTTGCAAAAAAAGAAAATGAGAGTCAGTCGCCTGAGGCTCTGGGAGGAGTAGTAGAACGAAGTAAATAAAACATAATGGATGTCGGGGATAGCCGAGTACAACAAGTTACAAACTGTAGTTGTGTCGAGTCACTCGACTAGGCCTACACTCGACAGAGGCATAATCTTTATTGCTGTGTGTAGTAGGATGACAAATCCAATCAATGCCGGCAATTAATGCTGATGGATTATGTTCCTTTGGTAAAAAAATTACCTCGCAAATATACTGCTCATGGGTGGGCAAGCAGAAGAAGATCCTCGCCCTGCCTTGAAATTGAATTAGTGTTTCTTTCGCCACATCCGCCCCAGCAAGCGTGTGATCAATTATTGGTGTACATTTAATTTAGTCACACCTCAATAAATCACACAGCCCGGGGGAAGAGGGTTAGGGTTTGATGAATGGTTGGGAAGGGGGGTTTGGGGAAAGGTTTGACAAAGAAAAACAGTACGCATGGACAAACAACAAAACACAATCTTGGTAGACGACCATATCCATAAATCTGTTAAGGGAGAAAAAGGAAATGCATGCATGATGATGATAACTTTATGGTTAATGATAAGTAGTACTTACTAACTACTACTAGACAATTAGACAGTACAGGGCAGCAGTATATTATGCAATTTGCCTTGCCTGTCTGCCCTCAGAGAGACCCGAATTACATACAGTTTCTGTTCTGTTGTACCGGGCTTACTTTTAAACATAGTAAAGAAAATTCAAAAATAGCTGTAGGGATGAATTTGAATTATAAGCAGAGAGCAAACATAATAATAACAACAACACACAGTAGTAATGATTGAAGACAAAAAATGAATCAAATTATTTAAAAGATGATGAAAGCTGATACTGTTACTTTATGTTATCCTGGTCAAAATGGGGAGTTGCAGCTCAGCATTCCTCTTGGCCCTCCCTTCCATGGACGCTCCGGCCATCAATCTTGGGTGACGCCACTGCCTGCCTGGCAAATGTAGATTCATTGGTAAGGTAAGTGTGAGTTGTTTTTCCCAGTATAGCACAGGGTAAGGGCCGGCCTGTAATTGTAGATGGAAAAACAAAAGGGATATTGAAAAATCACGTAGAAAAAAAAAATGCATAAATTACGGTGGAGTGCAACATGAACACTTTCAGAGGCGGCATGGATACATCATGTATACTCTAGTCTGTTTCCAGCATTAACCTCTAACAACAACAGGACAGAGCAGGCCCATGGCACCCGTGACCCATCCTCCATTTAGCGTACATTTTTTGACAGAGGCAGACAAAGCACATATACAGCAACATAGCATTTTACAAATTAAGTGACTAAATCAATGCACCGCTGTCAGGCATACCACCACACTCGACTCCACCACTACACAGACATGTAGGTCTGCAGTGGTTGTTGTTGACTTGTTTTACCTTTTATGCCACTCATGAAACGCCCTGACTTATTCCATCAATCATCTCGGATCCTACTGAGTGACTGTGAAGATATTATGTCACTGTGGTCATCATCATGGTGTTGTCCAACTCAGTGTGCAGTGTACAGATTGAGTCCCCTTTCCATATTCAAAATGCAATGGATCGGCCTGCAGTAGAAGTACAAATTTGTTATTATAAAACAAGAAGGGAAACAAACATTGCCTTGAGTTACTTTTAGTGTGTAGATTAGATAATAGTACACAATGAATTAACTTCATGCACAACAAATAACAACAACACAAATCACTCAGTCAGCGTCCAATGCATGGCATCATTCATTACCTGTTCCTTCTCATCTTCAGTTAATGGGCAGTCTCTCTCGGCTCGAAAAGGAGGATAGCTATAGTAGTCATCATCATGTTCCACATCTTTTGGGGGGACTCAACGAGGCAAGATTTTCTTTTTTCTTCTATTATGCTACATCCAATCATCATCTGGCTTGAGGGCAATAGATTTGGGGCGATTCAGGAGGATGGAGGAGCAGGACACGGAGGAGTGGACTGAAATGCAGACAGCTGAAACTCATATATGGCAATAAAAGACTAGAAGACGGTGGTGATGGATTTGTTGTGATTCGAAGTTTCCCAACCAGAAAGACAGACACACAAATAAAAGTAAATAAGGGAGGAAGACAGTAAGAAGTGGAAGCCTAGTTGTCAGGGAAGTATAGCTCGTCCTCAAAGTCTGGGGGTTCAACCAGAAGTAGGTAATCATCATCTAACACGCTACTTCCGTCACCTGAGCCACTGTCCTCATCTTCCTGCATTGATTCATGTATTGTGTAATTCGGTGGTATAAATTGCTGATTCATTTTGATCATGGTTAACCTCTCCACGTTTTTGGGCGAGAGACTGGTCCTTTTCACTGTTACAATGGAACCAGCAGCACTGAAAACACATTCAGAAGAGACACTTGCGATAGGGCAAGCCAGATAGTTTATCGCCAGCCTGCTGAGCACTGGCCATTGGCCCCTTTTGCCATACCAATACCTCAATGGGTTTTGATCAATGTAGACCTCTGTTGGGTCATCCAGATAGGCCTGGACCATCCGCTCAATGTTCAGGGGTGCTACACTTTGTTCGGCCTCTTTTGTCTTTGCATCAGCACTGGACCTAGCAAGTCCTTCCTGTAAATACCAATCCTGTGCCGTTTTTACTGGGGCTGATGATCTGGTTCTTGCTGTTGTCGATAGTGTTGGTGTTGGTGACAGCTGTGAGCCAAACACACTGTCCTCAGGCTCTGAAGTTGAACTTGACGCCGGATGCCCTGCTGCAGTACTTGTTGTGAGTTTGAGTAGCGGGCCTTTAATTACCAGCCGTTCATTTTCCAATTTACTGGCTGCCTCAGCTATCCAAGTTTTGTACCGGGCAACATCCACTTCTGAAAAAGGAACTAATGTCTTACTGTTCAGTGCCGATTTGTACCATTCATCCAGAATTGTGGCACAAATGTAATGTTCTTGTGACAAAATCTTAGTTTGCACCCTTGCATTTTCAGTTAAGCGACAGGATAAGCTCTCCACCAACTCATATGCTTCTTTTTTTTCCTCCACACCTATGTACGCTTCAGACACCTCCTTCAGCTGTTGCTCTAGCATGTGCAACAATGGGATAGCTTGGCCCATAGTACAGTCCTCCTTGCTGACTTCACATGTGAAGACCTCGAAAGGAAGAAGCATCTCTGTCAGGCATTTAACTAGGCACCATTGGTCCATCTGAAGGGTCATGCCTTTCACAGTAGCATCCGCCCTTTGCATGACATATTCATTGATTGGTCTGTACTGCTCAAACAGAAGGTCAAGCATGTAATACGTTGAGTTCCAACGTGTTGCCATCTCCTGGATGAGTGCTTTGACTGGCATTCTATAGTCACGTTGAATGATCCTCAGCTGCTTCCGGGCTTTAAAAGAATGGCTGAAATGAGTGCATATTCTGCGGCAGGTGGTCAGTAAGTTGCTGACTATGGCTTCTTTTTCAAGAAAGTCTTGAACTAAAATGTTAATGCAGTGCACCAACCACGGGACCCTGAAATAGGCACCAACCTCCATGGCCTTAAGTACATTAATGCCATTATCCGTGGCAACAAAACCAATGTTAAGCCCTCTTGGGCGCAGCCATTCAAAGACCTTGCTGTTAAACTCTTCCAAAATGTTTGCAGCAGTATGAGATTTCTCCATGGGGAACATGGCTACAGTTGCATGTTTCCGAGTAGCATTAAAAACCTCAGCTGTGTCAACAGCACCTACTTCAGATAGCTTTTCTCTAACCCCCACAAAAGAGACCCAGTGTGCAGTGATGCACATGTAATCAGTGGCTTGGCAACTGGTCCACATGTCTGTTGTCAGGTGGATATTGTGAACAGCACTCTGCTGCAAAGCTTGTCCAACCAATTCCAGCACATCGTGATGTAGTGCTGGAACAGCAACTCTGGCGAAATAGGACCGGCTGGTAACCTTCCATTTAGGGCAGATGGCTGACACAAATTCAAGGAAACCCACCCCTTCCACAAATGAAAAAGGGAGAAGGTCCAGCGCTAACATTTTAGCCAGCTTCGCATTGTACAACCGTGCCGTTGGGTGGTTGCGTTGGTACTGCCCCTCCGACCTAAGCATGCTGTCAATGGTAGGCTGGATTATTTTCCTTTGTGGTGCAGCTGTCTTCTTGAACCCAGTTAGGCTCAACAACGCATTGCTTTTCATTGCAGTACTCGGTTGACTTGGTGTCTCAGCCTGACTCTTACTACGGTGCCACTGAGATGTTGCTGAGGATGTGGGCGGTACCACTACAGTGCTGGGGACAGGGCTAGAAAAGTCTCCCTCTTGTTGACCTTCCACCGTGATCATATCTTCTTCTACTTCTTCATCCCCACCAACAGCAATGGGTGCAGTTTTACTTTTTTGTAAGCGAAGTAGGTGAGCCTCCCACTGGATGATGTGGTGTTTTTTTAGATGACTTGTTTGGCCTCCGGTACCATAGTTTGTACCAAGCTTACAGCCTAACAGCTTGTCGACAAATTGAGCATATAGCAATGTTCTCCGCCTTACTGCTAACCGAAAAGAAGTCCCAAACTGGGGAGCAGAACTTTCTGGCGCTGCTGGAGGTGCCACTTTCAATACCAGATGAACTGGAGGGTGTGCCTGGAATTTGACTCTGTGCAGTTACAGTACCACTACCTACTGAGATGGTGGTTGAGCTGGATGTAGGTCCCTGTCGGGCCTTTGCAAATGCAAATATGGAAGCTGGAGGTCGTGTTGGTGTTACCTGTGTTGGTGGTATCCGTGCTACATCCCTCGCAGCGATTTTGGATAGTCTAATAATGTTGGTCTCCGTCTCCTCTGGGCCGGGAGTGATGTTCATGATGACTGGATCGTCATCATCACCCCCCTCTTCTACATCTACCTCCATAACTCTAAGGCTTTCTGGAACCTTCCTTTTCACTAGCCTTGTCTTGTGGCGTGCATCACTCTCAGACTGAGCTGGTGGCTTCCAAGTGGCATCTCGATCATCAGAAGCGGGGCTTGAAGAAGAAGTTGATGGACTAACCCTCCTTTTCCTTGCTGGGGGTCTGGAAGACAATGGATCTTCTGAAGCAGTGGCTTGCTCCTCTTCGTCTGCAAAAAGCTCGATTTCCTGAACTGCCCCTACTTCAGGAGGAACAACTACTATTGTGGGCTGTTGTTGCGGCTGTGGTTCTGGCTGTGGTTCCGGGTGTGGTTCCGGCTGTGGTTCCGGCTGTGGTTCCGGCTGTGGTTCTGGCTGTTGTTGCGGCTGTTGTTGCGGCTGTGGTTGCAGCTGTGGTTGCGGCTGTGGTTACGGCTGTGGTTGCGGCTGTGGTTGCGGCTGTTGTTGCGGCTGTTGTTGCGGCTGTTGTTGTGGCTGTTGTTGCGGCTGTTGTTGCCCACTTATCTGCTGAGTTTCCGCCTGCGAGTGAGTTGATTGGGTACTACTTTGTGATAATGACATTTCAACATCACTGCTCGTTAGTAGACTGGCTACCGCTGCCACACTCATGGCCTTGGGCCTAGGTTGGTGGGCTGGGCCCGCTGATGCGGAGGTACTGCTCCCAGCTTGGGCCCCGCCGGACACCGCTGCTGCAGGCGTAAGTTTTTTTTCCCCAAAAAACAACTCGGGCGGCACACCAGTCTTGGAAAGTCCCACTTCCTTCTTCTGTTCCTTCTTCTCACTGGCAACTTTCTTGGTACTGGAGGACCTGGTACTTTTCTTTGGGGCCATCTTCTTCAGATGTCAGCAGGATGCAGGTGCACAAGTTGCAGAGATGTCTGTGGTCACACGTGGACGTGACGTGGTGCGCAGCAGGACTTCTGTCTGGCAGTACAACGGGTGATGATGACACCTCCTCCTCTGTCTTTTTGTGCACCTAAAAGCAAAGAAGCCAGGAGAAGAACATCAGTGAAATGTTGCATTTGTTGTTGTGGTTCAATTACTACTAGTACAAACAAACAAATAAAATGTATAACTTAGTGTAGCCATTTGTGAGACTTTGTCAACAAGGGCTTTCATGGTACTGTGTACACTCTCAGGAAAGAAGAGGAACAACAACAAAAATACAAATGTAAT